>OU426940.1:9363945-9963945 GCA_911387795.2 Apamea monoglypha | reverse complement strand
CGCCACGTGTTGTGTACGGAAGTGACAGGGGTAATGGTACGCCAATCAAACTCGCTAGTCTGTTGCACACTGATATAATTAATAAGTAACCCGCAAGGCGCGGCCGGCGGGGAGGTGCGGGGCGCAGCCCGCACTCCTGCGTTCGGCATACACAACAGAAAATAAGTATGAAAGTCAAAAAAAAAGAAAGTCCTATAGTTGGCATCCGCCTACTAGCCTTTTCCCAACTATGTTGGGGGTCGACTTCCAGTCTAACCGGATGCAGGTGAATACCAGTATTTTACATGGAGCGACTGCCTATCTGACCTCCACAACCCAATTACTGGGTAATACGACTCTTTGGTAAGACTGGTTGTCAGATTTCGGGCTTCTGACGACCCGTAACAACTGTCAAAGATTCACGAGTGACAGCCGGGACCAACGGTTTAATGGTCACCCATCCACGGACCACCCGTGACTAGCGTAGCTTAATCTGATCAATCGATACCTACAAGCCCCTCTAGCTCGTATAACTAGATGTTTTTATCTTATCTATATAAATAAGAAAATAAATGGTTCCGTACCATGAACATAGACTACTTACATACAGACGCCAGTACATCAAGCTACTACAATCTGTCAAATTTCTTTAATAGATTTTCAACTTCATCGCTAAATCATTAAGGTTCAAGTTTGATTGGAAAAATTTGACAGTTTCGGGTAGCTTGACCTGTTGGCGTCTGTACAAAATAATGAGTCTAAATGGACTAAACGAAATAAGCCGAATAATTTAGCATGGGTTTCTTATAGACTGCCCTTGCATTAAGTAGTAGACCAAACCAAAGATAGTCATTCTCCTGCCCTTATTCCAATTTATTTGGGGTCGGCGCAACATGTCTTTTTCTTCCATACTTCTCTATTAGTCGTCATCTCGGTAGTCACCCCCTTTCTAACCATATCATCATTCACACATTCCATCCATCGTTTCTTTGGTCTTCCCCTACTCTTATACCCATCGACATTCATACTCAAAACTCTCCTCACGACATTTTCCTCATTTCTCCGTAACACATGCCCATACCATGACAATCGATTTCCACACAACTTTTCAGTTTTCGGTGCCACTTTCAGACTTCCTCTTGTGTACTCATTTCTTATTCTATCCATTCGTGTAACACCACACATCTCTCTTAGCAGTCTCATCTCAGCTGCATGCAATTGCCTTTCATTCATCCCTTTTGTGGCCCAACATTCTGATCCATACAAGACAGCAGGTCTAATCATGGTTTTATTGACCAAACCAAAGATAGTTAGTGGACTACTATAATCAAAACTAATATTATAAATGCGAAAGTAAGTTTGTTTGTTGCGCTTTCACGCTAAAACGGCCGAACGGATTTGGATGAAATTTGACACATGATTAGACCATGACCTGGAGAAGGTCATAGGCTACTTTTCATCCTGGATTGCAGACGAAGTTGCGGGCAGCAGCTAGTAAAATATGAAGCGAAACTTAAACTCCTCATTGGTTGTCTGTCGGCAGAATTGTATAGGTACCTAGTTATTAAGTATGCCTTATTTATTATATTATAGGAATCACCCATACATTAAGTACAACACAATAACATTTTATGGATTGGCAAAAAATGCAAATCTATTCTTACGTCCTACGTATTCGTAGGCGACGAGGATCCTATTGATAATAATTATAATCTATACTAATATTATAAAGAGGTAAAATTTGTTTGTTTGTATGTATGTAGGGGGTAATCTCTGGAACTACCGATCGGATTTGAAAAATTCTTTTTGCATGTGATAGCCCAATTCTTGAAGAATGCTATAGGCTATTTATCATCACGCTATGCCTCTTAGGAGCCGAGCGAAAAGAAAAAAAAGTCGGAAAGAACGCTAAGTTAAAGCGGAGTGACAGCGCGGGCAGGTGATGCGGTGGGGCGGGGGAACAAGAAAATTCACGCAGACGAAGTCACGGGTAGAAGCTAGTTATTTTATATGATTAGCTAACAGTTAGTTAGCTAATCATATAAAATAACTAACTTCTATACAAATAAATACAATTAAGTTGAAACTCTAAATAAAAGGTATTGAAAAGTAATAGGTAATTATTTATTTATTTTTCACTTCAAGACAGAGACGTCAGTGTAGCCCTGGCTTTTGTACTAGGAGTTCCTATGTCACAAGAGCCAGACTCAAACAAGTCACAAACTGTAAGCCATAACTTTCCGGCTTTTCCTAAAGCCATCAAGAAAATTCCTTCTTTGGGGTCACAAGCTCGGCTACTAAACGTTAGGTTCTCGATTCTTCGGAAACAGATGAATATCATTTTCTAAACATAGGTAAGCATAATCAGCCTATATTGTTCCCACTGCTGGGACACAGGCCTGCTCTCGGTGAGAGGGAGTGGGCCGTAATCCACCACGCGGGCCCAGTGCGGGTTGATAGATGTTACATGTCTTCGAATTTTTGGTTTTAGGATATGCCGGTTTCCTCACGATATTTTCCTTTCCCGTTATGAGGGCAGTAGTGATGAAATAATTTACACAAAGTAAAGCGCATTTCTGGGTTCGAACATACAACCTACACCTCGTAAGTCGCAGCCGTAACCACTGGGTCACCACTGCTCTCACTCTCATTTTCTAAACAATCAAAAATAAATCTACAAATACACCTTCATTTTACCCTTAAAAAGTATCAACAGACGAAATAAATTCAACACCACCCGGTGCTTCGTTCCGATGCGGTCGCTACTCGCGTGCCAGTAACTCGAGCCGAGTTCGACGACTGAAGCCATGGCAGGACGTCCTACAACGTCAAGCAACGAGTGACGTGACCCGCACGACTCGCCGACGATACGACACCTCTAATTACTGTAATTGGTGCTGCCTTGGGAAGGTGAAAGTTTTGAGCTAATCCAGTGGAAAAATAAACGAACCTTGGGTGAGGAAAATGGATTGCGTTGGTGAAATAGCTGTTTTTATCCTAAGACGGCTTTTTTTTCCGGATGGGAAATCATCAAATGAAGGGGTCATTTGATGATCTCCCTCCCGCTCTGGGTGGAGCGGAAGGGAGTGTCAGACTCTTACTGACTAAAACCCACCCACCCATGTTCCTTCCTTTGCCCTTTATGTTCCGGGGTAGCGGTAACCCTTTCGGACAATCCCGCTGACCCGGCAGTCTTCGGCCCTAAGGGGCCCCTCAAATTATGCTGACAACTCTTTGAGGCGCGCGTGGAACACTTACGCGCCGTCCGCCACGGGCCTGGTCCTGATCGGACTGTGAGCTACCCATTGCTCTCCGCCCGCAGGCCTGCGCCTACGGTGGCCGGGAGTCGTATCCTAAGAGGGCTAACGTGGGGGTAGGTACTAGATAATACTTTTTCTTGGGTTTTGTAAAAAAGGCACTGTATTTCACCATAACATGTGGGCGTCTTGAGCTAAAGCTAAATCACCATCATCATCATCAGTCTACAGCAGTCCACTGCTGGGCATAGGCCTGTCCAATTCCACGCCATTCAGCTCGATTCTCACCAACTTTCATCCAGCTGCTACCAGCCACCCTGCTAAGATCGTCGGTCCACCTAGTCTGAGGGCATCCCACCTTACGTTTGCCGATTCGCCGTCTCCACTTAAGAACACGTCTACCCCAACAGTCATCGGTTCTACGACTAATATGGCCGGTCCATTGCCACTTCAGCTTGCTTAATCGGTGAGTTATATCGACAACTTTGGTTCTAAAAAAACACATTTACGGTTCACAAGTCTGACAACCAATCTTACCAAGGGATACCGTATAGGTAGTAGTAGTATAGGGTATAGTGTTACCCAGTAACTGGGTTGTGAAGGTTAGATAGGCAGTCGCTCCATGCGAAACGCTGGTATTCAGCTGCGTCCGGTTTGACTGGAAGACGATCTCAACGCAGTTGGGAAAAGGCTGAACTCTTGAACTCAGTAATAGGTATTATAAAGACCATTTACTTGAGAACTTTTAACTCAATTTACCAAATACAAATCATGACCAGAAATGAAATTATCCAGAAAAGAACCGGAGTTGTCGACATAGCTTGCAGAGTAAGCAAACTGAAGTGGCAGTGGGCTGGCCATGTTTGTCGAAGGACCGATGGCCGGTCGAGCAGACAAGTTTTGGAGTGGAGACCGCGTATTCGCAAGCGTAATGTGGAAGCTACATGAAAGGACGAAGAAGACCTTAAGAAGGTGGCTGGGACAGACTGGATGCGGAAGGCGGAGGACAGGGTATTGTGGCGCAGCCTGGGAGACAGCAGTGGACTGCAATAGGCCAAAAATCCCTCCAGAGCTACTAACTAAACACTACTACTGAATACTTTTTCGTTTTTTCTTTCAGAGTAGCAAAGTCCCTCACAACCTCAGGTTCAAAGTTAAGTAAATTGTATCGATTGTGTGTAGTCTGTGATTCAGGCTGGAGCCACTCAACCGTCACTGTTTGCTTATCCGTTCGGAGATTAGGATTCGGAGCACATACGGTGACGACTAATTGATCCAGAAGGTTTTGTGGACGACGAAGGAAACCTTGATTGAATGCGAAAGTGATATTTTTTCTTCTATTTCATTTGATGCTATTTTGAGCAGGAGGTCAAATCATCATCATCTGCCTAGCCTTTTCCCAACTATGTTGGGGTCGGCTTCCAGTCTAACCGGATGCAGCTGAATACCAGTACTTTACTTTACATGGACAACTCCCTATCAGACCTTCACAACCCAGGAGCAGGTCAAATAGGCAGTCATAATCAGCCTATAATTTTCCCACTGCTGGGACACAGGCCTCTACTGAGGGAGCTGTAATCTTCCACGCGGGCCCAGTGTGTGGTTGGTAGATGTCAGGGTAATTGCGTAACACACTATAAAATTCATTTTGACATTTCAACAACATTCATTGCGTTATTTATCTACGTTGTTGAGCAGACACATTTGTACAGACGCCAGCAGGTCAAGCTACCCGAAACTATCAAATTTTCCCAATCAACCTTGAACCTTAATGATTTAGCGATAAAGTTGAAAATCTATTAAAGAAATTTGACAGATTGTAGGAACTTGATGTGCTGGCGTCCGTACTTAAGAAGCAGTGGATTAGCAATATCCTTCAAAATGATTCAGATTGAGATCGAAAGTGTGTTACACAATTAGGGTGCAGTTCTTCATTTAGTTTCTAAATATTTAAGTAAGTAAATACAATAAAATTCCCGTTCTTCAAAGTTCATGCCATGCCCTACGTGCCTAGTCTTTCAATCTATCTTTCAATCTCACTTCTTCTCCACAGTAGCCGAAAACAATAGATTTACAAAAAGGGACCCCACCAAGTTAAAAAACCAATTTTGTCCTACTCTCCACTACAGAAACAGCTACCTTATATCCATTAAAATATATAACTATATTCCAAAACAAATAAGAGAGCTACCATTTAATTTTTACAAAAAAAGTCTAAAAAATTGGCTTCTCCAAAATAATTTTTACACATTAAAAGAATTTTTTGATGTTAAGGTTAGGTTAGGTTAAGTAAATATTTTTTATTTTTTTATAATAAAGTAGATTTATTTAGTTTTAAAATAGAAATGTTGTTATTGTTGTGTTTTTATTTTATGTTTTATATTAGAGTACAAATGTCCATAGTAGGTATAAGTGGTTTGTATTCTTTACTAGAGTATAAGTAGTAGATATATAAGTTAGGTTTTATACCCACGTGTACATTAGGTTTACATTGTAAATATTCGTATGCCGCTAGTAGCGGCGGATGTGTCGAACTTATCCATATGTACCAACCATCTTTGTACCTACCATATCCGACGAATAAATGACTGTCTTTGAAAAAAAATCAAAACTATTCATTTTCATAGCTCTTGGTTGGGTTTATTTTTGACTTGAGGTAAAAGAAAGTTAATTAGGCAACACTATGCAACAGAAGGACAATTCTCGTAATTAAAAAAGTTCAAAATCTAATCGCAATCTCATCTCAGCGACAATCAATGTCAAAAATGTAGGAAAATTTGAGGTATTTTTGACAGATTGAGACTGAGATCAACACCCTAATTGCGTAACACACTATCAATCAGCATCTGAATTATTTTGAAGGATACTGCTAATCCATTGCTTCATATGTTCGAACAATTTGTCTGCTCAACATCGTAAATTAACGTAATGAATGTTGTTGAACTGTCAATATGAAAGCCATCAGACTGTGAACGTCCTTAAAATTACGAGAATAGCCCCTCACAGTTTTCTGTTTTACGCAAAAGGGCTGCAGTTTGACCTAAAAGGATTAAAACGCAAGAAAATTTTCAAGCCCAACTAAATTTTTAACTGCTTCCTTGGTCTAATGGTCGTAAGCGCTACTGCTGAGCATGAGGTTCTAAGTTCGATTCCAAGGTCGGGCAAAGTGTTATTGGGTTTTTTCTATCAGGAATTCCTCAGTAGCAGCCCGGAGTCTGGATGTGTGCCCGGAACTTAAACATAACTGGCGAAATGTGGATAGGTACACCTCTGCCTATCCCTTCGGGGATTACAAGCGTGATATCATGTTATGTTAAATTTTCAAAGTGTAGATATTGCAGACTGCAACTACATATAGGTAGACCCTGCAGTGATCCAAACTCGAGACAAAGGAGAATACAGGGTTTCTTTTTACTAGTATTACGCTAACAAAAGTGGAACCAAAACATAGAAAATGTAGGAGTACAAACTCTTTGACGCCATTCATATCCCAAGTTTCATCAAACGTAGTCAAAAGTGTGCCCAAAAACCTAAACCCCAAAAAAAACGGATTATTCTTTCTACACAAAATTCTATATTTCGTGTAGAAAAAATAATCCGTTTTTTAATAAACCCCCAACTGATATTCAAAGACGCATCAAAACTACTGTCACACAAAAAATGTCGGCGCAATGTCGTCGAAATTCGTCCCCCAACTCTGTTAGACTTCTTTAAAATTAGCTGTTTAGACGGGCGAGCTGAATTGTGCGACACACATAGCTATACGTTACAAACGCAAACTTTACTTGTACCCACGTAGATATTCCCTGGAAAATGTATTTTTATTTTATTGTGGCAACCCCGGTCGGGTAACCTACCAAAACGGCGCGAAGGAAAATGGAACTTACCGTTTGACATTAAACGTCAAAACGGAACGGAGGGAAAGGGAGTTAGCACGTTTGAAATGAGAACGCCCCGCGTCGAGCGTACGCAGTAATGTTTGCAGCTGTATATAGTAATGTATTTCCCTCTCGCTCTCGTGTGGGTTTCTCGTATGCTGCTATCTCAGGCGGGTGCGGAGTTAAGCCGCTTATCTCCTTCCCGCACGCCGCGCCCCTCTCCCCCGGCTGCTGCGCGTAACACGTCACATTCTGCAATTCGTTTGCTTTTCATTATTTTTTATTTTGTGTAATAATAGTTAGCTATAAAATACGTTTGATTTATAGTTATACATAGTTGTTATAATCATTACTGGCACCAAGTAAATGAGGCTATTTCGAACGGCGGTCAAACCAAATAAGCTGGTATTGGGGCAATATATAAAAATCCAATTTGGTTAATTATATTTAGGTATTTAGCTGAGTGTGTGGTACCTATTATTATATTCGGCACATAAATATGTCTTCTTAACTGTATTTAGCCTTCTTAAATGTCAGATTGACAGCAAAACTACAATAGGTATTTTATTTGTCAGCGGTGATACTATTTACGTAATAAAGTACCTAACAGCTAGACTGTCGCCAGCTAAAAATATCGTAGAATGATTAAATAAACATTGTCTGACATTTCTATAAAAAAAAAACCGAACTGTTCGCTTGTTGTTCGTCCGCGGTTTAAAGCGAATATTTCGTTTTAAATCACCGTAAATACAACGAAAAGTTTCATGTTATTCAGAAGTAGGTCTCTTGAAAAGCATAAAATTGTTCACTCGGTCCTTTTAGATTTTTAGCTATAAGTTATACTTGGTTTTCTTGCGTGAAGTTTTTATTCATACCTAATAACTGCCCGACGTGCGTGTATGACTAGCGGGGTAATTGCGTAACACACTATCAGTAGCAATTTTTGACAGTTCAACAACATTCATTGCGTTATTTATTTTGCTGAGCAGACAATTTTTTCGAACATATGAAGCAATGGATTAGCAATATCCTTCAAAATGATTCAGATTATGATTGATAGTGTCTTACGCAATTAGAGTGCTGATATATAAACGAAGCAAAAGGAGTACTTATGTAAGGATCGTGGCAGGTGGCGTCCTGAAGCTTCTACCTACCCCCACGGGAGGAAGTCGTGAGTTTATGTATATAGGAATGTATGGAACCACTTCACGAGAACGCTCCGTCACTGTCAGTCTTCCCGTGGCCGTGGCCGAAGTTCAAAAAAAAAATATTTGACATAAACCTACATGGGCACTTATGAAACGTCAGAAGCTAGAAGCACGGTTCCGATTGGTCGTTTCCTATGGAGGCCGGCAAGAAACTCCACGGTTACTCTGTGTATTAAAATTATCGGAAGTTTCGAAAGTATAATACTTAGTAGAGTATTTTATATCTATCAGTAGTAATTGGTATAAGTAATTGGTATCGCGATATAGACTTTTGTCTCTATTATGTAGTAGGTAATAATATTTATAATGGATACACTTAAGTGAATATTTGAGTACACCTACTTATTTATTTAAGTAGAAGACAGTTTTATTATATACATGTGAAAAAATAAGCAAAATAATCATAGGGCATCAAAAAATTCGTCCGCATCGCTGTCAACAGGAACAGTACCCAAAAGGCTGGCAGCATTGCCACGTTGTATGGCGATGCTAATTCTTTGGCCAAGAAACAGGCCAGCCCTCTGGTCACGTGAAGTGTCGACTAACCGCTTTGCGATATCTCGAAAAACCAAGTGGGCACTCGGACCCCATGGCCCTAGTGTTTCAACCCCAAACGGCTCGAACATATAACTCCCAATCAGGTTGGAATATTTTCGCCGTTTGAGGTTTTCTGCACCAGCAGCAGCCGCTCCAGCACAGCCCACCGTGCTAGGAAGAAGTAGAAGACATGTTGTTTTTCCTTACTTGCGCGTAAAGGGAGAAGTACTCCCACTAGACCATCATCAGCCTACAGTAGTCCACTGCTGGAGATAGCCCTCTCCAATTGCACGCCATTTATGTAGCTGAATTCTCGGCAACTCTCAGCCACCCTGCGAAGATCGTCGCTCCACCTAGCCTGCGGGCTTCCAGCCTGACTAGGCTGCAAACCCTCAGGCTAACATCAGAAAAAGTATGCAACAGAAATAGGTCTAGTGGGACTCCACTGGACCTATTTCTGATGCATACTTTTTAATTTCAAACTTAGGATTTATTTGATAGTTCCAAAATACTCAGGTATTAGTATTGCCAGTGTTTTCATGTATTGTCGTACTAGCTGCGCCCCGCGGTTTCACCCGCATAAGTGTCGATCCCTTGGGAATATCGGTATAAAAATTTCCTGTGTTAATCCTGGTTTTAAACTATCTGTGTGCCACATTTCATCCAAATCCGTTCAGTAGTTTTTGCGTGAAAGAGTAACAAACATCCATCCATCCATCCATCCATCCATACAAACTTTCACGTTTATAATATTAGTAGGATTAGTAGGATTGTTGTCTCCACATTGTATACAACATGAAAGAAAGAAAGAAAATGCATTTATTTGGCACAAACTAAAAGACACACAATACACCAGATACATACACCAGATAAAACAAACAATAAAATAAAAAAATATAATAATAAATGATGATCTGAACAAGATTATGTCTGGACTTCAAAAGAGACTTACCTCTGAGTTTCCTTCGGCCTTTCATCTCAGAGTAGAGATAGCAACGCCCACCTCGTCTATTAAAAAAAATATGATTGACGTGTAAAAGTGTTTGTAAAAACCTAATTACAGAAATAAAATCATGTATCATGAAATAAAACATTTAAACAAAAATACATTTCAAAACTCTCAAGCCAGTCCCTTAAATACAAAAACTTTCAGAATGAGGCTCCAAGCTATATATTACAAGAAGAGCGTCCAAGCGCACTCTCTCTCCGTCTCCTATATAAATATCTACGTATACATACTGCGTTATATAAGGACAATCGATCAACTGTGAATTTCAAACCAATATCGATGGCCTAAGTTCATTTTGGGAAAGTTTTGGGGGTAGGTTAGTAAGGCAAATACAGGGTTATTGGTGAAACACTAACAACCTTGCAGGACAGGGGACAGACTTTTTAAGGGGGCTCAACGGATTTGGATGAAAATTACCACATAGGTAGACTACGATCTGAGGGTCTACTCCGAAGTGGTATCGGCCGAATGTTCGGCCGTTTCTTGCTACGAAGTTACTATTTGGATCGGTCGGTCCCGATCCTACACTCTTCACTCTTTCGAATATTGACTATGGTCCCGACCCAACTGAGCCAATCCGAACTTATTTCGCATTTTTCAATAATATTCGGTTCGGCTATATGTCGGTCCGATCCGAACATTCGCACTTTGCACTTCGTAGTAGACCCCCAGGATTTCTAACATCATAAACAACAACTTTAGTTCTTAGTTAAGTAGTGACTAACGACTGATTAACCATACAGTTTTGACGTTTAAACGTCACTTAACTTTAGTCATCGTCTATAAAATAAACTCCAATGATTTCGTAGTCATTAATCTACATAAATGTTGAAAAAACTAGTAGGTACGTATTTTTTCAAGGTATTGGCAATATTCTCTCATTTTTTTTTAAAGTCCTCTCATTCTATTTCTTTTAAGACTGTTTACAAAACATAATAAATTTTGTCAAAAACAAACCTTTAAGATTTCGTTATTCTATCGAACCCCCGCGACCCTCCGCTGAATTTTGTACTAGACACGGCAGTTTGTTTACCTAACTAGCGTTTTCTTTTGCTTCGCGTAGAGTTCGTAACAGAAAATCGAATATTTCAATTAGTTGAATTGAAATATTTTTATGTTTGTATGAAAGTGTGATGAATTAATAAAAGTCATGGAACAAAAGTTGTTGTTTATGATGTTAGTAATATAGTTCTGAGAGGTTGTTACGAGTAATGTTTTGCCAATAACCCTGTATCATCATCTGCCGAGCCTTTTCCCAACTATGTTGGGGTCGGCTTCCAGTCTAATCGAATGCAGCTGAATACCAGTATTTTACATGGAGCGACCGCCTATCTGACCTCCACAACCCAGTTACTGGGTAATACGACACCCCTTGGCAAGACTGGTTGTCAGACTTTCGGGCCTCTGACGACCAGTAACGACTGTCATAGATCCTCGAATGACAGCCGGGAGCTTAACGTGCTTTCCGAGGCACGGAGGGGTCTTGGTATGTAAAGATGGTCACCCATCCACGGACCAACCGCGGCAAGCGTAGCTTAACCTGATCGATCGACCCGTGCGGCTGTTATTACTTAGCACATAGCCGTCAACTACGCATTCTGTACATCAAACTAAGTAACATTGCATAAAAATAATTGCTGGGGAGCGACTTTTATTTTTGTTGTGACAATTTGCTGTTTGCGGTAGTGCGCAACGTAACACGCAAAATATTGTGTTTATGGGTGCATGCAACGGTACAGGGGTCGTGGGGGTATTTAAAGTTGTGTTATATCATTTAAAACGTCAGTAAAAGATGGAATGTTGATCTCCAATGTCTCCGTAACCAGAAGGTTCCCAGGTATGGTCCAGTAGAAAAAAATAGGTGTACTTTAGCATGTACAGACGCCAGCACATCAAGTTACTACAATCTGGCAAATTTCTTTAATAGATTTTCAACTTTATCGCTAAAGTATTAAGGTTCAAGGTTGATTGGGAAAATTTGACAGTTTCGGGTAGTTTGACCTGCTGGCGTCTGTACACCCACATTTCGCCAGTTATGTTTAAGTCCCATGTAATAGGGGGCGAGCCTATTGCCTTCAACCGGGCACAGATCCAGACTCCAGGCTACTACTGAGAAATTTCTGATGGAAAAACTCAATAACACATTGCCCGACCTGGGAATCGAACTTAGGAACTCATGCTCAGCAGTAGCAATTGCGACGACTAGATCAACTAGGCAGTCCTTCATACTTTGTCGTAAGCAAAAGGTCTCAAAACGGTGAAGGAGAACATTGTGAGGAAACCGGCATGTCCTAGAACCAAAAATTCGAAGACATGTGACAACTACGAACTCGCACTGGGCCCGTGTGGATTACAGCCCAGTCCCTCTCATAGAGAGGCCTGTGCCCCAGCAGTGGGAACATTAGCAACAGTTGGTGGTATTAATTTCATTTTAAAACAGACATAACGTCATCTATTTTGAAGTCTATAATAATGAAATAGGACTTTAATTCAATCATTAATTTTATAATGTCAAAACAATAAAATTAAGACCACAGAAACGGTCAATAAATTGATATTTAATCTTTTTTTTTTGACACTGTAATCTCTTTAGCGTTATGTCAACCATCTTGATTTTAAAAAGGTTTTTGTTTCTAATTTGGGTATAAACCGCGTTTTACAGGAGAGCGAAAAATCCTAATATTTTCTTTATTACTACGTCTTTGGCTGACTGAATTATAAAGTGTCTATGAATTCATGTACAGACGCCAGCAGGTCAACCAACCCGAAACTGTCAAATTTTCCCAATCAACCTTAAACCTTAATGTTTTAGCGATAAAGTTGAGATTCACAACTTTATCGCTAAAGAAATTTGACAGATTGTAGTAGCTTGATGTGCTGGCGTCCGTACTTTAATTCCTACTGTTTAAATATCCTTCCAACTTCGTTCACTCTCGTGTCCTAAAAAACAAACGATTTAAATAATTACTATACTATCTTCGGGGTAAACACTAACAGTAGCAATAGCTTTCATTTTGACAGTTCAACAACATTCATTGCATTATTTACGTTGTTGAGTAGATTTTTGTTCGAACATATGAAGCAATGGATTAGCAATATCCTTCAAAATGATTCAGATTGTTGACAGTGCGGTACGCAATTAGGGTACAGGTAAAGTTATTTATATAAGTATATGTAAAGACGATGCACCTACAACAAAATTCCTCTACCACAAAAAGGAAAAAGAATTTAAAAAAGGGGGTCTACTATATTATAACTCACTAGTTGCGCCCCGCGGTTTCACCCGCATAAGTTTCGCTCCCGTGGGAATATCTGGATAAAAAGTATCCTATATGTTAATGCTGGTTATAAACCATCTGTGTGCCAAATATCATACAAATTCGTTCAGTAGTTTTTGCGTAAAAGAGTAACAAGCATCCATCCATCCATTCATCCATACAAACTTTCACGTTTATAATATTATATTAAGTAGGATTAAAGAAAGAACATTATTCTAAACATTCTAGAACCAGCATATTTAGCTATAACATAAATTGGTCACACAGCAGCCAATCTGTGGCGATCCGTATAATCTGTACCTTAGCGGTGCCGTATTACCAGAGCGCAATATGCTCGCATAATATCTGTCTATGGGAATATTGTCCAGATGGTATAACACGGTATTATATTTAAACTAGACTCAGATTATTATGGGCTAGCTGTATGGTGAACGTGTTATGTCGTTTGCATGGGCGTAGGGGGGCAAGGGTGGGGTTTGCACTTTTAAACGTATCCTTTTCCCCACCGCACAACTGTACAAGAACTGTGAGGTTCTGACTGTAAGACAGCTATACCTACTTAATGTTACTCTTCTACAACACAGCAAACAAGTTTATAATCCGCTAAACCTACAAAAACGAAGAAAAGATATTGTATGCGTCAGAAACGAAATAACTACAACTAAATTTAGCTCAAGATTTACCAACTTCATTGGACCCTACATCTATAATAATATCAACAGAGCAATAAATATTTACCCCTTAACGAAATCACAATGTAAGGAACAGGTAACAAAATACTTACAAAAACTTAGTTACGAAGAGACTGAATTGATACTACTTAGACCACAGTGATTGACTACTTACCACAAATACACACCCTCTTACATTCACACACACATAATCATATCACACAAATAGAGGACACACACACACATACACTGTTCAGATTTTATCTTGATTTAATTTTTGATCTTAATTTAATTTAATTTATTTTTTTAATTTGGACAAGTTCCAAAAATAATGTTTCCTTTAATGACCGTATTATTTTATTGCATCAAATTATTATGTTATTTCTAATATTCTTTTTTATTTTTCAATATATATATATATATATTTTAATCAACAAAATGTTAACATCTCTACTTGATGGCTATTTTTAAGTCTTTATTATTTGAGGGTTTGGGCGCTGATAGCCGAAATACAGGCTTTCGCCTAGTTCGGCTACAGATGTCTAATTCGTTTTTAACAAGAAATTATAGCCTATATTATGTTTGTGTAACATTGTAAGCAATTATTGAATAAACTTATATTATTATTATTATTATTATTATTATTTTTTTGTTTTGACATATCTCGGGACCAAGAGGTCCCGGTCCTTTGGGAGGCGTACGAGGGGCCGAAGCCAACTCGCAGAGGCCCCTTAGGAAATTTTATTGAAATGGGGCACCAACCGACGATTATTCCTGTATGCACTATGCAAGTGCACCCAAGGATAACCCCCGGTTGGTGTAGGACTATGGTTTTATTGTGGAAAAATACAAATTTGGACTATGGGTTTGGGTGGCTAAAGTGGACTGATTACCAATAACTGTGGAAGAACTATGGCCCCTGCCTGATCAATGTTTTATATATACACGGATAAAATAGCAGGGGGTGACTTGCACTCCCAATAATGGGCCCCCGGAAACTGTCGCTAGCACATAGTGACGTAGCAACAAGGGGGCAACATGTCCTGAGGTGCTTAAGAGGAGTGGAGAGGTATTCCACGGCTTTCAGAACAATCCCAGAGCCCGGAAGATGGTCAAGATCCCTACGAGCACTTACTGGAATACTTCCTTCCCCCGAGCACGTTTGCTCTTGCGAGTCTCCACTCAAGCCGGCCAGTAAAGGCAAGAATGAGGTAGGAGCTCTGTTCCTCGTCATTGTTCACTCCAGCCGGCCATTAAAGGCAAGCCAGAGGTGAGGAACAAGATTTCTCCCGGGAGATAGGGTCCGTGGGGTCGCTACTGCCCAACAGCTCGCCACATGCTGCCCTGCGGGTTTCTGTATCTCTCTTAGTCTGGCTCCTCACCATAGGCCTGTTTCGGCAAAGTAAACTCTTCCGGCGCAGGCCTAGAGTTCGGAGCGCGCAAGCCCCACCACGACGTCAACGTAGAGATACGGCGGTAGGGTTATTATTATTATTATTAATGGCTCCGATTCTCTTGTTCCCAAACTAAATGTAAGTTCGGTCCATCTTTTTCTTTCTACTTCATTACGAAATGGGCAGAAGATAAATATTAGTTTAGTCCTATCAAATTAGTCAGCGCCTGGCGTAAATTGACGTACAATTTTTAGTTGCCAATTTTTTAAAACACGTCTAAATTGTCTATGGAGTTTCTTAATTTGACAGGACTTTTTTTTTAGTTTAGTTTGTGAACAAGGGAATCGGCGCCAGTATTGAAGAATTACTTACTGTTTAATTGCTTTTGAATGGGGTTTTTATTAGAGCCGTACATTTGACCAAGATGCCAGGTTTGGAGTTAAGGGCTTAGCCCTACATTCGATCTGACCACTTTTTAAAAGCGATATTTAAGTCCTGGCAACCTACTTCACATGAAATGTTTTTGGTGACATTTTGTATTACGACGCGTCATTTATGATATCTCATTAGATGACTGTGGTTAGTTCAGCTCAAAGACGATTACGTCAGCCCCCCTAGACAAAGTCCCTAGCTACGCCAATGATCGTTTGCTTATAATTATTTT
Organism: Apamea monoglypha; assembly: GCA_911387795.2. NCBI lineage: Eukaryota > Metazoa > Arthropoda > Insecta > Lepidoptera > Noctuidae > Apamea > Apamea monoglypha. Next base: position 9,948,070 of record OU426940.1, on the reverse strand, counting down.
GCTGGGGAGTTAGTTTGTTGCGTCACTTCTTTTTCCCAGCTAAAGCACTAGGAAGTGGTGACGGACGGTCATTTTGAGAGACCGTCTTATGTCATTTTGACGTTCGAAAAGTGCTGAGCCTCCAGCCTAGTTTGAATAAATGACTTTTGATTTTGATTCTGTATATTTACGAAGTGAGACGCAATTCCCCTGTTTAAAAAAACGTTCACATTCTACAGTCCGTTGACAGTTATTTTACGTCCAACAGCAGCAGCAAAACGCAACCCTATTGTAACGAGAATAAAGATCACAATGATTTTGACAGACATGTCAGTGGCACAACCTAACAGTACCCTTATTGTAAACGAGAATAAAGATCACTGTGACTTGGACAGTGATGCAAAATTGGAGATCAAATAACTGTGAAAGGACTGCAATCTGTCTCAATCTGTCAAAAACACAACTTATTTTCCTAAAATTTTGACAAAGATTGTCAATGAGATGAGGTTACGACTAGATTTTGAACGTTTTTAGTTACGGGAACCGGTTTTCTATACTGGCAGCATTAGCATCATTTCATTCGAATTCTGTTCCATGTTTAAACCGCCTTCAAAAATGGACGCAGTCTATAACCCCTTTATACCCCATAAACATTGCATAAAGTTAAGTAGTAATTAGCGACTGTTTAACCATACATTTTTGACGTTTGAAAGACACATAAATTTAAACATCCTACTAATATTATAAAAGCGAAAGTTTGTACGGATGGATGGATGTTTGTTACTCTTTCACGCAAAAATTCCTGAACAGATTTGGATGAAATTTGCCACACAGATAGCTTATAACTAGTATTAAGACATAGGATACTTTTTATCCCGATATTCCTACAAAATCGACACGTATGCGGGTGAAACCGCGGGGCGCTGCTAGTCGTTTCTAATTAAACTCCTACGAGTCCAAAAACTTACGGCAATGCTCTATTTTTAATAACTACGTCTCGTACGCTTGACTAATTTCCCAATTTTTCATTTTCCAAAACCTCAATAGAGTACTCCATTCCCCTCTACAAACAGAAATGTAATATCGTACTAAAATCAACCTCAATAACTTAATATGAATTGTTCAAAAGGCAGAACAAGGCAGAATGAGTAGGTGTCATGGCGCGTGTTTTATAAACGACGGCACGGCGCCACTCGGCTTCTCTATGGCAATTCAAACAAATGGGCTATTCATTGATATTTCGCAATTCAGTCGACCGGTTTGTATTGTCTATGGTTGGTGCAGTAGAGAAGTGGAGTTAATTACGTTTTTGACAACTGTGTTGTTTTGTTTTTATTGTAAGTTTTTTTTGACAACTGTGTTGTTTTGTTTTTATTGTAAGTTTTTTTTGACAACTGTGTTGTTTTGTTTATTATTGTAACTTTTCTTTGTTTACAACTCTTATTTCCAAATACCTTTCCTTGAGTCGAAATTCACGACTACAAAATTAACATTTGAAATGAATGTCCTTAGCGATTTACAGACGGCGTTAATTCCTTCTACAGTAAGTAAACCTAAACATGACCGACCCTAGACTCGGCTGAAACTAGCTACTATCGCTTGATAGTCGGTTAACTAAGACTATTTACATGTCTAAGTATCCTTTCTCAAGAACTAAGTCAAAACTACCTATTGTCAAACGATATACCTATCCTGATTTTCAAAAAAGTTTCCTAACTAATATTAGGTACTTGTTACTTGCCTGAAAGTCTTAACACACTTGCAATTTGTGATGGAGTATCTAATGAGGCAATTGTACAGACGCCAGCAGGTCAAGCTACCCGAAACTGTCAAATTTTCCCAATCAACCTTGAACCTTAATGCTTTAGCGATAAAGTTGAAAATCTATTAAAGAGATTTGACAGATTGTAGTAGCTTGATGTGCTGGCGTCTGTACATACGCGTAGCGAGCACGCCACGTTTGCGCAACGAGAATGGTTGACGTGGACACAACACAAAGAAAATTCACGGAGTGTTTAAAAAAAAAAAAAACGCTTAGAAAGAAGAAAGAAAATACATTTATTTAGCACAGACTAAAAGACACACTATACATCAGATACATACATCAGATAAAAACAAATAAACAAATCCAATGAAAGGTGTAAAGTCGGATATAAGAAATTAGCAGGAAAGTGTGTCTCACGGCTGCACCAAAAAGGTCCAGTTCAGCAAAAATGCTAGACAACTAGTGCCTGACGCTGGTTTTCAACTGGACCTGATGTGTGAGGTGACGGATATAAATCAGTTTTATACTGCAACGTGACGTAGGTATGCATACTTAAATAAATAAGTTAAATATACTTATTTCTGTCAGATAAAAATGTAACACATATGTAGAACACGTCTTGCAATCGCTAGCTGACCGCATCCGTGGAGATACCACGTACAATGGTCCACCTGAAGGACTAAGTGCGGAAACCAATCCCATAACATAGAACATCCGCGGAGATAACATTCAGAAATCGCCTCCCTGGAAATACGCTCACAAACCGCCAGTGTGATAACGTTCTAAGGCAAACTGCTACCAACGTAGGTATTAGTTACACAGACAGACAGCTATACTCGTATATAGGTAGTATTACGTACTTGTGGTCTCCTTGGTTCTCGTAGGTAGTACCTATAATCGAATTAAAACGAACTCAAACAAAGCTAAAGGTCGAGGTCTTTGTCATTTGTTACTTAAAGGTCACTTCCAAATCGTGACGTGACAGTTGCGTTATACCTATGTTACCTAATTGTGTTGTTTGTTTAGGTAATATTCTTATTTGCTTGAGACTTGACTCATTGCTAGAAAACACGTGGTGTAATTTCTGTCTTGAGACGATAGGTTTTCATTCAAAGATCGCTTTTAGCGATAAGACCGCCAATTGTGTCACGCCTTGTAAAATTTCTACGTTTATATCCTGTAATATTTATGGTGTACTTAATAAAGAATATTCTATTCTATTCATTTTTTTCTAATAGGTTAATTATGTAGTTGGTAACCTTCAATAATAAATAATTCCTCACTTTATGTAGGTATTTGATAGATCGAACGACTATGTTTATTATCTAATTAAAATAGTTTGTTAAGTTTCTCGTATTTAAGTGAACTGTGTAAGTATGTTCATTTTGAGAAATAAATTTCTTGAAACCGAAGTCATCATCATGTGCCTAGGCCTTTTTCCCAACTATTTTTGTGGTCGGCTTCAGTCTAACCTGTTGCAGCGGAATACCAGTATTTTACATGGAGCGGCTGCTTATCTGACCTCCACAACCCAGTTACTGGGTAACACTATACCCCTTGGTAAGACTGGTTGTCAGACTTTCGGGCTTCTGACCCGTAACGACTGTCAAAGATCTACAAATAACAGCCAGGACCAACAGCTACCGAACCGTTCTTAAACCCGAACTATAGAAGAAAAAGACAAAGAAATTGGAATAAAGGCAGGAAAATGACTAATTTCTTTCTTGAACTTTGAAACTTTCTATTCGGCAATTCTCGTAATTTTAAGAAGTTCACAATCAGAGGCCAATTCACGTAATTTTAAATGTTCAATATCTAGTCGCGCTCTCATCTCGCCGACAAACAAATGTCTCAAACTTGTCAAAAATGTAGGGAAATTAGAGGTATTTTGGACAAATTGAGACTGAGATCAAAATCAAAAGTCATTTATTCAAATTAGGCTGAGAATTGGCATCTTTTTCTTTCTATTTCATTAAGAAAAGGACAGAAATAAATATTAGTTTAGTCCTGTCAAATTAGTCAGCGCCTGACGTAAATTGGCGTACAGAACATCTACTAAATAAGTGCTTAATTCGACCCTAAAAGACAATCCAAAATAAATCGCTAATACAAAACTCATGAGCGTCAAATGTATTAAGAAAATGAATAATAAATCCGTGCCACAGAGAATAGAGGCATTAGGCGCATAGACAAGAATCGCTATTTACATGGGGTGGGGTGATTCGGTAACACAATCCGTACGCACGTCAACTCTATTATTTATGGATTCTTTAACATGTAAGGGCTTGGAGGGTAGTTTCGCGGGGGTGGTTTCAATCGGACATTTGGCGCAAGGAAGTGTTTCTTCTGCATCGGTGGGCATAGAGAGGGATTTAAGCTTTTTTTTCTGGATATTACACGCGAAATTATTTTTGGGGTTGCAGTTAGAGTGTTGAATACTTATTTGTTGTAGTACTTTTTGGTTTTATTGAAACCGCAAATGGCTAGGGTATTTAGAAAAAGTATTAGTTTGATATTAGAAACGTATCTGTCTGACAATCAGTCTTATCAAGGTGTAATCGTGTTACCCAGTAACTGGGTTGTGGAGGTCAGATAAGCAGTCGCTCCATGTAAAATACTGGTATTCAGTTGCATCGGTTAGATTGGAAGCCGACCCTAACATAGTTGGAAAAAGGCTAGGCAGATGATGATGAAACGTATCTGAAGGTCACCGCTGAGTTTTTTTGAGCTAAAGATTTCGTCTCATCGCCTGTGGTGAGTCACATTTGTACACCACAATATATTCAAATAACGAGTACATGTCTTAGTAGGTACAGACGCCAGCTACTACAATCTGTCAAATTTCTTCAATAGATTTCCAACTTTATCGCTAAAGCATTAAGGTTCAAGGTTGAATGGGAAAATTTGACAGTTTCGGATAGCTTGACCTGCACGTCTGTACCTGTAACTAGAACATGTAGATATTAGGTAGGTATATCTTGTCATTAAAATGTCATTCGTCATTGATTTCTTTGAAGGCAAGTTATCCAAATGTCAGTGCTTGTTAGGGAAGTGATACGTCGAAAATTAGTCAGACTGGAAATAATTGAATAGTCTGTCTACGAATGTTTATTACTTAATCTAGTTAACATCGAAAATCCTATCAATATTACAAATGTCAAAGTTTTTATGTTTGTTACACAAAAATGGCTGATACAGGATACATTTTTGACCAGTGCGCAACTGTAACCATGTATTCAGTATTAGATTCTAGACCCCGTAGTCGTCCGTAGTCATTTTTCGTCGGTTAGCACAGAAAATCAGGTGTTTCATAAATAAAGTGTAATACCTACGCGGACAGGGGTCCGTGGCTAAATAATAACAGCTGCACAGGTCGATCGATCAGGTTAAGCTACGCTTGCCGCGGTTGGTCTGTGGATGGGTGACCATCTTTACATACCGAGACGCCTATCATTCGTGGATCTTTGACAGTTGTTACGGGTAGTCAGAAGCTCGAAAGTCTGACAACCAGTCTCACCAAGGAGTACCTATCGTATTATCCAGTAATGTAGAGGTCAGATAGGCAGTCGCTCCATGTAAAATACTGGTATTCAGCTGCATCCGGTTAGACTGGAAGCCGACCCCAACATAGTTGGGAAAAGGCTCGGCAGATGATGACCTACGCGGAAAAAATGTATGGATTTTTTTTTATAACCGACGAACAATTTCTACGCTAGGGGTCCAGAATCATATGCTCAATTCATGGTTACCGTTTTGCGCACTGGTTAATTTTTTCTCTGTGTAGTTGATAACCTGGATTAACACATGGATACTTTTTATCCCGGTAATATGTTCCCGTGGGATGATTTCCAACCTCCACGCGGGCGAAGGCTCGGCCAAAATCTAGTAAACCAAACGTATGAAAATGTTCACATTCTGAAACATAGCTGATAAGTACCTACTTAACCCATTGAATGCCGACGTTAACCGTCAAATCACAATCGGTGGCCACCATACAAATGGCCTGCTACGTAATACTACGTAGTTGGCATCACGGATACCAATTTATAGAAGGATGCCGTGGTACGTAATATTGCGTATATACGTAATATTGCGTAGTTGGCATCTGCCATTAATACCAGCTACGTAATATTGCGTAGTTGGCATTCAATGGGTTAAGGCAACATTGCAAATAACTCTTTAAAATTAACAACCTGGGATTAGACACGGATATTAAACCGTAGATACATGATAAAAGTCAACTTATCAGAATAAGGACAACTGGATATGATACCTATTTAGTATTTATGCAGCTAAACTGACATTACGCAGCTTATTTGTAATTAGATATTTCATGTCAGACTAAAGTGTACACGTCATGTTCGACATTTTTGGCACGCATGACAATCAAGCTAAATACAATTGGAAACAAGCATTTATTGTTGACCTTCTAGACATGGCACTCAGTAACTAAGTTACCTTACCTATTAGATTGGGCACCCAAAATTAACGTAAATTGGAGTCCTAAAATTAACTAAAATTGATAAAAAAAATGATGCATTTGCTAATGCATCATTTTTTTTTATCAATTTTATTTAATATATTTATTTAATATAGCATAGCTTAATATATTGATGAGACACAGACAGGTCTCATAGCTTCATTAAAATACTAGAACTAAAACCGCAAGTCAATTTCCACAGAGTTAATTTCTCCATCTAACCGTAGCCAAAATTGGAATTAGAAAAATCTCGATGACATAAAAAGCAATCAGTAAACGTTTTGTGAAAAAAAAGGAAATTTGTAGATCAAAGACGGGAAACGAGGGCGTACCGATGCGGGAATAATGCAATAAATTTACTTTTCGGACGCGGTTTAACCTAACATGGCGACAAATCGAATCGTAACGCTTTAACGAACGCAGCGACGAACACTTTGAATCTCGAACGACTAAAAATTCGTGTAATGTCGATTTCTTATTCGCAATTGTTTTGAGAATTTTTGTTTTGCAAAAATGTTGAGAATTACGCGTCGTTTTGAAATTAGAATTCAGATAACATTGTTCCTTTATGATGCGAATTTAATTTTACTTGTTGCTTGCCAGTGACATTTCTTAAACTTTGATATTGCTTGGGTCTTACAATTATCGTAAATTAGTTAATACCAATCTATTAATTTTCAGGAGGTAACACATCTTCTGATGCTCCTTGGAATGAGTCAACACAAACATTTTTTTTTTTTGTTGATAACATCACGTATCACTGTTATATACCTACACGTACGTACGTACATGTATACGTAGATATTTATATAGGAAACGGAGTGAGAATGCGCTTGGACGCTCTTGTAATACCTATATAGCTCATTCTGAAAGTTTTTGTATTTAAGTCTGACTTCTCTGAGAATAAAGGCTGAAACAAACTCAGAGGTCTCTTTTAAAGTATTGTATACATAATCTTGATCAGATCATGTGAAGACAGTGTAGATTGGTGTCTGAAATGGTCTTTTGAGGAAAGAACCACACAAATTGAGTGGATCTGTCCAGCTAAGTCTGTAAGTACCTACCTACAATACTCAGTTAACAGAAGATTTGAATTTTCCTTTCAGCGCTCAATGACTATCAAAACTTCAAGTTGGCAGTGGCTGTTCTGGGCCCCAATTTAAAAAGAAAAGTATTTTCCTCAAAATCACATCTTGATTCCAAGAGCCACTAAACGTTCCAAATTCAAAGCAAAAGAAAAGTACGCGCAAAACAATCTAAATGACATTTCCATGTTATAGGGAGGCGCCAATTTTGCTCGCTACGTAATTTTTAGTCGATTTATCGAATTAAATTTATAAATTTCTTTGATGTGGGTTCATACTGATTATTCGATTACACGGGACTCGACTTTTCAATTTGCAACCCCCTTTTATCAGTGATGAAATGATTGGTGTAAGCATAAAACAGGTTACTTCCAATTTAATTTGTTGCCGATATGGATATGTTTGGGACCCTAAATAGGGGACATTAGGGACGTTACTTTGATGTTTCTTCAGATATGAAGGGGCTAGTTTGTTAATAAATTGAATCATGGAACATACATTTTCAATTTGGATAGAACAAAACTTGTAGGAAATATGGACATGTTCTCTAGTATATAGGTACTTCTAGTTTGAGCAGTGGTGACCAAGTGGTAACGGCCCCGACTTACGTCATACGGTCGTGGGTTCGAACCCAGGCAGGCGCTGGAAGGTGAACGAAAACATCGTGAGGAAACCGGCATGTCCTAGAATCAAAAGTTCGAAGATATGTAATCTACCAACCCGCACTGGGCCCGCGTTGTAGATTACAGCCCAGTGCCTCTCGAAGAGAGGAGTGTCCATGGAGTTTCTTGCCCGTTCTTCTCCATAGGTACCTACTACGCTTTGGAATGGGCAACTAGCTTCATCTTTCTGATTGACCGACCCCTCGACAATTCAAAAATAGTTGGTTTATTTGAAATAAATGCTTTAAGTTTGAGTTTGGAGGCCTGTGCCCCAACAGTGGGACCACCATAGGCTGATTATATTTATATTATACTAAGCAATTCATTCATCGCCGAGTTCCAACCATGAAGTGAGTTGGCAACTTGGCAACGTGTTGAACTAGCGGTATTTACTTAATTTTGACCGTTCCTACGAAAAAAAGAGCGCGCGACGACGTTGCAAATCGCTCGACTACGCGCACGTATTGTGCATCCCTTTCCTTAATAGCATACTCTAAATTTACTTTATACCACGCTGAATTAGATATTTTAATTTGTCGCACGTATTCACAGGCCTAAGAAACGCTGGCGTGAAGATTTGGACTCGTTCCTGACCGATGGGACGGAGAAGGCACAGAACAAGGAAAGGGGGAAGAATATGGGGAAGGCCTTTGCCCAGCAGTGCGACAACAAAGGCTAACGAAAAAAAAAACAGTTTTTTGTTTGTAAGTACGGACGACAGCAGGTCAAGCTACCCGAAACTGTCAAATTTTCCCAATCAACCTTGAACCTTAATGCTTAGCGATAAAGTAGAAAATCTATTCAAGAAATTTGACAGGTTGTAGTAACTTGATGTGCTGGCGTCCGTACAAACTGGCAGAACTGCGAAAAACTTAAAGAAAAAACATGTCGATGACCTACAACTTGTATGTCGGGGGGTCATTACCACTGGGCCAATGCTCAATACTCAATACTCAATCATTTATTGCATTCCACAATGTATATGCTTAGGTGGTAGGTAGGTAGGTGGTAGGTGGTAGGTAGGCCATCACTGCTCTTGCCCGGAGACTTAACTAAAATTAAATACTCTTTCTATATGAGTAGTTTTTGGAAGATATAAAAGCCTACCTACGTCGAATCAAAGCTTGAAACTTGACACTATCAGTGACAGAGATAGACATACTTCAAATATGTCAAAAGATATATTATGTTATGTATAAAGTCTCCGCCCATACCAGACTCGTCGAACCACCAAATATATTATTATCTCGATTGAATTAATCAATATGTTAATTAAATAGCACGTGTATACGTTTGAATATCAATATTGTTAGATAGAGAATATTTTTTTGTTACCTTTTTCGGGTAGGTACGAGTAGGTACAGTTGGTTAGAATTTGAGGGGCTTGTGGCTAGGGAGGAGCTTGCGAGAGATGGTATTGCATTTTTCTATGTTACAACCACAGATTTATAAACTAAAGTGAGATATGGTGTGGCTGCCCAACTGTTCGAGTCCGTCTGTCGCCTTCAACTACATATGCACTACAATACGAACACGCGCTCACTCACACTATAACAGTCACCACACTCAACGCGAGCCAATCGCGTAACGCAGATCGCAACGTTGAGACACACAACTGCATTGACAATTCTTATCGACAATCAACGGCGTCCGCGTTTGTTTCTGTTTTGTGCATACATTGTTCGCATGCGCCACGCCCCCTTGGCATATCACCCTTTAGTTTATAAATCTGTGGTTACAACAGTTTTATTTTTGATAGCCGACAAAAATTTCTACGCTAGAGGGTCTAGAACTACATATGTGCTGAATGCATGGTTTCAGTTTGTGCATAGATGTGATTGCAACCCTGTATATCACAAATAACTAGTTTAGAATAACGTGTTTCCTTGCAAATTCATACCAAATCAATCTGCCTAGCCTTTTCCCAACTATGTTGAGGTCGGCTTCCAGTCTCACTGGTTGCAGCTGAATACCAATAGTATTTTACATAGAGCGACTGCCTATCTGACCTCCACAACCCACTTACTGGGTAAAACGATACACCTTGGTAAGACTGGCTGTCAGACTTTCGGGCTGCTGACGACCCGTAACGACTGCCAAAGATCCACGGATGACACCCGGGACCAACGGCTTAACGTACTTGCCGAGACACGGAGGGGTCTTGGTATATAAAGATGGTCACCCATCCACAGACCAACCTCGGCAAGCTTAGCTTAACCTGATGGATCCCCCGCGCGGCTGTTATTACTTAGCTACGCAAATAAATCATCCAGCAATTAAACAAACCGCTCTAAACCAACTAATCCATAAGGTTCACCAACTACCCTTTATTTACATTTAATTTCTACCATGGCAACACCAACACCTCTTCGGCAACACTGGCCATAACGGATGTTTTAGCACGATTACCCGCCAATCCTCTTGATTTATTCGATTTTCGAACGACGCCATTTCAAGTCACGTGCGCATCGCAAATATGGCGCGGGGCAGACATTGTTGGGAAAAGTTGGTGAAATATTATACAGGCTGTGACGAGAATGTGTAATGGAGGTTGATGGTGAATAAAGAATTGCGTATGACTACTGTTCTGATTATGTGGGTCTGGGATGCTTTTCGGCTGACAGTTATGTTGAATACAGTGTGCCTGAGCTTAAAATTTTCATTATGTCAAGCTTTCTCCTTTAGGAAAACACAAAACTGAAATTTACTGATCACCAATCATTTCAGAAAAATATTTCAGTATGAAACAAATAGGATATGTAAAATGTCATTTTATTTCATATGGTCATTATATCGAATGGCATTTTATATCGAATGGCAACATAAACAAACAGCGGGGTAATTGCATAACACTGACAGTAGCAATGGCTTTCATTTTGACAGTTCAACAACATTCATTGCGTTATTTACGTTATTGAGCTGACAAATTTTTCGAACATAAATATGAAGCAATGGATAAGCACTAACCTTCAAAATGATTCAGATTGTGATTGAAAGTGTACTTAGTTTACTATTTCCATCTCTTCCATTCATCCTCGCCTTTATAAAGAGTGTTAGTATCCTTCAAACTACAGACTCCAAGTCCATTCACAAAGCAATAAATACTACTACCTTTTCAAAAAAAAACACAGCCCGTACAACGTCAACCCTACATTGTAATTGGAGCACTCAATTTGTGCCACTTGCCACCGACGCGTGCCTAGCACGAGGCTCTATCAATTGTCTCTGGTCTCTTGTCTATGGGCTCCTCTCTTTGGTCAAACGAAACTCTTTTGAATGAAAACTGTGCTTCCTATTGTTGTCATTGAATGAGAGATATGGTTTTGTTTAAAAATTTATTACTGATGGGTTGGCTGGATAATTAACTGTCCAAGAATGAGTTACGGATAGGACAATACCGCCTATTCCCTTGTTCACAAACTAAACAAAATTTAAGTTCAGTGCATCTTTTTCTTTCTATTTCATTAAGAAAAGGACAGAAGATAAATATTAGTTTAGTCCTGTCAAATTAGTCAGCGCCTGAGGTAAATTGACGTATTTTTAGTAGCCAGGTTATTAATCACGTCTAATTTATCTATAGAGTACCTAAATTTGACAGGACTAAACTAAGCTTTAGATTAACTAAACGAAGAAAAAGATGCACTGAACTTAAATTTTGTTTAGTTTGTAAACAAGGGAATCGGGGCCAATGTAAGCGTAAGTCATTCCTTTCAGGACAATCATTATTTTAAAAGTATCTAAAGTGTAGGTAGGTATTATAGGTACAAACGCCAGCAGGTCAAGCTACCCGAAACTGTCAAATTTTCCCAATCAACCTTGAACCTTAATGCTTTAGCGATAAAGTTGAAAACCTATTAAATAAATTTGACAGATTGTAGTAGCTTGATGTGCTGGCGTCTGTACATCATCTGCCTAGCCTTTTCCCAACTACTTTGGTGTTGGCTTTCTGTCTAACCAGATGCAGCTGAATACCAGTATTTTACATGGAGCGACTGCCTATCTGACCTCCATAACCCAGTTACTAGGTAATACGATACCCCTTGGCAAGACTGGTTGTCAGACTTTCGGGCTTCTGACTACCAAAGATTCATGATTGACAGCCGGGACCAACGGCTTAACAGGCTTTCCGAGGCCCTAAATATTTTTTTTAATAGACAAATTCTACTATACCATTGACGAATTTCTTGCTGACAAAATTTCTTGTGACTGATCCTGTATTTATGATTTGTAATGTAATATTCCTATCTGAAGACTTTTAATTTATTTTAATTATATCGTAGGTATATAATGTTTTATTTAATTTGTAATGTTGTTAAATTAATAGTAAATAAAGGGTAGATTTTTGAGTTTCTATAAAATATCTGTAAGACCTGTTATATCACCAAAAATCGCACTAATAAATACTTTGACTTTGGCACGGCCCCTCCGTGCCAAAGTCAAAGTATTTATTAGTTTTGATATGTAAAGATGGTCACCCGTCCACGGACAAAACTCGGCAAGCTTAGCTTAACCTGATCGATCCCCGCGCGGTGTTATTTCTTAGCCACAAACCCCCGAGATAAATTATTTTAAAAATACCCTATCTAAAGTATAGGTATTATAGGTACATAATAAACGTTTATCCCAAGGGGGTGACTACTGAGATGATGACTATTAATAGAGAAGTATGGAAGAAAAAGACATGTTGCGCCGACCACAAATACATTGGGATAAGGGCTGGAGAATGATGAATTAACGTTTATTCCACATTCTTAATTCCCATATTCCATATCCGGTATTCTTAAACTTAAATCCAAAATATGGAATAAAAGTTCAGAAGAGTTCATTGCGCTGTCGGTTTACCGATAACCAAGTTTTCAGGCCATTCATCAGCAACTAGGTAAATTGCTGAATCGACGGATACCTGAGGGGCAATTCTCGTAATTTTAAGAACGTTCACAGTCGGATCTTAGTCTTAATCTGTCGAAAATACCTCTAAATTCCCTACATTTTTGACAAGTAACATTGATTGTCGCCGAGATGAGATTGCGACTAAATTTTGAACATTTTTTTATTATTTATTTATGTAATTATTGGTCTACCAACGATTGTTTACACCAGTTATGGGCATAAAAAAACATGCAAAAGCAGATAAACAATAGTGTAAAATCACTTATAGGTAAACTCAGCATGCTGTGTGCATTCAAACAGTCAAGCGAGTTTAGAATGAGGTTTCAACTTGTTGTATTAGGTTTTTGTTTGGCAGAAAACAGTGATAATATAGCGGAAGTGATGAAAAGACGTTCGCTAAGAATAAACGTAGAGAAATCATAACGCTGTTTCATTTCTCACAGTACGAATACTGTAGGGACTATAGCCTATTTGGTGCTTATTTAGAGGTATGAGGAACAGGGTGTAAAGTTCACTCATCCTCCATAGAAAAGGGAGGATCCTCCGACCAGACGAGTGTTGTGTCTGGCGGGCAATGGCCCAACGATTGATGTTGGGAAGTTTGTATATATGCTAATTGCGCGGTAAACTCTGCTTGCGAGATGCAGGATTTGCGTGACGTCAGTATGACGAGTTATTCGCATGTGGCGTTGTAGATACCGCTACACTTACATTGCAACCTCCTCGAGTCAGTTAAAAGTTATTTGCATGAAATCATGTGCCTAGCCTTTTCTCAACTGTGTTGGGGTCGGCTTCCAGTCTAACCTGATGCAGCTGAATACCAGTATTTTACATGGAGCGACTGCCTATCTGACCTCCACAACCCGTTACTGGGTAATACTATAGGTACCCCTGGTGAGACTGTTTGTCAGCCTTTCGGGCTTCTGACGACCCGTAACGACTGTCAAAACATCCACGAATAACTGCCGGGGCCAACGGCTTAACGAGCTTTCCGAGATACGGAGGGTCTTGGTATGTAAAGATGGTCACCCAGCCACGGACCAACCACGGCAAGCGTAGCTTAACCTGACCGATCGACCTGACGAGACAAATATTAACTTAGTTTAAGATTAGAAGAGATTAGGCTTCAGATTTTGCTGACAATCAAAGGAAAAAGATGTAAAATACGTAGAATGATTTCTGGGAATAATTATTGAACATATGTAATAAACCGTGATTTATAAACTAAAGGGAGATATGCCAAGGGGGCGTGGCGCGTGCGAACAATATATGCACAAAACAGAAACAAACGTGGGCGCCGTTGATTTTTCAATAAGAATTGTCAATGTAGTTGTGTGTCTCAACGTTGCGATCTGCGTTACGCGACTGGCTCGTGTTGAGTGTGGTGACTGTTATAGTGTGAGTGAGCGCGTGTTCGTATTTATTGTAGTGCATATGTAGTTGAAGGCGACACCCGAACAGTTGGGCAGCCACACCATATCTCCCTTTAGTTTATAAATCTGTGCTCCTACCGGTTTCCTGACAGCTGACAGCAGAGTTTCAGAGTAGGTACATAATCATCACATTCCCACTGCTGGGACACAAGCCTCCTCTCTGTGGGCCCACTACGCGGGCCCAGTGCAGGTTATTGGATGTCACATATTTTCGAATTTTTGGTTCTAGGGCATGCCGGTTTCCTCACGATGTTTTCCTTCACCGTTTTGAGAGCAGTGGTGATGAAATAAATTACACAAAGTAAAGCGCCTGCCTGGGTTCGAACTCACGACATACAACTCGTAAGTCGGGGCTGTTACCACTTGGCCACCACAGCTTCATCACAGTACAGACGCCAGCAGGTCAAGCTACCCGAAACTGTCAAATTTTCCCAATCAACCTTGAACCTAATGCTATAGCGATAAAGTTGAAAATCTAATAAAGAAATTTGACAGATTGTAGTAGCTTGATGTGCTGGCGTCTGTACATACCTAAAACCCTAGAGATAGCATGGCATGACAATAAACAGGTATTTCCCGTTCACAGATAACGTTAAAATTATCTAGGTATCTTCAGGCGGATATACTATCAATTCGTAGTGATGACCCTGAAAACGGAGCTACCGAAAACTCGTAGATAAGCATTCTTATCAGTAATGTAATTAGTGATTAACAAGTTGGGGTTTTTACGAGCTGCGTTAATTATTAATCACCTCCTCATCTCATCTGCCTAGCCTTTTCCCAACTATGTTGGGGTCGGCTTCCAGTCTAACCGGATTATTAATCACCTATCTTCCCTAATTAACTATTTTAGTTACATCACGCCTTCTTTCCCCGAAGGGTTGGGCAGAGGTGTAGGAATTTAATTAAATTCTTTTAATTTATTATAATGGACACACACTTCCCTATGTGTTTGTTATTCTAGCGTATGGCACTCGTGGGTTGCAGCTGAAAACCAGCGTCAGGTGGTACACCTTTTTTTTTTTTCTGGGTGGGCAATCATTATATGACTTCTCCCGCTCTGGGCGGAGCAGGAGGGCGTGTCAGACTTTTACCGACAAAAACCCACCCGTGTTCCTTCAGTTGCCTATGCCAGGGACCACGGTATCTCTTTCGAACAACCCGCGGCCCTGGCAGGCATCGGCCCTAGCGGACCCCGTCACTTCGTGCTGACATCTCTTTGAAGCGCGCGTGGAACACAACGCGCCGTCGACTCGGGCCTGGTCCTGGCCGGGCGACGAGCTGCCCATTGCTCGCCGCCCGCAAGCCCGCGCCTACGATGACCGGGAGTCGGCTGGTGACTCCCGACGTCCAGGGTGTCTCCTGCGAGGTGGTACACCCTGTGTTGTCATCTGACATTATGCTGAGCTGAGGCCCTTTTGGTTAAACTTTGTTTTCTGTTTTTATATTTTTATGTGAGCTGATATAAATAAACGTTTTTATTTTCTTCTGAAAAATACCTACTTACTCTTATATTTTTGTTTGATCTTCAATCCTGCCCCGAAACGTGAAATTTAAAACCACTATTGTCCCAAACTCTTTAGTTGTTATGTTTATTTTGCATACCATGAAACATAAAAGGGTATTATTGGCTTAAGCAAGGAACTGACAACTTTCTCCTTCATCATTGAGGTATGTTAATTAATAGCTATAAATAACTCTCCATTATCTAAATTTATAACCGCATATTATCATTAACATTGCAAAGAACATCAACCGTATAATTCAACAACAATTCATATTCTTTCAAAGCCATATTTAACCCTCTTTCATAACCTTTTCGCACCTAGACGTCATAAATATTGCTACCATGGTCATCAATGAGTTTAAAAAAAACGTGAGAATTTCTCTACGGGCCGACGCATCCTTTGTCCATGATTTGTCAGTTCCGTTCTCTATGAATGAAGTTTTGTCGTAATTTTTTTAATCGATTGTGTGCACAGGTGTATTTGTTTGGTAGATTTGTGAAACCAGCCCCTTTTCGTGACTGTTTGGTTACTTGTAGCTAAATCAATATGGGAAACATTCGATTTTGTTGTGCGAATAGATGTGGAGACTACAGTTTGCAACAGTTTGTTGGTTTTATGGAATAACATCATACTCTACAAAAGTTGTTGCTTTGAAAACTGAAAAATGACCTTTTTTGGTCTTTACAATTTTTTTGTACCTACTTTAACAGGAGGCCAATTCCCGTAATTAAAAACGTTCAAAATCTAGTCGCAATCTCATCTCAGCGACAATCAATGTCAAACATTTAGGGAAATAGAGGTATTTTTGACAGATCGAGACTGAGATCAGACTGTGAACGTTCTAAAAATTACGAGAATTGCCCTCAGATTGCTACGCACGTAGATCTTGCGCTACGAAAGTCACAACGATGTCATTTCGTGTTACAGGACCTTGAAAAAAATACTCTTCATTATCAATTTATCTACCTTCTGCTTTTTTTTCTAGAAGAAAGCGATGCTCGCCCATTGTAGATATGTTTTGTAGTGTTAAATACATTTTTGCTAAGTATTTTCTGGTTTACAATAAAGTATACCTATCTATATAAATAAATAAATCAGTTACTTGAGTGATGGAACGGATTGTTGTATGCTTAACCCGGTCCACAAGTTTAATACCCAGAATACTCCGTTCCATAGCTCTCTGGCATGCCTCAAGCGACAAAGAGAGGTGGAAAGAGAGAAAAGAGAGGCCTAGCCACTGCACTCCCTACCAATCTCTTCTACAGTTCAAAATGTTTTTTTTTATTTCAAAAAATTACGCTAAAAGCCGAGTATTTCAAGAAACATGTGAAAACACAAGTACACACCACAAATGATGTGCCTACAACAAAGTTGAATATTGAAGCCTCCAAGCCAGCCCGCACGTATCAGTAAATACGTATATCCAATGAATACCGTCGTTAGAGGGTTGAAAACCAAAATTATCGAGCTCAACAGAATACAGAATTAAACTTACACATCGCTACCTCGCTTTAAAAAGTTTTAATTCTAAATTTAAAACTCCGAGCGTTGGCGGCAAAATGACCATAAACAACTTTTATTTTTTTCTCGCTGCGCCCGACGTTGTCCCGCCTTTGTGACTGTATCCTGCCTCTTTCATTCGACCTTTTTAAGAAAGAAATTTATTATGTATACTTTTGGCCATGACCAGTAGCCGTTTTTAATTGTGAATTATGGCTTTTATAGTTTTTTTCGGTGGATTTTTTCGTTTCCTAACCGATCGGAAGGTCACTTTAATGTTTTTTATAGTTCTGGATTTATTTGAGATACTTTTTTTTGTATAATTGATTTGGTTACAGGTCGTATTCGGGTATAATCGGACGGAAGAGGATTTTTAATGTGTTCAAATATAATAAAACGGATGTTCTGTATGTCGGATAGTTTTGGACAGGAAATGCCCATATTTCATAAAAGCAGAGGGCTAAATAGAGCATTTGGTCCTTTAAAAGTTGAGAATGAAAAATATATTATACGTAGATATGTAATTCGATTTATAAATACTTACTTAGATATTTTTTCATTGAGGATTTTTCCAAAGATGGTTTCATTGTTGTGTTGTCTAGTAGACATATTCTAATGAGAATAGTATCGAAGTTTCATTAAGAACTTTGCTTTTGAAAAGTGCCCCATTTTATTAAATCTATAACTAATCAAATAACTGGGGTAACTCACCTGATTTAATTCCTTAATCTGTTTTTATACCTACTCAAAGCAACAAGGGTGAACCCGTGTGAACTACCTATCCTTTGCAGGCAGGGAACATAAAATTTACTAAAAATTAAGACTTCAGCGCCATCTAACGAGTAAACCTCATGTAACAATCATTCCATCTTCAAAACACACTGCTAATTCATTTGATCTCAAACCACTAGCGTAATTATGAAGATTCGTCTTTGGAAATAGAACGTTACAAATAGATTAAGTCGCAATCTGTCAAAAATACTTATTTCCCTATATTTTTAACAAGTTTTTGACATTGATTGTCGCTGATTGGCCTGCAGATATCGGATCTTTACTTTTAGTATTTCATTCGACTTTATTCATTAATCACACAAAATTAATCAAAAGTGCAGAATGAATGTATCCATTAGTGAACCGATCGATCGATATCCCATACTAGAGGTATTTTTGACAGACTGAGACTGAGATCAGACTGTGAATGTTCTTAATATTACGGGAATTAACCCTCGGTTTAACATACATACACATGGAAATTATAACTACCAACATTAAAAAAATACGATTTTAAACATAGAACGACAGAACGTAATCTTCAATTCCTTATTCAAACTTGGAAGGATACTATATAGGATACTAGATAGGCTCTTCTCCATAGGAAACGACCAATTGGAACCGTGCACCTAGCTTCTGACGTTCCATAAGTGCCCATGTAGGTTTATATGAAATAAAATATTTTTGATTTTGATTTTCTATCAAAATCAAAAATATTTTGAAAGAAACGTAACCTTCAAATGTATTGATGGGACCTCCCACTGTTCTGATTCTGATACTAGCACCACAGTATACTGTGCCACAGTAGTGCCATTGTCACGCATTCTTTAACAATTTCTTTAAGGGTTGCGCACCATTGTCAGTGAACGTCCCAATTAAAAACCATTCTGCGCCCACCTGGCGGATTAAAAATACAAAAAAAAAGTTTCGCGAAGACGCTACGAATAAATACGCTACGTGATTGTACGTTTGTCCGTTTGTAAGATTTTTATGGAAACATGATATGGCTTGTCAATTGCAGAATGAAAACGAATTAAATAATAGTTCGCCTTGTTACGCCGAAGGGATGGGCAGAGGTGTACCCATAATACACCCATATTTTGACAGTTATGTTTAAGTCCCATGTAATAGGGGGCGACCCTATTGCCATTAACCGGCCAAACCTAGACTCCGGGCTGGTACTGAGAAATTCCAGAAAGATAAACCCAATTACTTGCTCGACCTGGGAACTGAACCCAGGACCATGCTCAGTGACCACTACACCAACGAGGCATTAATTCTGTCATTCAATCAATTGGCAGAATTCTATTAATTTAATAATGAAAAATGTTTTGGAGTCTTCTCTGGTCTTCCCCTACTCTTATAGCCATCCACATTCATACTCAATATCATGTACTTTCGTTTTACAAAATTTGCGTCAATACAGGGCAAACTGTAAACATGAATTCAGCACATTATTCTAACCCCTAGCGTGTAAATATTAGACGGTTCTCAAAAAAAAATTGCCATTTTATATAACATTGCAATTACCTACTACGCGGAATTCGGAATACCTACGGCGCGTTGTGTTCCACCGGGCCTCATCAGAAGGCTTAAAGTCACTCAAAGATGCTCGGAGTTTCCTTGCGTGATCGAATCAGAAATGAGGACATCCGCAAGAGAACCAAGGTTACCGACGTAGCTCGAAGAATTGCCAAACTTAAGTGGCAGTGGGCAGGGCACATTGCTCGCAGAACGGATGGCCGATGGGGCCGAAAAGTTCTGGAGTGGCGACCGCGAACCGGAAGACGCTGCGTTGGAAGGCCTCCCACTAGGTGGACCGATGACCTGGTGAAGGTTGCGGGAATCCGCTGGATGCGAGTCGCACGGGACCGGTCAATGTGAATCCGAATCACTTGGTTGAGGCCTATGTCCAGCAGTGGACGTCTATCGGCTGAAATGATGAATGATGAATGATGTTGTGTTCCACGCGCGCCTCAATGAGATGTCAGCACGAACTGACGGGGTCCGCTAGGGCCGATGCCTGCCGGGGCCGCGAGTTGTTCGAAAGAGATACCGTGGCCCCTGGCACAGGCAACTGAAGGAACACGGGTGGGTTTAGTCAGTAAAAGTCTGACACGCCCTCCCGCTCCGCCCAGAGCGGGAGAAGTCATATGATGATTTCCCACCCAAAAAAAGGGGTTTCGGAATCATGTACTGAATCCGGTGGTAACAGGTTGCGTATCGATGTCGCATCCACCGTGAATAGGTAATTAGTAGGTAACAACAATTAACGGAGAGCAGTGGTGGCCCAATCGTAACAGTCGCGACTTACGAGTTGCAGGTCGTAGGCTCGAACCCAGTCAGGCGCTTTAATTTGTGTAAATTATTTCATCACCACTGCTCTGAAAACGGTGAAGGAAATCATCGTGAGCAAACCGTGTCCTAGAACCAAAAAAATTCGAAGACATGTGACATCTACCAACCCGCACTGGGCTCGCGTGATGGACTGCGGCCAATTCCCTCTCACAGAGACGAGGCCTGTGTCCCAGCATTTGGAACAATTTAGGCTGATTATGCTATCGTATCTGGTATAATATTGTACGAAATACAAGCAGGGCCACGGCTCAACTATAGTCTACAACAAAAAAGAGATTCCGATTCTTTCCGAGCGAAAATTATAATCGGCAATGAAGCGCTTTAATCCATCGTCGGTTTTAACCATCGAGATCTTTTTTTCGATAAATCTTTTTCGTTAACGGCCGAACTGATATTTTTTAATTTCTATTCCTTGTTTCATTTTGAAAGAGAGCAAGACAGGCTGCTGCATATATGTTAAGGGTCTTTTCAATCCATGTGCCTAGGCGCTGTCGTAATTTATTATCTGGCAGAGATATCTATATTATTTTATTTTATTTTACACACATAGTTACTCCACTACTAAAGGCAAAAGATTATTTTAAACATACATAAGTACGGAGAAAGAGCAAGTATTGACACGACTATACTCAGTACGGTGATACGCTTCGATTTACACCCGTCACCTCACACATAAGGTCCAGTTGAAAACCAGCGCCAGGCACTAGTTGTCTGGCATTTTTTGCTGAACTGGGCCTTCTTGGCGCAGCCGTGAGGCACACTTTTCCTGCTAATTTCTTACATCGGACTTCACACCTTTTAATTAATCTTTAATTTTTTTAATTTTATTGTTTGTTTTATCTGATGTATGTATCTGGTGTATTGTGTGTCTTTTAGTTTGTGCCAAATAAATGTATTTTCTTTCTTTCTTTCTTTCTTTCTTTCTTTTTCTTTCTTTCTTTTTTCTTTCTTTCTTTCTTTCTTTCTTTCTTTCTAACTGCAAGTTGGCAATTTCAGCGGGGTAATTGTGTAGCACACTAACTAACAGTAGCAATGGCTTTCATTTTGACAGGTCATCAATATTCATTGTGTTATTTACGTTGTTGAGCAGATAATTGTATCGAAAATATGAAACAATGGATTAGCAATATCCTTTAAAATTATTCAGATTGTTATTGAAAGTGTGTTACGCTATTAGGGTGATGATCATAAAAGGCTAGATTTCTTCACGTTGTTTAATTTTATCATCCAGTCATGTCTAGGTAAATACTTATTCAAATTGTCAGATTGGTTTAACCAGGCTAGAACCTGCTACCGAACTCCTAGAAAGCAGGTCCTGCTTTATCTGATGTATGTATCTGGTGTATTGTGTGTCTTTTAGTTTGTGCCAAATAAATGTATTTTCTTTCTTTCTTTCTTTCTTTCTAACTGCAAGTGGGCAATTTCAGCGGGGTAATTGTGTAGCACACTAACTAACAGTAGCAATGGCTTTCATTTTGACAGGTCATCAATATTCATTGTGTTATTTACGTTGTTGAGCAGATAATTGTATCGAAAATATGAAGCAATGGATTAGCAATATCCTTCAAAATTATTCAGATTGTTATTGAAAGTGTATTACGCTATTAGGGTGATGATCATAAAAGGCTAGATTTCTTCACGTTGTTTAATTTTATCATCCAGTCATGTCTAGGTAAATACTTATTCAAATTGTCAGATTGGTTTAACCAGGCTAGAACCTGCTACCGAACTCCTAGAAAGCAGGACCCTCAACCTCTGTACCAAAACGAAACCAAAACAAAAACACATCACCACTCCCTAACCTTTAACTACCAACATAACAAAGCAAACGTAACACAACACCGTTGGTCCCAGAGGAGCCAACCGTACGGGCCACACAAGACTTCACTTTGAGGATTACTGATGAACATTAATAAATACTACATGGATATTATTAATGGCGGAACCTATATGCGGAGCTTATCTTCCTATAGGACTGGAGGAAATTAGTTGAAAGCTCCAATCAGATGCTGCTTCCTTATTATTCATTTAGAGTAATAGACTAGATAAGAGACTGAGAAACATATTTCATTAATATGGTGATGAAAGGATTCAGCACTATTTTGAGTGCGCGGTATCGTAGATTGGTAACTTTGGCACCAAAAGTGTGGGCTATACTTTGGTTGTTCATTATTATTGCCAATAACGAAGTTTTCACCAACCTAAGTTCGATATTTTAACTAGTAGGTATTTTTAACGTAAATATAATGAACTAAAGTGTATTAAATGTTGACATTTTGAACTTAGGTATAATAATTATCGATATTTTTAATCATTTGATATTTTTATCACTCGGCATTTCAATTTAGGTATAACAATTTACGATATTACGATATAATCGATGTTTAAATTTTCGATGTTTTGAACGTCGACATTTTACACGTAGGTATTTTAATGTTCGACATTCAAATATGTACCCTGTTTTGCGCATGACGGACCAACGACAAGACGTGTGCTGCTAGAGAGTACTATAGAGGTATGGAGGCGTTCCTCTATACCTCTCACACCACCACCACCTCCACCTTCTCCTTCCTCTCTCAGTTCACTCATCCTCCATAGAAAAGGGAAGATCCTCCGACCAGACGGGCGTTGTGTCTGGTCGGCTACAGCCCACCGATTGCGGTCAGGTTACGTTTAGTATTTGCTAGTTGCGCGGTAAACACTGCTTGCGCGATGCAGGATTTTGCATGACGTCAGTATGATGTGTAGTTCGCATGTGGCGATGTAGATGCCGCCGCAGTACTTACAGACAGAATGTTGAATATTTGACGACACGATTGGCGCAGTGGCTGAGCGATCGACTGCTGCGCTGCGTGTCGCGGGTTCGATTCCCGCACGGAACAAATATTTGAATTGCCTACAGGTAGTTGTTCCGGGTCTGGCTGTTTGTGTATGTGACTTTAAATGCTTGTAAACGCACCCACGATACAGGAGTAATTCATAGTGTGGGGCAAAGTTTAAAAAAAAAGATAATTGTACTTTACATTTCTCAGTAGTGCAGCAATCTGGATTTATGACCGGTTGATGGTAATAGGCTCGCCCCCTAGTACGCGAGCGTGCTGCCAACAACCGGGCACAAGGCTAGACTCCAGGCAGCTACCGAGATATTCCAGATAGAAAAACCCAACAACACTTCGCTCGACCTAGGAATCCAACCCAGGACCTCATGCTTAGCAGTAGCGAGGTATTCAATCATCATCTGCCTAGCCTTTTCCCAACTATGATGGGGTCGGCTTCCAGTCTAACCAGATGCAGCTGAATACCAGTATTTTACATGGAGCGACCGCCTACTTGACCTCCACAACCCAGTTACTGGGTAATACGATACCCCTTGGCAAGACTGGTTGTCAAACTTTCGGGATTCTGGCGACCCGTAACGACTGTCAAACATCCACGAATGACAGCCGGGACCAACGGCACAACGTGCTTTCCGAGGCACGGAAAGGTTATATTTAAAGACCCGTCCACGGACCAACAACGGCAAGCATAGCTTAACCTGATCGATCGACCCGTGCGGCTTGTATTACTTAGCCACGAGCCCCTCAACTAACAAGGCAATCAAAATTAACATTATTATCTACACACAATTCCAACAACACTTAACACCTATAGAATAGAAATGAATACTCTTTATTATGTACAGACTGAGCATAACAATCTGTCAAATTTATTTAATAGGTTTCCAACTTTATCGCTAAAGCATTAAGGTTCAACGTTGATTGAGAAAATTTGACAGTTTCGGGAAGGTTGACCTGCTGGCGTCTGTACACTTTATAAATTACAGACATAAATATAGAAATTTTACAAAGGGTGACACAATGGGCGGTCTTATCGCTAAGAGCGATCTTTTAAAGACAACCTTTGGATGGATTAAAAAGGGGAAGGAGTGACAAATACTGTAGGTAGTCTGTAGTGTAGTACCTACCATTTACATAATACAATATTTTTATTTTATTTTTATTTATTTGCGAAAACAAACTGTGACACATTACATTTTATAGGAAGAAATACAAAAAGACACAGCCAAATGTGTAACCAACAACATTTTCCACGGAATACACATAAAAAATAATAATCTTTACAAACCATGCTATTTAAACTAAAACCTAGAAACTACAACAATTCAAGTTACAACAGTAAAACAAAAGTAAATAGCAAACAAAGCAAAAACTCAGAAGGCATGCAAATCTTATACAATATTAAAATGACTATTGACCAAGTGTTTTAAGTACAATATTTTTGAATCTAGGTACCAACAGAAAGTGCAAACATATCGATATGATGGAATTGTTTGTTGTAATTATTAGTAAGTCGCAATTATTAATAAATACATACATAAAGTATACTAATCTAAATAAAGCTATATACATATTAGCGGACACGGCAGACGTCGTCCTGCCCGCTTGAGTCACCATATACTGACAGCAGCGCCTCCTACCGGGTCCAATTGTGTTTCCAAACCATCCAGGAAACCATTGAAACATACATACAAAATTTCATCCAAATCGGTCCAGCCGTTTAGGAGGAGTTAGGAGACAAAAACACGTACAGAAGAATTATATATATAAACATGAAACAGGAACAAAGCTACCTATGATATATTTACTTACAAAAATATCGGGAAATTCTTCAACTTTTCCTGTTTACTGTTACCTACAACAATAACCGTATCAATGTTGTCATTTTACACCAAAATCTACAAAGTAATTAAAACAGCTGAGGTGAGAAGGAAAATAAACTGTGTTCACGATTGGACGCTTTTCCGGCTGAAATTCAGGGAAAGATACGCTCCGGAAGTTTCAAAGAATGTCAAAGTGCAATAACTGTGAATCTATTTTATTTTTATTTTCCTCTGTTCTGTTAGTTTTGTCATGGTCTGGCAGTTAGAGTAATTTATGTGGCCTACCCAAATGACCTTTCTTTGGTATTGTTCGTCGAATCGTTGAGCTCCTTATGTTTTGAGTTGAGCTGCACGATCTATGACAAATTCGTGCACTGACTGGACAGGTCCTCTCAATCTGTGTGGTTCTTTCCTCAAAAGACCATCTCAGAAATCGATCGACATGGTTTTCATATGATCTGACCAAGATTATGTCTGGACTTTAAAAGAGACTGCGACCTCTGAGTTTGTTTCGGCCTTTCTTCTCAGACTAGTCAGATAGGAAACGCCGAATTCATCTAGTTTTAAAAATATGATTGACGTTTACCTAAAAGTGTTTGTACAAACCCACTTACAAAATAAAATCATTTATCATTTACCTATCTTTTAGTTAAGGGGTTAAAACATTTTATCTTATACTAGCCTTTGCCCGTGTCTTCCGATGTGGCTGTTAAATCCTTCTCTATCCCACGGGCACGCCTTGATATGCAATGGTCGCTGTAGCACCATGAAAATGAGGTTACAGGGGCTAGTGCGAATCTTTGGGTTCATTCGATTAATCGAGTCTGGTCAAACCACGCTGCGATCGGTGCAATTCATTTATTTATACTAGCTTCTGCCCGGGACTTCTTCCGCGTGAAATTTTGTTCTTCCGGCCCAGCCTGTTGCATCGCATGGCCTGCCTTTTTCCTTCTGTCTGACTCTTTTTGCTCGGCTCCTAAGGCTCCTAGCGTGATGTTAAATAGCCTATAGCCTTCCTCAAGAATTGGGCTATCGAATGCAAAAAGAATTTTGAATTACACATTCGATTGGTAGTTTCAGAGATTAGCGCGTTCTAAAACACTCTTTAGCTTTATTATCCTACCTAATATTATAAATGCGAAAGTAAGTTTGTTTGTTTGTTACCTTTTCACGCCTAAACCCCTGAACCGATCATCCTGAAATTTTGCATATACGTTGTCAGGTGTACAGAAACGGACATAGGGTACCTTTCATCCCGAAAAGATGTGCTGTCCCCGAGGAAAACAACAATAACTTTAATATGATAATAGATGGCGCCACGTGTCTTTCGAATCGTGATAAAATTATAAATTAACGCGAGACGGGCAAAAGCTAGTTAGTATATAAAGATATAAATTTTTACTTTTATCAAAGCTTTATAATTAAAAAAAAAACATCTTAACACAGTAATTGGAATCCCCCCCAAGTAGCACATGACAGCCGCACAGTGACTTGATTATAGAATTTAGTGACTACTCAAGGCTGTTTTAGTTTCCTGCATAAGGGCGGTGTAGTTAGCTACGCAACCTTTGTAATTCCAATTTGGGCCCCAAATTAACCAGCCTTGAGCATTACAGTGGCTGGTCAACGGCAGTATAATCATTGAAACAGCTGTACAAGGCCTGTACATTAGCTTATACAGCTATACAACAGTCATTGCAGCCTAAGATTCAGCTTCTTTAATTCTCTTTAACAGCTTTTAGATGTTTTGAGGCTTGGCAACAGCTTTTATCAAAGTATAAATAACCAAAAATTTTTTTTAAAATATTTATTTTGTGTATTTGTGACAGACGACAGTTATTTGTTAAAATGGGCGGGCGGACAATATTTAAGGTAAGATATTTTTAATAGTTTTCGAGTTGATTTTCAGTGTCCTTGTATGTAAATTGAGTTGCGAGTACCATTTTACTGTAAATGTGTATAGGTAATTACATCAAATATTTCACGCGCCATCAGAATAATATCGCTTTAACGAAAATATTTTACAAGATAAATGATGTACGAATACTTAATAAATTTATCACTCAAATTATTGCTTTCTAACTTGTTGTGTCCCATTAGGAAACAAGTGGAAAACATATTGTTTGAATTAAAAGCTATCAAATATCCTTAAAATCTATAAAAAATCATCTGGATATTTAGTAACAAATCGTTTTTGTAATGCTAAAATGGCGTCCATTGTTAACCAGCACAAATTCTCCATAAATGCTTTTGAAAAGTTGTTTACTGTAACAGTGGTGTTGCCAAGTCTATGTACCAGCTTATAGCATTATGCTGGCTGGACAAAGGATTTTAATTAGCTTTCTTACTGTGTATTGGTATAAAGAGAGAGCATACAATAGGTTTTCAGGGATAAAGAAATCTCGACAGAAAACCATTTCACTATGTACAATGTTTAGCTTTCGAAATACCCTTGCAGGCCCAAAAGATATGATTTAGGTTTTTTAAATAACACATTAAGAGACGGCTTGACTCGCTCAACAGTCAATAGCTCTTTGGAAATACAGTAAATACACTACAGGTACTTTGCTAATTACATTAATATTGTTTTCAGGAACAATAATGCACTTTAAAATAATCTAAATCGTTAAAAAGTTTTGCAAGACAATGTTGAAAAATTCAGGGAAAAGATTAGAAATTAAAAACCTAAGAACTTCCACAAAACGCACACGCAAAGATTCAAGTAACATTAACAAACGAACAAAAACAGCAGACGTGAAGGAAACCGTCGGAGATGAAATTAAAGAAGAAAATAATAATCAAGAACCCGAAAGCGATATTATACCAAACTCAGGTGTTCAAGATCAAATTATCGGAAATGTAGACGTATTATAAGATTTTTCTCAATTTTATATGTATAAGTAGTTACCGGTGTGTATATCAACAAAAGTATCTTGTTTCTGTACTATTTTGTATATGACGTTTTTTTTATTTCAAACTTTTCGCAATCGCCTTACTAAATTGATGTACAGACGCCAGCACATCAACCTACCCGAAACCGTCAAATTTCCCCAATCAATTTTGAACCTTATATATTATTTTGTGTCAAGGCTAAATATAATAATGACTGAGGCTATTTTATTATAGGTACCTAATAGCGTACCTAATCCGGTGTTAGTGATTCAAAAATAATTCAGATTATGAAAAGTAACATTTATTTTCTTAATTATGTTATTTCCAAAAAAAAAATATTTCATATAATGATGTGATCACCATACAAACAAAGTTGAGGTAGTATCCATCAGCAGAGTTGTGCTGGCCTATTTATTTTTTTGTGTTAAGATTAATAATGGCATAAGGTTTTTTATTTTAATATCGATACCAAATCTGGTGGCTGTGATTAAAAAATAATTCAGATTATGAAAAGTAGCATTGGTTCGTAGTTATGTTGTATTTCCACAAATTATATTTCATATTGATTAAAAAACAGTACGTACAAATGTATAAAACGATTTTTATTTTTCTTATTATCCTTATTAAGATTGTATAAGGCTCAGCAGAATTACATACACTTTACTTGAAATAATAGTATTTCAAAAAACTATTTCCATAATTAATTAAAAAGTATGTAAAAGGGGTATGAAATACAAGTAGTTTTTATGTTCAATACATATAAATTTAAAATTCACATCCAGAAAGTGTATTTTCACTTCAATACGTTCTGCGTTAGGCCGTTTTGCTTTAAATATGTTAAAAGTGACTGTGAGTGAAGTGATGACTTTACTGGGTAGTCAAAAATGTCTATTAAACCTGTTATTCTGTTGCCTATAATTACATTTTCTGTATCAAATGACTTGACTTCAATGATTTCACGATTACTAGTCATGAAATATTTATCTTTAGATCTCGCTGTAAGTATAAAATCCTGAAAATTAATTTTGGGGAAACTTTTATTATCCTTGGTAACGAAAGGCATCTCAAACTTCTTTTCATCTTTTCGATCAGTAGCACAACATTCACTAAGTCTTTTTGCTACCTGCGAAAGTAGTTTGTTACCACTTTTGCAACATTATTTTAATCAAATGCAATTTATTTTCAAAAGGATAGGCACTGAATGTTTGAAGTGACCCAAATCTTAATTGAACCTCATCAGTGACATGAAGTATGTAGATTATGCACATTGCTGGTCACGTAATCTGCACCATAAACATCCTTGTAATGCTCTACAAAGTATTGAAGCAGCTCTTCTGACAGTGGTAATAATGGATTATAGTTGTCACTTAAACAAATTGTAATGGCACAATATAAAAACATAAAATGAGTTAAAGCATTTTTTGCTAACACATCAGTATTTTGATCAGTCTGTCGGTCCGGAACGAAAACGACACTGACTTGTAAACATCAACTGCATCATTATTATAAGCATCAATATTTTGATCAAAATCTTTTTGTGCGGAACCCTCACTATGCGTAAACGTCACTGACGTGTAAATATCAACTGCATCAGCACTGCTCCTTTGCAATTCGTCCATAGAAGCCTTAGCGTATTCTTTTGACAGTTTTCTTTTTACTCCACCAGTTCTTTTTCTTTTATTCCATGGTTTTAAGTTGTTCATTATTTATTTAAAGTGTATTAAAATATACGTAGTAACTCTTGAAGTCGCGTCACACGTTATGCAAAAAAAATCAAATCTGACGTAATTTAAACACCAATAATCTAGATTTACTCTTAAATAACGCCGAAAGCTGTAAAATAGCTGTCAGCTACACTTTATGCATTGGCAATAAGATGGAGTACACCTACTCCAATTTACAACTCAGGGTGAAATAATGATTCTCTTATAAATGTAACGGCATTTGTAGAGACTACATATCCACTTTTAATCAGCCATTAACAAGCTCGTTGAAGTAGAATTAGAATAGAATTAGTGTGCACCAATTAAAAGCCAGTGGCATTATTCGATACTTTAATGCAGTCCGCACCGTTACAAGAGAGGTGAATTTTTCGTATTAAGCAGTCGTTAACAAGCTTTGGACTTCTAAACCAGCTAGTAGTATCACATGCAGCCAAAAGCTGGACTAGATCATTTTCAAATTCTACTTAAATGCTTTTAGTATACTTTTTCGCCATCATAAAGTCATTAGTCAGCTATGCTGTTTAATAGTGTATAATCTTTCCTTAATACAGTCTAAAGACTCGTCCTATCCTTTAGTACATCTGCATAAAAGCTGTAGACTGTAATGTCGCTTGTTTATGACCTAATTCATCGCTAATGTGCTACTTGGGCCGTGATCGACGTGACATGTAACAAAGAAAAAACGCAACAATAACTAATAGAAAATTAATAAACCGTATAAAATACTCGACGTGCCTCCGACCCAATATCCCACGCAAAGGACAATGTTTCAAAAAAATAATAATTGATTGAAAAAATGAGAAAAAAATAATCCATATCCCTCGAGGATTACACGACAAACGCATTTTGGTTGGCCACACTGAGCCTGGGGCTTCCAAATTCAAATTTCAAAAAAACAACGTCGCACGCCTCAAAATATTTGTCGTTGGTGTGACTACTTTTGGGGATCCGCAAGAATTAAGGTCAATCAACCTATTTTTCGTCAAACAAAGTTCAGAAGGTCAATTCTCATATTTAAAACGTTAAAATTCAAGTCGCAATCTCATCTCGGCGACAATCAACGTTAAGAACTAAGTATCAAAAATTTAGGGAAATTATAATATTTTTTGACAGATTGATTAGAATGCCAACGTTCTTACAAATACGGGTGACATTTCATAAAAATTACGCGAATCATTTTGAAAAGAATATTGATAAATTTTCGGTGATTCTTTTCGTACTTAATGCGTGACCGTACTTGTACCTAGGTGGTATAATTTCTCACTTTTCATTATGATTCAGTATCATCATCGTCTGCCTAGCCTTTTTCCAACTATGTTGGGGTTGGCTTCCAGACTGATCAGATGCAGCTGAGCTCCAGTAAATGGAGCGACTGCCTATCTGACCTCCACAACCCAGTTACTGGTTACCCCTTCGTAAGACTGGTTGTCAGACTTTCGGGCTGTCGACGATTATGTTACAGTATGTCAGTTAAAAACAATATTCTGGTTACATTAGCGAGATCACTGAAATTCATAATCAAATCCGTAAAAAAATCAAACGACTGTGTACTTTAGAATTACACAAAGTTTTGCTTAACTTAAGTATTACGAAAACCTGTTCGTCCCGCCCAAAATCCTTCACGGAACCAACCTCACAACAAACGTCACAATTTTTTCAAAAAGGAATCTAATTCAATAGCTGCGATTCGATCTATGAGTGACATAGCTAGTGCTGCCACCTGTCGCGATCCACCGTGTGAATGATCCACATATTTATTGACGATCAATGATTTAGCAATAAACACTACAATGGGACTACTTGGGTAGCCATTTTTACTTTTGACACGGGTGGACGATACCTCCGCCTATTCAGTGTTACGTATGACTTGTCAAAAACTATTTTGATCATTGAAATTCGTGTGAAATTTCGGACTTACTTGTCGTATCTGTTGCATTACGATCTATAAAATCAGTTTTTTGTGTTTTTGCCTGAGTTTTGAAAGTTATTGTGCGATTTTTATCATTTCTTATGTGACAATATTATCGTGCAGCAGTGCAGAGCAGTGGTGGGCCAGTGGTAACGACCCTGACTTACGAGTTGTAGGTCGTGGGTTAGAACCCAGGCAGGCGTTTTACTTTGTGTAAATTATTTGATTACCACTGTTCTCAAAACGATGAAGGAAAACATCGTAAGGAAACCGGCATGGCCTAGAACCAAAAATTCGAAGACATGTGACTTCTACCAACCCGCACTGGCCCGAGTGGTGGATTACAGCCCACTCCCTCTCGAAGAGAAGAGGTCTTCGTCCCAGCAGTGGGAACATTAAAGGTTGATTCTGTATATTATGTATGATAATTATTATCGTGGACGTTTACGCCACGGCATTACGATAACACAGGGTAGTAATATACTATATGGAAATACAGGGTGGCAGGGTCATCGACGTGCAAACTGAATGAATTCAGCACATGATTCTACCCAAGAAAAAACATATCTGTTTGTGTATGTGAGTTTAAATGTTTGTAAACGCACCCACGATACAGGAGAAATTCCTAGTGAGGGGCATAAAAAAATTAAAAATAAATCTACCCTTTCGTAAAATGGAATTACATATGCAGTCAAAATATTTTTTTTTTTTTTTTATAAAACTTTACCCACACTAGGAATTTCTCTTGTATCGTGGGTGCGTTTACAAACATTTAAACTCACATACACAAACAGCCAGACCCGGAACAACTATCTGTAGGCAATACAAATATTTGTTCCGTGCGGGAATCGAAGCCGCGCCTAATTACAATGGCTTGCGCCAATGACAGTAGTTAACAGGTAAAACTAAACATATTACATAATTAACATAATTCAAAAACAAATAACAAGTCAGAGATCAAACATACTTAACTATAAATTTAAGAAGAAAATAAAATAAAATCGAATAAAGTGATAACAACATATCACTTATTTACCTAACAAACATAGCTTTCACAGAATATGAGACAATTTGACATGATCACCCTGAGTGTGTCACTAAAGATGTCACATTCCGGGGCTGTCTCCATCAAGGAGTTTATAGCACTATGCATGCGACACAACGGGCCAACGGGGCAATGTACGTGGCTGAACTGTCAAAATGAAATGCATTGCAATCAATTGTCATTTTATGTGCCTTAAGCAATTACCCCGCTGAGTTAATAACTTAAAACCCCAATACCTACCGCCTAAACCTACACATATGTACAAATATTAGCAATGGGCTGATAATTATATCAAAGGAAAATGACCAAAAGTCGTACCAAAAAGTCTCATGCATCAAGATCAAAATATTATAGTAATTATTTTCATAATTTTTACGACATTACGCGTCGGGGATTTCATTTGGAATTTACTTTAAAATAAAAAAAGTGTTGATATTGTTTTATTCCCTTTACATGACGTTCCGTTTCAAACGATATGATTAATATATTCCTTGAATTTGGAAAGTGTCATGATCACGTCTTTCAAAAAACATGTAAGTAATATAATTATACTTTGCTGATTCTACATTAATTAAAAATAATTAGAATAAAATAGAATAGAATTTTTATTTAAAAGACTATCATTTTTTTAGAGCAATATTGGCCGTTCGTGTATTGCATGTCAAACAAAATAAAGTACCTAGTTTTTAAGTTATTTCGATTTTTTTTTCAATCTCCCAAACCCGGGTTTTGTTTACAAAAAGAACTTTTTTAGGAGTTAATATGATAAGTGTAGGTAGTCTATAAAAAACAAAGTTTGACTTTGATGCAGCATGGTAGGGGCTTCCATACATCCATAAGCATTGCCCTTTACCTATTAATCATAATAACCATAGCTCTGAGCTCTAACAAAACCTGAAGCAGTTATATCGTATTCCGCACCGGATTACCGACTCTTCAAAGATATTGAACAAAGAAAACTTTCATAAATAAACTCTTAATACGTCATACTCTCCCCGATAGAAAAGTGTTAATTGCCAACACCTATTGTCTCACTTATTGTTGAGACATCAATTGCCTTTGAAAGCCAGCTCCGGCTACACCTACAGGCTACCAGAATTAACCCAACTTCCAAAGTTTCCAATTACATTTTTTACATAAAATGTGAGCATATAAGAACAGAAATACGACACAGGTTATTTAATAACAGCGCGCGTTTAAAAGGATTATTCGACGTCGGCCATGACACTTGAGACCATCGACAAAAAGAGGAGTGACCGAGAGGATTAGCTGCCAGTGTCAAAGTGTTAAATATCGAACACCGTCTAATTTGACAACTGCGGTTGCATGAAAAACTCGGATGGTGTTGCCAGATTTCGTTTGATAAGGGTTTACCCTCATGTAAGGGACTTTAATCCAGACCATCTCTTAAATTATATCAGCGAATGTAAGTAACGTGTCCATTAGTATTTTTCATCACCAACAGACACATAAATAAAAACAGTTTCTGAAGACATCATAAGACATCCTCATACTCTAGATATAACAAAAAGAACTGCTTTGATGGTGTTAATTCAATTTTAAACACCCAATTTTATTCATCGTAATCCACTGCTGGACATCGGCCCCTCCCAGGCTGCACCACAACCCACTGTCGTCCGGCTTCCGCATCCAGTCTGTCCCAGCCACCTTCTTAAGGTCATCGGGTCATCTAGCTGGGGGGTGTCCCACACTACGCTTGCCGACACACGGTCTCCACTCTAGGACTCAGCATTTTCTTCATCTTGCAGCTTAACTCCAAACACATTTTTCCAAAATCACAGTGGACAAATAACTTTAAAGCACAGCCACACCCAATATGATTCCTCTGCATCGTGTAATGACAAAAAACTTGACAATCGTGTCACATTTCCGTTGATATTTGACAGTTTTCGATATGAAGGCACGCCGATGAAATGGCTTAATACTTCATTGTAGAATTTCAACAAAAATTATGATTAGAATTTTTGGACATCAAATATTGTTCGACTGGTTTGGGGGATTATGTCTCGTCTTCTGTTCTGTGGGTGTGCTGTTGTTTTGAAATGTTGTTGGCTGGAATGTTTGAAAATAATGTTCATGGCGACTTTCACAATTTTTTTGTTAAGTGTCAACAATGCAAAGACTTGTGCTTGGTTCTGGCAAGCAAGAGGTCGTGAGTTCCAACCTCGAGCACAGATCACGCAAATATTAACAACGTGTATTGACATGGTAGTGCATGTGAACGCACGGTTCGTTTTTGGTTTGACCGCTTCCTTGCTGGAAATTTTGATCTCAACAATGAGCCTCGTGGGCGACCGAAGACGAAAGTCGCTAACGATGAAAAGAAAGACATAGTGGAAGCAGATTCATCTCAAGCCATGTTGGAACTTGCAGCAGCCTTCAACGTAAGTGATAAATCGACACTGATTTATTTAAGTACTTCAAATTGGAAAGATAAAAAATCTGACCATCTGAACTCACTGAACAACAAAAACAAAATCGCGTCGAAACACCGCACATCGGGCCGTCTCAAAACTATAGGAGTTACGACTGGAAACTCTCTGTCATCCACCATTCTCACCAGATCTTGCACCAAATAATTTCCATTTTTATTCGGAATTTGACTAACT
This sequence comes from Apamea monoglypha, assembly GCA_911387795.2. Taxonomy (NCBI): domain Eukaryota; kingdom Metazoa; phylum Arthropoda; class Insecta; order Lepidoptera; family Noctuidae; genus Apamea; species Apamea monoglypha. Next base: position 9,912,779 of record OU426940.1, on the reverse strand, counting down.
TTTTACAGAGGAAACATTTCAAATCCAACGAGGCGGTGAAAAACGCCTCCAAAGAGTTAATCGATTCCCGTCCCTAGGATTTTTATAGCAGAGCCATCATCGAACTTCCATTAGAATGTGCAAAAGTGCGCGTCTATTCTCATAGCGTAGTATATTTCCCTTTTTTATTTTTTTATATTCCTCTTAAGTATTTCTATCACATTTAAAATAAAGTTATATTATTCTTCTTTAAGTACGCTGTACCGGTACAGCGTCCTAATAATTGTTTGCTGTACCGTCGGCGCAGGCTGTCGCTGAAAACCAGCGCTAGGGTTCTGCCTTGCATAGGGTCGCATGTTTCCCCAAACCCTTTCTTATTCTTTTTTTTTTGTGTTCGTGTTCTTTTTGCGTCATGTTTACCGCAAATAAACGTATTTTCTTTCTTCTTTCTATGTATCTTTACTAAAGGCCAACACTTCGAAGTCTTTAAAAAATTAACAATAATATTCCACCTAACAACAATACAAAACGGCAGTAATTATGACCAGTAAAAAAATTAGACACGGATCCTCCTACAACTCCTAACAATGTCTCAAAGACCTTTTGGTCATTGTGTAAGCCAAGAGTTGTATAATGTCACACTCGTACCGAAGGGAGTCGAGTACATAAGCTTACCTACTTGTTGGTAGGAGGGTAGGCAGCTCAAGTGATTGTAGCATTAGTCACGGTCGTATTAGACGGCGAGAAATAGAATGCAGAGAAATAAAAGGGGTCCTAGATTGTAATGTCAGGACCCCTATTTACTTTTGTGAAGAATTTAAGGTCGAATTTAGGTTGACAAAGAAATGCTACTAGAAATGATGTAGGAAAGGTTAGGTTATATATTGTTAACTTATCATCAGCCTAGCCTATTCCCAACTATGTTGGGGTCGGCTTCCAGTCTAACCGGATGCAGCTGAATACTAGTATTTTACATGGACCGACTGCTACCACAACCCAGTTACTGGGTAATACGATACCTCTTGGTAAGACTGGTTGCCAGACTTTTAGGCTCCTGATGACCCGTAACGCCTGTCAAAGTTCCAAGTTTGAAAACTACATTATAACAGCTTCAATAATGAATAGAATCAGAAACACTGTTTACATCCTTTTTAACAGAATAGAAACAAAAGCAAAAACTGATGCAGAAAATTCGTAGTTCCATTTTTACCAAAAGTCCCATTTTTTATTTTGTCATTTTAGTTAGCATAATTTTACAGGTGGCGCCGGTTCCCTTGTTCACAAACTAAACTAAATTTAAGTTCAGTGCATATTTTTCTTTCTATTTCATTAAGAAAAGGACAGAAGATAAATGTTAGTTTAGTCCTGTCAAATTAAGATACCCCATAGACAATTTAGACGTGATTAAAAACATTCCTACTAAAAATACGTCAATTTACTTCAGGCGCGGACTAATTTGACAGGACTAAACTAATATTTATCTTCTGTCCTTTTCTTAATGAAATAGAACGAAAAAGATGCACTGAACTTAAATTTAGTTTAGTTTGTGAACAAGGGAATCGGCACCATATTAACTAAGAAGTTTTATTACTTTCATATAAGAATCATTTGATTGTCTATGAAACAAAATGTATTTTATCAAGCTAGCATTATTAGTTTCCGTAGTTAGAAAGTCTCTTTCAGGTATCTTTATGTAAACCTAATTCATTGCTCTCGAGTGTATGTAGTCCTCCACACTGAATTTCGGCCATTGCGGCCATTGTAAACGGAGACTAGCCTTCGGCGCGGGAGATATTATAGGGCACAAGTGTGTGCGCCGACACTGGTGCACTCCCTCTCATAGTCCGATGGGACGGCAATCAGACAAGACCGTAGAGAGATCAACCGTAAGACCAACGTGCTTTCCTAGGCACGGAGGTATCATACCGCCAACTCCGGGCTGTTACTAAGAAATTCCTATTGGAGAAACCCAATAACACTGCCCGACCTGGGAAACGTACCCAGTGGGTCTACTACGAAGTGCAAAGTGCGAATGATCGGATCGGACCGACACATGGCCGAACCGAATATTATTGAAAAATGCGAAAATTTTTCTGATCGGCTCAGTTGGGTCGGGACTATAGTCAATATTCGAAAGAGTGTAGGAGTGTAGGATCACCAAATAGTAACTTCGTATCAGGAAACGACCGAACATTCGGCCGATACCAATTCGGAGTAGACTCCCAGGACCCTACCTACGCTCAGCTGTCGCACTTGCGGCCACGAGAGCAACGGGGCAGTTGGTGTTGATGTTGTTGTGTTAATTATTATAAGACACCATTGGCATCTACCATCTAAAGTGGCAGACTAATCCATCCGAATTCTGGTTTAGTCTCTCACAGCACACTGGCATAACACAGAACAGAAGCATATACCTATGCTTCTGTTCTGTGTTCCAAACACGCAAAATATTTCTAGGACACATGTTCCGCTGCGTTTCTATCTCCATCAACAGAAATTGCGGGAAAATCCATCTTAAACAAAACCCAAGCAAATTTCCGTATTTTTAAGAACGTTTGCATTCTAATCTCAGTCTCATTCTGTCAAATTCAAAGTCAAAGTCAAAGTTTTTATATGTAAAACAGGTGTAAAAATAGGTGTTTGAAATAGAATAGGTACAGATACCTCTATGTTTTGCCGTTAACGGCGTACAAATATCAAGTAGAGAAATTAGGCAAAAGCATGCAAAGTTACAATTAAATAATATTTTTTTTGTTAAAAATTAAATGACAAGCTACGAGTAACAGAGTTAACTATCCTCTATCAAACTTAACAATATTGCATACTAAAGTTCAGAACATTAAAAATTTTAGAAACAATAATATTTCTTATGTATTAGGTACGGACGCCAGCACATCAAGTTATACAATCTGTCAAATTTATTTACTAGGTAGATAGATAGATAGATAGATTTTCAACTTTATCTCTAAAGCATTAAAGTTCAAGGTTGATTGGGAATATTTGACAGTTTCGGGTAGCTTGACCTGCTGGCGTCTGTACTATTAAATTTTAAATATATTTACAACTGACAAACATAATCACAAATTAAATAGGTAACTAACTTTTACCGCACATATCTATCCACATATCTTGCATTATCTTCTAAGTATTAATTAATGGAATAATGACAAAAATACAATCCATTTCCCAAAATTTTTGACATTAAATGTCACTGAGATGAGATTGCGACTTGAATTTGAACGTTTTTTTAAGTACGAGAAATGGCCTTCTGATATATGTATAATTATCTCTGCTTTTAACTTTTAATCGACGACCTGCAGTCACGCATTCCCTTCGCTGACGTCACAGACCACACATCGATAATCTCGTGACTAGCGTCTGTGACCATAGATCAGATCAAATTGTTTTTATAACGGCCGATATTGGAGCAACATGGCCGTTATCCATCGATGCTTTGCCAATGAATCATGGGATGACTCTGCTATTTTATTGGTAGAAATGGAATTCCTAATAGGACATAATCTTCAGGGTTGGTTTTTTAAAAGTGCAGATTGCTGAAGAAGCTGATTTGATTTGATTCGGGAGTTTTTAATTGTATTCTCGGCAAACAGATGCATGCATATGCAAGCCTAGCTTCCGCTTTGGAATGGGCAACTAGCTTCATCTTTCCGACTGACCGACCCCCTGACAATTCAAAAGTGCCTCTAATTGGTTTATTTTAAATAAATGCTTATAATTTTTTTCGTATTATATACCTACTTGTATATAATTGTATATATATTTTAGTGTTAGCTTGTAAAAATAGTAATTAATCATTGTATGTTAAATAAATAATAAATGCTTTGAGTTTGAGTTCAAGAACGCCCATTTTAGACTGTCAAAATGAATAAGAGTCACTAAACCTTTACTAGCTAAAAACCCCAATAAATAAGTCAAACTGTCCATGCCCGGTGCAAAATAGACAACTATGTATAACAGGAAAAGATATTTATGACAAAAAATTATCACCACATCAAAGTCCCGGCAGACCAGTAAATGTAAAACGCACAGTCATCAACAAAAACTACGTTGTTACGTATCAAACAATCCAAAATAAAAATAAATACGCCATATTGATCGAGATACGAAATAATCTTGTCCACAAACAATGCTATTATACTTATGAAAATAAACAACTGATTTGAAGCTTCCATTCGTTCGATATTCGAAAATTGAAAAAATAAAACGCTCATAGACACGATGGCTGCGTTCGAATTTCGAATGAAACTAGGGCAGCTGTTAGGGTTGTCACAAATCTTCAGTAGGTATTGGAAATGTACGTACAGACGCCAGCAGGTCAAGCTACCCGAAAATGTCAAATTTTCCCAATCAACCTTGAACCTAATGCTTTAGCGATAAAGTTGAAAATCTATTAAAGAAATTTAACAGATTGTAGTAGCTTGATGTGCTGGCGTCTGTACATTAGGATTTTCTTTTCCCAAAGCTGTTTCCAAATGGGTCTATATTTACCGATCAACAAGGCCTTCATAGCTTCATGATGCAATACTTAAATATAGAAGTACTAGCAGCGCTCCGCGGTTTCACCCGCATAAGTTCCAATCCCGTGGGAATATCTGGATAAGAATTATCCTATGTGTTATCATGATTATTAGCTATATTACTGTAAAGTTTAATCAAAATCCGTGCAGTAGTTTTTGCGTGAAAGAGTAACAAACATCCATCCATCCATCCTCACAAACAATCGCGTTTATAATATTAGTAGGTAGGACTAGTAGGAAATAGGATAGGATAGGATTTATTTATCACAAATAGTTTCTACATTAAAATTTCACAAATTACTTATAGGTACCTACACATAGTTCACATTCTGAGAAATATAAACGACGATTAAAATTAAGTGACGTATCTAACAATTCACACCGATAATTATTTGGATCAATGTAAGAAAAAGAAAAACCAACAAGATTTCAGTCCTGCAGTACAATACTAACAGTAACAATAGGTTTCATTTTGACAGTTCATCAACATTCATTGCGTTATTTACGTTGTTGAGCAGACAAATTTTTGGAACATATGAACCAATGGATTAGCAATATCCTTCAAAATGATTCAGATTAAAAGTATGTTACGCAATTAGGGTGCAATTTAACCACACTGAATAAATGCATCAGCAAAACTCTATTCACATTAAATAGTCATACAAAAAGTACTGATGAAATTAACGAATACCACCCCTATATAATTCCATTACAGCCAGCCCTGACCATAGACAGCGTGTCACAAAAAAGCGCGCGTAAAATATTTTGATGTTTGACAACTGTCACGCGGGATTTGATCGATATCTATTTATTTATTTAAATGCTTATGCGTTACGTTAGAGAACGAACTTATGTTTTTTTTTTTTGTGTTCGTTGCTTCTGCATTAGAAATTTTAGTTTTTATGGTTTGGTGGGGCTAGTTTTAATTGCGGTTTTATAAGACTGTTAATGGATCTTTCAGCGGAGTATCAAATTGTCACGTTAGAATAACACCTCATTAAAATCGACGCGACAGCAGCACGGTTAGCGCAGTGGTTGAGCGGTTTCTGCGCTACAGGTCGCGAGTTCCATTCCCTACCAAAAGTATTTCGTGTGGCCAATATGCTTATTCTGGGACCAGTGGTTTAGTTGCAAAACACACTATCAGATGCAATAGGTTTCATTTTGACAGTTCATCAACATTCATTGCGTTATTTACATTGTTGAGCAGACAAATTTTTGGAACATATGAACCAATGGATTAGCAATATCCTTCAAAATGATCCAGATTGAGATTGATATTGTGTTACGCAATTAGGGTATAGATTTGTGAGTTTTAAGTCAGTAAAGCACTCGCAACACAGGCGAAATCCGACTTGTACTCTAGAGTCACGAACATAAATACCGTACTCTGAAGAAATAAAAATAAAGTCCTCCAGACCAAATTTCGGCCATAGCGGCCAATCTCAACGGAGACCATCCATCGCAGCGGGATTGTCCGAAAGAGTTACCGCTACCCCGGAACATAAAGGGCAAAGGAAGGAACATGGGTGGGTTTTAGTCAGTAAGAGTCTGACACTCCCTTCCGCTCCACCCAGAGCGGGAGGGGTCATTTGATGATTTCCCACCAGAAAAAAAAAAAAAAAAAAAAAAAAGACCATCCATCGGCGCGGGAGATATTATAGTGCACAAGTGTAGGTATGCGCAGACACAGGTGCACTGTCTCTTCCCTCACTCTCATAGTCCGATGAGACGGCACCGCCCGTACTCTTACGCAAGATTCCAAAGTAATTTTCTCCTGAATCATTGATGAAAGAAAAAACTTTAAAGTATGGTGTTACGAATATAGTATTCTCAAAATGATACTATTATGTAATAGGTGTTTTCTGTAAGTTGCAATGGTTAATTATTTCACGAGAAAATTGCTTATGAATATTGCGTAATTCATCATCTGCCTAGCCTTTTCCCAACTATGTTGGGGTCGGCTTCCAGTCTAACCGGATTCAGCTGAATACCAGTATTTTACATGGAGCGACTGCCTATCTGACCTCTACAACCCAGTTAATGGGTAATACGATACCCCTTGGTAAGACTGGTTGTCAGACTTTCGGGCTTCTGACTACCCGTAACGACTGTCAGAAATCTACGAATGACAGCCGGGACCAACGGCTTAACGTGCTTTCCGAGGTACGGAGGGGTCTCGGTATGTAAAGATGGTCACCCATCCATAGACCAACCGCGGCAAGCTTAGCTTAACATGATCGATCGACCTGTGCGGCTGTTATTATTTAGCCACGGGCCTCTCATGAATGTTGCGTAATTGTAAGGTATTAATGCTACGAAATGTAATTTTAAGCCAGACCCAGAGGGGCAATTCTTGTAATTTTAAGAACGTTCACTGTCTGATCTCAGTCTCAATCTGTCAAAAATACCTCTAATTTCCCTACATTTTGACATTTACTTGTCGCCGAGATGAGACTGCGACTAGATTTTGAACGTTTTAAATTACAAGAGAGACTATTTGTCTTCAGTTGTGAATTTGCTACAAGACAACATAGGTTTTCTCTTACAGAAGAAAATCGTCTTCTACTATGTCCTTGTCACCGCTCTGGCTTCATTCATTTTTCATTCTTTATACAGACGGTCCTTAGAATGCGCCTCTCTGAACATCAGGATTCAGGACAGCAACCAGTCGCTAATCTTTTAAAATGAAGGCACGTGAACATATCCGTCAGAAGTTGGCCGTAACATCCCAGCGCTGATTTGCTGGATTTGTTTTCTCCTCTACCGATCACTTTTTCTCCTGAAAGTTCATTTTGTTTATACTCGTATGTATGTATTTATCTATGTATTAGTATTTGTTCTTGTATTTTATAGTAATTTCCTAGATATTTATCCCGCATCATGCACCTGCCATATTTTGTCTTTGCATTACCCAAAGGTCGAATGGTAGAAAATGCCTCAGGCATTAAGTCCGCCTTTGTACAGTATTTTTTTTACTTGTGCATAAAGTTTTTTTTTTTTTTTACAATAATAAAATAACGACCCACGAGAGGAGGTCTGAGTCCCAGCAGTGGGAACATGACCGACTTTATACGAATTATACTGTTACAGCTGACCCCCGTCTCTCTTTATCGTGAACATAACAGAGGACGTACTCGATCGATAGTAGACGAAGCCGGTGACGAAACCCTATGAGTGCGACATCGACACCGCTGTCGATAAGCACAGCACTGGCTGACGGTTTTTAACGTTTTATACAAACTACCGAGTTGAGGAATTACTTCAAGTAGGTTCTTTTTGTCTATGACAAAGTATTGAAGAACAGTTACTTAAGATTACTGATTCATCATCATTCTCTTGCCATTGGAACAGTGGGCTAGTGGCAAGTAATTACTGTCGCATGGATCGATCAGGTTAAGCTACGCTTGCCGCGGTTGGTCCGTAGATGGGTGACCATCTTTACATACTAAGACCCTCCGTGCCTCGGAAAGCACTTTAAGCCATTGGTCCCGGCTGCCATTCGTAGATCTTTGGCAGTCATTACGGGTCGTCAGAAGCCCGTAAGTCTGACAACCAGTCTTACCAAGGGTATCGTATTACCCAGTAAGTGGGTTGTGGAGGTCAGATAGGCAGTCGCTCCATGTAAAATACTGGTATTCAGCTGTATCCATTTAGACTGGAAGCCGACCCCAACATAGTTGGGAGAAGGCTAGGCAGATGATGATGGAACGTGGCACCGGCCCCGACTAACGAGTTGTAGGTCGTGGGTTCGAATCCAGACAGGCGCTTCACTTTGTGTAAATTATTTCATCACCACTGCTCTCAAAACGGTGAAGGAAAACATCGTGAGGAAACCGACATACCTTGAACCAAAAATTCGAAGACATGTGACATCTACCAACCCGCACGGGGCCCGCGTGGTGGATTACAGCCCACTCCCTCTCGAAGAGAGGAGGCCTGTGTCCCAGCAGTGGGAACATTACAGGCTGATTAATGCTCAGTAGCTTTTATCCAAATTTATTTGGGGTCGGCGCTACATGTCTTTTTCTTCCATATTCTCTATTATTCGTCATCTCGGTAGTCACTCCTTTTTAACCGACTTCAAAAAAGGAGAAGGTTCTCAATTCGACGGTATGTTTTTTTTTTTTTGTTGTTTGTTACGCGGTTACTCCGCCAATTGTGAACCGATTTTCAAAATTCTTTTTTTGTTCGAAAGGAGATACTTCTGCAGTGGTCTCAATAAGCACTTTTTTGCCAAAAAAAAAAAACCGACTTCCAAAAAAGACACTACAAAGTGAAAAATAATTTTAATTTCGGAAGTCGGTGGCAAACAATAAAATGCGAACCCAACGACACCGACTTCCGAAATTAAAGTTTTTTTCACTTTGTAGTGTCTTTTTTGGAAGTCGGTTTTTTTTTCTAGCCATATCATCACACAGTCCATCCATCGTTTCTTTGGTCTTGCCCTACTGTTATAGCCATTCAGATTATCATATGCCTGTTTGAAATATTAAATATTGATTTGAATTGATTTTTTAAATGCTGCCTTTTGGTTAAATGGTCGCATATACCTCCATAAGCCTCCCTCAAGGTGGGCCGACGACTTTTTGAAGGCCGCAGGAATCCGTTGGATGCGGGGCACAGAACCAGTCGAAGTGGAGGTGCTTGGGAGTGGCCTATGTCCAGCAGTGGACGTCTTTCGGCTGAAATGATGATGATTCTGCTGAGATCTATTCCCTGGCTGAGATGGTAGTTCATATTATGCCCAGTTCATGGCAAAAGCACTCAAACTTAAGTGGAACTGAGTAGGCCATGTTGCAAGACTGCATGACAATAAATGGGCCAAAAACATGACTTCTTGGTTAGGACCAGTTGAAAAATCTGGAATAGATTTCTCACCCAGGTAGGCCGCGGTAAGGACAACCTCCACAAGGGAGTTCATGGAAGGCTCTGACCTCCGGTGTGTATGCGGTGTCTCTCTATAGACAATGGGTCACCTCCCATCTTGCACGGCATGCCCTGTCACCGGCACACGTGAGGACCTAATGGCTGCGTCGGCGAATGCTTTCCGCGTTGATGAATTTTGGGCCAAACAAATTTAAGAAAAAAAAAAAACTATATTTTTGCCATCGACACGCTAAGGAGAAGAAGTAGACAAACGTAAATGAGGAAGACCACACACTCGCTGGAAGGACGAGATCGTGCGTATGACTGGATCACCCTGGATGGACGTAGCGAAAGACAGAGAAAGGTGGCATTCTATGGAGGAGGCCTTCACCCCTGAGGTGAAGTTTAAATATCAAAACTCATCACGTCTGCAGAGCGAGCTAGAACTGGAAGACACGGGGAGAGGCTTAATTCAGCAGTGGGGTGATACAGGGTTACAGCAACGTTATATTGCGACTGCCTATCTGACCTCCACAACCCAGGTACTGGGTAATACGATACACCTTGGTAAGACTGGTTGTCAGACTTTCGGGCTTTTGACTACCCGTAATGACTGGCAAAGATCCGCGAATGACAGCCGGGACCAACGGCTTAACGTGCTTTCCGAGGCGCGGAGGGGTCTCGGTATGTAAAGATGGTCACCCATCCACGGACCAACCGCGGCAATCGTAGCTTAACCTGATCGATCGACCTGTGCGGTTGTTATTTGTTTGAGTATATAGGTACATATTAAGATTACGAAAAGCCTACCCTAAAGTAGGTATAAAACACAAATTAAATCACGGGTGAGTCGCAATAAATAAAATACCTACCTACCTTTGCCATTATCCCATGCCGCCTACGGCTGAAGCCTCGTGCGGAAGTTTTGACAATAATAACAATAGATAACACTAAAACTTGGAGCAAAATAAAGGATTACTGGTCGATTTTATCAACTTTCTATTGCCTGATGTCAGAAGATCAATTTCCGTAATAAAAATATTCAAAATCTAGTCGCAATCTCATCTCAGCAGCAATAAGTGTCAAAAATGTAAGTAAATTATAAGTTTTATTGACAGATCGAGACAGAAACACAGTAATCATCCTTCTATTGTTTTTATTGTATGCCTCATGAGGGCCCCCAACCCAAAAAATACTCATTTAGGCAGTGGAGAGTAGAAATATAATATACTACTAGTTATTTATAGATATCATATCATTTTCAAATTATTCAATATTTAAGTTTAAATACCGAACTAGATAAAGAATGGAAAATAACAGTTTGTCTTCTATTCTTTACATTTAAGTTATATCTTTTTACGCTGTTCTATCTTACGCTGTTTATGTTCGTGTAGCGACATCTTGTGTTGAATCTTCTCAACTATACTTGTGTTTCGTAATTTGTACATACAAGATGGCAGCAGCTGTAGTATTCATAATGTTTATTTGTAAATACATTATTATGGTTTGATTAAAGTTTTTTTTATTACATTTTATCTGTTTTCAAATAAAGTTTGATTAAAATTAATATTTTGAAAAGCAACCAATTTATGTTTTTTTTTGGTCCTGGAACACTTTAATGATTTTAGTAGTAAGAAAGCTTCGTTAACTAGCAACACTACAGCAAAATTAAACATGGCGCGCGTACACACGGTTCCGCAAATTTTACATTTTTTCCTTTATTTCTCATTTATTTTATGTTGTTTTACTGGTTTTGTGAGTGCCAACCGCGAGTTAGATGAAGACAACTGGAAAGAAATCCTTGATGGAGAATGGATGGTCGAGTTGTAAGTATTTTTTGCTATAGCCGGTTTCAACCAATTTACGGGAACGTGTCAATTTTTTTCCTTGATTATTTAGGTGTGAATTACGTTATTATTGGTACAAACAGTGCCTAAAACTTTGCTCGAATACTTAATTTCCATCTCTCACATGCTTTTTTCTCTAAAATGAGTTTTTTAAGGTGTAATTGAAGTCTAAGAACAGCCCACTCGTTTGGGTTCAATAACCACTACAAGGTCGATAGGGTCTATGTAAAAGAACCGTTTTGAAAACCGTGACGCATTGTCTATTGTCGATACATGTTTTTGCGACTTCCGCACGCTCCGTGTGAAATTCAGCTTCCATTTTGTACTACACCATTGAAAAAACTGCCATTGAAGAATGTCAAAGAAATTTTGTCAGAAACACCATACTTATTTCGACATTTTTGTGATAAAAATGTGTCCTATAATCCTACTGAATACAAATTTTCTTAAAAATAATCAACTTATTATTGCAATAATACCACTAGGTCAATATTTTGGTTATTATTAATGTGCAACAGGTTTAACAATACCACTTTTAAAAGTTGATAAGACAGTCTAACCTCAGACTGTGCAGACCTCATTACAGTACGAAATTTGACTTACAAACTCCCAATACGTATACACTATTTAGAGTCGAACGTGAACATGTTAACTCACTAATTACTTGACTAATGGTGCTAACTGAACTTGCTAATATTTTCTTGTTAAAATTTATGCTGACACAGAATTTTGTCCGAGATCATTTGACACTTTTGAGTTTGTTTGAGAAATCAAATATTTGTACTTCATCATCATCATCATTTCAGCCGATAGACGTCCACTGCTGGACATAGGCCTCCCCCAAGTGTCGCCACATTGACCGGTCCCGTGCGACTCGCATCCAGCGAAACTACTTAACTACTTATTCAAAAATAATAATTTCTAGGCTGGTACATAGCGTTATTTCCACTTGAAAAGCATGCATTGATGAACACGACAACATTTTTTTAATGTGACAGTTAAGGCAGGTTTTTGTGAATCATCATCAGTGATCGGATAATCGGATGCATATTTACCTAAAGTTCATTTTTGGTTAGGAAATTATGGAAGCGGCTTCTTAAAACATATTTTTTTAAATATAAATCCCGGGATTCCAGAAAATTCGGCAATGCGAAACTAGTCTGTAACATGGTGAAGAAACGTCGTCTTTAGCATGTGGTATTTATTAAAAAGAAAAAACAGTTTACATAAATTTTTTCGACACAAAAGTGCATTCCTTAATATTATCCAACACCTTAAACTAAGTAAATATTCCTACACCCGATTTGATTCTATAGTAAAAAAACCAAACTTGTCGATTCCGAATTCGCGGGATTTTTTCGATACAAAAGTGCATTCCATAATAACCAACACCAACATTTTAGGTAAATATGCATCCGATTATCCGATCACTGATCATCATGCATACTTCTTTGCATGTGAAACAAAAGACTCCCAGGAGTCTTTCCTCAAAAGATAATTAATTGTGTCTCAGTTCATGCTTGATAAGTTAAATACTGAAACATGTAATTAACACATTTTAATTACCTACATCAATTTAGGCCTACCTCTTAAAATACCAACAACAAAACAAGCTAGATAATAGACAATTTGGGCCAATGACTCACTCTACATTTGAGAGTCTTCTCGAAGGTGTTACATCACTACGCCATACAAAAATGTTAATTGGCAATACTATTAGTCATGCTACATGCAGGTATTGATGTCTGTTGCAGGCTTGAATGGTTTATCATAATGATATCATAAATACTCAATCCCACATAACTTTACCATATTATAATAATATAGATTGCTGTCATTCATAGATCTTTGGCATTTTTTTTTATGGGTAGTCAGAAGCCTAAAAGTTTGACAACCAATCTTAGGTTTAAAGAAACTTTATCCTCAATGAAAATGTTACTTACTTGAAGAACAATACTAAATTTAAATTTACAAAAAGTTCAACATCTCCGGTTACAGACTCAATCAACATGTCCAAAACCCGGCCCAACCAACGCATTTATTTCTCCAGAATTCTAACATTCTAGCTGAGCTGAGTTTTAAATGCATTGTAGAGTGTACATTTCTTATTTGTGAGGGTATTTTATTATATCGTACCGAGGTGTATATCATGATACCCAGTAATTGGGTCGTGGAAGTCAGATAGGCAGTCGTTCATGTAAAACACTGGTATTCAGTTGCATCTGGCTAGACTGGAAGCAGACGCCGACATGGTTGGAAAAAGGCTAGGCAAATTGTTTGAACTATAAATATTTGCCATGTTTTAAACTCAACTGTAAATACTGTAAATTCCTAAAGGAAAATCGTACAGAAACATGAATGTTAATAATAGTCGAAATACAGATTAGACAGGGTATTGTTTGTTTAACACGTTGACTGACAGACAACAGACTCAATAGAATATCTATTGTTGGCAGTCACCGGTGACCGTGGTGACAGTCAATGTCTTAATAATTGATTTTAATATCTGTTTAGATAACATGTTTGTTTTAAAAAGTATAAGAAAACTGCAAAGTGCGAGTTGAACGCACACGAAGGATTCCATACCACCATAAAATATTTAACACTACATTCTTTTTTAAATTAAAAACACATTTTTCTTGTACATATTTAATTTTTTTTTATATATTGTTAACGCGGCCATAGTAGTACTGTAAAATTTTCAAGTGTCTACCTATCACGGTTCAAAAGATACAACCGTACAACAGACAGACGGACAGCGGAGCCTTATTAATAGGGTCCCGTTGACACCGTTTGGATACGGAACCCTAAAAAGCTATGAACATAGAATTCACAACAGTTATATAGCAAATAATAATAAAGTTTCTGTTGTTGTACCTAAAACCATATTGCAGACAAATGAATGTCCTTGAACAAGTGCTTGCTCTTACATCAATATCTTCAGGGTACAGACTACTCTGGCAATAAGCCAATAAACTATGAAAGAACAGAATATAATACCACTTGTAAAGTAATGGCTGGTTTAAAAAGAAACATGGAAACAGTATTCTTGAATATTATACCAGTCTAAGGTGAGTTTTCGCCGCACGTTTTCGTTCGCGAGCTACTATTTCTAAACTAGCTTCATATTTTCTGACTGACCGACTTCTTGACAATTCAAAATTGCCTGTAAATTGTTTAATTGAAATAAATGCTTTGAGTTTGAACATTGAACCTCAACTTGGCGACGCTAACGTGGTCTCTGCTTCGAAACGAACGCTCGAATTGCTCAAAAATACAAATGCGAGGAAAGAATCGCACTCCGATCACCAACTGGTGTTCGTTATAACGTTCTTACCTCGAATAGTGCTCGCGAACGATTGCTCGTCGCGGTGGAGATGCTTTAAGCACTACAGTATCATTTGAGATCAATGTAACTTTTCTACCAATATAATAACGAATTTGGGCAACTACCCAGCTTCCTCTTTAAACAATAGATCAACAGACGACCACACCTGTACGCTTAAAAGGGTCTTAGACGAAGAAAGGCGCGCTGGTAAAAGATCGCACCCCCCGGTCTACTCTTTGTTATGCAATGGCCTCTGTAGCACCATGAAACATGAGGCTACAGGAGCTATTGCGAATCTTGGGGTTCATTCGATTAATCGAGTCTGGTTTAACCACGCTGGGATTGGTGTATTTCATTAATTCATTCATGTTGCTGTCATAGCGAAACAGAATAGATGAGGCAATAGTACCATGGAACAGGCACGGTCTGGTGAACGTGAAAGCAATGCTTAGATCCCTGCCCGTTACACTAGAGGGCCCTGCATAATCAATCTATTTAATGCTCCCACTACTGGGACACAGGCCTCTTCTCTCCGACACGGAGTGGGTTAATAATCTGCCACGCGGGCCCAGTGCGGGTTGTTAGATGTCACAAATCTTCTAATTTTCGGTTCTAGGACATGCCGGTTTCCTCACGATGTCTTCCTGCACCGTTTTGAGAACAGTGGTGATGAAATTATTTACACAAAGTAAAGCGCAACTCGTAAGTCGGGGGCTGGGCACTGGGCCACCACTTCTCTTACTACACCTATCAAAAGCATATTTATTTTGAGAGTAGGATAACAAGAATAATACAAGCGATGAGCCAACGCAAATACTAGGCTAAACTAGCAATCTGCATAAAATTAAAAGAATTTAAGAAACTTAATACACAAAGTAAACACCAATCCAGTTATTTTTTTCCCATACGCTAATGATGTGTTTCATTAAAACTTATCTAAAATAACCGGTGTTTTATCGGTCGTAATGTTCATTACTTTGTTCCGTCCACAGTCATAAGAAAAGATAAACCAACAGTTCTTGGCAATGAGTCGTTAACGGTAAACAATACGACGGACTGTGACGGTATGATGTCATTTGTGATGATGACGGCAGATGTTTCATCATGGTATGATATGATTGTTAGCATATCACCAGCCCACACCCACTATGCTGTGTTTTGTCTCATAAACAGGAGGTCGGGTCTACTCTCCAAGCGACGTTTCCTACTCAGTACTCTAAGAAATCAAACAACGTTATGGTTTCTTTACGTTTTTTCTAAGCGCACGTTTATATACCAGGGGGTCTACAACGAAGTGCAAAGTGCGAATGTTCGGATCGGACTGACAAATGGCCGAACCGAATATTATTGAAAAATGCGAAAAAAGTTCGGATCGGCTCAGTTGGGTCGGGACCATAGTCAATATTCGAAAGAGTGTAGGAGTGTAGGATCGGAACCGACCGAACCAAATAGTAACTTCGTAGCAGTAAATGGCCGATACCACTTCGGAGTAGACCCCCTGATTTCTTCTAAACAAGAACGTAATATTTGACCTCATTCTAAACTCGCTTGACTGTTCGAGTGCAACCAGAATTACTTTATTGTCAGCCTGCACTGCACAAGGTCGACTTTAGCAGACAACCTTTACAGTACGCACGGCTACACATCAAGCTATACAAAACCAGTATAAGCTGCCTTCTGATTGTACGAAAAACCTATACAATACGAGGTCAGCTAAAACTGGAAATGCATAGCTTGATGTGTAGCCGTGTGTACCTATCACCTCCGGACATAAAATTACTTCGAGGCCCGAAATAAGAATTAATAACAACGCGATTTGACAGTTGTCCTTACTCGGTCGGGTCGATATCTTCTTTGACAGACTTACGAGAGTAAGATCACAGACCCACGTTCCTATTATATGCTGTCATGCTTGAGAAAACTATAGAAACTGAATCATTTTCTATAGTTTCTCTTACCAGGATCGGTCCGTAGATCTTTGACAGTCGTTACGGGTAGTCAGAAGCCCAAATGTCTGACAACCGGTCTTGCCAAGGGGTACCGTGTTACCCGATAACTGGGTTGTGGAGGTCAGATAGACAGTCGCTCCATGTAAAATACTGGTATTCAGGTGCATCCGGTTAGACTGGAAGCCGACCCCAACAGTTAGGAAAAGGATAAGCAGATGATGACTGTCTCGCATACGAGGTATTCGAGAATACTAGAGTCCCCGATACTTAATATGGCACATCGATGGGTCAACATTGTGACATCCACCGCTCAACCCTTGGACCTGTACTGGTGGTGTTGGAAGTGAGCTTCCTCTTAGAGAGCGAAGGCCTGTGTGACCTGTGTGTCAGCAGTGGAAACGATGTAGGCTGATTTTGCATTGCTCCCTTGTACCTTCCTCCTCCAAAGCTTATGTAGACATCATCATCCTACCCTCAACCGAATTTATTTGGGGTCTGCTCAGAACGGCCTTTTCTCCCATACATCATCTCTATTCATCATTCTTAGCCATATTATCATCTTAGACACAATACATCCATGTTTTCTTATATTTGTCTACATTTTTTTCAAACACTTATTCTGCAGGAATTATGGAGGCAAATGTTATGCCAAGCTGTGCACACACAAACTAGTAATTGTCGATCGATACTATTTGCTTTCGCTTCGCTGTGTAGATAGTCATTGTTTGTCTATAACCCTATTGTCGTCGTACCCTTCAACCTGCTCAAGGCTGTTAATGGAAGGTCGACTGAAAGTACAGACGCCAGCAGGTCAACCTACTCGAAACTGTCAAATTTTCCCAATCAACCTTGAACCTTAATGATTTAGCGATAAATTTGAAAATCTTTTAAAGTAATTTGACAGATTATAGTAGCTAGATGTGCTGGCGTCTGTTCGTATCTTCAATAATGTGCCGTTGCTTTTAGGGTTCCGTACCTCAAAAGGAAAAACGGAACCGTTACGTATAGGATCACTTCGTTGTCATGTCCCTTTTTCTCAGGAACGCGTGGAGTTATCAAGTTGAAATTAATATCAAAAACTCAGGGCTGCAATCCCTTGAACCTACCCGTAACGACTGTCAAAGATCCACGAATGACAGCCGGTACCAACGGCTTAACGTGCTTTCCGAGGCATGAAGAGGTGTCGGTATGTAAAAATGGTCACCCATCCACAGACCGCGGCAAGCGTAGCTTAACCTGATCGATCGACCTGTACCGCTGTTATTATTTAGCCATTAAATAAAATTACTAATAGCGTTAATATTTCTGATGCAGCTTTGGATAAGCGCAGGCCAACGGACCGTGATTATGCCATTTTGAAACGTATTCCAAAAGAAGTAAAGCTCAGAGTCAATTTGTACTTGTCGAAAAGTCCGCTGTTTCGCCCACACTATTCCTTCTAATCTTTTAGACGACCTTTGAAGGCTTTGAGCAATAAACAAAGTCTAGACAGAACTGCGGGGTAATTGCGCAGCACACTAACAGTAGGAATGAGTTTCATTTTGATAGATCAACAACATTCTTTGCGTTATTTACGTTTTTGTTCAGACAAATGTTTCGAACATATTAAGTAACTAGCTGTTCCCCCCGGTTTCACCCGCATAAGTTTCGATCCCGTGGGAATATCGGGATAAAATTTTCGTCTATACAAACCTTGTCCTGATTAATGTGTAAGATCAATCTTCAAGAAGGATTTACAAGCTTCCCCGGCGGAACTGGTCTCTGGCGAGTCGCAGAAGTTTCCAGGCGAATTCTTTGAGCCCACTGTCACCTACATTATCCGACTGTTCACCTTATAGCAATCGCTATATTATGTACTAGCTTGTGCCCGCGACTTCGTTCGCGTGGAAGTCGTACATACAGAAAATACTAAAATAGCAGTCAATTTTTGTTAAGACTCCCTCACTCGGCCCCCGAACCACAGCGTCGCACTGCATCGCACGCCCATGCTTCTTGGTTTTCGCTTGGCGTTCTTTTTAACTTTTTTTGTGCTCGGCTTCTAAGAGTTGTAGCGTGATGTTAAATAACCTACAACCTTCTTTAAGAACTAGGCTATCAAACGCATTTATTTTTTAATTCGGCTTGCTTGTGAGATTAGCGTTTTCAAACAAATCATTCGCGTTCAATTATATTAGTAATTTTTTTTCGAGGCATTCTCACTAACTATAATAATACATAAATACAAATGCACGTCATCATCCTTCTTCTTGATTGTCATCCACCAACCCGTAATGGGCCTGCGTGGTGGATTACGGCCTACTCCCTCTCACCGAGAGGGGGCCTGTGTCCCCGCAGTGTGATCGGTATAGGCAGATTATGCTTGTATAACTATTTACCCTTGTCTCCACCTATTCAACAAATTTATAACATTAATAATGGGCCAACTGTGTACTCAATAAACAATATAGGTAATGTTGATATTGTGTTGCTTAATAAACACGTTTATCGATTAATGGTATGGAGTATCAAGTTGAGATACAAACCGGCATGATCCTTTTGTAAAAACTAATCTGTAAGGTATTTTTACCTGACAAAGCGACGCGACCTTTACTTGTGGTTACCAAGTGTACAAACACCCTGTGAATGTGTGTGTAAGCGCAGGAGCTCCCGGTACCGTTACCGTCCGAGACAATGGCGAAGTCGGAAGTATGCGTGTGTATGTCATATGCTGACGCTTCTCGTCTTTATGCATATATTCACAGCGTGTTTATACATTTGGTTACTACACGTAAAGCGCACGTTTTTCAAACATGAAGCGATGAATTATCAATATCCTTTGTAGCGGTATCTACAACGCCACTTGCGAACAACGCGTCATACTGACGTCACGCAAATCCTGCATCTCGCAAGCAGAGTTTACCGCGCAATTAGCATATATACAAACTTCCCAACATCAATCGTTGGGCAATTGCCCGCCAGACACAACACCCGTCTGGTCGGAGGATCCTCCCTTTTCTATGGAGGATGAGTGAACTTTACACACTGTTCCTCATGCCTCTATACCTTCAAAATTATTCAGATTGACATAGTGTGTTACGCGATTCGGGTGCTATTCAAAACCGGAATAAAACTATTATCGTAACACATTTTACGTTGACTACATCCAGTAACAGACAGGCTTAACAAATGCGTACACTTGAGTGCAATCGATAATCTCGAAACAATACAAGTGCATAGGATGTAACATTGTTTGATAACCTGCTTGAATTTGTAGCTTTATCAACCATGCGAGTGTATTCGATGGGGATAGCTGTCGAACAATATTATACTAAAACTAGACTAAGTCTTCTGCACTTTCATTTTTACGACTTACGTCGCCAAACGTAGAGCAAGATTAGAAGGTATAGTAAAGTAAACGTTCCATACCAATTCGAACCTCATTCCTAACCCATAATGTTCATATTCGTAATTTCGTATAAGCAAATGCATTTATTGATTAACATGTGTGCCTTAGTCTTTGTCAATTCAAGGGTTCAAGGATGGCAGCAATTCTTGGTATTCTTGCAAAGTATCTATGCTCAAAGTTTTATGGGCCAACTAGCTGTGCCCCGCGGTTTCAGCCGCATAAGTTTCGATCCCGTGGGAATTCGGGATAAAAAGTATCCTATTTGTTAATCCTGTTTATAAACTATCTGTGTGCCAAATTTCATCCAAATCCGTTCAGTAGTTTTTGCGTGAAAGAGTAACAAACATCCATCCGTCAATACAAACTTTCGCGTTTATAATATTAGTAGGATAAAGCACATAGGTAAACTATAATTCCAAAATCCATGCCCATACATTTTTCTGTTCTAAATTCCATCTTGTCTTATTTCAGCTACGCCCCCTGGTGCCCAGCCTGCAATGCTCTCTCGCGGGCATGGAGCGAGCTTTCCACCCGGGCGACCCGTAAGGCGCTGGGCGTAAGAACTGCCGGCGTTGACGTCACTAAGTCGCCGGGATTAAGCGGCCGATTCGTTGTAACTGCTCTACCTACCATCTTCCAGTGAGTACCTTCCAACTACGCATCCTGGTCTTCGTAGCGTGTCGATAGCAATCTAAATGGACTCTGCCCAGAATTCGGTCACTTGTTGGCGCCATTACCAGCGTCCATCAGTTCCTGTATCGTGCAGCTGACAGGACACACAGGACACGTTATTAAGTGTCCCATCGTTTGTGGAAAAACACCACATTTACACTCCAAGACAGTCGCTCCACTTGAACAGGTTTTCCTTGCTTCGGCCAACCTGGGTCCGGAGTCTGTTTAAAGACTTCCAGGTTACCCAAGGTAACTCATCTCCGAGTGGGAGGTCTTTAGCGGGTGGAAAAAATGGTTTTACGCATCCTGAGGGGCAATTCTCGTAATTTTAAGAACGTTGACAGTCTGACCTCAGTCTCAATCTGTCAAAAAATAGTTCTAATTTCCCTAAATTGACAAGTTTTTGACATTTGTTTGTCGCCGAGATGAGACTGCGGCTAGATTTTGAACGTTTTAAATTACGAGAATTGGCCTTTGGTGTTTGCAATGCTCTGTTCCCGTGTCCACAAACTGTAACCATGAATTCAGCATGATTCTGAACGTAGAACGTAGACCGTAGAAATATTTCATCGGCTATAAAAAAATTGGTTTCATAGAAAAGTGCAATACCTACGCGGTCACAATGTATGGAACAGGTATTTTTTTTTTTAATAACCGGCGTAAAATTTCAACCCAGGTTCAGAACTATGTACTGAATCCATAATAACAGGTTGAGTTTATGGAAAAATAACTTTAATTCCTGCACAATAAAGTTCAGTTGCGCGCGAGACAGCCCCAGCGCTGGGGCTCTGTCTCATATAGAGTCTTAGCATTATGCTGAGCGATGGCCGTTTTGCGTGAATGTGACGCACGTTTATCCACAACTTGTTACTTTTTTTTGTGTGTTTATGTTCTTTTTTATGCGTCATGTTTGCCGCAAATAAACGTATTTTCTTTCTTTCTTCTTTTCAATTTACTCTACAACTTCAAACATTTTTATGACTTTTTTCAATAGTGCTAGTCACTCTGAAATCAACTTAATTACCATTAAAACAAAGTTGCTATTGGTTTATCTTGAAATAACGTCAATTTGTAACATAAATAAAATTTGAATATAATTGAATTCTATCCAAAATCCTGAAATTATATGGGTTCTTCTCCACAGTGTGATCGACGGCGAATTCCGTCAGTACAAAGGACCCCGCGACGTGGATTCTATGCTGCGTTTTGTAGAAGACCAGCGATGGAAGCAGACCGACCCAGTACCATCGTGGAAGGCGCCGCACTCCATACAGATGACCCTGGTCGCTGAGTTCTTCAAGCTTAGCCAGGCGCTCAGGGTATGTTACGCTACAGTTTATAGTAGTGAAAAGCCACATGCCTTAGGCAAAGGCCCTTTGTACACGGCACGGTTTCTTTACGGTACGGCGTATAAACCGCGCCGTTGAAAAAACCTGTCCGTTAACAAGCTTCCTTAGTGATCCATACAGCACTGACGACCGTACGTACACACGGCGAATAAACCGTAGTTTTACACGGCAACAAAAACATGTGTGTACAAAGGGCCTGTGTTGTTGTAAGGTGGAGTCAATATATTGCACGGGAAGCCATGATGGGCTACGTCGAACCTTGATGGACCATGTAAAGCAATGCTGGGCCTCTTGGAGTAAAAAAAAACTTGAAAGAATTTCATGCTTTTTTTTTTTTTTTAAGTAACTAAAAAAAATATAATAAAAAAACATGATTTAGTGAAAATTTTTCAATCGACAGTAATTTTTTATTCGTGGAATAAAATTGACATCTGACAGATTTTGTATGGAAGAACTGTCAAAAATTTAAAATAATTCCTCGGAGAAAATTATCCGGCGTTGGAAAAATCAGCCCTAAGAAAGTAGTTTCTTAATTTATTTTCTACTAAAAAAACGGTAAAACTATGGCGGCTCTGAAGCGCGCGCTACTCGCTGCGCAGTACCTCACCCCTCACCCCCGCTGACACATTTTTTTTTTTTTTTCGGGATGGGAAATCATCATTTGACCCCTCCCGCTCTGGGTGGAGCGGAAGGGAGTGTCAGACTCTTACTGACTAAAACCCACCCATGTTCCTTCCTTCGCCCTTTATGTTCCGGGGTAGCGGTAACCCTTTCGGACAATCCCGCTGAGTACATAGGGCCTTAGAGTGTCCTTGTAAGGTGGAGTCAATACATTGCACGGGAAGCCATGATGGGCTACGTCGAACCTTGATGGACCATGTAAAGCAATGCTGGGCCTCTTGGAGTAAAAAAACTTGAAAGAATTTCATGCTTTTATTTTTTTTTTTAAAGTATCTAAAAAACATGATCTAATGAAAATTTTTCAATCGACAGTAAATTTTTATTCGTGGAATAAAATTGACATCTGACAGATTTTGTATGGAAAAACTGTCAAAAATTTAAAATAATTCCCCGGATAAAATTATCCGGCGTTGGAAAAATCAGCCCTAAGAAAGTAGTTTCTTAATTTATTTTCTACTAAAAAAACGGTAAAACTTTATGGCGGCTCTGAAGCGCGCGCTACTCGCTGCGCAGTACGCACGGCTACACATCAAGCTATACAAAACCAGTATAAGCTGCCTTCTGATTGTACGAAAAACCTATACAATGCGAGGTCAGCTAAAACTGGAAATGCATAACTTGATGTGTAGCCGTGTGTACCTCACCCCTCACCCCCGCTGACACTTGAATTAGTTACTGCGCAGCGACTCGCCTCATGTTCCGAGCCGCCACAGACTTTGAATCGGGCGGTATTTGGCAATAAAACCCGGTATTTCACGGCATAGTATAAGTGTTGATTTACCCATCGCTAATCTAGAAACTTGACTGTTTTACAGAGCGTTCACAATATGCTGATGGAAACATACGGGCTGCCGACGTGGGGATCCTACCTCATCTTCGCACTGGCCACCATTTTCATCGGAGCTCTGCTTGGACTGGTCAGTACCTTTTTATTACCTGCCCTTGGTCTCGTGGTCGTAAACGCGACTGCTGAGCGTGGGATCCTGGGTTCGATTCCCTGGTCGAGCAAAGTGTTATTGGGAATATCTAAGTCCTGCGCCTGATCTTTCTCCGGTCGTGTCGGATTGCCGCCTCATCAGACTATGAGGGTGAGGGAAGAGAGAGTTCAACAGTGTCTGGCCACACGTCTGGACTATAATATCTCCCGCCAAAGGCTGGTCTCCGCTGAGATTAGTCGCCATGGCTGAAATTCGATCTGGAGGACTTTTACTTACCTGTTTCGTAGTGCATGGTCTGGGTAGGCACCATCTACGAAACAAATTAATAGGGAATTTTAATTTTTTGTATGAAATATTCGACGCATATGGCAATCAAAACTTGTAAGCGTTCGTCGAACGTATGCGATAACGCTTTCAACACCACTACAGTTTCGTTCGATACAGACATGTCTACCGCGACCTTCAGCAACGCTTGATGCGAATTCGAAGACGCATGATTTTTTTTTTTTTTTAATTATGGCCAACATTTTGAAAAAAAAATGGGTGACAGGTAGGTATGTCACGGGTCTCCCAAACAGAAATATATTTAAACCCAAACTATCTAACCTTCCAGTTGCTTGTATGCATCATCGACCTGTTATACCCGCCCCGCCGAGGAGACAAGGTGTTCATCTCACAGAAGGAGCTGGACAAGAGAGCGCGCGGCGACCAGGATAGCAAGGACAAGTCTGATGATGACCAGGTAACAACTATTCAAATACCTGCTACCTCTAATTTTCTAAGTTAAAAGACCATAGAATATCGCCATTTTTAAGTTGGTGTAAAAAGGAGGTATTTTATTAACATTTCGGAGCTATTTAATTTTTTATTTAGCCTAACTTGTTCCACTGCCGAGAAAAAGCCTCCCCCGAATCCTTCCAGACATCCTTTTCTAGAGCCACCACGACCCAACCCTGGCGGCACGCGTCTAGGTCGTCTCGAAATCTCTCCCTGGGCCGGCCTCCATCCTTAAGCACCACGTGTGGAGACTGTTGCTCAGCGGTCACTGCGGCGACTGACGTGACCCGCCCATTCCCATTTCAGCTTTACAGCATTTTTGCCTACCTCTAGGATCTTCGCCTGGAGCCGAGTATACGCGATTCAGCGTCACATACCTGCATGTTTTTTTTTTTTCGGATGCTAAATCATCAAATGACCTCTCCCGTTCTGGGTGGAGCGGAAGGGAGTGTCAGACTCTTACTGACTAAAACCCACCCATGTTCCTTCCTTCGCCCTTTATGTTCCGGGGTAGCGGTAACCCTTTCGGACAATCCCGCTGAATACCTGCGTGATGACGGTTCAGTTTCGTTCAATGTTCAGAAAAAGCGCAAAGTGCGTCTAAAGAAGTTTTCATTCCAAAAAGTAAATACTGATAGTTGATGGTGATTTTCCAGGAGCTGATCAACGACGACATTGTAGATGACGAAGAGAATGTCAACAACAGCGATGCAGAGAAGAACTCGCCCAGTGATGTGAGTTACATCCAATTACTTTTATTAGTTCATGCCCAGGTTCGCACGGGCGCGTATTCCCGCGGCGATTTTTTTCGCGCACTACATTTTCAACGCTCTGCTTTGCACCGAGAGTTGAAAATCTAACCGTGTGTGTTTTTTTTATTTGAGTTGGATTCTCAACACCGATAGTTGAAAAACCTAGTGCCCGATAAATTATTCCTTGCCTTCTCTGTTATTTTATTTTATTTTTATTATTTGTTATTTTAGCGGCCATAGTACACACGCACTAACCATTTCAAGTATCTATTACGGTTCAAAAGATACAGCCCTTTGTCAGACAGACAGCGGAGCGTTAGTAATAGGGTCCCATTGGCACCCTTTGGGTACAGAACTCTAAAAAGCAACACCATGAAACCCAAACTCATCGACATGTGCATTCTGCCCATCCCTACCATTTAAATAACACCAAAAATTGAGCCGAACAAAAAATTTAACGTTAAGCCGTTGGTCCTGCGGCTGAACTCTCCGGTCGTGTCGGATTGCCGTCCCATCGCACTATTAAAAAGAGAAGAGGGAGTGTACCTGTGTCTTCGCACACACTTGTGCACTACAATATCTCCCGCGCCGAAGGCTAGTCTCCGTTGAGAATGACTTTTAAAATTGAGACATCATCTTATAATCTTCTCTCTCCACAGTCATCTGAGGAAGAGAAAGACAAACCAACAGAAGGCGCCGGCGACTCGAAGCCCTGCGACTCCACGGAGCGACCCGAGGTCCGCAAGCGAAGGCCGAGGAAGGCCGACTAGATGCGTGCGTAGCGTACGTCGACGGCCGCGGGTTCACTGCCCAATTGAGGACATGCTTTTGATGACAGATTTATTGATTGATTTTTGGGACTTTCCGGTAGTGTGAACTGGTTTTTGGTAAAGTTTTGAGTAGCATTGAGTTAACCTAAGCCATGAAGAAAGCTGTGAATGATAAATGATATTTAGATCTAAAAAACACTTTCCGTCAAAAATTACGTTTTGAAACAAGATGAAAGAAACAACTCAAAGTGGGTGGTGGGCAAAATAAGGCTGGTCCTTAATAAATAACCAACGGTCTAGGGTGGTATATAAACAATCACATGAACAATATTGTGTCTACAGTCCCTTTACAGTTTTTCTGCAACAACCTTATTGTGATGAGAATAAAGATCACAATGATTTTGACAGATCTGTCAATGGCAGCAGCCCAACAGCAACCTTATTAGAATGAGAATAAAGATCACAGTGATTTGGACAGTGATGCAAAATCAGAATTAAAATAACTGTGAACGGACTGTAGTCTCATATTTACTAGACGCGAAAACTATATTCGTCCCATTTTTGCCAGACACAAAGGATACCACCGTGAACATAACATCACGCCTGTATCCCCCAAAAGGGGTAGTCAGAGGGATTTAGCATACCTACATTTCTTGCTAGTAACCGATACTTTCTGCTAAACATGACTGGACTCAAACGACGTAATATTTTGCATGCTTTTGTATGTATATAATGTTTAAACGAATCTAATCTAGCAACATCATTGTTTACACTATCGGAAAGTACTACCAGAATCGACTATAGCAACCAAATTTGAAGGTCCTTGGGGCCTTATAGAGCAAAATTTTGAGATTTCTGTGACCTTAGAGGTCGAAATAGATTTTTGAGGGCTAAGGCCGTATTGTAGAGCGGGGATTTGACCTTGTAGATGTAAATAAGGTCGTGGATTGAGGTCAGTTTGAATTTATCAAAATGTGTGATAAAATAGAAGTTTATTGTGAGCTTATAATATGTTAAGAGATATATTATGAGATGTTATGATATATTTGAACTGAACTCTGTTTCTTGTCGAAAGTTTATGGTATTTTTATTGTCTATGCCGTCTCTGTAAGTGGTGTTGCCAGTTGCAAAAAAAAAGTGTAAGCTAATGGGTCGCTGTGTGGGAACGCACTTTAAAAATCTATCTAAAATTAATAAAATTCGAGCACAAAATAGAGTTTTTCCAAGTCAACGGCTAACCTATGCGATGCAGTTAATTTTTTCAAAAAGTCTGGCTTAATTATTTACTAGGATGGCTAGAAATAAAAATAATAAAGACGTTGGCAACACTGGTGACTGAATTCGCGGCCGGCCTACTTCAGTATCGTAAAAGTAAAATATAGTGAAGTTTGTATGTAGTGCTCTAATAGAAAGTATTGATATTTAACTAATTTCATTGCCAAAAATATCGGTGCACACAACATGAAGACAAACGCATCGAAAACAAAACCTCTTCTTTTTTAAAGTCGATTAAAAATCGATTAGAACGACATTGGCGCCAATTCCCTTGTTCACCAACTAAACTAAATTTAAGTTAAGTGCATCTTTTTCTTTCTATTTCATTAAGAAAAGGACAGAAGATAAATTTTAGTTCTGTCAAATTAGTCAGCGCCTGACGTAATTTGACGTATTTTTAGTAGCCATGTTTTTAATCACGTCTAAACTGTGTGGAGTGTCGTAAGATAAGATATCTTATCTATAACCTATATTGTCCCACTGCCGGGCAAAGGCCTGTCCAATTTTATTTCATGTTTATTTTGGTCTCCAGCGAGATTTGGTGTAAACATAACATAAAAGGATTATGTTAGGATCTTAGCAGGTGGCGTTTTGTAGTTTCTGCCTACCCCCCATAGGAAGAAGTCGCGAGTTTATGTAGGTGTAACGTAATAACCACGCCTATACTACCCTGAAGGGGAGATAGAAGTCCTGCGAGGGCCACGGGTTGTTTGAAAGAGTTACCGTGGCCCCTGGCACAGGCAACTGGAGGAACACGGGTGGGTTTAGTCAGTAAGTCTGACATGATGAGCGGAAGAAGTTATTTGATGACTTCCCACCCCAAAAAAAAGGGTATATAGAAGTGGGGAGTGGGGTGGTAGAGGGGTACAGACGCCAGCAGATCAAGCTACCCGAAATCGTCAAATTTTCCCAATCAACCTTGAACCTTGATACTTTAGCGATAAAGTTGAAAATCTATTAAAGAAATTTGACAGATTGTAGTAGCTTGATGTGCTGGCGTCTGTACATCCACATTTCGCCAGCTACGTTCAAGTACCACATTTTTTTTGTGAAATTAGTTAAATATCAATGAATACGTATATTCGCATAAATATCTGAATTAATTATAAGCAATTTCCTTTCTACGTGTTTCCATTAATTTCACCTCATGTTCGGTTGTAATGGATAGTTTTCCCTGCATTAAATGCCCTATAAAATGTTGTTACTAAAAAAATCTTCCTTCAAAATATAATTGTTCCATGTTTGTCTTCAAAACTATGTTATAGGTATAAAATGTTTCGTTTTAGGATAAAAATATCATTTTTACGGGGTCAGATTAAAACTATGCGAACGTGGTGGTGGCAATATCTAAACATGATAAAAACTGAAGGCCAGGGGGCTTACCACCAGCTCTTATAGCAGGGCAGAAGTTGAACTGCATTGCTTTTTTGTACTTAGTCATAGAACAAAAAAAGCAGTACAGTTTAACTTCTGCCATGGTATACGAGCTGGTGTTAAGCCCCCAGTTCTCGTACTTAAAAAACGTTCAAACTCAAGTCGCAGTCTCATCTCAGTGGCAATCAATGTCAAAAATGTATGTAAAAATTGATTGTATTTTTGACACCGCGTGTGCTTGGATTGCGCGCGACACTTCCACACTGGCCGACTGGATCGTCCGGTGTGGACCCAGCTAATGACCATATAGAACAGGGTGTAAAGTTCACTTATCCTCCATAGAAAAGGGAAGATCCTTCGACCAGACGAGTGTCGTGTCTGGTGGGCTACATCCCTATGATTCATGTCGGGTTGTCGGGTTGCTAGTCGCGCGGTAAAATTTGCTTGCGCGATACGGGATTTTGCGTGACGTCAGTAATGCGTAGTTCGCAAGTGGCGATGTAGATAAAAAAAGTCTTCGTGTCATATTTTTTAGTTTTCTCAATGTTTAGATATCGACACCCATCACGTCTGCGGAGTTTCGCTAGCTAAGTTAAAATGACCCTGTACAGGTTTTGATTCTTCAAAACTATATCTGTCCCTTTTATTCATAAAAAAAAAACTTTGCATTTATAAAAACGCTTTTAAACAATTCCTATCCTTGCCATTTTCATACAAAAAAGTGAAAAGACAATATATTAAACCATCATTTTAGTTATTAATAAATTTACATGAATAAGAGGGTACAAAATAATCGAATTTGCTGATTCAAAACCTTTTCGCTTTTTACCATATTGGTTCCTGAGTTTCAACGACAATCGAAAAACGAAATATTTACTTTTTTTTTTTACTCTTTGGTTGTTATGAGAGCGAATCTTTGGAAGACTGTGGAGTCGGCTCAATGTATTGCATTTTAACGTTCACTAGAATTTGTATCCTCACAGTTTGGAATGTGAAGAGTTTGTTTAGTTATTGGAAAGCGTTAAGAACAATGGTGGTTCGTCCATATAAAATACTAGCAGCGTCCCGCGGTTTCACCCGCTTAAGTTTCGATCCCGTGGGAATATCGGGATAAAAATTATCCTATGTGTTATTCTGATGTATAAACTATATTACTGCAAAGTTTCATCAAAATCCGTTCAGTAGTTTTTGCGTGAAAGAGTAACAAACATCCATCCATCCATATCCATACAAACTTTCGCGTTTATAATATTTCGCTCCATTTTAAAAACCCTGGTGAAATCTCTTATCGGTTAATGTGCTGCCCAAGCGCATGTTAGGTGCTGTGATTGGTTGGTTGGAATGACAAAAACAAATCATAGAGTAATATTGTTAAAATGACAGATATCACCATTGCTACTTAGTA
The DNA here is from genome assembly GCA_911387795.2 of Apamea monoglypha. NCBI lineage: Eukaryota > Metazoa > Arthropoda > Insecta > Lepidoptera > Noctuidae > Apamea > Apamea monoglypha. Next base: position 9,882,891 of record OU426940.1, on the reverse strand, counting down.
TTTTCGCAGTAATTCTTTGGCCAAACTGAGGCGAATCTCGCACGGGATGTGGGACCAAATTGCTTCGCGCTGACTTGTACGGAGGTGTTCAGAATGTCGCTTTGTATAATGTACAGACGCCAGCACATCAAGCTACCACAATCTGTCAAATTTCTTTAATAGATTTTCAACTTTATCGCTAAAGCATTAAGGTTCAAGATTGATTGGGAAAATTTGACAGTTCCGGGTAGGTTGACCCGCTGGCGTCTGTACTGAAGAACAGTAATTACAATAGAATAGTGACTTCCTAATCATTAAAATAAACGACGCGCGCAGTCGTGTCCGGCGCTCCGCCCCGACCCTTGCTCGAGCCAGCCCGCGCCGTTGAGCCTGTAGTTTTAAATTCGTCCCTAAATAATTTCGATCCAGCCTGTCCCTTGCTGCCCTCTCCCAGTGACGCCCTAAGCCGAGGTCTGTACCCCACAGGTGCCCTTGGCGTGTAGTCGCTTAGTTTCTATGTTTTTTTAAGCCCTGGCTGGAGGACTTAATTTATTAAGGCATCCACAGGCAAGCCTGGTTAAGAAGACGATAACCTCATATCCCGCGCAGTATTCGCTTCAGTTTGAACAGTCTTATAAACTAAACAGTTCTTCACATAGCATTTATCAATCACGAGTGTTTTAGTTTTGGCACCAAAATTAGTGTAATATAACATTTATTTAGTTCATAAACTTGAGACTTATCATCATTAAAGTATTATGTCTTATTTTTAATATTATTTGTACTTTTTTTTTGGCTACTCGCTTATAAATTGTTAATTTTTAAGACCTTCACAAAATCTCTTGGATATCGAGTAAATTATTTTGACATTTCAGACTTGCTTAGGGCGAGTTTCAACAAAGTTTTATACCTTGATTAGGTCTTATCCTGAGGATAAATTCTGTATTTTTGACAGTTTTGCCACACTAGAACTGTCAGACGTCAATTTTATTCCACAGATAAAAGATATCTATAGAATCAGCCTAGTTATTAGTTAAATCCAACTTGCGGAAACTAAAAATAATAATTTATAAGCGTAGTAACGTCATTATTTTATTTTTACAGAGTTTAAAAAGAAATTTGGATGGAAATGAGACCTAAATGAAATCATGTGAAATGTTTATTCAAGATTTTTTTTTTATTATTCACGCCTCGACCATTTTTTGAGTGATGCGACAATGGGATCATGTGTCACGCTTAAAATGAAAAAAACATATATATATAGAATATTTATACTATGGCTTTTATCTAAAGAGGCTAATTTATAATAACATCTTATTTTTAAACGAGGTTAGTCACCTTTTTGACAACCTTAATATATTAATTTATTGCTTTTTCCGTATCTATTGTGAAATAACGTTTAAAACACATTAATTTTAAATGTGTCATGTATTCTATCCTTAGCCACTTCGCTGAAAAAATGGTCAAAATCACATTCCGTTAACGAATTGAGCGCTCAATAATATAAAATGTATCGATCTACGTACTTATTGAGATTAGAATATGTAATAGGCCTTATGTGTTATACTTTTAGCATTGCAAAGGTTTTTTAATAATAAATGTGAAAAATATGTCTTTTAAAAGTCAGTGGAAATTAAGAAACAGGGTATGTGGGTATGATCACACCATTGAAGTGAAAATTTACGATTAGAGCCGAGTATACCCGATTCAGTGTCACTGATCTGGGGGCTTACCACCAGCTCTTAGAAGTTGAACTGCACTGCTTTTTTGTACTTAATCATAGTACGTAAAAAATCAGTGTAGTTCAACTTCTGCCCTGCTATAAGAGCTGATGGTAAGCCCCCTGAGCGTGACGGTACAGGGGGTCTACTCTAAGCACAAAATCCGAACTTACGAGCGTATCCTACTCCGTATCACCTTCTGACTTAAGATTAGTTCGGGACCCGAATCTAAGAATGATTGACAACACAATTTGACTGTTGTCCTTACTCGCGATGTGATTTTGCCCGTCCGAAAAAGTTAATTAATCGGGAGTAGGGTTAATTCAGCAGTATTGAACTGCTTTCGGACGGGACCATATTATCTTCGTTAACGGACTAAGAGAGAAGGCTTTCAGCTTCTGTCACTGTTCAGAAAGACCGTAAAGTACGCCTAAAAAAGTTTTCACTTAAAAAATATTCCTTTTTTTGCGGTAGGTAATCAGTTTTATATCTCAATTGCAATGCTAAAAGTGTACCACAGATAACACTTTTATATTTATTATGTGTTACAATACTCAAATTATCTGTTCGCTTATATAATTTTTTTATATATTATTATACAATTATTTGAATACACGAAACGTTAGGGTAAATCAAATTGTAACTTTGGCTAACGGATTGATTGTGGGGGTTGAGACGGGGTCGAGGGGGGATTTCTGACGATTTAACAAAAGTATTATGTTTTATAAAATATAATTTATCCTGTCGCTAAGCAATAGCAATGGGTTTCATTTTGACAGTTCAAACATTCATTGCGTTATTTACGTTGTTGAGCAGACACGTTCGTCGAATATGTGAAGAAATGGCTTAGCAATGTCATTCAAAATGATTGAGATTGATAGCGTTTTATGCAATTGGGGTGCAGTTTGCTATAGTTGTTGCGTAGCAATAGCGGTCATTGATCAATGAAATGCGGTCGCGTTAGACCTTGACTACTAACGAATAACAATATCCAGGAAAAATTTGACACTTTCCGTACCTAGTGTTGAGTTTTGACAAGCAAATCCAATCGCCATTTGCGATGGTTTAGAAATTTGAACGCTAGATGGCGTGCAAGCGTCCTGAATCAATCTTAAACAATCTTAAACATGTTTTAATAACGAAAAACCATACATATGTAGTTTATTGTTTGGGTTCCTAAGGAGAGATATCAGGAAAAGGGCAATGACCTCTAGTGCAATGCTAAAATGCGACTACTATAGATAATGAGATGGGACCACTGACATGGCTCAAAGATTCCCTACTGGGTAACATTTTCTACGCGATGGCATTCTGGTTGTTTTTTTTAACGTGCTTTGATAGAAAAACGCAATGTATGATGGTCTGACTAAAAAATTAGGCAACGTTGGATCGTTATTGTGCGGAATTCGCGTGTACTACACAAATCGGCGACCCTTCATTAAGTTTGTTATTGAGGTCTAGATAATTTTAATTTCGCATGGGCGGAATGTCCTAGAACCAAAAAAATAGAAGACGTGACATCTAACAACGTGGTCGGTTACGGCCCACCCCCCTCTCACTGAGAAGGAGGCCTGTGTCCCAGCAGTGGGGACATTATAGGCTGATTTTGTTGTATTATTTAAGTCCGTTGCCTAAAAGAGAGACCACTCGAGAGGAGCCTCGCAGAGCGCATCTTTTTAAATCTTATACCTGAGTAAAGTTCGAATTTTTGTATGTCTCAGCCTTCATTTTTCATTCATTTGAAATACTGATAATTATACATAACTTACATGCATAATCAGCCTTTAATATTCCCACTGCTGGGACACAGGTCTCCGGAGAGGGAGTGGGCTAATAATCTACCACGCGGGTCCAGTGCGGGTTGGTAGATGTCACATGTCTTAGAATTTTTGATTCTAGGAAATGCCGGTTTCCTCACGATGTTTCCCTTCGTCGTTTTGAGAGCAGTGGTGATGGAATTATTTACACAAAATAAAGCGCTTGTCTGGGTCCGAACCCACGACCTACAATTCTTAAGTCCCGGCCATTACTACTGGGGTATCACTGCTCTCTGATAATAATGTCAGACTTGGGGCTGATTTTTCCAATGCCAGATAATTTTATCCGAGGAATAGTTTTGAATTTTTGACAGCTCTTCCATACAAAATCTGTCAGACGTCAATTTTATTCTACGAATAAAAATTATCTGTCGATTGAAAAATCAGCCCTTAAACGCATGGATGATAAATAGGGAAGGAACACTGATCGTCAGGTTTTCCCGCCTCGCGGTAGTATCGATATTGTTAACATGAAAATTGCCTTGTACAAAGACTTGAGATTGTTTTAAGTGTTGCGTTTAAAATATTAACTATATGACCTAGTGACTTGCTGAATAAAATTGTATTTGTAATTATTTGTTTTATTTAATCATCTGCCCAGCCTTTTCCCAACTATGTTGGGGTCGGCTTCCAGTCTAACCGGATGCAGCTGAATACCAGCATTTTACATGGAGCGACTGCCTATCTGACCTCCACAACCCAGTTACTGGGTAATACGATACCCCTTGGCAAGACTGGGTGTCAGACTTTCGGGCTTCTGACGATCCGTAACGACTATCATAGATACTTGAATGACAGCCGGGACCAACGGCTTAACGTGCTTTCCGAGGCACAGAGGGGTCTTGGTATGTAAAGATGGTCACCCATCCACGGACCAACCGCGGCAAGCGTAGCTTAACCTGATCGATCGACCCGTGCGGCTGTTATTACTTAGCCACAAGCCCCCCTATTTGTTTTATTTAATATCTATCATTAATCAAATAGGTATCCCATCATGCCGATTATCCATCATGTACTATCGCCAAAACCTAAATCTGACCATTTTGAAAACAAAATCGTGCACAAGATGACCACAGCTGCGTCCGTAAGTAAAACAAAAGAGGATCCTTTTTAGGTCGACTAATAATATGCGCTGCAAGCAGGAACAGTCCTTACGGTGGTCAGATATAGATTTTGGCGATAGTACAAACGCCAGCAGGTCAAGCTACCCTAAACTGTCAAATTTTCCCAATCTACCTTGAACCTTAATGCTTTAGTGATAAAGTTGAAAATCTATTAAAGAAATTTGACAGATTGTAGAAGCTTGATTTGCTGGCGTCTGTACATACATGATACGTGAACGCGCGCGCGTCTCTATTCCTGTCCGTCGTGGTGACTCGTGGCATGCAGTAAACAACTACTTTGCGTGTTCCTCCGCAGTCGCTGTCGCAAGATACGGGACGCTTGATCTACTAGCTTGTGGCTACGGACGTGGTAAGGCTTGTGTGTATTAGAAATAAAACATGATTACAATTATTTTAACGAATTTATTGAATCAGAAAACAGAATAGGACTTAGGATGAAAATCAATGTCCAGAACTCCAGAGGTAACGTTATTCTGTATAGGCACGAGATGTAAATTCGTGTTTCACACAATTGGGCAAATGCGAACGGGAACCATTATGACAGTTTTAATTCCGTGTAAACGAATGCAGTTACTATCTAATTAACCTTTTGAACGCCAGAGTATAAACGTATCGCCGTACCCCTGACGCCAGGCCACTTTTCTGTCAAATGACCTTCATAAAAAATAGGGATTCCAAAACTTATATCGATATTCAACTGAGTTTTTATTTTCGTCTTTAATTTTCTAATAAACCGTACTCACGACACTGAAATTTTATTTAACCTGCCACTATATTCCAATATAGTAATCTTTACACAGCATTTAACAGAGACTATCAATGAAAAAGCAGATATTAGAAAACTAAAAAAATATATTTATTACAATATGGTTACAACACTATTCAACATGACTTGTCATGGTATTGTGACAATGGCGTTGGCTGCCAGTCAATTTTATGAAATTCTCGCATCGAATTAGGGATGTAGCAGTGTACACGTTGGTTATCGATTCTAATAAGTATTCTTTTCTAATATAATACCTATCCATATCTAAAATACGCAAGGATTTTAATGTAGTAATAAAAAAAATTGAAATCAGTATTTTAAAAATTGTTTTTTTTTACATGTAAAAAATACGCAGAAATAATTTAAAAATCAACAGTTACATATACCTAATAATTATTATTACGAATCAGTCTTAAAATATCACAAATCTTTAACAAAATGTACCTAATAATATACTAGGAAGAACATCAGTTTAGTACCTAATAATAATAATATCTATTTTGGGTTCAAAATTAAAATCACAAAATTCTATAAAGCTTTTTATTTTTCCTTATAATTATTATCAGAAAGCAAAAGTTATTATAGTTCTAAACTTTAAGTCCGCTGTTTGTAAACGACAATCTATGTACCTATATACTTCGGAGCGGCCATATCGGCCTGGCCACGACTCCGGTCTAAGCCAAAGCGGTAAAGTGTGTAGAATAATAATAAGTACACTAACTGGTTCTGTCTTAGTAGTATATTTAAAATTAATCATTTTTTAATTAGGTTAGCTTACATATTAGGTGCATACTATGATTACTACCTTTATTAATGCATACCTAAATAAATACCTATGTAGACAGTGTGCGCTGGTCTAGGTACGACATTTTACTCATTCGTAAGAGTTATATAAAAAAAAACAAGAACAATAAGGTCAGATAATATTTTCAACGATTGATTCATATCATAAGTAAAATCTAATAAAAGAGAAAATATTTCAGGTGCTTATCAAAGCCTGTATCGTTCTTCTATAATAGTGTGAGTTATTTTTTGAAAAAATTTCGTTTAAGAAATTACTGACCTGCTTTTGTCCCTAATAAATTAATTAAAATGTTGATATAACATTTTTGATCATAGTTTTTAAAATAATTCACCTCTAAATCATCTTCTTGTATTGATTCCGCTTCCGAGAACTCTTCGCCATCTCAAATTCCTTCTAATATTCGAAGAAGTTTTTCGGTAGTCATTACACTCATGATCGCGGTTTATACTATAACTAACTCACACGATATTTTAATAATAAATAAATACAAAAAAAAAATTAAAGCACTTCACTAAACTTAATCGCCTGCGCTTACGACGTCACCGCTGTGTCATACATTTATGACTATGGCGTACAGACGCCAGCAGGTCAAGCTACCCGAAACTGTCAAATTTTCCCAATCAACCTTGAACCTTAATGCTTTAGCAATAAAGTTGAAAATCTATTAAAGAAATTTGACAGATTTTAGTAACTTGATGTGCTGGCGTCCGTACAAGGGACTGATAATATTGGTTTGCACTAGGGATGCGCAAGAGATGAGTTTAACAAGTGTCGATATTAGACATTTGCATATTTTATTTTTGATTGTGTAGCTAGAGGCACGGTGGTATAAGGCTAAGTAGTTTTAAAAATACGTTTTATTTCTCCTGATACCAACTTATACACAAATAATATACTCTGGACCAAAATTTCATATTCATCTTCTTAAGTTTTTATTGATTTTACAATCATATGTCACAACACTAGCTGTCACATATAGCGGACTACGGCGTGTGGGGGACTCCTTTTATACGCGTTTAACATCTACTTTTAAAACAACAAATTTCTCGATATTGGTGGTTTATTTATATTAGTTTCATGCAATACAATATAGACGGAAGCTTAAACTTTTAAATTATATAAATAAAAACACACAAAAGTAATGATTAAATAGTTTATTTCATAATATGGTGCGACGTGTATTTTGTCATCTATTTGTGACGTTGGCGTTCAGGGTAAGATTTCGTTTGTCACGTATATGTGACAATGGCGTTCAAAAGGTTAAAAAGAAATAAAGGGCCTTAGAAAAATACATCTATGATCACAGCTACATCAGTCTTCAGCGATAAAGAAAATGCAGTGGGTTTTCGCCAATTCGAACAGTAAATCACCAAACCCCAGCGTTTGGTTGGATTCTGCTGAATACGTAGGGGTATGTTTCATCTTTCAGCTGTACATCGTGACTACCACGCGAAGCTTGCACACCTTTTTCCGAAATACCCGGTATTACATCTGAAATAACGATAATGTGTAAATATTACATTTTCATACGAGTGGGCAAAATTTGTCATTGCACTCAAAAAATTCACAAAAAAATTGAATATTAAAAAGAGATTTCTGTGCCATCGCTATGCCGCGCGCCACGCCGCGCTGTGGGCGGCTACTCCGTTCACCTTTTGGAGCCACTTTAATATTTAGTTTTAGTAATTTAAAAAATAACCACCACCTGGAGCCCTGACAGCTAGAAGACCAGACCTCGCAGAAGATGGCGGGACGAGCTGGACAAAACAAGCGACCAGTGCTCCACTTTTGCCCTGGATCGAAAGAGTCATGAGGATAGGCCTTTGCTCAGCAATAGGATGATGCAAGCTAACAGTAATTTAATTTAACAAGGGCAAGTAGCAGAGTATATTTTACCTGCAATTAGGAAGTCCATCATCGTTCAAACTGCAGGTGCCTTGCAGACAATAGTTCTCACAGACTGATACATCGCATCGCTCACCGATGTAACCAGGTGTGCACTTACAACGCGACTGGTCGGTAACTTTCACACCATGAACACAAAACGGCCCTTTCGAGTTATTTTGTTCGAGACTCGTTAGTAATTCGCAATCCTTAACGCCATGGGTTTGGTCTGCTATTTTATAGTTAGCGGCGATACCGACAGACACCCTTTCAACTCGTGGGTCGTGTAACAAAAAGTTTGTATAATAATGTTTCGAATGCGATGACGTAGTCTCTTCAGTCTTTGGGAATTTCCAAACTTGGTTCTTGCACTCAAACTCAGTGCACCAGTCCTTCCAGAAGAGGTATGCTTTTGAAACGGTCAATGTGTTTGATGATGGTGGAGTAAACACTAACTTTGTGTCAGGGTATCTTATAGAAGAAATGCTGATTTTGTTTTTTCCATTCAAATCTGCATTACAAATTGGGTATTCTAAGCTAGTCTCTGGTTCGATCCAGTATATTTGCTGGTTCTGTTGGTCAATAGCCAGGCTGTGTGGTTCCAGTTTGTAAGTCGTGTTGATGGACAATGAAGTACTATTAATAACGACTTCTCTTTTGGAGCCATCAAATCGAACTCTTTCTATTACAGGCGTCGTCAGGTTTGTGTTAATCCAGTAAACGTACCTGTAAAATGAAAACCTCTTTTGACTATCTCGAAGTAAAAAATTGATTTTGTTGTTTATATTATTAACTATGGTAAACATACCCTTTACAGCTATCCACAGCAATATCTGTAGGGATCCCGTCATCCATCTTGATCAAAAGATTTCCGGAAGCATTGTTAGCAGATCCACGCTTTAAAGAAATCCAACTAATGCTCCTTTCATTTCTATCACTGAAGAACAGTAATTCTGTGACTGGATCGAAGGCAAGACCATGAATGTTTCTGCCTTTTCTCTCAGTGAAACATTTGTTGTCCATGGAAGATATGTCATAACCACATACAGCGTCGTTGTCGGTCTGTTTGTCGACGTAAAGCATCATGTTGTGAACTTCGTCGTAAGCTAACGCTGCGAGGTTATGGGACTTAAATTGTACGGTGACCGTTTTGGTTTCGTTGGTATAAAATTCTAGAAGATCTCCTCTACTTAGGGCGATGTCTGAAACAATAGAAAAATAGTTTACCAGCAGCTAGCAATAGCGAATTAAAGCGCTAGGTATACCGTGTACAACTACTCGGGAGTTGTACACGGTGGTAATCGCGAATGTTCGAGTATCTCCCGGGCCCCCCCCTCTCGTGGTCGTGGTATAGGAATAGGACCTGTGCATGGGGATTTTATCAGTAGGATTCTGACGTAAGCATCCGTTCTCCCCAGTAAGTTTACGTGGGACTTGAACAAAACTGGCGAAATGTACCTATGTGTAGTACTTTCACCCGAAGGTACTATAGGTTCACCTCCGCCTAACTAACAAGAAGCAAGCTCTCGGAGTTCCGTACATCGTGGTGTTGAACATTCTCATGCTTTCGGAGTTCCGTATATCGCGATTATGAACATTCTCATTAAAATAATCTAGCGTACCGACTAGCACACGTAATTCGTACTTTTAAACTATGTATGACAGTCGAATACCTACTTTATATCGAGCGACTACCTATCCGGCTTATTACCTACCTAGTCGATTAGCACGAATTTATTTCACTTTTAAATAATATTACTTTTTCTATAGGCGACTTGCACAAAGTTCATTTATTTGTAGGCGAGTCGACAACTCCAGAAATATGTATTGGCAATTGACATTATTTTGAATTTTGTGCAATGAAGTAGAGGTTTTATAATCTTTAATTCTTATCGTGCATTAGTGTCCTTGTTCCTATACTTTATTGCATACAATTCAACTAATAAGCCACCTATCCGACCTCTACGACCCAGTTACTGGGTAATACGATAACCCTTGTTAAGACTGGTTTTCAGATTTTCAGGCTTCTGACTGAACGACTGCCAGAGATCAACGAATGGCAGCCGGAGCTTTCCGAGGCACGGAGGGTTCTCGGAATGTAATGGATGGTCACACATCCACGGGCCGACCGCAGCAAATGTAGCTTAACCTATCATCGACCCGTGCGCCTGTTATTACACACAACGAGTCTTATTACAAGTCAAACTATTGATGTAGCTAATAAATATCGTCAATGATAAGGAAATCAACTCACCCCAAGAGCGCGCCAACCCCACGCACAGCGCCACCAACGCCAGCACACACCACGTTCTACACATTTTATACTTCAGAAATACAAAGTTGTTTCAACTGAGGTCGATCGTGCGTCTAACCCTGGTGTTCGCTCTTATGATATTAAAGCAAATGAGGGCTTTTCGCTGTATAAATAGAACTTTTGCGCACACTAGTGATAAGAAAAAGTTCCTGATAAGAGTTCTCATTATATACAAAACGGATTTCCTCACTAAGTGGTATATACTGAGCGGCATGAATTTGGCCCAAACGTATTATGTAGCTTATTGTCAAAATGAAACACGAAGGACATGTTTATCTATATATACTTAACTCTTCTGTGCGTGAGTTTGTAACCTAACTTCTCCTAAACGGCTGGACCGATTTCGATGAAATTTTGTGTGCATATTTCAACGGGTTTCTGGATGGTTTGAAAACACAATTGGACCCGGTCGGGCTGGACGACGTCTGCCGGGTTCGCTCGTTGTTTTATAAAACTTATAGGAAGGCCTGATACCTAAATTTAAATCACTATTTCCGGTTGGTCCCGGCTGTCATTTGTGGATCTTTGACAGTCGTTACGTCGTCAGAAGCCCGAAAGCCTGACAACCAGTCTTACCAAAGGGTATCGTATTACCCAGTAACTGGGTTGTGGAGGTCAGATAGGCAGTCGCTTCATGTAAAATACTGGTACTCAGCTGCATCCGGTTAGACTGGAAGCCGACCCCAACATAGTTGGGAAAAGGCTAGGCAGATGATGAATTACCTATATGAACTTAGAAGGTTGTATTGATGATTTAAATAATTATAATTCTATATACCTACTCATATTTGTTACGGTCGCAAATCACATTTTAATCGACATACAACCTGACACTGACTTGCAAATTGAAAAAAAAAAATAGAAAATTTGTCTTTTAGCGCATCCCCTTTTTTTCTGGGTGGGAAATTATCATATGACTTCTCCCGCTCTGGGCGGAGTGGGCGTGCCAGACTTTTACTGACTAAAACCCACCCGTGTTCCTTCAGTTGCCTGTGCCAGGGGCCACGGTATCTCTCTCGAACAACCCGCGGCCCTGGCAGTAGCGCATCCCCCTTAAAATAACATTAAGAAACATTGTAACAGACTACCGCTTCAAGTTGCCATACGCGTTAGTAAAATTCAGTCGTTATCGGTTTGTTATGTTTGGGCCACACTGTGCCGCTGAGTGTGTGTCGGTGATCTGTAGGGTCACGTTATCACGTATACACGGAGTCATTCATCTCACAAAGGCTACTGTTAGTAGCTATAACATATTTGCCTATAATGTTCCCACTGTTGGGACACAGGCCTCCTCTCTGTGAGATCCCGTAATCCACCACGCGGGCCCAGTGCGGGTTTGTAGATGTCACATATTATCGAATTTTTGTTTCTAGGACATGCTGGTTTCCTCACGATGTTTTCCTTGACCGTTTTGAGAGCAGTGGTGATGAAAATAATTTACACAAAGTAAAGCGCCTTCAAATCTACGACCACACAATTTAACTCGTAAGTCGCAGCCGTTATCACTGGATCACCACTGCTCTCGAAGGCCATCACTGCTTACATATAAATTAAGTTTTTTTTATTTAAACAGCCAATCGATTCTGTAAAAATCTCACTGTGAAAACTCAAGTGAAGTGAGCTTGATGTGAGCTGTCAGTAGTGTCAATCCCTAGCATTAGTTGGAATGACAGCTCACTCCACGCTCACTTCACCTAAGTTTTCACGGTGCGATGGTTACAGAATCGCACTGCTGTATAGATTTAGCTAAAAAAAATGTTCGAGTCAAGCCTATTTTGGTTCCTGCCGGGTCAGCGGGATCGTCCGAAAGGGTTACCGCTACCCCGGAACATAAAGGGCAAAGGAAGGAACATGGGTGGGTTTTAGTCAGTAAGAGTCTGACACTCCCTTCCGCTCCACCCAGAGCGGGAGGGAGTGTCAGACTCTCATTTGATGATGTTCCAACCGGAAAAAAAAAAGCCTATTTGGTTCTTGACAGCGCCGTAATATAGTCGAAGTTAACATTACTCATTACGGCCGCGTGTTCGCGCCACGATTTTTTTTGGTTAGGACGCGGCCGTGGAAAGTGTTTAATTTTGTATTATTAAGAAGAACGAGAAGCCCATGTCTTGCAGTGGACTGCTATAGGCTGATGATGATTATGATGAAGAAGAAGAAGAAGAATAAATTATTAGAAGAGCTAAGTTCAAATGGGAACACCAGCCTAATTGTGTAACCAATTTCGGCAAATGATTGAGATTAATTGGTTTCGTTTCGATCGCTTTTTGTTTCATTTTACAATTTTCTTAAGCACATATCGTTCACTCTTTACCGTTTCAAACCAACAGCCGTTACTATTACATGACAGTGGAGTTACGCAATACGAAAATCGTAAAATGAAACAAAAATCGATCGAAACGAAACCAATTTATCTCCATCATTTGCCGAAAATGTGTTACGCAATTAGGCTGCTGGACTCAAGAAAAAAATAACGCTACTTATTAGGATTCACTGTTGGGTTCAACATCCTAATGGCCACGGCCTATTTTTAAAATATATAGACCTACATAGAGATTCTCGTAAAAACAGAGTGGGGACCAAAAAAATTGGATATCTGTTGGTAAAGATAACCTCTTGAACCTAAAATTAATTTGCTTTTATAGAGGAAGGGGCTTTAATCACGTGAGGTTCGAACAGGGAAGGAGGGGTTAGAAAAAAATCACGATTAATCACGATGCAGAGAATGGGATTCGCGTGAAAAATACACGTGAACGCACCTGCGTTCACGTGTATTTTTCACGCGACGAGAAATTTAAATAATTGTGTGACGTAAAATATTTTTACCAATAGATAATAATTAATAAAACAGATTCTATAAATATCAGATCATTTCAATAATATAAAATACATGTGATGCTTGGGTGGGAGGAGGAGTAGCCTAAAACCTCCGAGCTAAAAAGCCTTAAGTGATTAAAGGATGGCCCCTAGTTGAAAAAACTCAGTTTATTATGCAATAAACAATTTATCAAATTGCAAATTTGAAAACAACATACATGGTAAGGCTGTATTCCCAGATAAACACAAGCTTGTACTGATTGTGATTATCTGGGAACACAGTCATACCTACTTACCACGTATCTAGGTCATATATTTATTTACAATCAAACAACAAAATATATGTATATACCTACATATTTAATGTTTAACGTTGTGGAATATAACAACGGTTATGAAAAAACTCCTGTGATTAAATTATAATATTTGAACTGACAATCGAGAGAGAAGAGGGGTCCCTACCCGACTACTATAGTCGGTCGGCGTTTCCTATCTGACTACTCTGAGAAGAAAGGCCGAAACCAACTCAGAGGTCACCAGCTCTTTTAAAGTCCAGACATAATCTTAGTCACCATGAGTTGCAAGCGTTGAACGAGTGAAAATATTGGTCTACGACTCAGAAACCGCCACAATTTTGTCGAGCTAAACAGCAAGTTTTACTGTTCTAGTTTTTTCCCAACTACATAAATGTAGAGGTCGGCTTCCAGTCTAACCGGATGCAGCTGAATGCCAATGTTTCACGTGGAGCCTCTGCCTATCTAACCTCCACACAACTCAGTTACTGGGTAAACGATACCCTTTTGTAACACTGAACCATTATTTGATAATGAAGATTTTAACAAAACCTTTTGATGAATTACTATTTATTTTGGTTTTAGAACAAATCCTGGGGGTCTACTCCGAAGTGGTATCGGCCGAATGTTCGGCCGTTTCCTGCTACGAAGTTACTATTTGGTTCGGTTGGTCCCGATCTTACACTCCTACACTCTTTCGAATATTGACTATGGTCCCGACCCAACTGAGCCGATCCGAAGTTTTTTCGCATTTTTCAATAATATTCGGTTCCATGTGTCGGTCCGATCCGATCATTCGCACTTTGCACTTCGTAGTAGACCCCCAGGTTCTGGCAGTCTCTTTATAGCGTTATAAGCACAATGGAAAACATCGTAAGGAAACCAGCATGTCATAGAACCAAAAATTCGAAGACATGTGACATCTACCAATCCACACTGGGTCCGCGTGTTGAATTACGGCCCACCGGGCCCACTCCCTCTCACTCAGAAGAGGCCTGTGTCCCAGCAGTGGGAACAGTATAGGCTGATTCCGCTAAGCAATTAAACAAAAAAACCTCATTCAAATGTTTCTTTATTCAGATATATTTACATAAAATAATTAAGTATTGAGATAATTCACATAATGCAATTTAATATTAGACAATAATTTAGATTTACAATGAAATAATAATAAAGTTTATAGAACAGTAGCTGGATTCCAATATTTCATTTCATGGCTAATATTTCATTAAAAACATTGGTTATTGTTACCATTGCCTAGTGGATTAGTGATCTAAATGCCTGGGTCATGTGAAAAATCACCGCAAGGGGGGTGACATTGATGTATGTACAACACTTTTTGGATAATATTATCTATAGTCCGGCCGTCGAGAGAATACGTTTCTGACACTTTAGGTTAACCGTTCTTTGACAGCTGTCTTAAAACGTACATATTTGTACGTAAAAGTTAACTTTAAAATGTGTAATAAAATAAATATAGAAACTGCCTTATCTTATTTATGGCTTTTTACATACATTATAATACCGTACGCGCATCAATCAATGTATTGTGTGTTGCTGCAATCACTAGTTCCATCTGTCAAAAAACGGTTTAACTAATGGCCAGGGTAGCTAATAAAATCAAAACGAATTCACTTGTATCAAACTGACAGGTGTTAAGGACGCATTTCTCGTCGGCCGTACTGTAATCCATGGTACCTATACACAAGCATATTTAAGATGATATTTCGATTACTTTTCTGACAATCATGCACTAGGCTTAAAAGTAGAATACAAATTTGCAATTTGTTTAAGAGTTCCGACCTAAAGAACCTTTTTAGCATCACTTTCTTGTTTAACCTTTTTTCAAGAATTACATATAAATTGTTTCCTGATATGTGTCCCAAGTGCAAGATGAGCAGAAGTATCGAAAATCGTAAAATATGCACTGGATAACCTCAGATTATAAATTCGAAAGCTAAGAAGTGCCAAAAGGAGTAATTAGGCGCTAAAAAATCATTCGCTCATACATCGCAACAGTAGATGTGAAAAATTAATACAATTTCGAATAATATCAAGCGTACCTTTAATATAAAACGCATTTTAAATATCAATTTTAGCAAAATCTACTTTCCTAAACCCGTCTTGTATTGTTTTAGGGATTTTAATTTAAATACAATTTTTATATAATCTTATCCTAGCGTATTTCTCGATCAACAAATTTATTGAGATATACAATTTTATTAGGTTATACAAACGCCAATTTCAACTTTACGTATCCTCGATAATAATTTTATTAATATCAATTGACAAAGGTAAATGCTGTGTAGTGATGTGTCGAGTCACATATCGATATTTTATTTGAATAGGTACCTAGTATCGTAACTATATGAGATTGGTTCAGTGTTTAAAATCAACGGAATGTTTTTGTAATACTTAGGATTCGAGATTGCTGTTTATTTCTTTCACGGAGACAAAGGTTCAGAAACTCGAAGAAAATTAAAATTCCGTGTATATGGTCGTGAAACAATGTCTTCCATTTTGTAAAGATATAAACAACAATCGTCGTCACATTTTCGAAAAAACGGTTCACAAATAAGCGGACATTACACAAAATTTGTTCATAATACGTTTACATTAATTTACACAATTACATAAAAAAGCCATATACATTCAGTTCTTTCTGGTGCATATTAGTTTTAAAACTAGAAGTTTTCAAATAAAACGTATTACAATATCGATATAGTGGACAACACTATTCATACCAAAACGTGGTAATACTAATTTTGTTACAGTATAAATTCTCGAATTCAGAAACAATGTTAGATTATGACATTTGAGTTATAAATAAATAATTGTTTTTGAATGTGAGAAATTATCCACTTCGAAATAGTGTAGAAAATAATATAAAGCATAATACTGCTTTATCCAGTTGTTTAAATAACTACCCAGGTGTATTATGACAGTTTAATGACATTATGATTCCAGTGTAAGAGAGAGATGGAGCTACACATGACCGATAGTACCATCCCTTTTTCGGATTGAAGTCATGATAACATTAATACTTCGTAATACAGTCCAGTGGAATATGTTTTGAAATCCTTTTTTATTTTATTATTTATTTCTCAGTTTTTTTTCCACTGTCACTTAAGCAATTGATTTTCACAGTATATCTAATTTATTTAAATATAAGAATTTCGATACAAAGATCTTTGGAGAACTTATATTTCATCGATGTTTATATAAAAAAAAATACAAAAGGGAATAATAATTATGTGTACAACTGAAGATAGAGGGCGCCGCGATAGGTAAAAGTTTCGCATCACCAATACTTTTCATTTAGTTTCTAGACCCATAGGAATTTTAATAATTTCAGTCTAAAACGTTTAACTAAATATAAATAGCCAGACATATTTTTATCGAGATTCTTTGTAGCTTCATAATATTTTTATTGGATTTCGATACCTTGAAAATTAGTATCACGTAACCCAACCTATCTATAGAGGCGGCCCATAGACAAGACAAAACGATAAAAAAAACTAACCTATAAAATCTCATTTGTCTAAGTCCAACTAGTTTACTCTTAAAATACATTGAAGACGAATCATAGTCGCGATAATACATTACGGTCGTAAATAAACAAAAAAAAGAGACTAGATTGTTAAAAAAAATTAACAATTATTACAAAAAAAAAAAAAAAAATTGCTTACACAAAAAAAAATTGCTTACTGTTAAGGGTGAATAATCACAAAATAATTATGAGATTTGTTACAAAATATTCGGTTATAGTTTGACCGAAACCTCTATACCGCGCCTTAGAAATTTGCACGACGAGGGGGTGGGGGGCAGTGCAGGCCGCTCATTCATCAGTGCAGGGGCCGTATTACGAAATATTAATACCACCCTGATTCCAGTGCGAAAAAGGGACGGTGCTATCGGTCATGTATAGCTCCGTCTCTCTCTTACACTAGAATCATGATGGGATAAAACCGTCATAATAACCAGGCCGCTCATTCGTCGGAGCAGGCCGCTCATTCGTCAGTAAAGGCCGCTAACTCGCCGTGCATTCCTAATGCGCGGTACAGCGGTATCGGTCAGACTATAATACCTAGCTCTAGATAAATGTCGATAGTTAAAAACAACTGCGTACTTAAGTATACAATTGACAGTGTAACCACCAGTTAATATAACGGCCAAATATATTTGAAACATGTATTTCTTATGGCTTATAACCAGAACATTTATAATTCGCGTAACTTTTAGCAGTAATCTTCTACCTATCGACATTTCTGAATGCGATACAGTTAAATGAACTTCATTTTACACGCAAAGCATTAAAATAAAGCGATATTTTTCACGTATATAAATAATTAACTTAAACATTAAATGTGACGATTATTTTGGTAATATACTTTATAACTTCATTAAAAATGGAAATAATCACATTATTTTATTTAATATACAAACCTTATGTATATAGTATACATGTCTAGCGAAAAGGTTAAAAATAATATTTTATTATTATAATTATATCGATATCAACCAATATCCTACTGTGCTTCTAATCTCGATTCATCGTTACATCGATAAATAGTGTTACCGTTTTATCGATATTTAAAACCATCGTAACTAACACAATAGGATACTTATTGAATTAATCGAAAGTTGATATAATAAGCGATTAAATGACGAATAATCGATATTATTTTACTTATCGATACCGATACGAACAGGTAACGAAATCTAGTGATTCTTCTATTTTGTTCCGCTGTGGAATTATCAACTTCTTCCTATACAGGAATGGCAGTGTTTTAGTCAAGTTTTTACTGTGGATATTATTTAAAAGTGCCTGTTAATTGAGTCTTCACGTCCCTAAATATAAAGCTTTGAATAGCTTGTTATTAGATAACACTTGGCATGGATGAATACCTTACTCAGAAATCGATAAATATATCGGAAGATTTATTTATTTAATACTTCGAGCACATAAATGTACAGAGGCGCACTTCATGCCATAGATTCAAATCGAGACACAGACATTTAATTTGAGCTAATTAACTATATTTAATTTTCGATGAAAAGACACTTTACATGGGGACTTGTTGTACTATAGAGGTACGAGTATGAGGAACAGGGTGTAAAGTTTACTCATCCTCCACAGAAAAGGGACGATCCTCCGACCTGACGGGTGTCGTGTCTGGTGGGCAACTGCCCGATGATTGTTATCTTTTTTATAAAGTGTATTAAAAAAAAAAAACAATCATCTTAGAACTTGACGATTCATGTCGGGATGTTGTATATATGCTGGTCGCGCGGTAAACTCTGCTTGCACAATGCAGGATTTTGCATGCCGTCAGTATAATGCGTTGTTCGCATGTGGCGTTGTAGATGCCACCACAGTACTATAGGCGCACCTCTGACCCTTCGACATAAGACACTTTCAATCAATATTCAAAATAAAACTGAAAACATTTGGCTTCGAAGATTTGAATTAACGTCACAATTACAATAAATTTCAATCATTTTGTTACGACATCACATATTATTTAAAATTGTTCATGTTTTCATTTATTAATTATTTAATTATAAATTCTTTATTAACTTATAAACCTCTCTGGTTTTTACTTCGGCGGTCTGTTACGTCATCAAAATGGCGTATGGAGTATTAAAATTAAAAGCAATTAAATACAATTTGGTTAATAAAATCCTACATCTATTTTATTTATATATTATATAGTTTGCTTATTAGCGAATGGCAGTTTATTTACAGTTTACCATTTAATGTGGAAACGTTGAATTGTGTGTTATCAAAGAAAAATTCAAAACGGTGAAGGAAAACATCGTGAGGAAACCGGCATGTCCTAGAACCAAAAATTCGAAGACATGTTACATCTACCAACCCCCACTATTCAAGGTATTTTATCAAATGTTTTTTTTTTTATCCAGCAAATTAACGTTTTAAGAGCCAGTTTCGTGTTAGAGTTCCATGTCAAATCTTCACACATAGGAGCCTTGTGTTAATGAAAACTGTAAAAGAACGGTGCCACTACATTATCAACTGTAAATAAACTAGATCCACTAACAAGCAACGTCTTACGTACGCAGACATAAAATACGTAGTGTTAAAGAGAATCTAATTGACCTACAAGCCACATTGGGTCTATACAACTAGAACTGGGCACACACTGACCATATTAGGAACACGTTTTCGTACAATTTTATGATAGAACCGCAGAGATTAAATAAATTAAGCGTCGTAAGTGTTAAATAGGGACGATGACTAATATTACGAATGTTCAAACAAGTAATTAAACTTCAGCGAAGGCAATTGTAAAATGAGATACTTCATTAAAAATATAACGAACGCTTTTAACGTGCACGTATTTCTACATCGACCTCACACGTGTAATTTAAACATGAATGATGTAGCCAATATTTTGTAACAATTTTACGATTTAAAAGAGTGTCCTTGGAGATTCTTGCCTGTTCTTCTTCATAGGTACTTACTACGCTTTGGAATGGGCAACTAGCTTCATCTTTCTGACTGATCGACCAATTGACAGTTCAAAAGTGCCTGTAATTGGTTTATTTGAAATAAATGCTTTAAGTTTGAGATACTTAATCGAAAGAATCCGTAAAATCTAGTGAAGCTTTACGCTTTAAAACTTTTTGGAAGGGATTATTCCCGTCCTTGTCGCGCGGTACGAACAATGTACGGCGCTAGTATAAAGTTACATAGGCGTGACGTCACTTCTAAGATAGTGCAGTCTTTGTCTAGCAGTTTTTTTTTTAAGCTTTTACACTTTTTAGAATATTGTTTGCACTATTTGCAAAAAATATTTTTTGGAGTTTAAAATAAAGAAATAGTCATATCATCACTATTGCCAATATTTCATAAGAATTAAAAGAGACAAATCTTATGATTGATTTGATTCAATATTCATTGGACTAAAACGGTTAGAAAGGAAGAAATTCAATCATTATTGTCACGTACTAGTGGCAAAAAAGTCAATTTTATTTTTTATTTACAATTTCATAGCAAATATTTTTACCACTAAACAATATACTTTAAAAAGGACATGTAATAAATAATATCATCCTAAAAATCCGTCAGAAAATTCCTAGATTTTCTCCTAAGCCTAATATTCAGTCAGTGTGCACAAAGCTTAATAATATCTATTTAAATTTGTTATTATCGTTTAATGGAAGGTTTAGTATTATGTGTCATGCAGAAAACCGTTACATTTTAATTATTATTTGTTTCTGATAAATAATTTAATAACATTGCAAAATAAATCTTCCATATTATAATTGTTTTAGGAACCAAATATATTGATAATTAATTTATTTAATAATCGCGTTTTTAATTATGATAGACATAATTATTCATTTTATTTCAGGGATGGCAAAGTTATTAGCGAACAGCTGGATACGGCTGCATATCCCATTAGCATTAACAAAGCGCAGCTCCTGCGCATTCCGGGCAGTTAGCCCAAATTGGCTAATATTGTCACTACAATATGAGCTGTTTTCGTACAAGTTGTTTCGTAAATCACAGTTAAACGACTCACAAAAGACATTTCCTTATTATTATATCTATCATAAATAAAACCGCCCACATAATATACTTAAAGCATCGCCTGCTACGCAACAATGAACTCTGTGTTAACGACATACGGCGTACAATCGTCCGCGCCTGTCCCGGTCGCAAATTATACAACTTTTAACAAAAGCAAGCGTAGAAACGGGACATGTCTAGTGTCCACGACGAGTTCAGTTGGCTTCTGTGAAAGAAAACAGTAATAAATTTATTATTCTAAAAATAAATTAGAGGCTCGCCCCCTGGTTACATGGAACTCCTCTGCCTAACGCTTCGGGAGTACAGGCATGATGTTATGTTAATTAGGGGGTATAACCGGTTGACCCCAAAGTTATACTGGAGCATCGGAATGTAGAAGGATAGGTCATCATTCTCCTGCCCTTATCCCAATTTATTTGCGGTCGGCGCAACATGTCTTTTTCTTCCATACTTCTCTATTAGTCGTCATCTCGGTAGTCACCCCCTTTCTAACCATATCATCATTCACACATTCCATCCATCGTTTCTTAGGTCTTTCCTTAACTCTTTTCGACCTTCATACTCAAAACTCTCCTCACGACATTTTCCTCATTCCTCCGTATCACATGCCCAAACCATGACAACCGATTTACACACAATTTTTCAGTTACTAGTACCACTTTCAAACTTCCTCTTATGTATTCATTTCTTATTCTATCCATTTGTGTAACACCACACATCGCTCTTAGCATTTTCATCTCTCCTGCATGCAATTGCCTTTCATAGGATAAGTCATCATCTGCCTACATCTAATCCCAACATAGTTGGGAAGGGCTTCCAATACCAGTATTTTACATGGAGCGACTACCTCCACAACCCAGTAAAAAAAACATGAAACAATGTACAGTCTGTGAGACAGTATAATCAGCAGGAAAATGGGCGTTTCAGAAAAAAAAAATATTTTAATCGATTTTGTTCTATTGGAGCAACTAAGGTTTGAGTACTAGAAAAGTTGGAAATCGCAAGAAAAATCCCATATACTCGTGAATTCGGTAAGTGTATGCGTCGGGTGTGGTGTGTTTGAGTGTAAATAACAATTACCATCAAGGATCCATCGGATGCGGCGGGGAGGCTCCGCAGCTGCTGTCCTCGGAGTGCAGCCCGTCGCCCAGGTCCGTGCCCACCTGCCCCGGGACATACTGTGTTATGGTGAGTATTGGACAGCTCAAATTAAATTGACCAAAGATAAATACGCATTCGATAAAAATTGGTACTAGCATAAGCATTTTTTAGATAATGTAAAGTAAGTAGATGTAGTATGTCGCAAGTTCTTGCTCGTACGTACCTTCAGCACGTCGTGCAGCGAGCTCATGCTGCCCAGACTCAGCGGAGTGATGGACCGCTCCAGAAGCAGCGAGCCGCTCCCCTGCGAGCCGCCGCCCAGCGAGCGCTCCGTGCGCGCCGGCGGGGACGGCGGGGGGTCGCGCGGGGCCGCCGAGCGCCACGAGCCTGCGCACGGAGCGGGGTTAGGGGGGGGCGACGTCAGCCGACAACGCCCGAATGCCGTGTTCGTCAATACACCCAGGTGCGACAGCGGGAACGAACGTTTTGGTAACCGGCGGCGTGTCGGTCGTGCGTCGTGACGTCACCGCACGCTGTTTGTAGCGTGTGAATTTTTTTTTTTTTTTAATTGACATCTCGCAGTTCAACCTATGAGATTGTCGTCTGCTTAACCGGGCTTGTCTGTGGATGCCTCAATAAATTAAGGCCTCCAGCCAGGGCTTAAAAAACTTAAAAAGTAAGCGACTACACGCTAAGGGGCACCCTCTATAGGTCCGGACTTCGGCTTGGGGCATCGCTAGGAGAGGACGAATTCAAAACTACAGGCTCAACGGCGCAAGCTAGCTCGAAATAGAGTCGGGGTGTAAAGTTTTACACAAACAGTTTGGAACACAAGCCTCCTCTTTTCGAAAGAAAGTGAGCTATAATCCCTTAGTGCAGATTGGTGGATGCCACGTCTTCGATTTTTTGGTTCAAAACATTTTTTTGTTTCTTCACAAGGTCCATCACTAATTTGAGAGCAGTGCTGATAAATTATTTACACAAAGTGTTATACCTGGATTAGAATCCACGATCTACAACTCGTAAGTCGAGGCCATTACCACTGGACCTATATCTCTCGTTTAAATAATACTTGATATCATAAAAATCGTATTTGCATACCATTATAGGATCCGGTACCGTGCGATATCGTTAACGGCGACGTCCGTTTACTGCTCTCTCGACTGCTGTACATCTGAAAATACAAGCAAAACCAAATAAATACCATAATAATACCTACATCAAATTGACGTGTCGCGGTCCGATTCACATTCAATGTCACGTGACTAGTGACTTTATTTTTACGTAATTTTTTTTTTTAAATACAAGGTCAAATTAAACTAGCAAAACTCCGCAGATGTGATGAGTATCGATATCTAAACCCATTATCTGCGTAGCCTTTTGTCAACTATGTTGGGGTCGGCTTCCAGTCTAACCGGATGCAGCTGAATACCAGTATTTTACATGGAGCGACTGCCTATTTGACCTCCACAACCCAGTTACTGGGTAATACGAGTCCCCTTGGTAAGACTGCTTGTCAGACTTTCGGGCTTCTGACGACCCGTAACGACTGTCAAAGATCCAGGAATGACAGCCGGGACCAACGGTTTAACGTGCTTTCCGAGACTCTGAGGGGTCTTGGTATGTGAAGGTGGTCACCCATCCACATACCAACCGCGGCGAGCGTAGCTTAACTTGATCGATCGACACGTGCGGCTGTTATTACGTAGCCACAAGCCCCTCGATAAAATAAAATTTTTTTTTTTTTGTTCAACGACCGCTGTTAATGTTGTTACTTGAACTGTGAGTGGAGAAAATGTTGTTTTCTTTTGTTTTATTGTTAAGATATCGATAACCGTCACGTCTGTTAAGTTTCGCCAGCTAATTTAAACGCTAGTCCCGCACCGTGGGGTGCTCGTCGGCCGTCTCCACCGTGGTGGGCAGGTCCAGCAGGCGCTGCGAGCGGATGCCGTCGCCCGGGCCCATGTGCGACAGGTGCGCGAAGTTCGTGGGCGCAGAGATGAGCCGCGAGCGACGCTCGGATCTGGAACATACAAAACAAGGTAAGAAAACGTCACTTAGCCCCACAAATCACTAAATACATTTAAAGCTAAACAAACAACAATGGGAATTATAAACTAGAAAAAAAAATGAAATTTTCACCGAAATGAGACTAATATCGAAATGAATAACATTGGATATCATCCATTAATTTATTTTTAAATAGATAGTCGTCTTCAAAAATAGAAAAGACATCATTCAAGTGTCGAACATTTTATACCCAAACTTAAAGTGCCGGCAGAAAAAAAAGTAATATTTTCATATGGAAATTAACATTTTGAGCATTTTTTTCAATTAACCCCCTGATTGCTATTTAAGATCGAAAATGCCATAAATCATATTTTTATAACAAGTGTTTTAAGCACAACATTTAAAAATACCAATTTCTAGGGCTGATTTTTCAATCGACAGATAATATTTATTCGTTGAATAAAATTGACGTCTGACAGTTTTTGTACGGAAGAACAGTCAAAAATTCAAAATTATTCCTCCGATAAAATTACCTGGCGTTGGAAAAATCAGCCCTTAATTGAACATAACATCCATTAAATATAGGTAACTTAAATTTCTGGGTACGAATTGAATAACGTCCTTTTGCTTTAAAAACATTTAGCATAATTACTTTAATCTCCATACTTTTCAAATTACAGGGTGGCAGGGGATATCGACGACCAAACTGTAACTATGAACTCAGCACATGATTCTACACCGCAGACCAGCAGCCTAATTGGGTAACACATTTTCGGCAAATGATTCAGATTAAATGGTTTCGTTTCGATCGCTTTTTGTTTCATTTTACGATTTTCTTAAGCACATATCGTTCACTCTTTAGCGTTTCAAACAAACAGCTGTTGCTATTACATGATAGTGAAGTTACGCAATACGAAAATCGTAAAATGAAACAAAAAGCGATCGAAACGAAAGCAATTAATCTCAATAATTTGCCGAAAATGTGTTACGCAATTAGGCTGTAGTAGATTAGACTTAAGTTTTTTTTTTTTTTAATTTTAAATAAGTAATGAAAAAGAATATTAGAATCTGCTGTTTCATAGGAAAGTGCATACGCGGAACAGAATTTTTTCTTTCAATAACCGACGAAAATGTTCAGTTCACGTTGGTTCGGAATCATGTACGGTAACAGGTTGTGGATCGTTGTCGCTACTGGCCTGTATATAAAGTTATTACTTACAATCTATTATGTGCTTCAATCGCTTGGTGTGACTGTTCGCGCACTGAAAACCTTCGTTTATGACCCCATAATGATGTGTCTACCGTGATTGGAGGATCCGACGCTCGGGGGTCTGTGAACATTGAACAAGTTTAATTAGTGTACGTCAGATTATTAAGAATTTAAAGAACAATTATCGTAATAAAATAAATTTCAGCAACTGAAAAGTAATTACAATGAGTTAAATAAACAACCAATGCTGCATTCTTTTTAAAATCAATTTTACGTTAAAATATATGGTGTGTGTTATGTGCTGACGCTACTCGTATTCACGCACCCATTCACAGTGTGTCTGCGCACTTGTTTAGCACAAGTAAAGCGCGCGTCCTTCTGAGCCCGTCTCTGACGGTACCGAGAACTCTTGCGATTACACACACATTCACAACGTGTCTGTGCACTTGATTACCACAAGTAAAGCCCGCGTCCGAGTTCGCCCGTCTCGGACGGTACCGAGAGTTCTTGCACTTACACACACACATTCACAGCGTGTTTGTGTACTTATTTAGCACCAACAAAAGCGCACGTCTCTTCGTGATATAAAAAAGAACCCTAGTCAATTTGATAAACAGTTAATTTTCGTGACCTAACTAGATTATTACTTGGTTGGTCGGGCTGGTTTTCAGCTGCATCCGGTTAGACTAGAAGCCGACCCCAACATAGTTGGGAAAAGGCTAGGCAGATTATGAACTAGATTATTAGTTAGTTAGTAATGATATTTACTTACGCGTCAGTAGTGGCCTGAGGTACACGATGAAGGGTGACGCGTCGCTAGAGAAGGGGAAGCCGTTACCCACGCCTCCGTTTACGCAACAGATCCAACCCGTCTCGTCTAGAGGTCGGGCGTTTGCTGGAATACGAAACTAAGCGTAAGTAATCTATACTAAGTTGAAGAGTTTGTTTGTTTGAACGTGTGCGCAGCAGGGACAGGTTACTAATAATATAGATAAACTGAAATGTCAGCATGTGGACCTCAAAATCTAATTTATAAAAAACTTGGAACGGCCAGCGGTTTCACCCGCATAAGTGACTATCCGGGAGGGTAAAAAGTATCCTGTGTGCTCTAATGCTATATTACTGTAAAGTTTCATCTAAATTCGTTGAGACGTTTTACGTGAAAAAGTTACAAACATCCATCCTCATAAACTTTCGCGTTTATAATATTAGTAGGATAGGATAGGATGCGCTTGATTCGGTTTGCAATGTTAAGGTAGCTCGTGGAATGTACAGACGCCAGCACATCAAGTTATTACAATCTGTCAAATTTCTTTAATAGATTTTCAACTTTATCGCTAAAGCATTAAAGTTCAAGGTTGATTGGGAAAATTTGACAGTTTCGGATAGCTTGACCTGCTGGCGTCTGTACATGCTTGACAGTAAAAACTTGCATCACGGAAGCTACCTTTCCCCTCGACTTCTCTCATATATCTTTTCTCCTTTGGAACACATTTTTGACCTCTAAAGGCGTAAATGCAACCTTTCAGTAACCATTTCCAACACATACAATATACATAGTATGCGTGACCACTTGTCGTAACTGGTGACCCTTGGCAGAAGTAGGAGGAATAGGATATAGATAAGACTAGCTTCCGCCCAAGGCTTTGCCCGCGTGGTATGTCGTTAAAAAGCCTATGTCCTTCCCCACGGGTCAAAGTATCCCTATACTACTACTGTCTTATCTAAGCAGTATAATATTGTTTCTGATGCACTCTGACAGCGGCTGCGCATGTATGGCAGATGCATGTGCCGCTGCTGTTGGAGTATATGCTGTTACAGGTATTTAATTTAATTTATTAGTTAAGTAATTTAATTTATTATTTAAGTAAGTCAATTTGAAAATGTGTTCAACAATACTCTATTACTAACTGTGGAGGCTTGTAAATAGCTTTTCGTCTATTACCTCACTACTACTTCTGTATTTGATAGTTGTAAGCCACCCAAATAAAAGTAAAAGTAAATACCAAATTTCATCAAAATCAGTTCACCCGTTTAGCAGTGTAAGCGAAACAAAAAAACTCACATCGGTAATTATATTTGGTATTCCCTCACCCCTCTCCTTGAATGTTGTAAGAAAGATGGCGAATATACAGAATTTACTCGTTAAACCTACCGCATCGTTTTATTATAAAATCCTCAACAAAATCAAATATAAAACCTAAGTTTTCACAAACCTCACCGTTGCTGCTACAACATGAGTTAGGATATTCAGCGTATTCATGTGATGACTTACGTATATTCATAGTTTGCACCCAGTCGCCGGTCTCGATATCGTACACATCGATATGCGTCGCCGTGAATATTAGTAGATGCGTGTCGTTGATCGCTGCAAATAAATTATAGAATTTAGAGAACATTTGCATCTTGTTTTTACTGACGCTTATGGCCATTTAACACACACGTTTTTCTTGCTGTGAAAAACTACGGTTGATTCGCCGTGTGTGGGCACGGTCTACAGTGTTTTATTCATCACTATGCAAGCTTGTCGACAGACATCTTAACAGTCGTTAAGCTCGAGATTCTGAGTCTTACCAAGGGATATCGTGTTGCCCAGTAACTGAGTCGCGGAGGTTAGATAGGCAGTCGCTCCGTGTAAAATACTGGTATTCAGCATCCGGTTAGATTGGTAGCCGACGCCAGCATAGTGTTCCAAAAATATCTGATGAAAGTGTAAATAAACCCAGTTCAGGTTAAATTCCTACGCAATTTTGAGAAAGCAGATGGCGCCACCAAGTAATTTCTGGAGAATTTCAGGTTTAAGTATTCAAATAATCAAATCAAAGTACTCAATTTGTAAGTGGAACTACAAATTGGCATCCACAGGTACAGACGCCAGCACATCAAGCTACTACAATCTGTCAAATTTCTTTAATAGATTTTCAACTTTATCGCTAAAGTTTTAAGGTTCAAAGTTGATTGCGAAAATTTGACAGTTTGGGGTAGCTTGACCTGCTCGCGTCTGTACGTTCTCCGATCCATTTATTTAGATTTTCATCAGATATTTTTGAAACAGACTATAGGAAGATGATTAGGATGTTACTTACCATGATGCGTGGGATGTGCAGTATACATCAGCTCGGTATCCCTCGCCCTGTGCCCGTTCCTGTCCACGTACAGAGCTAGCGAGTTGAACACCAGCAGCGTGTCGCTGGAGCCGGGCACTGGCGCGGCGCCCAGTGGCCGCGCGCCAGAGTGCGACAGGAAAAGGTTCACTTGGTTCTCTGGGTGCACGAGGGCTGGAAAAAAAAGTAAAGGTCAGGTTACAAAACATCTTCCATGTTTATAAATAGTATAAAATAAACTGTCTGTGTGACCGTGTTTTTCTTCTAGGAAAGTTATATAACATCACATGTTAAGCATCTAACGATCAGCGGGATTGTCCGAAAGGGTTACCGCTACCCCGGAACATAAAGGGCGAAGGAAGGAACATGGGTTTTAGTCAGTAAGAGTCTGACACTCCCTTCCGCTCCACCCAGAGCGGGAGGGGTTATTTGATGATTTCCCACCAGAAAAAAAAAGCATCTAACGATAATTCGCACCGGAATGTTTAATTCTTTGTAGTCTATGGGGACTGGCCGTATCCACACTGTGTTCGAGGTATTTTTTTTTTTTTTACGAAATTGTTTTTTTATTGTATTGTATTCTGATTTGTTGATTTCGGATGTTCATGTTGGCACTTATAACTTTTGGAAATAATGCTTTTCTATATAAATAAAAATGAATCACCGAAATGTATGTACGCGCATAACTTCCGATCGACTGCATCAAATTGGATAATTCTTTTTTTGTGTTTGTTATTGTCAGGACAAGGTTTGTATAGAAGAAAATTAAAAGGAAAAAATATATGGCGGTACGACGTTCGCGGGGTCAGCTAGTATTTTATAAATATGACGACTTTTGTACAAAAAAACAACACAAACACAAAACTTTCAACTTCGATTTAGCAATATATTACAAGGTAAAACTGTACTAAACCCCATATAATCAGATAGCTTATTTAATAAAAATTTCAATGACATAGGGTTTGTAGAGATATGATGCGTAATTTCTGAGACAGTGAACGCGAAGAAATCACACAATTTCGGCCGTGAGTACCGTGACAGCGCGTATCGGCTCGAGCTGACGATACCGTGACGGCTGAGGAGTTATAATAACTTACAGACAGCGGGCTGGTCGTGATGCGGCCTGCGAGGTTCGGGCAGCGAATGTGCCGCGAACCCTCCCCGGTAGCCCAGCAGTAACCTCGCACCGCTCAGTTGTACGCTGCACACTGCTCCACACGCTCTTAACTCGGCTACGCGAACTCTTCTGGCTGCCGTTCGGGTTATTTCGTAGACGTTTACTACGTACGCGTTCTGGAGATGAAAGGAAAATGGCATTAGTGAAATTCCAGATGAAATATGGCGTTGATTGAACGGTAGAGCGGGAAAGAGTCGGTACTAAAGGATTATCGAATGTAAATAAAGATA
Organism: Apamea monoglypha; assembly: GCA_911387795.2. Classification (NCBI taxonomy): domain Eukaryota; kingdom Metazoa; phylum Arthropoda; class Insecta; order Lepidoptera; family Noctuidae; genus Apamea; species Apamea monoglypha. Next base: position 9,852,984 of record OU426940.1, on the reverse strand, counting down.
TGAGTATGGTATTATATCCCTTGAGAGACCAAACTTCGTACAAGCTGTTACATTTAAGCTTGCTTGCACAATAAATATGTTCAGCGCTAAATATATTTAAAAAATAATTCTGTCTCTCTCGACTTCAAACGATAGATAGAAAAAGCTCGATGTTTTAAATGTGTTTAGTAATTTGTGGTGCAAATGGCCCTAACAATGCTACAGGGTACGTTTGTGTGCCAGAATGTTTGACATTGTTAAAGGTACAGTCAACAAAAGAGATAAGTATGCAGTGTCGTCGGATATAGTTGAAGTTTAGTAAGAAATCGACGTATTTTTTCGAATGAAATTTAGTTTGATAAATGAACTGTTTGTTTTCTATTAATTAAATAAAATTTTATCCGAAATCATCAATCCGTTTCTTACTAAACTTCAACTATATCCGAAGACCCTGCATACTTATCTCTTTTGTTGACTGTACGTTTATATCATAATTAGGCGTCATTTTCTTGTTTGTCCTGACATGTATTTTCTTTTTCTTGCATTATTGTTTTTAATTGTATTTTTTTTCTGCGTAGAATTCAGGGACTGTTTTTAATAACCAACGAAAAATTTCAACGCAGCCCTACATAGTAATTTACTGGATCCATGGTAACCGGTTGTACGTCGATTTCCCTGCCACCCTGTATCTGCATCTTATAATACAACGTGCCGCTACAATGGCGACATTAATTTAACACACGGGTAGGGCTAGTGGTCGGTAATCATAAAAGTTATAACAACATAAAAAAAAACCTAACTTGAAAACTTCCACCTGCGCCGCTCGCCGCCATAGGGTTCTCTCTCTTTCCTTCAATTCGCCTTCTATTTGCACGTTATTTGTTTTAATTACATTGATGCGATGTTATGATCCGTGACCCCGGCAAATGACCCCTGCGCTACAGTTCTTTAAGTCAGGTTGCTCTAAGATGCTATTTTAGGAAATTGTTAATAAATAAATAAATAAATATTAATGTTTAATTGAATTAAAATATATTCATACAACTAAGACGCGAAACCGTATACGTGTGTAAAATTAATGTCGCCATTAAAGCGGCACGCTGTATAAAACCTAAAAAAAAAACCTAAGAAAAACACTGATGACAATATATACATATACAATGTGTAACTGAATTAATGCACATTATGAAAGTAGTTTGTTCAGAATCGTTTACTGAATCGATTTCTGTAATTTTTAATATAGGTAATATTTTATCCCAAAAATAATTAAAACTACGTAAATTACTGTCACACTTCCGCTGTACAGTCAAAACAAACCAAAATAGATGAAGTACCTACTGCGCTAGACCCCTAAACGAGTGCGACTGTTTGCATGCGTAGATTTGTAATGTGACCACAATTTTCTCCCACAATCAGTGTAACTAATTTATGAGAAAAACAATGTTTATTACATAATAATAAAAAATCAGTGTATGTATTATGATTATAACATAACATTCTAATTGGGGTGTTTGGTGGTGTGCGTTAATTCCGGGACAAGTTGTATATACCTGTTTCTTGCACAGCACCGCGAACCCGTGCGCGGCGTGCCCGAGCGGGCCAGCGGCGAGCGCGAGCGCGCCCTTGCTCTCGGCCAGCTTCACGCACTCCACCTCCGCGCACTCCAGCGCGCGGATGGGCACGAGCCGCACGTGCCGCCCGCGACCCGCGATCACCACTGGGGGGGATAACAAAGGATTTAGAAAGAAAGTACTGCTCTTCATTTTTATTTAAGTCGTCGCCAATAACAATCAATCGAATACAGAATTTTTGAAAATTGTTTCACACATTAATTAAAGTACCCATAGTCAATCATTTGTAATGCTATATTCACGAAATAAACAAAAACTTATTTGAAGTGAAATTTTCATACAAAAAAAAAAACAGGAAATCCACCACAGTGCAGGTTGGTGGACAATTTTTGATTTGAACTGACTTTAGTACAACAAATACAATCAATATTAGTTCTTCAATCTTCACGATGTCTTCAACCCGCAGCATGTAGACATGATGTGCTGCATCGCGCAATACCGGTGAATATCAAAGGATTTCTTCCGTATAGCGCGTAGCTATGAAATCCGTTGGCATTCACCGATATCGCACGACGAATGGTTCTTCGGAGATCTTCGGAGAATGTTTTAGCAATGCATAAATCATATCAGCCTATAATGCTCCCACTGCTGGGACACACGCCTCCTCTCGGTGAGAGAGGAGGCGTGTGTCTCGGGGGCTGGTAGATGTCACAAGTCTTCGAATTTTTGCTTCTAGGACATACCAGTTTCCTCACTGTTTAGTTGTCGCTATAGTGATGGTAAATTACACATTTAGTCCAGACAGTTATTTTTTGTTATTATTATTTCAGAATTAAAAATATATAATTGCCGCGTATCGGCAAGCGTAGTGTGGGACGCCCCCCAGATGGACGGACGACCTTAAGAAGGTTTCTGGGACGGAAGGGTGTTTTGGCGCAGTCTGGGAGAGGCCTATGTCCAGCAGTGGACTGCGATAGGCTGAGTTGATTGATTGATTGAAAAAAATATAACGATCAACTTTAAATTCGAGAAAATAAGTCACCTTTCAATCAAGATTAATTACAAATCAGTTGAGATAGTTAAATATTATGTCAATTTTAAACACAGGAGATGATTTTCCTCTTGGTGTCAAAAGTTACGTACTGAAGTGACCGGCACGAATCTTGAGCGCTCAGTTCAAGGGTGGGGATCGGTTTGCGCAATGTAAACCTACGGTAACCCCACTCTTTCGTCGAGCGTTTAAGCTTCGAGGATACCGTTTAGCTAGAAAAAGAGGAAAATTTTTAGAAATGATTGTGTTAGTCAGATAGGCAGTCGCTCCATGTAAAATACCGGTCATTCAGCTGCATCCGGATAGACTGGAATCCGGCTATAAGCTAGGAGATGATGGTAACTTATAATAATAATAGCCTCCCGACCGATTTCGGTCACGGAGACTAGCCAGGTACGCAGGAGATATTGGCGCTGATTCCCTTGTTCACAAACTAAACTAAATTTAAGTTCAGTGCATCTTTTTCTTTGTATTTCATTAAGAAAAGAATAAAAGATAAATATTAGTTTAGTCCTATATTACCCAGTAACTGGGTTGTCAAGGTCAAATAGACAGTCACACCATGTAAATAACTGGTATTCAGATGCATCCGGTTAGACTGGAATCCAACTGGAACGTAAAAAATGGTGGAAAAGACAGGTATACGATGAAAACTTACCTAATAGTTGCTCATGTGGTACATAAGCTATGGTGGAGATCGGTGCGTGCGCTCTTCTCGGCGTTATTTCGGCTCTCTCTAGGTCTATTAACGCTAAGCCAGCCTCTCCGCCCACACAGATGCGCGATCGTTCTAGCACGCAGGCACAGAGGGCGTTGCGAACGGTTGCGGCGGCTGTGGAGTCGAGGAGGACGCAGGCGCTGTATACCTGAGGAGGAAGGGAGATAATGATGAGTTTCGATGAAGATGTACGGTTGAAATCAGCATGAACTCGTGATTTGGAATATTCTCAAGTGTTCTATTTTGATTACGGATTTGTTAATTCTATAAATACGAGGGCGGAGTGATAAGTCTGGTAAAAATCTATTTCGGAATAAAATTATCGCAAATTGCATGGAACCTCCTTGTTCGCAACTCTTTTGAAGGACTAAATTAAAATTTTCAGCCAGTACTGCCGGTTAGTTTTTTTTTTTTTGACAGCTATTAAAGAAAAACACCTGAACACGTTTTTGCAAAGATGGAGAAAAGTGAATTTCGTCATCTCGGCGACAAACAAATGTCAAAAACTTGACAAAAATGTGGTACTCGTATTTTTGACAGATTGAGACTGAGATCAGAAGGCCAATTCTCGTAATTTAAAACGTTCAAAATCTAGTCGCAGTCTCATCTCAGCGACAAACAAATGTCAAAAACTTGACAAAAATGGAGGGAAATTAGAGGTATTTTTGACAGATTGGACTGAGATCAGACTGCGAATCTTCTCAAAATTACAAGAATTGCCCCTCAGTCTGCGAACGTTCTCACAATTACAAGAATTACCCCACGGGAATCCGTCGATTCAGCAATTTACCTAATTACTGACGGATTCCTGAGCTAACCTGAATAGCAACACAATTTAGTTCACCATTATTAACTTACACATTTGTCTGGCAGGTTGTTTCTCTTTAGTATCCTGTGCAGCTCGCTTAGTGCAACCACCCATTTTGTTTTTTCCGATTCGGATTCGGCTAACATTAGCGTATGCGACCGTTTTCCGCCTTCTAGCTGTGATGTTGATATCTGCAGACAAACATTATTTATATCAGCATTTAAAATAAACATTTTATAATTACATGAAAAGTAAATGTTATGAAGCGAATTACCGAAGCCCATAAATTGTTTGGTTAAACAGTTAAACCAGAAAAGGTTTGCGCTTCGGTAATCTTTGTCGTGCCACAGAGTAACCACCCTCAGAGGCAAGAGGCAAAGCTTCTATGTACTGCCATGATTTGTAGTAGTGTACCTATCATTGCGCGTTTGTATGAAGTTTTCTCTGTCGGGTTACCTACTCCCGTCGCATTTAGTCACAGGTGACTAAATGCGACGGGAGTAGGGTCCAAAAACTAGACTAGTATCAGGATACTCGATGTGTTTTGTGAAGTTTGTGTGACTAAATGCGACGGGAGTAGGGTCCAAATAACTAGACTAGTATCAGGATACTCGATGTGTTTTGTAAAGTTTTTTCGAATTGCATAGAATTGTTTATCTATATTTTTCTAACCATGGTAATACATAATACGCAAATACTTCCATGGTTATAACAGCTCTATATTAGATAACATCATCGCGAGATCGTATTTCCGAAGATAAACGATGATTTCCGAAGCGCATACATTTTTTTTAGATATCTGTACAGTCACGAGCACTAATATGTCAACACTTGGAAACTTTCAATAGCCATTTTTGCGTGAAATAACGAAATACGACACATTGCAAAAACCTATGGGTTCGAAAATAATATGTTCGTAGCAACATAAAATTTCATTCGAAAATAAAGGAGAAAATCGCCTTTGAATAAAGCCAAGTGTATGCTCGTGATTGTACAGACGCCAGCAGGTCAAGTTACCCGAAACTGTCAAATTTTCCCAATCAACCTTGAACCTTAATGCTTTAGAGATACAGTTGAAAATCTATTAAAGAAATTTGACAGATTGTAGTAGCTTGATGTGCTGGCGTCCGTAATATAAACTTGATTCTCACCCTAAATATACAAGGTATGTCTCGTTTGTTGGCGTGTATGACGTCAGACTCCTTAACGGACGCGACACTGAACTCCGGATCGCGCATGTCTAGCACTTGACTTACACATACTGACGGTAACGCGTTCCTGAAACAAACGAAGAAATAATACTTACTCATTTAAAATGTCGATGAATATCGATCCACAACTAATTTGCCTAAGGGCTGATTTTTCCATCGCTAGATAACTTTTATTCGAGGAATAAAATTGACGTTTGACAGTTTTTGTATGAAATAACTGTCGAAATTTCAAAATGATTCCTAGAATAAAGTTATCACATGATTGAAAACCGGCCAAGTGCGTGTCAGGCCACGCATAGAATAGGGTTCCGTAGTCACCCATCATGGCACGTGGATTTAGAAGGATATTTTACAGGTTTACTTATTATTTCGTTATTTTTGTACGAAGTTTTCCAAGTAAGCGCATTTTACAAGTTAGGCCTCTATAACTCCTGAAATAACAAAGTTATCTAAGCAGTTATAGTTTCCTTCAAAGTTCATCACATTTTAGAAGACCTATTCAACGATACCCCACACGATGTGGTAAACGACGAAAAAAATATTCATCCCCACTTTACATGAACTACCCTAAAAAAAAAAAATTCCAAAATTTTATTTTACCACTTTGTCGGCGTAAATGATATACACACTTCTACAAAATTACAGCTTTCTAGTACTAACGGTCTTTTAGCAAAACCTCGGACAGACAGACAGACGGACATGACGAAACTATAAGGCTTCCTTGTCAGAACTACGGAACCCTAAAATCAGCCCTAATTCATTGTAAAACAGCCCGACAATCTATCTAACGTAAGTAAAATAGTTACCGCCGGATATACTAATAATAATAAAATAATAAAATCCTTTTAATTAGACCATTTAAACCTTATGCTACTAAAATAAAGGGGTTTGCTCATACCTACCTATCTATTTAGTTTTTTTTTTTTTTTAATGGCGGCTACGCTTGAGCCCTAGATATAAATCAATAGCTGACATCAATGCAAACAGAAAATATAAAAAGACCAAAGCCAGTAAAGTGTCATGTTTCTGAGATATTAACTTTCAAAGTTGATCACGTTACATCCATATTTAACTTGCTTACATCTTGTTGCATAGATGTTTGAAATAATCACTGAAAGTTTAAAGTAATCAGACTTACCGGTCTTGTGATATGTCATAAAGGAACAATTTGAAGTCGCACACGACAACAAACTGTCTCATCCAGCCTTTCTTCACGCCACCTGGTTTTGGTACCTGCAGACAATATGAAACAAACATTTATATCAACATTTCATAGTTGCTGCTAAACGTGTTTTTACAACAATCTTAGGGAAACTGAAAAAAACGTTTGTTATCAAGATACATAAAATAATCTTCTTTTTTATTTAGCCTGCACTGCCCCGTTACTGAACTGCTGAACAAAGGCCTCCCTCAAATATTTCCAGGCATCCTTTTCTAGAGCCACCTCGATCCAACCCTTGCGGTACGCGTCCAGGGGGTCTACTCCGAAGTGGTATCAGCCGAATGTTCGGCCGTTTCCTGCTACGAAGTTACTATTAGGTTCGGTCGGTCCCGATCCTACACTCCTACGCTCTTTCGAATATTGACTATGTTCCTGACCCAACTGAGCCGATCCGAACTTTTTTCGCATTTTCCAATAATATTCGGTTCGGCGCCATGTGTCGGTTCGATCCGATCATTCGCACTTTGCACTTCGTAGTAGAACCCCAGGTCATGTCCTCCCGGGGCCTCGGCGACGCCGTCCACCCTCAGGCACCACGAGACTTACCCAGCGGTCACTATGCATGCGGCCGATATGACCTGCCCAATCCCATTTCAGCTGGGCAGCCTTTTTACCATCTCTCTTCGTCTTTTTTTCCTTTCATTATATCATGGTACCTTACCTGCGGTTTATGATAAATTTAATCTATTGTATGTCAGCTTCTTCTTCTTGGAACAAATAGCAATATCTCATGACGTGTTGAAAATACTGGCCAGTCAGCAACGTGGTCGCGGGGCTGACTAACCAGGGTGCGCCGGATATACGTTTATGTTACGCGACTCGTTGTTTTTATTTTATATTAAAATTTTATTTATGTTTAAATTTGACGTTATTTCAAGTTAAACAAATGTCAACTTTATTTTAATGGTTATTAAGTTGATTTCAGAGTGACTGCACTATTGAAAAAGTTATAAACATGTTCGAAGTTGTGGCGTAAACTGAACTTTATTGTGTAGGAATTAAAGTTATTTTTCCATAACTCATATTTGTTTACGTTTTTGGCAAATATTTCGCAAATGCGGATTAGTCCCTGCTAGCGAACTATCAGCAAATAAAAGATTTTGATAGCAGAATTATTTAACAATCAGACACTTAGGCATACTCATTCTAGGTCATTTTAAAAAGATTTGCAGAAATATAACGATGTTTTAACTGGTTGAATGCCGTAATTACAGAAACAATTAGATAGGTAGGCGTGTCTCGCGTCGGATCCACTTTCGGCATATGAAGGGTAAAATGTGTTTTGTGGAGCAAGCGGTCCTAAATAAAGATAGTACAAGTTATTGTTTCCTTAAGGAAGTACAAAACTATCTACTACGGACAAGATGGTGCAACTGACTGAACAAAACCATCGAATTTTTCCCAATTTGTAATTATTTCAAGGTGAAGATACATTAATATTTTATAAGCTTTAGATTTAAATTGTTGGAAAACTGTCTGCGTTTTTCTTTAACTCTCCGACATATGCACGCAAGACCTTTAAAAGGGTGCAAAGGTAATTCAACAATCAAATATTTAAGGCATAATCGATATTCTTACAACCAGATTTGGAAATGACCTTTAGCGCACGCCACATCTACCTACCTATAAGCTAGGTACGCTAAACTCAAAGTTTATCTAGTCGTTGGAATCTGTGCTTTAAGCAAACGCGTTACGATTCAATATTGTAAAACAATATTCGCTAGGTACGCTAAACTCAAAGTTTATCTAGCCGTTGGAATCTGTGCTTTAAGCAAACGTGTTACGATTCAATGTTGTAAAATAAAGAAGTGCTTTACTCGTTGCCACAACAAAGTAACTAAGTTCAACATTATATTATTCATAGATCGTTCGTTTGATCGACTGTTAACTTTGTCCTTTATGAATATATCATTAGGTAGCCAATTAGTGTATGCTGTACGTGAGGTTCTAGCTAGTAATCAAAGTTAAGTAAGATTTACTGCAAGGACGTTAGTGGACATATATGAGGAACAGGGTGTAAAGTTCACCCATCCTCCATAAAAAAAGGAGGATCCTCCGACCACCAGACGGGTGTTTTGTCTAGTGGGCAACTGCCCGATGATTCATGTCGGGCTGTTGTATGTATGCTAGTCGCGCGGTAAACTCTGCTTGCACGATGCGGGATTTTGCGTGACGTTAATGTGATGCGTAATTCGGCGATATAATCTGCATTCGCGATTTATTTGCCATAAATCTTATATTTGTTTACATTGATTTTATTTTATGAAAAAATAACTTTAATTCCTACACAATAAAGTTAAGTTTACGCTACAACTTCAAACATTTTTACAACTTTTTCAAGAGTGCTAGTCACTCTGAAATCAACTTAATTGCCATTTAAATAAAGTTGATATTTGTTTAACTTGAAATAACATATTTGAAACTTAAATTTGAATAGAATTTAGACGCCGCCACAGACAGGTTGATTTGGGTGACGTAACTTCAACCTTTGTAAATAAATTATTAGGTAACGATCAGTCTCGTGCATGTTACGTATAACTGGTTCCTATTATCCTCAAGGTTGATTGACTGGAAGGTCGTTACTTGACAGTTAGATTTGGGAAATACACGCGAGCTTTTACATTCGAATTTATATCATGAATACTACCATTTTCTTCCATCAATTTTAGAAACCGAAAGTTTTTGCATTCCGGTGGGTGCTGCGTGGGTAGACACAGCATTTCTATTCACAACCATCCGACAGGCTATCGTATCAAAAATGACAAATTTCGATAACCTGATTTGCTTGCCCCCGACAGCAAACAGCTATCGGAAGAATAGCGGTTGTCTATTTGATTTTACCTGACAATATTTCCGGGTTTTGGATATGTAAACAGCGTTTAGAAAACTCCTACGATATCATTGATTGTATTCGATACGTTACGGAAACGTATATAGTTATGCAGGTCATCAAAACACTTTGTAGGGCAATGTGGATTGACCACAGATTTATAAACTAAAGGGAGATATGCCAAGGGGGCGTGGCGCGTGCGAACAATGTATGCACAAAACAGAAACAAAGGCGGACGCCGTTGATTTGTCAATAAGAATTGTCAATGTAGTTGTGTGTCTCAACGTTGCGATCTGCGTTACGCGATTGGCTCGCGATGAGTGTGGTGACTGTTATAGTGTGAGTGAGCGCGTGTTCGTATTGTAGTGCATATGTAGTTGAAGGCGACAGCCAGACTCGAACAGTTGGGAAGCCACACCATATCTCCCTTTAGTTTATAAATCTGTGGGATTGACAGTCTGGTGAAGGTCGCATCAATCTAAGGGATGCGGGAAACACAGGACCGGTCTTTGTGGTGCTGCTTGAGGAAGACCACTGTCTGCACAGTGAACGTCTTACGTTTGAATCATGATGAGGAGACGAATACATGGTGTTGATGATGATAATGGCACCGATTCCCTTGTTCACAAACTAAACTAAATTTAAGTTCAGTGCATCTTTTTCTTTCTATTTCATTAAGAAAAGGACAGAAGATAAATATCAGTTTAGTCCTGTCAAATTAGTCAGCGATTGACGTAAATTGACGTATTATTAGTAACCATGTTTTTAATCACGTCTAAACTGTCTATGGAGTATCTTAATTTGACAGGACTAAATTAATATTTATCTTCTGTCCTTTTCTTAATGAAATAGAAAGAAAAAGATGCACTGAACTTAAATTTAGTTTAGTTTGTGAACAAGGAAATCGGCGCCAATTACAGATTTTCATGACGTATCGACAATTGAAAAGAATGACTTTCAGGTGAAGATGATGGCGAACGTCTCACCTTAACATATCCTGCATAGGCAGTCCTGTGTCCTCTTACCGGGTCAGTACAACTGACTTATATTATACGTTTTGTGCCGATTTGACAGTTGTTTTTTGTGTCGATTCAAAGCGCCCTGCTCGAGCGTCTCAGGAACTAAATTTGACACATTGCCGCAAATGGCCGTAGTTTTGTTTTGGTACGTCTCTGATAATTTAGGTCTAAATCGTGGAATAAGACTTTTTGTGTTTACTACGAGATATTTAGAACATTTTTATCATGAGAGTATGCGCATCTTGTAAAATTCGCTATCAAAAATATTAGTTCCACGGACGCTCATGTTGCTGTCAGCGCCAAAATGGCGAAAATCAAATGTCTTCATTTTGTCATCGATAGTATGAAGTCCAGCGTACTTGTTTATTATAGGTCAGTGGTCAATACCCAATACCTAGTAACCCTATAGCACTCAGCAGCCGGGTTAGACTGATCTGTTGACTAAATACTAAAGTCTTACCTTAACATATCCCTCGTAGGCGGTCCCCTGTCCCCTCGCGGGGTCGATGCCGAGCGGTCTCCGAGAGCGCTCGGCGGGCAGTGGGCAGCGCGCAGCCACTCGCGCGCAGCACCACGTGTGCACTGCCAGGCCGCAGGTTTCGCACACCACGCCTTGCCGGGTTAGACCGATCTGTTGAGAAGGGTCTGGTCAGAAACTTCATGAAAGAAATTTATGAAAACCTGCACACTGATACTATAATAATACTGCGATAGCAACTGACTTATAAAACATTAGCTAGCATCCCGCCCCTGCTTCGCATGGTTTTCACGATTTGACAAAACATACAGATTTATTTATTATATGAAGTTTAAAATTAATTAATTAATTATACACATAAACCTTTCGGAATTAATTCTATAAATGATGGTAAAAACCGCATCAAAATCCGTTGCGTAGTTTCGAAGAACAACACGATCACACACACACAGACACGAAAAGCGACTGTAACTTTTATAGAAAAGAATGAAAATAAAAAAAGAAACTGTGTACAGATAGATACTCACCATAAGCGACGTACAGTGGTTACATTTGGTGGGGCTGCTGAAGGTTCGTACTAGAAACTGATGCACTTTCTGCTTGCCTGGTACCGTGGGGCCTAGCGAAGGGTCCTGGTGAACAAACAAACGAATTGTCAAACTTCGACTTCAATTAAACTATTTACAGGCACTTTTGAATTGTTGAAGATTCAGTCAGAAAGTTGAAGCTAGTCGCCCATTCCAAAATGTAGATCTCTACGGAGAAGAACGGACAAGAAACTCCAAAAACAGTATTTTAAATCAATATATTACAAAATCCTGGGCACATTATTCTAGTTGTTTCAATATATTACAACTTAACTATAACTGAACAACTTTCTCCATGGGACCAATATCGTAATCGCGAAATATTTATCAACTGTCCCAGAGAAAACCTCTATATCTACTCGACTTAAACGTATGGAACGGCTGAATTTTTATTCGCGATTGACTACGATGTTGGTCCCATGGAGAAAATTGTTCGGTCTGATGGTCTGTATCACACCCTTAAAGGAGAAAGACCAAAAGTCGTACCAAAAAGTCTCGTGCATGAAGATCAAAATATTATAGTAATTATTTTCATAATTTTTTTCGACATTACGCGTCGGGGATTTGATTTTTAAACAAGGAATTTAATTTAAAGTAAAAAAGTGTTGATATTGTATTATTCCCTTTACATGACGTTCTGTTTCAAATGATATGATTAATATAACCTTGAATTTTAAAAGTGCCATGATCACGTCTTTCATAAAACATGCAAAAATATTATACTTTTCCGATTCTACATTAATCAAAAATAACTAGAATATAATAGAATAGAATTTTTACTTAAACTGTGATCATTTTTTTAGAGCAATAATGGCCGTTCGCTTGTGACATGTCAAACAAAATAAAGTGCCTAGTGTTTAGGTTATTTAGATTTTTTTTAAATCTCCGGTACCGGGTTTTGTTTACAAAAAGAACTTTTGTAGGAGTTAATAATGATAAGTAGTCTATAAAAACCAAAGTTTAACTTTGATGCAGCATGGTACGAGATTCCATACATCCATGGGCATTGTCCTTTGGCTGATCTTTGAAATCTAACCCTGTATAGAAATAAGTAAAAAATAGTAGTAATCACAAATACTCACTATACTAACTGTAGACATTTCACTGGGCGAGCTCTTGCTTGAGGCCGGTGACGAAGCCCGGGGCTCCAGCTCATCTTGTAGTTCCACGGAACCACTCAACGCGGCAGATTGCTGGGACCCGTACATTAACTGTATAAAACTATTGCGTTACTTGTGTTTAAGGAAAGAGCCGATGTAGTTGTTCATTTTGTACAGTCAACAGAAAAAGATGAAGTTCTTCGGTAATTTAAAAATAAGAAAAAGGTGAACATCAAAAAATCTTCGTAAACACACGATAATTAATTAAAATTATATTTTAATGAAGTATTAGTATGAAATAAATAATGATTTAAGAATTTAAAAGCGTGGGATATTAAAACTCTGATATCAAAATAGCATAAAGGCATTCCACCACCGATTTATAAGCACGATTCCAGATTTTAAGGAAATCTAAATTAATGATGATTTTAGCGGTGTGTAGCGTTAATTAAACCTTACAAGATAGTTAGTCGATTTTCTAATTAAAAAAAAAACAAGTCTTATTTTTTCTACAGGATCAAGTTAAATTAGCTAGCAAAACTCTGCAGATATGATGGGTATCGGTATCTAAACACGATAAATTAAAATAAATAGATTAGAGGTTAGATACCCAGATTGCTGTTTTTCGCTTTACGTAGTTTTATGTAAAAATATACAAATGGAACACTGAACCACAGTAAAATAAATAATTCTTCTTATAAAAGCGAATGTGGACGTATGATACGCCCCGAATATGAGAGGTAACATCTCGATTTTAACGCAAGATTAAAATAAAATGTCTCTTTTATATAGACGCCAGCACATCAAGCTACTACAATCTGTCAAATTTCTTTAATAGATTTTCAACTTTATCGCTAAAGCATTAGGTTCAAGGTGGATTGGGAAAATTTGACAGTTTCGGGTAGCTTGACCTGCTGGCGTCTGTACAAAGAATTATTTCGTAACTAATTAAAAATAAGCAATAATAAATAAAAACATATAATACCTTTGCATTGCAACAATGCTGGTTTCTGTAACGGTACTGCGGCGACATCTGTGCGAGCAACAGATAACCAAAAAACAAAATGGCCAAAGAAAAATAAAAAGCTTGCATGATTTAATTACAACACTGTATTTTATCAGATCACTCCTCTAACAGGGAGGAGGCCTGTGTCCCAGCAGTGGGAACATCATAGGCTGATTATGTATGAGAATAGTACTTATGACTCGACTCTTAATCGTATTCAGTAACTTGACAGTTCAAAGAAAAATAATGTTACCATACTAAAACTATAATGTTGGGGTAGTGAACGATTTTGCGTAAAGAACGAATGATAAAAATGATTTAATTTAAATAAAACTTTAAATATTCGTATGTAAGATGTGGAATATAGGAATAATTATTAAGTCCTTATTACTTAAGGACTGGATGCGAGTCGCACGGGACCGGTCAATGTGGCGACACTTGGGGGAGGCCTATGTCCAGCAGTGGACGTCTATCGGCTGAAATGATGATGATGATGAAAGTAGTAATTTCCATTTTTTATTTTATTCTAATCTATTTTTTATTTTACTTTTGTAATTTTATTTCCTCTGGCAACTCTAGACGTAGACGTCATTCTTCTTATTCATTTTTAAGACATGTTAATAAATTTAAAATACAAAGTTTGCATTTAAGTACGGACGCCAGCACGTCAAGTTACTACAATCTGTCAAATTTCTTTCTTTAATAGATTTTCAACTTTATCGCTCATGCATTAAGGTTCAAGGTTGATTGGGAAAATTTGACAGTTTCGGGTAGCTTGACCTGCTGGCGTCTGTACATTATTTAAGTTCATTCAATTTCGTTCATTCTTGCACTACCTCACGATCTTTTTTTTGGCAGAACCTGGTAACCCTTCAACTGTCAAGTTACTGAATACGATTAAAAGTCGAGGTAGAGCCCTGCGTATATGCATAGTGGGGTCACATGATAGCATTTTCGACAACATTTTTTATAAATATAATGTTCTTATCTCATAAAATACAGTGTAATAATTAAAATTAAACTGTCACCTTATAAATTAGTCACATAATTAAAAGCTTTGAACGCATTCCAACTCTGAAAAGTGATCTTCACTTGTATAGTATTTACAATGTTTTTTTTTTATACTGTTTCCCATTGAAAACCATTGAATGGATCCTTGAGATGATGTTCAAATGGTATTTTGATAACATCATTTTAATTTCACTTCTCGATAAATATATTTTTCAAATACCTTTAAATAAATCTGCCTAGCCTCCCAACTATGTTGGGGTTTGCTTATAGTCTAATCGGATGCAGCTGAATACCAGTATTTTTAGAAACAAATAAATTTTGAACTAACCAAATGTTGGAACACGCTCCAAAAATGATGTAAAATTAAATGAACGAATGACATAAGCATAGTTATAATCATAATTTATACAGATACGCGTCAAGCTAAAACCTACCTTCTGCTCATTGATAGTAGCCACATTATCGTAGTGCCGCTCCGTTGGCGCTTCCTTCAGGAATTGGTCTAAGTAGCTCATCTGTGACGGGGGCCGGTCCAGGACTGAAATGTTTAGGATTATGTCAGTATTTTGATTAAATAATGGTTTAAAGTTTCTAAGTGTTTCGTTCCCAAAATATACATGAATTTGTAATACTTAATAAAAATGATGAAAATATAATTAACCTTTTTACATGGTTAAAACAAAAGAAGAAGCGTAAAAACAACATTATTCTTCCACCAAAACTTTCTTTATAGCACTTTGTAAGTACGGCTATACATCAAGCTATACATAACCAGTATAAACTGAATTCTGATTGTACAGACGCCAGCAGGTCAAGCTACCCGAAACTGTCAAATTTTCCCAATCAATCTTGAACCTTAAGTCTTTATCGATAAAGTTGAAAATCTATTAAAGAAATTTGACAGATTGTAGTAGCTTGATGTGCTGGCGTCTGTACGAAAATCCTACACAATGCGAGGTCAGCTAAAACTGGAAACATATAGCTTGATGTGTGGCCGTGCATACTCATTCAAATACGAAATAAAAAGACAATTAGTGGAAATTTACTGAAATTTCTAAAACCCAACATTTGTAGACAAATTCTAAATGCTTTCTGGAACGAAACACTAGAATACTATTACAAATAGATAAAATAAAATGAATATTGAAATTCTTGATAGGAGAAAGGGGAATATTTATAAAAAAAAAATATGTAATAAAACACAGAAACCAAATCCCAACCCAAACCACGTTCACGTTACAGAAATTAAAAAAAGAAAACGTTACAATTATTAATTTTATTTTTACGTAAAGTCGAGCACAAATACGTTAATTTCTAGCTATTAATATTAGTTTAAATTAATCATTACGAGATAAGATATACTAAGAGTATTCCTGATGTAAAATAACTGACGAAATTATTATGCTAAGGGCTTTGAAGATTCGTGGCATACCTGCGGTCCGAGGTTTTGTTTTTTTTTTTTCAAAATGGCCGCCTCACATGAAGAGGAAGTATGAAAATTGCACCTTACACACTTTTTTGTCGGTACAACTTTTAACATTATATCCAATGTTTGCATGTGTACGGCGAGCTATTAAATTGCTCCACGTAAATCAACTTTTAGTGGGAGAATAGTTTTGTGCTCGACTGTACATGAACACATTTTAGTGAGTACAAGACAGGAACTATGACATGCAAGTTGGACGCTTACAATTTGACGCTGTACAAACTTTGATGATCTTCAGCACACGAAGACATTTACTTAGATACATAAATGTTATATATAAAGCATCCGAATGCGTCTGTAAGCTTATATTCTTGGGTAGTACCGGGTAATTTTTAATTTTTTTTAACGATTGTAAAGACCAACTAAATACAACCCATTTGGGGTCATATTATTCCAACCCGGGTGGATAGCATAATTAGCCTATAATGTTCCCACTGCTGTGACACAGGCCTCCTCTTAGTGAGAGGGAGTGAGCCGTAATCCACCATGTGGGCCCAGTGCGGGTTGGTAGATGTCACATGTCTTCGAATTTTAGGTTCTAGGACATGCCGGTTTCCTTACAATGTTTTCCTTCACCGTTTGGAGAGCAGTGGTGATGAAATTATTTACACAAAGTCAAGCGCCTGTCTGGGTTCGAACCTACGACGTCCAACTCGTAAGTCGCGGCCCCTCCCACTGGGCCACCACTGCTCTAACCCGGGTGGATATAAACATGTTATGATAAAAACCAATGTTTTAGTGTCAATACAAACAATTTTGATCAAGTTATAAAACGTGTAAACCTATATTGTAACTCAATTCATAAATCCTTCCCTAAATAAAAAATAAAAAATAAAAACGAAATTACAAGAATAATTCATAAATAAGACTAATCATAAAAAAATAATTATATTAATTTTAAGAAAACTGTAAATGTCAATTCGTGTGCTGACGTAAGTTACAAAACAAACTAAGGTCGAAAAGAGGTTTACAATTAAAAAAAAAACAGATTAGTCAAAATACCTATGTGCGTATACAAAACAAGTGTTAAAGGAAAAACCAATCACTTAGGGCGTTATGTGGTGAATGGATATTTTCAGAAAAACAAGGGAAGTTTGGCTCGAGTACCCAATTTCACGTACATAGACATTTTTCTTCAAAATATGTTTGGTTGTTGATGATTTATGTTATATCAAAAGAGCAATGGATGCTAAAATTGAGTACTAGAGCCGAAATTTTTCGTCACATCCATGCCACCGCAACAAAGCTCAAGCAAAAGCGAAGCAATTTGCGATAAAAGAAGAATTGTTTCATATTGCATAAAAAATTTGATAAAATTTTGTTAAGCATCACTGTTTTGGAGTCGTTTTATTTTTTAATGAAGTCTTTATTAATTTCGAAATACAAAGCCGAAACACGTGTAAAATTACCTAACTTATTAATTTCGAAAATATGAGCCATGGATTTGTCATAAAAAATATTAATTTTCTTTATTTCTTAAAAAATATTTTTTAATTATGCAAACGAGAAAAATAATTCAGCAAAACATTTCCGTCAAAACACCCACAAAACAGTGACATAATGAATTTAGTAAATACTATAAAAACTTTTTCCCTTTACACTTGCTCGTATTTACAATGGACGCCTCATAGACAAAATGAAACTAGTTGATAGAAAACTACGTACGCAGCACAAAGACTAAAAACTTACACCTTTAAAAAATAAACACTATCTGTCGTTATAATAATATTCATCTAGAAAAAATAATAAAACTTGACTTAAAACATTTTTGACTGACTACTTTTCTGAGATCTTTTAAAGATATTTAAATAGCATTGTGTGACCTAAACCCGCACTTAAGTCACGCTTTTCTGTTACTTAAGTAGGCCATTTTTACACAGAAAAGCGTGACTTATGTGCTGGTTTAAGTCACACGAGCTGTAAAATAGTATAAGATACGTGTGACTTAAGTAGTTTATTAAAGCATGGCGTTTATCGCTGTGCAATAATGGAATACTAAGTCACACGTATCGTAATGTACAGACGCCAGCAGGTCAAGCTACCTGAAACTGTCAAATTTTCCCAATCAACCTTGAACCTTAATGCTTTAGCGATAAAGTTGAAAATCTATTAAAGACATTTGACAGATTGTATGTAGTAGCTTGATGTGCTGGCGTCTGTACTATTTTAAAAGGAGAAATAAAAATATCTGTGAACTTTAGAATTTACATTTTTTTTTTATTCAATCAAATATATAAAAGAATTACTTTTTTTGGAAAAGAAAGATAAAAAAAAACTGTTATATGAATAACCAATTGCCCCAAGATGGTTTTTGAAGCATTATAAGAAAAAAGTCGTTATTGACAGCGAAGCGTATCTAAAAATAACAACAGATAATGTTACAGGGACAAAATAACACACAGTCTAGCGATAGACGATTGCGAATTCTTTATTATAAGAGAGACATGCTCTTGAGTCGATTCGATACAAAACTCAACGACTCGATTGGACTCGCAGTGTATAATAATCAACTTCACTGAAAGGGCAGGGGAATTTTAGTTCTTTCAAATTTGCAATAGAAAGAAGCCACAAAAGTGCATACTATATATTTGGTGAACTACACAAATGGATAAAATAATAAATGACGGCTTTTATTTAGATTTTGAATTTCAGACCAGTTTCAATAAATTAGGTACAGACGCCAGCCAGTCCCAGTCAACCTTGAACCTTAATCCTTTAGTGATAACGTTGAAAATTTATTAAAGAAATTTGACAGATTGTACTAGCTTGATGTGCTGGCGTCTGTACGATTTAATATGGGTAAACTGAGTAGCAATATGGTTTCTTAATTAAGGCGCAAATTGTACCCGAAACGTCAAAATGACCAAATAATGTTGGATTCTTTGATTCTCGATAGTTTAAATTCGCAATCGCCCATCTCTACAACGGTCACATACGATGAGTCTACTTCTAAAAGGATGTTTTAGCTAATATTATGACAAACGAACCATTCTCTTCTTTGCCGCTCCAGTACGTGGAAGATTTCGCTGATCCTTGCCTCGCTGCTTGCGCATAACTTTGTGTTTTAATTGTATTG
Organism: Apamea monoglypha; assembly: GCA_911387795.2. NCBI lineage: Eukaryota > Metazoa > Arthropoda > Insecta > Lepidoptera > Noctuidae > Apamea > Apamea monoglypha. The sequence goes on along the minus strand of OU426940.1, from coordinate 9,833,831 downwards.
TGATAGAGTTCAATTTTGAAGGTTTGTTTAGCCAAAAAAGTAAGGATTTGTATTTTTTTTGTCTGTATTTGTGTATTTGCATATAATGTCTTTTAAGCTTTATTCCAGCTATATGCTGGGGTTGTCTTACTAGATGCGGCAGAACAACAATACTTCCCTGAATTTAGGTTAATTCAGTCATTTCCAAATCGGGTCAAACTTTTGAAAAACTGTACTAAATACCAAATTTTAGTCTAAAACAACCAATATTTATTCAACTCCCACACATAACCCATTAAAAAAAATGTTAAAAAATAAATAACAAAGAATAAGTACAACAGAACTTTTAATAACTTATGTACAAAACATTTTACGAAGTTCACTTGGACAAGTACAGTTATGCACTGAGTGAAATATATAAAATATAAACCTAACAGTAAAACATAAATGACACGTTAAATGCAGATTAAATGTGCTGATAATAACTTAAAATTAAAAACATAAATAAAACGCAAAAAAAAAAAAGAAATCAAGATTCACTCGTTGAATTTTAAGACCGTACATTAAAATGCCAGTACCTTATTTTTTTGTTACGCTAAAAAAAATTACGTCATCATCTGTCTAGCCTTTTCCCAACTATATTGGCGTCAGCTTCCAGTCTAACCGGATACAGTTGAATACAATATTTACGTATTTTTTTTTTTAATATAATTATAATACTAAGACCGTTATAATACTTTTAAGTAAGCATGTAAGGTCTTAAAACTTAACTTAATTATAAAAAAAAAAACAAACTGAATGAGATTCTACAGCTGATCTAATAGAAAAACTTATACTAAGCAATAAATTTATAAAAAAACTTTTCATTGTGCTGTCAATATCTTTGGCAATCGATCGATTCGAGTAAAAAATTGTCTAAAAAGTATTGTGTGCGGTTATATTTTATAAACACATGCATAAAATATGTATGTCTTTGACGTTAGCGTTTCAAATATTCAAAATGGTTTAAAATTTATTAAAAAAAAATTACGTAAGTATAAAAAAAAAATATTAAAAAAAAACTTTTTGTTATTAAATTATCGTGTTTTTATATTACACTCAGATGTATGCCTTAATACGTTGGCCATACCTCGATACATACACTACAAAACAAAGCATTATTTCCGCAAAGCTTTAAAAAATCATCCCATCTGACACACATCGAATTATTCCACGCACATACAATAAATCGACTAAAAAAACCGTATCGATTATAATGACTAGTTCGAACGGTCGGGGCACAACTCTATAGTTTAAAAAATCTTTGGCAATCATCGTTTTCGACTAGACTAATTTCCGAAGACTAGAAATGATTATACTTTGGTGAGATTACAGTTTAAAATAATAAGAATTGGCGTACTTTTATCAATAGATAAAAAAAAATGTACAAGTTAAAAAAAAAATATAACGTTAAAATTTTGAGCACTAATTTCAAATTCAAATAATTTTGTCTCTTTTTTTAATATAAAAAAATCTAAATAGATTAATTTTGATGTCATAAAAAATCATTAAATTTTTGTCCGAAGTTCATTAATTACGAATTATTTAAATTGAAATCTATAGCCACAATACAGTGTATGATAATATTGTTAACAAGATATTTTTTAATTCTAATACTGTTTTAGTAGCTGCCAGCTATCGTAGAGAAATGCTTTTTTTGGTGAAAATAAAAAATAAATTCCTCACGATGTTTTCCTTCGCTGTTTTGAGAGCAGAGATTAAATAGACAAAGCAAAGTGCTTGAACTCAAGACCTACAACTCGTAAGTCGGGGACGATACCACTGGGCCACGACTGCACTTATCCATACTTATCATAAAAATACTGAAGCGTTATATGACTCACTGTACAAAGTGTAGAAATTAAATTATTAAAAAAAAAATTGATAGCTGCTCCTACAAAATACTCTTAAAACATACACTGTCGCGACTATAGAAATCAATCATAAGTATCAGGGGTATATATGGTGATACACAAGTATGGCAACACCCCATAAACATGACGTCACGCCTATAAACAGTGGTATGTTGCTCCTCAACCATATTCGAACTAACATCGTTAAAATACCAACAGCACAATAAAAAAAAACACAGGAGTAATACACCAATACGTAAGTTTAAAACAAAAAGAAAGAAAATAGCGTTAGACGCAGGAATAATAAAAAAAAAAATTAAATGCCACAGATAATACATGTTCGTTATCAAACATAAAAAGAACGTTAATTTTCGAATTTAAAATTTCGTTAACAACATTATTTTTTTGGAATATCAAATCACAGTTCCAATTTTAAACACAATAGAGTCCATATTCACATTTTTTTTTATATAAATAAATAGTGTTGTGCAGTTTGTTCGTTTATTTCCGTTTTTTTCGTCGTGGACGACGTTGGACTTTGTGGTGGGAGCCAAGATTCCATTGACGATTAAAGTGCGTTCGTCGTGAATAGTGAGGTCACGGAAAGTTTCATATGTGTATTGGGTAGGAATGTGCGGTAACATGTAACGAAAACAAAAAGAAATGGTGCACTAAATAAACATATTTATTAATATATAGATTTGTGCTGAAAATATATTTAATAGTTAGAGAAGATACGAGGTATCTTTTAATTACAAGGTACTACAAAAATAAGAAGATTGTCAAGAGAAATATTAATAATACTGTAAAAAAAAAACTGAAAAAATTATTAAACCCCGAAGTATTATTTTTTAAAATCCTTCTCACTTTTATAGCAGTTACAAGGAGTTGATAAGAGCCAATTTGTACTTTAAAACCTTCTTTATTATGTCAACTATGACACCAAACAGGTTTTAACTTATCAAAACTTTTTGGCGAGACCCAGAAAGCTCAGGTGCTTTAAAAAGCGTGATGCATTGCTTACATTACATACATGACAACATTTTACTCCCCAACTGTACAGTTACGTTCATACCGAAGCTATGCAAGTGCCATGCCAAATTAAACTTACAAGTGCTACTATTACGAACTGTTTTGTAACATAGCTCTTTTCAACTCCCATTTAATAAAAATATGTTCAAATAAAAGATCCCAATTTTTCCCTTTCGGGGTAAGCATACTTTTACACTAACCCAAAGACTAATGAGTTACGATTACTAGCAATAGAGGGCGCCACATACTACACGAATGCTACAACACAATCCATAGCTGTTTTACTGAGCTACCCTGAAATTAGTTAAATTAGTCGTTACGGGTCGCCAGAAGCCCGAAACTGACAACCAGCCTTACCAAGGGGTTTCGTATTACCCAGTAACTGGGCTGTGGAGGTCAGATAGGCAGTCGCTCCATGTGAAATACTGGTACTCAGCTACATCCGGTTAGACTGGAAGACTGGAAAAGGCTAGGCAGATGACTCATCATCTGCCTAGCCTTTTCCAGACTTCCAGTCAAAGGCTATACAGATGGATTGATTTGTGTACAATCATCATCTCAATGATGATTGTACACAAATCAATCCATCTGTATAGCCTTTTCTCAACTATTTTGGAGTCGGCTTACAGTCTAACCGGATGAAGCTGAATACCAATATTTTTCATAGTTCGACTGCTTATCTGACCTCCACAATCCTGTTACTAGGTAATAGGGTTACTACTCTAGTTTAAAATTAGCCCTATTATTATACTTAGCGAAAATCAGATAAAGACGATATAAAGATAAGTCAATAATCGTAGAAGTACCAAGACTACTCAATCTTACGAAATACGGTTGTTTTTGGCTTTGTACACAGCTTCCAAGTTGCAAGCTGCGAGTTATCCGTTCCCACAAATATCCAAGTAAAATTCGGAGACAAAAACGCGATGGCTGTCTGATAATAACGATCACTAAACCAGTAGCACGGCGAAAACGTTGTCCTACACCACTCTAAGCCGATTTTATCGCGCACTGGATTTTCAACTCTCGGTGTTAAGCCGAGCATTGAGAATCCAACAGACCGCATCACAGCGCTTTAAAAAAAACCACACTGTTGGATTTTCAACTCTCGGCGCTAAACAGTGCGTTGAAAATCCAGTGCGCGAACCTCGGCTCATTCAATCGGTCTGTGAACTTAACAATCCCACACCACCCGGCTGCTCCTCAGCTCGATTTCACAACCGTATTTTAATGTATTAGTCTGGAACAACCTACCCTCTGACAAAGCTGCGCTGGCAGCGCTGGGGCTCTGTCTCGCATATGGTCTTAGCATTATGCTGAGCGATGGCCGTTTTGCGTGGATGTGACGCATGTTTTCCCCCAACTTGTTTTTTTTTTGCGTTGTTCTTTTTCTGCGTTATGTTTACCGCAAATAAACGTATTTTCTTTCTTTCTTGTAGAAATCTGGCGTTGGTAGCTGCGCGTTTTACACTTTAGCAGCTTATCTTCAATTAACATAGTTTTTCTTTGTTTGTATTAGTTTTTGTACCAAACGATTATTATAGTATCAGTTGTCTTTAACCTTTTCTACTGTATCCTAAGAGCACTTATACCTCTGCTTACCCCGTCCGGGTCCCCAACAATATAAAAGCACATGTGTATATACTCACAGGAGTTGCCGGGTTGATGTGGCGCGTCGAGCCTCGTCTGCATGTCGCGTATGTGTTGTTCTTTACGCTTCATATCGTGAGCGAGTGTGTCGAGACGTTGACGGGTTTCCAGTAACTCTCTGGGGGGTGAAATGTAGGTATTTTAGAAGTAAAACGTTAAAAAAGAAATATTGAAAAAAAAAAACACTCTACATGGTCATACGATTGAATTAACTGATGCCAGAATATTGAAGAAAAATAATCCTGTGTCATCCTTGCCTGGTGGACACGGCAAGTGTTTTTGTAGATCCGTGGCATAGCTACCTGTCCGCCGTTTTGATTTTAATTCAAAACAGCAATCGATTATTAAAGGTCTCATGAGTGAACGCCATTTTGAAAAAAAAAAAAAAGGCGCGACAGTATAACCGCCAGGCTCTATATAAAATTCTTCATTCCGCTTCAACGAACACAACATACGAATCATCTTTCTTTTAATATCAAAGAAGTGATTATTCCGAATGCTGCAATTCTGTGCACAGTATTTTACTTGCAAATCTGATTATTATTCATGCAGATACAGGGACAAATGAAATCTCAACATTATGAGACAAAAAAAAACAATCTCCATTTATGGAAATACCACAAAAAAAAAATACAATTTGAATCTAACAACACGAAATTAATTTCCAAACAACCTGAAAGTTTCGCACAAAAATGCAATAATGGGTTAATGCGATGATCGGATAAACTGTACAATTCCGTGAATACAAAACAGTAAAATTCCGTGAGTTCAAACGATTTGACATTAATTTGTATTATTTTATTCTACTAATTGTTATTTAAAATTATAATATATTTTGTGTAAATTAAATAATAATATGTTTTGCATGCCCATGTGACGGTAGAGCATAGAGGACTCTTATAATAAAACATCTATGTACTAAATACCCATGTTTGCAAACCAGCAAATGATTTGATTTAAGGAATCGATGTTTTTGAGCAATAAAATGTCATAATACGCATAAAAACCAACAGATGTAATGCAATTTTCCAAGACCAGGGGCATATTTAATATAACCGACAGACGATGGGCGAAACTAATCTGATCCACCCTGTTCCTTGTTGCCCTCCCTCAGCGACGCCCTAAGCGGAGCCAAGACATGAAGTGATGATGTCTTTAACGTGTAGTCACATAGTTTCTACAATTTTTAAGCCCTCCAGCCAGGAGGCCTTAGGGCCCTATCTCACTAGAACCCCAGTGGTTCCGCAACCATGGTCGCACTGCTAAAAATGTATGGTTGGTTGCGTAACCGACTGGACGCCTGGTGAGATACCCACCATAAAGCTGTGTATATTTTACTGGTAGCGCCACCATGTTTCGCGGTTTAATAAACAGTCGTGAATATGTGTTAATTTTGTCATTTTTAACCGCGGACAAAAACAGAGGGGTGTTATAAGTTAACGTGTGTATCTGTGTGTCCGTCTGCGCCATCGTAGCTCCCAAACGGCTGAACCGATTTTGTTTATTTTTTTTTTTTTCTTTGTTGGTAAGGTGATTTGGTCATTATTTCCCAGTGTCAGTTATATTAAATAGGCTCCTGATAATAGTAGCAATAGTATACGATACATATGACTTAATTAGTCCATTATTGCACGCCGTGCATTAATAGACCACTTAAGTCACACGTATCATACAGGGTGGCGGGGACATCGACGCGCAAACGTCGTGAAAAGGTTACACCTGATGCCATAAATAAAATTACGAAAGTCATTCATCTCGGAAATGACCGGTTAGAAAAATTGTCATTTTTGAATGCGCAATGTATTGCAAACAACGCGATCAAAACGCGCGATACCGCGCGCTGCCCTTTCGAGTTTTATTTACATTGCTGTTTTAAGTGAAACAAGTGAATTTACTATTTTTTTTAATTAAAAATCTCATTGGGTTAGATGGAAATAATGATTTTATATAGTTTACAGTAAAAAAAAATTGCAGAAAAAAACGTAAAAATTAGAAAGTAGAAAAAGCCGACGAAAAATTTCAACGCAGGGGGCGTTCAAATTTTTCGTCGGCTTTTTCTTAGTCCAGAATCATGTACTGAATCCATGGTAAGCGGTTGCGGGTCGATGTCCCAGCCACCCTGTATACTATTTTATAACACGTGTGACCTAAGTTCGCACTTAAATCACGCTTTTTTGTGTAAAAATTGACTAATTCGGCCTTATTACAGAACAATGTTTATCTTTAGACCGATCGAGACATTTTTAAATTTTGACCTATAATCCGACAAAGTTAAAGTTTTCTTATTAGAAAAAAACTAACGTTAAATCCGAGTTTAAGTTGTCAATTTTACATCAAGAACTTTACGTTTGTCGGAATAAAGTTCAAAATAGACTGGCTCGACGGATTAGGCTAGGTCTAAAGTTAGAACTCGTTTTGTAATAAGACGGTTAAAGTCACAGAAATATGTGACTTAAGTGCGGGTTTAGATCACAGTGCTATAAAAAATAAAAAGTTGAATAATACGACCAACTTTTCGAGTAGTGCTTGTATATCAATGAGGTTCTGAACATGCCCTTTTAAAACCAAATCAGTTTTTAATATAAAACTTACGCTTTATATTAACTTAGTCGTTGTTAATAGAAGATTGGGCAAAATAGTAGGCTTACTTGGAAGAGTCTCGATGCCAAGGTGGAACATAACTAGAGAAGAAAATCATAACATTTTGTATTTACAACTCTAATAATTATTCATATCTATACTAAGTTATATTAGTGTTTGACATATCTCGGGACCCTGGGGTCCCGGACCTTTGGAAGGCGTACCAGGGGCCGAAGCAAACTCGCAGAGGCCCTTTAGACAATTTTAAATGATGAGGAGGCACCAACCGACGATTACCCCTAGCTGGATTGCAACTGCGTATCTCCGAGTGGAATAAGGACTGGAGAGTTAGTATCTCCATCTTGTACACTGACCTCTGACTTGCGAGCAGTTCAGCCCTGGTGCGGCTGAGCTCCTCCCCCACTGCCTGCTTGGCCTGTATCTCCGAGTGCAGCGATGACTGGAGAGTGAGTATCTCCATCTTGTCCAATTTCTGCGAGCGCCGGTTCCGCCAGCCGCCGGTGCCGGAGCGTCCGTCGGGCGCGGAGCCGGCCGGGCCGGACGGTGGAGACGATGCTACCACGAGAGATGAGCGGGAGGCGCTCGCTGTGGAATGATGGCACAGATGAAATACTGCAGGCTCTTGCTTTCACGTTGCTATTTATTTTTGAGACGAAATAGTAAGGACAGGCATCTTAACCATTGTAGCTACAAGAAATCGTACTTAGGGTCTGCTAAGTACGATTTCTTGTAGATTGCCTAAGTAAGCGATTTCTCAAAAAGTTAAGGACAGTCTTGTCCTCAACTTTTTGAGTAATTGCTTACTTAGGAAAAATGGTACAGTCAATAAAAAATGTTAAATCTATTTTTATGATGCCAATCGATGAAGTTTCGTATGTAGTTTGTATTCCGGACGCTATTAATATATCAAAAGGTTAAGCACAATCTCCTAACACGACACACGCAGTTACGTCTAACGTCTTACGCCAGATTTATTACGTTATTTTTTTTTTCTCTGCAAAAAATCCTAGAATTTTTTGGATGGCAGAACATTTTTTTTTTTGTTTATTTGTACAATAATCAACTCACCATGTTTTAGATACTCCAACTCCTCAGTCATCTTAGTAGCGAGCGCCTGCAGGTAGCCACGGGCCTCCTTCTCATCAGCCACCCATCGGATAATGTCTGCTATCTAAACGACAGAGGAGAGAAGTGTTAGACATCGTCGAAAAACTGTTCAAGATTCAATCAATTTAAGAAGAAGAAAGAAAATACGGTTATTTGCGTCAAACACAACAAAGAACAAGTTGGGAAACCAAACGCAAAACGGTTTCGCTCAGCATAATGCTACGACCCTAAGCGAGACAGAGCCTCAGCGCTGGTTTTAAGCGACAGCCGGCGTTGACGAGATGACGTCAAACAGTGTACGATGAGATATAAATAGCACAATTATTAATTATGTGATACGATTTTTAATTAACCATATTATTATAGGCCAACCGCTTAACTGAGACGTTGCCTGAGGTAGCAGCACCACAGATTACTGAATAGTTACTACGTAACAGATACTTCACTCAGTAGAAAATTTCCAATACCTATTACGATAATTGCCTACTCCCTCGCGTCAACAACCACTGTATGCTAAAATGCGCCTAAATGCTCAAGCGTACAGCAGTGATTGCTTCGCACCGCGCGATTCCACAGTAATCGCAGGGCTGCCTCTTCGATAAAATTAAATTAACATAACTTTTTATCTATGTTATTGAGAACTGTGAATATGTTCTGACTTTTATGTGGCAGTTAAAAATTTTATCATTTATAAAATATTTAACCAACTTAAAAAAAAGGAGGTGATCAGACATACAGGCCAAACTGAGATGTTTGACTTGTATGGTTTGTAGGTATGTATGTTTGTGCGCGATAATCTCGCGTTTGGCTAAACCGATATCGATGCGGTTTTCAGAAAAGGATTTGTTACATTTAGTAGAACGTTTTAAAATAAGTATAATACTTCTTAGTTTGATGATGATCTTCGGAGATGTTCACTAGAAATGATCCATCCATCTACAGCACATAAGGCACCACACGGCATCGTAATACGCGTACGAACGAACAGCACTATTAAAATTGAACGAAAATTGAACGGCGTGCGCGCGCTTCGCTTGCGAAAACCGCACTGAATTTGATCCGCCGGCGGACCGAGACCGCTCGGCTGGGCGGTAGGCACTTATAGCGCGCAAGTACATGGAGTGACGGAGGCCTGGCAGCACGGTGCGGGAGGGGTGTGGTGACGTGATGCGAGAGCTCAGTAATTCGTCAACTTGTGACAACTATCACCCCTCCACGCCGCGCAGCTACCTAAGGCAACGTCTCAGTTAGGCGGAATGCTTATAGCTACATAACAAGATTATTATTTTTAAGTTAGACAAGGAATTCTTTGTCTTATTGTCCGATTCTTTTCTTTAATATTTTGTCAGTAAGTTAGAATAGAAATTAGGTCTGATGCTAAAAAGGAATAGGTGAGAAAACAAATTGAATGTGCTAACATACAAATAGGTTGTGCCAGTAAACAAACTACGGTTAGATAAAATACTCAAAATATAAAATATATTGGTCAGCATCCAACAGTGTAGGATCAAGGTACAAAACGATAAAATCAAAATACAAACTCGACGAAAAAGGGCTGATTTTTCAATAATCTTCTAAATTTGTATACGATAACGTTGTGTTATGAACCCGGTTCATAACAAAAATACACTCGAAACGACAATAAATATTATCGGGAATAATAAAATAGAATATTCTTTATTATTTTTTTCTTTAATATTTTTTTATTATTTCTTTATTTTTTTCTTCTTTTTTCTCCATAAATATAACAGATATAAGTCTAGAAATTTTACAAGGGGTGACACAATGGGCGGTCTTACCGCTAAAAGCGATCTTTTAAAGACAATGTTTTATTTAATTTGATAGGAATAACAAACAACACTATATTACATACTGTTACACAATACAAAAACTTATAATAAAAGTAACAAATACATTACTCAAGACGTTATCCACAGATACAGAATAGCTAGAAAAATGTTGAGCGCTTATATACAAACGGCTTCTAGTAGGCGAGTGTTTGACGGGTTAAACAAAATCAATCAAATCGCCACATTTCTATTTCTATTAAAAGTTATCTAACTATTGAAAAATCTGCCCTAAAACTTCAAATAAGATAACTACAACCTAAGTCACTTGGGTAAATATAATACAAACGGTTGGGTAATACAAACCATTCAGGTACCATACAAACCGGTAGGGTCAGCATACAAACAGGCAGGTAGGCAGGTAATAATTAGTGTGTATATTAATATGGAACGGTGTTGGGTTGAACTTACATCACTGACCTGCGTCTCCCAGTGTTGCATGGTATCTCTCTTTGCCCTTAGTTCCTCTAACTCAATCTCCATTTGTCTTCTTTCTGCTTGCCATCTTCTACCGTTTTCTGCCAGCTACGGGACAATGGAGAAGGAGTTTTATATGTGTTCTACCATTTTTGGGTAAAAAGCTTGACATGACAACTACGCAACTACTAACACTACTTTTTAAGAGTTCTTTTGTTAGATTTGTTCACGCATTCTTATTTTATGACTGGACTGGACTGGACGAGTCCTGGAGTGGAGACCGGGTATCGGTAAGCATAGTGTGGGGCGCCCCCCAGCTAGATGGAAGGACGATCTAAAGAAGGTGGCTGGGACGGACTGGATGCGGAAGGCGGAGGACGGTGTTGTGGAGCAGTCTGGGAGAGGCCTATGTTCAACAGTGAACTGCGATAGGCTGAGTTGATGGATTGACAATTCTTAATTTTATACGGAGTGCAATGTAAATGTATGTATTTACATCTGTAGAGATAAATATTTTAAGGATTCTTATAAATTGCAGGAGACAACACAGTTAGTCTGCGCGCGTCTCTTGTTACACACTTGCACTTTTGTGATACTTTATAAAAAAAAACAATTTAGACAGCACGCCATATAACTGTACATTTGCTCCATTTTATAATGTCAAGTAAATTTTGCTATTCATAATATTAACACGTTGATTGCCAGACAACAGACACAATAGAAAATCTATTGTTGGCGGACACCATGTGACCGTGATGACAGTCAATGACTTAAAAAACCTCTTAAATTTAATCGAAGCAACGAAATTCCTTAACCTAACAAAAAGGAGCAAATTAACAGACACCTACAGGGAACTAGGGAACAGTTAATAAGGACCTAAAGCTACAGAATGTTAATACAAAAGTATAGACTTTGTTATTCACAGCGTCCAGATCTTTGGCCAGCTTCCGATTCTCGTTCATTAGCATCTGTTTGTCTTCGCTGTCTGTTAGCTGTTCTATGCGGCGGCTCTCGAGCTTCTCTTTTGATGTTTGCAACTGTAACAAAAGGATAGTGTAATGAAAAAAAATTATTAAAGAGGTAACGAAGACGAAAGATGATAATCTATGCCATGTAATGTTATGATATAATGTTTAGCTTTATATTCTGGGAATTCAGCAACGATTCACTTCCGAATTGCAAGATGACAAGATTCTAGAAAAAAAATTGGACCAAGAATTGAACCCTGTGGAACACCCACGATAACACTTGGTGTTTAGAAGAATCATACCATTGAAATTAACTTTCTCAGTTCTATTAGGTAATTCAGAATAAAACTGGTCGAAAACCTAAGCTTTACTTTTATTAAAATACACGTTTGTGATAAGAGAGTCAGTGTTTAAAAAGTCGAAAGCTAATGGGAAATCTAAAATTCACTTTTTATTTTAAATGTCTGCGGTTCGGTTCCAGTGAAGCTAAAAAGGGCCCTTCATTATTCTATCCGAGATAATCATAGTAAGTTTTGGGTTGAAAGTTTGACATTGTCAGAAGGGATGCGAAAGGAAAGAAACCGGGTGTTGTGGCATAATTAGGCTGAGTCGATTAATTGAAGATAACATTACTGTACTCTCATTTTTTGAAAATTCGTACCTCTCTATTGAGAACATTGCGTAAAGCATCTCCCTCTTGTAATTGGTCGTTGAGAGCCGCAAGTTCAGCTTGGAACCTCGACTGTTGCTGTTGCAGAGACTCTTTGTACTGCATCTAAGGATTTAAACGAAAGAGGCTTATAAATTGATCTCAATTCTATTAGCCATAAGCCATAATAATATATTAGTAATATCATCAAGCACGAATTTATTATAAAAATAAAATTTTCATATAGATTTGTATTAATTTTGGCAGCTTTGAATTGTTAATATCAGTATATCGTTTTAGAACGCGGGCTTTGACTCATAGCGTTAAACGGATAGTCTCTAATCAGCTCAAAAATCAAGCTAAAAGTTTTGGTTGAACATATGTTACTTAGTTAACTACCCCCGTTTCGAGTGATTTTTGTCACTTTGTTGGAGTTGAATAGGACTTTGTCGCTTCTATGAATGATTTGATGAGCTTTTTATGGACAATCAATGAATGAAAAATTAGTTTTATAGCACTGTGTGACCTAAATCCGCACTCTTTTCTGTGACTTAAACTCACCTACCCCCATCCCCCCATCCCCGCCATCCCATCCGCCATCTTCGCTTGATAATTCTCTTACCTTAGCAAAAAGACTAGACACTCAGCGAGACTGGGGGGCTAACCCGCACCTTAATTGCGTAAAACACTATTCATCACAATCTGAAAGTAATCCATTTTTACACCGAAAAGCGCGACTTAAGTGCGGGTTTAGGTCACACGGGCTATAAAATAGTATAGTATAATAATATAAAATAGATATAAAATAGTCACACGTGTCGTAATGTACAGACGTCAGCAGGTCAACCTATCCGAAACTGTCAAATTTTCTCAATTAACCTTGAACCTTAATGCTTTAGCGTTAAAGTTGAAAATCTATTAAAGAAATTTGACAGATTGTAGTGGCTTGATGTGCTGGCGTCTGTACTATTGTCGAGGGCTTGTGTTAATGTTCATCCACAAATAATGTGTCTACAATATGTTACCTCTAGCGTCTCCACTTCAGCTTGCAGCCTGGCCACGTCAGCGGCCGCGGATGGCGGAGCGCCCGAGTCCACGCGCTGAGAACGTAACGTTTCTTCGCGTAACTTGCGCTCCTGAGGATGAAGGAGATATACATAGGTCATTCAAAAACATATCTAGATGACATGATCACAAGACCAGTAATACGTTTTATGAAAAGATACAAGATTGAGGTACTATTGCAAAAGCCAAATCTGACCATTTTGAAAACAAAATCCCGTGCACATGATAACCACAGCTGAGTCCGTAAGTAGAACAAAAGAGGATCCTTTTTAGGTCGACTAATAATATGCTCTGCAAGCAGGAATAGTCCTTACGGTGGTCAGATATAGATTTTGGCGATAGTCTTCTTCATCGTGTCGCTGGCACGACTGTATTTCAAATGTAATTTTCTCAAAACTTTGCCACTTCCACGGCGTTGTCGGTGGCAGCGCAGAGGTCACTTTGAATGCATATTTTGGGACACAGAGAGCAGGATAGGAGGTGGAGCATGGTTGTGGCATAGCTCCACAATCACACCCTACTGCCGTTCCGTCAACCTTGACGTCAGTCCCACTTTACCAGGTTGGACTTACATCTCCCCACTTGTGTCCGGAGACGGTTCAGAGACTTCCAAGTGGACCACGGAAGGTTACACCCTGCAGGAAGATGCTCCTTTGGTGGTAGGTAGTAAGCAGCAGGGGGGAGAGTATCCTGCCACAGTTTGCAACGAGCATCGGCCGGGTTTCCTGACAGAGACGCTGTCGATTTCAAGAAGCTGTGTCTGCTTTTTAGCCGTTGCGTTGGTAGCTGTGCACCAGTTAGTGGGTGATAGTACTGCCCGATTAAAACTTTATGGTGGCTTGGAACATGAGGCAAGTCAGGGCAGGGGTGATGTACTGCGTTGCGACATACGCACTTCAAAGCCGCCATAATGTTCGACTCGGACAACAACAGAGTAGTTTAAGTGCTTTATAAAGGATCTAGGTAGAGTACCTTGGTAGCCTCAGAGATGGCCTGATCGAGCCTCGCCTCTAGTTCCCTTCTCCCCTTCTCAGCGCGTCGTATGTCTTGTCGTAATGCGTCGATCTTCTGCATCGCTACTTCTAATTCCTCTTCTTTATCGCGGACCTGGAAGAAGATTGTGTATAATACTATTTGACAGAGCTTTTTCTGGATGCCAGGACAGACTTCCAGACTAATATCATCAAAAACTACACTATAGTATCTGCAAACTAAATGAATTGTAATGACCGACACGCGCTCCTGGCATGCATTATGAATGATGCACAGGTTGGAAAGAAACTGCTTTTAATTACTTCATAGTCTTCATATAAACTTCTTTTTAAACACGTTAATATCGTACTGACACGTTATTGCATTCACATACCCAGACCCGAACCGTAGGACAAATATAATGGTGGGAAGTCTTGCCGCGGTTGTTCCGTGACCATCTTTACATACCAAAGCCCCTCCGTGCCTAGAAAAGCACGTTAAGCCCATGGTCCCAGCTGTCATACGTGAATCTTTGACAGTCGTTAAGGGTCGTGAGAAGCCTGAAGTCTGGCAATTAGTATTACCCAGTAAGTGGGTTGTGGAGGTCAGATAGGCAGTCGGTCCATGTAAATTACTCGTATTCAGCTGCATCCTGTTAGACTGGAAGCCGACCCCAACAAAGTTGGGAAAAGGCTAGGCAGATGATACTGATGATTTGGTATCTTCTATCAACCTTGTAAACAATTTTACATAGAAAAATCAAAAATAGTACATACCTGCCGTGAAAGTTTCTGCTTCTGTTGCCTCAGTTCTGACAGTCGCTCAGTCACTTCATTGTACTCAGTCATAGCCAGCTTGCGCTGCGATAACGCGTCTTTCAATTCTTTGTCCTGTAGAGAGGAAAATACTTTAAAAAAAGGAATATAAACTAAGGTTATGATCAATAAGTCGAAACTCGTGAAACTGTCCTTTCGTACAAACGCATAAAAGCTCATGTGTCGTTTCAGACTCAGTTGTGACGTAGAAATGCGGTAGGAGCAAACTGGTAGAAATCGTCACGTAACGAAAAAGTGTTTTGCCTCCTCCATGCGACTTTCTTTCTAGAGAGATAGCTTTCATGGTTTTCGAGGGTGCTGAAGCTAATGCGGTCAAAATGAAAATCCAAAATGGCGACAGCTTTATGAGAGCTTCTAAATTGTTATACTAGATGGCGCTGTATTAAATTCACACTTTTTCTCTTTCTATTATATACGTGTGTGTGTGCGCGAGTATCGCGTAAGGGTCGGGGCTCCCCCGACAGCACACGTTTTTTTTTTTTTAATACTAGGGGCTTAAGGGCTAATTTATAAAACACAAATAAAGATCACAAACCTGCAGCCTAAGTTTCTCAACGGAGTCAGTTCTGTCCTTCATCAGTTCCTCCTTCTCCATGTTCATTGCTTGTATGATGACTTCCATCTCGCGGATGCGGGTCGTCATCTCCTGAGGAGTTGCTGGCATGTCCTGAGAATTTAAACGAGTGATGTTATTATATAGGGTTAGCCCAACAAGGGGGGTTCGTAGGTGACCCTAAAGATTCGCAATTTTTTTTGTCTCATTTTTGTAATTTTTTCAAGAATTTCCCAAATGTTAGCTTTTGAAACAGTACACCGCACCGCTTTTGTACAGTAGTGCTTTTTAGCGACACGGTTGGCGCAGTGGCTGAGCGATCGACTGCTGCGCTGCGTGTCGCGGGTTCGATTCCCGCACGGAACAAATATTTGTATTGCCTACAGGTTGTTCCGGGTCTGGCAGTTTGTGTAGACACGTGTAAAATTTCTTTTACACGTGTCTGAAGTTTTTTTTTTTGTATGTTTTTGGTGTATGATGTATCCTTGGTCTAGCAAAGGCAATGGTAGATGCAAATAAGAACTGAAACTAATTCGTTCTGAGCTCTCAAAGTATAAGGAATGAAAAAAAATCTCAATAAGCCCAATATTAACCTACTAAAAAAAAACTGAGCCACCACAGCTCATGGCGGGATGATCTCGACTCTTGTCTTAAAGATTGGCCACAAACAGCAATAGATAGGAATAAGTGGAAGGGAAACAATGGGACACAAGAACCTGATAATCCTACTTCCTACTAATATTACAAACGCGAAAGTTTGTACGGATGGATGGATGTTTGTTACTCTTTCACGCAAAAACTACTAAACGGATTTGGATGAAATTTGGCACACAAATAGTTTACAACCAGGATTAACACATAGGTTACTTTTTATCCCGATATTCCCACGGGATCGAAACTTATGAGGGTAAAACCGTGGGGCGTAGCTAGTAATAAATAAAGATTACCTGCGTAGTGATGCCAGTGTTAAGTTGTTCGTAACACCTGACCTGCGCCTCCAAATCTGCGTTCCTTTTCGATAACGTTGCTAACTCCTCTTTCAGCTGTATTAGATCTTCTGCAAAATACATTATTAATAGATTAATAAAGTCAGTCAATCGTATTAAATCTTCTGTGTGAGTTTTAAATCAACGAGTTTCGTGTTGTGTTCGTAGTGTTTGCCTTGATGTGTGAATCAACTAAAAGATATCTCGAGTGCGCTCTAGTCGCAATCCACTTGAGATTATAATAGGTACTGTAGAGACTGCAGCCTATTTTATTACACATACACCAGAGGGGCAATTCTCGTAATTTTAAGAACGTTCACAGTCTGATCTCAAGTCTCAATTTGTCAAAAATACCTCTAATTCCAAACAATTTTGACAGGTTTTTGACAGGTGTTTGTCGCTGAAATGAGACTGCGACTAGATTTTGAATGTTTTAAATTACGAGAATTGGCCTTCAGGTCACACTTACACACTACACTTATCCCATAATTATATTGCCTTTGTTGTTTTTTTCTTTTTTTTTCCTTTTTCTTTTTAACTACTTACATATAGTTTAAAATATTATTCTTATCTGGAACGAACTACCCTCTCACTAGGAGCCGGGCGTTGATAACTGCGCCACAGTTATTAACTTTTGCAGTTATCATCGTTTAACTATTTTTATGATTGTATCTGTTTTTGTTCCAAAATAAACGATTTTTATTTGTGCTAACATGCAACCTCCGCGAGTTTGTAAGTGATTGGTATAAAAGACGAGAAAAACAAAGATTTAAGTTTAGAAGAGATTAGGCTGACAAGCAAAAGAACTAAGATGTAAACGTACAGACGCCAGCAAGTCAAGCTACCCGAAACTGTCAAATTTTCCCAATCAACCTTGAACCTTAATACTATAACGATAAAGTTGAAAATCTAATAAAGTAATTTGACAGATTGTAGTAACTTGATGTGCTGGCGTCCGTACATTCGTAGTATATTTGATAGGAATAATTATTGAACATTACGAGATAAACAGTAGTTTGATTTTACTACTCTCGGTACCGAAGAGCAGGTCTTGCCCTTCACAGTACTGTAGAGGTTTGACTGCCGAAGGCAACCTAACATAGTGCAGGCCGGCTATAATTTAGCGCGGGTTAAATTCGAACGTTCAAGCTAATGTCATATTCTTTCCTATTAGAATTTTTGTTTATAACAGTGAGTGGTAATTTAGTCTTGAATATAAAAAGACGTGCTTACAATACAATTTTAAAGGAGTCTTATAGTTGTTTGATTCCTCCCGTTACCTCAGAGGGCTCCTCAAGCCCTCACTACTACGCTTTGGAATGGGCAAGTAGCTTCATATTTCTGACTGACTGACTCCTTTACAAGTGAAAAGTGTCTGTAAATATTTTAATTCTAGTAAATGGTTTGAGTTTGAATAATTGTTCCCGTAGTTTCGAGTATTGAGTGTTTGTTTTTAGGACAGTATTTTTAACTCGCGAAGCGGCGCGTGCTTTACTTCTGGTAACCAAGTGTACAAACTAGGGTTTGGGTCCCGGGACGTCTCGTGTCTCGAAGTCCCGGGACTTTCGGGTCGAGACAAGAGACGAGACAAGATTGTCGAAATTGTTAGATTAGATACTAGAAGTACTAGATAACAGTAAAGTTCGTTTTATATGATGTATCTGCTTAAAAGTGAATCTGTGTGTGATTAAAAGTAATAAACAAAGCAATTATTAAGAATGAAATTAACGTTAAAGTTATAAGGTTTAATTTTCTGTTTAATAAATGTTGATTTTTACAAAAAAAAAAAATGCCTTTGTTTCAATACGTTTCACCAGAAATTAACTCAATTAAAATTCTTCAAAAAACCTAAACCCTCTTAAAAAACTTCCCCCTTAACATTTAACTAAGGCTCAATTTACACTGCCACGGAACGGAGTGGAAGAGAGTTTTGGTAGCGATATTATACATAGCAAAATGAACTTTATGTCAATTGTCTAACGTACAAACTAGATACGAGCTTGTTACTGCCGGCATTCCCGAGAGTGCGCGATAATTCTCCAGAAGATACGAGACCTGTGTGTATGTGTGTATGTAATTTGTACGTTACTCTTGTTGGGCGCCACAAGTTACCACTAGCGCCATCTAGTATCGAGTAGCAGAACTAATAGATTCTTCCAGAAACTTCGATGCTAGAACTTTCTAGAACTATCGACATCTGGTCAGTCGGGGCCGGTATGTACTGGAACATTCTAGATGTCTCTACAATACGGCACTATATAAGGCCAGGATAAGATGACCGAGAGAGAGAGTTGGATAAGCGATACAAGCGAATACATCGAAAGCGATCTTCAAGTGCGACTTAAGTGCAATTGTGTTTTATAATTAGTGTGTTTGAGTTGTTATTAGTGTTGTTTAATTAAAGTGTAGTTTTTGGTAATTTATATCGGCAGTTTTCATTGTCACGAACCCCGAAGCTCGTAACACTCTTTTGACATAAAGTTCATTATGCTTTGTACAAAAAAAAGCGGTTCCACTCCGTTAACTCCGTTGTGAAATCTTACCACTGCCAACATCTAAGGCCGCTCCGCCCGCTCTGAGCTCTGCTATAGTTTGTGCGAGGAGCGCGTTTTCTCGTTCTAACGCCTTTACTGCTGCACGGTCGCCTGCGTTTGATGGCGCCTGTGGACAAAAGGAAGATCTTTTAATATAACTGGCTAATTAATAAATATTGGCGCCGATTCCCTTGTTCACAAACTAAACTAAATTAAAGTTCAGTGCATCTTTTTCTTTCTATTTTATTAAGAAAAGGACAGAAGATACATATTAGTTTAGTCCTGTCAAATTAAGATACTCCATAGACAAATTAGACGTGATTAAAAACATTGCTACTAAAAATACGTCAATTTACGTCAGGCGCTGACTAATTTGACAGGACTAAACTAATATCTATCTTCTGTCCTTTTCTTAATGAAATAGAAAGAAAAATATGCACTGAACTTAAATTTAGTTCAGTTTGTGAACAAGGGAATCGGCGCCACTGTCATCCTTTACTTGCAGATGAAACAAGAAAAAGCCGCAAGATAAAAAATCTATCTGCCTAGCATTTCCCCTGTTTTCTAGGTTAGCAGAAGATGCCAAATCATTATCTGCATGCAGCCTTTCCCCAACTATGTTGGGGTCGACTTCCAGTCTAAGCGGATACAGTTGGATATCGGTAACTTTACATGGAGCAACTGCCTATCTGACATCCATAACCCAGTTACTTGGGAACACAATACCCCTTGGTAAGGCTGGTTGTCAGACTTTTGGGCTTGTGACTACCCGTAACGACTGTCAAAGATCTACAAATGACAGCCGAGATCAACTGCTCAACGTGCTTCCAGAGGCACGGAGGGGTCTCGGTATGTCAAACATAATTGTAAGATATTTCTATCTTCAGCGGGATTGTCCGAAAGGGTTACAGCTACCCCGGAACATAAAGGGCGAAGGAAGGAACATGGGTGGGTTTTAGTCAGTAAGAGTCTGACACTCCCTTCCGCTCCACCCAGAGCGGGAGCGGTCATTTGATGATTTCCCACCAGAAAAAAAAAAAAAAAATAGATATTTCTATCTCGGTTATCTTCAAACGATTGACAGTATAGAGGTATGAGGAACAGTATGTAAAGTACCTCCATAGAAAAGGGAGGATCCTCCGACCAGACGGGTGTTGTGTCTGGTGGGCTACTGTCCGACGATTGACGTCTGGACGTTGTATATATATGCTAGTTGCGCGGTAAACTGCGCGCGCGATGCAGGATTTTGCGTAATTCGCAAGTGGCGATGTAGATGTCACCACAACAGAAATAGAACGAAAGTCCCTGAGTTGATGTTGTGGTGCATGCGGGCCTTAGAAAAAGTTCGGCTTTGTAGAGCGTCGGCTCTGTCATTATCATAACTCATACCTCGGGACGGCTTCTGAGGATCATAAGGATATTTAAACTGAACTAACCTGACTAGGAGCGTTCTTGGCTGGACTGAGTGGACTAGCGGGCGCGCCCAGGTCTGACAGACGAGAACCGGCCGTGAACGTGAAGCCGATGAACGGCAAGTGTAGACCGGAGAACGCTGATGATGCTGAAGGTGGAGGGACGGCTTCAGAAAGTCTGTAAAGAGAAAAATAATATGTGATAAGTACTTACTAACAAATTGGTAGGAACCAGTAAAATTAACTGAGAGAACTGTTAGTTAATCAGGAAATAATGATTTTCTTCCTAAAATCTATCCTCTAGAAATTATATTAATGGAACCGGAAACAGAAGATATTGCGATTCTTCTTCTTCTTAGCGTGTCGATAGCAATCTAAATGGACTCGTCCCAGAATTCGGCCACTTGTTTGGCACCATCACCAGCGTCCATCAGTTCCTGTAACGTGCAGTTGACAGAACACGTAGGGCACGTTATTAAGTGTCCCATCGTTTGCATTTCGCGCGCTACCCTAGCGCATCCCCCCTTAAATAAGATATTTAAGTGGGGACCACAAAGTTTTAGAAACTTACCTGATGTCGGTATCATCGACATCGAAGTTGGAGGTATCGGTGGGGCTCGAGACGTCTGGTACGAACGGCGCCTGCATCTCGCGGAGATTCTCCCAGTCTAGGTTCGCGAACCACGGGTGATTCTGTAATAGAAGAGAATTTCATTTATTTACTAGCTGCGCCCCGCGGCTTTAGCCGCATAAGTTTCGATCCCGTGGGAATATCAGGATAAAAAGTATCCTATGTGGTAACCTTGATTATAAACTATCTGTGTGCCAAATTTCATCCAAATCCGTTCAGTAGTTTTGGCGTGAAAGAGTAACAAACTAACATCCATCCATCCATCCATGCAAACTTTCGCATTTATAATATTAGTAGTATATTTAATAACAAGTAACAAATGACTCAAATACGTTAGTAACAATATTTCTTAACAACTATGTTTATAAATTAACCTAACACTGCAATATAGTTCATGGGAAACCCTGCTACAAGCTCAACACCCATGTGGAAAGTTTGCAGCAGCGATTCACATACAAGCAATCCAGTCTGCTCGCGGTACACCACAGTATAATGTGTGTGTGTGTGATTTGATGTAATACATGTTTAATGAAATAGAATTTCCTTTACCGCCAGGGTTGTTGAGAAAAGCGTTAAAAAATACTTCGATCACCAATGTGATTGCCAAAACCGATTACCATTATGACGGAAACGTAAAATTGGAACAGTGCTACTCAATTTTAACTTTTTATAAGTACCTGTATTTATGGTTGATAAGAAAATAAAAATTTTGCAGCCAAATGTATGTGGGAAATCAAACACCAGGATTGATAACAACTGTTTTATTCATTTTAAAACTTCTTAGTCTCCCAAAGTCTATACGCAACAACGTGCACACGACGTACCACCCCACCCCATTCAAACTAACCCCCACCCTCCTATCTACCCTACTTCCATTTTCTCTCTCATACACACTCGCTCTCACTCAGACATCAGCCGGTTTATTCTGAAACAGTCTCACCGTGAAAACTTAGTTGAAGTGAGCTTGTAGTTGCCCCGACTCCTGACATAATTAGGTGGAATGACAGCTCACTTGAAACTCACTTCACTGATGTCTTCACTCTGAGATTTTTACAGAATAGACCGGCAGTATTACATCCACGTGTACAACAATAATACCTCACCTTGAAGTCTTGCAGTCCATTTTTTCCTAATCTATTTTCTGAAGAGCAAATCAGTCTGCGGATTAGATCCTTCGCCTCTTCTGACACCTGTGAAATAAAAAATAAAAATTGATCTATAATAATTATAATCATAATCACCATCTGCCTAGCCTTTTCCTAACTATGTTGGGGTCGGCTTCCAATCTAACCGGATGCAGCTGAATACCAGTATTTTACATGGAGCGACTGCCTATCTGACCTCCACAACCCAGTTACTGGGTAATACGATACCCCTTGGTAAGACTGGTTGTCAGACTTTCAGACTATAATAATTATAATCGTAAGAAGAATTCGACGTAATCCTTACCACAACGTGAATGATGAATTTAAATCGTATTTTGACGCACTGAGCATGAAATGTAGCAGTAGAAAATTTTCAGCGCGTAGGTACGTAAAAACGCGATCAATATCGCATAGCTTACAGATTGGAGGAGTATGATACGCCCAGTTAGACAAAGTATTATTGCTTATTCTATGGCAATGTCTGATAATTTTACATGTACCTACACTGGATCTACAACTAACATGAGGTATGTCATATAATTCACTCGTACCTGCGCGGCGTGCTCATCAGGGGGTGGGCAGTGGAAGGAGCGCGCGTGGTTCATGATCTTGCCGTATGTTTCTACTAGAGACTCCGCGTAGAACGGCGTCTCACCGAACAGCATCTCGTACATGCATACACCTGCGGGTTGAAAGAAAATAAACAAATTATGTACAGACGCCAGCAGGTCAAGCTACCCGAAACTGTCAAATTTTCCCAATCAACCTTGAACCTTAATGCTTTAACGATAAAGTTGAAAATCTATTAAAGAAATTTGACAGATTGTAGTAACTTGATGTGCTGGCGTCTGTAGACAGACACATGTTAGGTGGTCTATAGCTACAGCCGGTTGAGAAATCATCAAATGACCGCTTCCGCTCTGGGTGGAGCGGAAGGGAGTGTCAGACTTACTGACTAAAACCCACCCATGTTCCTTAGTTTGCCCTTTATGTTCCGGGGTAGCGGTAACCCTTTCGGACAATCCCGCTGACCCGACAGGCTTCGGCCCTAAGGGGCTCTACCTAACCCTTCGGGGTACACAGGCGTGATTTTTTTTTCCCCTTAGCCTATTTTGTCGCACTGCTGGGCAAAGGCCTTTCCCATATTCTTCCACCTTTCGTTGTGCTGTGCCTTCTCCGTCCAATCGGTCAGGAATGAGTCCAAATCGTCACGTTTCTTAGACCTGCCTCGGTGACGACGCCCGTCTTCAGGCACCCACTGTGCGACGACTTTGGCCTATTTGTCTGGATGATCCCACAAGTGTGACCGCCCAGTCCCACTTCAGCCTCGCAGACTTGGCGCCAACAAATCAAATCAAATCAAAAGTCATTTATTCAAATTAGGCTGAGAATCACACAACATACAATCTATTTTCTAACTGAACAGACAGCTGTGCTGCTGGGCAGTTTGTTGCGCCACTTCTTCTCCCCAGCGAAAGCACTAGGAAGTGGTGAAGGGCGGGCGTTTTGCGGGGACTGTCTTATGTAATATTGACGTTCGAAAAGTGCTGATTCTCAGCCTAATTCGGGTAAATGACTTTTGATTTTGAGCATAGTTGGGAAAGGCTGCTCGTGATGAAGTGGCCATTGTTGACTGAGAAGTATTAACAATAATTTAAAAAAAAAAACAATTCATTGGGAATTACCTAATGACCACCAATCACACTCTGGACCATATCTGCCTTGACCGTCTTCCATGGCCTGCAAAACAAAAATAATAAAATGTCAAAAAGAATAATAATATCAGTCTGTCATTGGCATAGTTGTAGTGGAATAGCCTATAGAGGTATGAGGAACAGGATGTAAAGCACTCTCATCCGCCATAGAAAAGTGAGGATCAACCACGTCCCGACGACTGATGTCGGGACGTGGAGAATGCGTTCTTGACACCTGTCAGTTTCATACAACGAATACGTGTTTTGCGAATTTGATCTTTAATGGCTACTAAAATTGTCGCACTGTCGGGAGCGCATTCTCTCGACGGCCCGACTGTAGTTGCGCGGTAAACTCTGCTTGTGCGATGCAGGATTTTGCATGACGTCATTATGATGCGTAGTTCGCATGTGGCGATGCAGATGTTGCCACAAGCACTTGAATTAAGTAAGTTACCCGTAATATCTCGGGCGATATATAATCGGGAGTGCCGACTGCGACGTTGCTCTGCACTTTGCCGTCGTCGCCGAGTCGCAGACACGAGCCGAAGTCCGCTAGTCTGATGTGACCGCTCGCGTCTAGGAGCACGTTGTCTGGTTTTATGTCCCTGTGAACGTAACAAATAATTATCAGTAAATAGAGAAGGAAAGGAGAAGAGAGAAAGGAAGGAATGAGACATTTGCCCAGCAGTAGGACACAATCTGGGGCCGTCCTTATTGCAGTCCTAGATTCTTAGCCATTATAACTGCTTCTTCAGGTTAAAGGATGAAGGCATGCTACTTCACAAGATCATTAATTTATTTCTTTGATGGATTTTTATTAAATTTGTAGACCGGGTTAAGAATACAACAATCCGTTCCATCACTAAAATAACTGATGTCACTCGGAAAGCTGCCACGCTTAAATGGAATTGGGCTGGACACATCTGCCGCATGTCAGACGATCAATGGGCCAAACATACGAGCCAGTGGGTTCTACTTAATGGCAAACGACATCGCGGCAGGCCCAGACGGAGATGGCGGGATGAGCTGGACTCCTTTCATAAAGATTGGTCCTTGGCAGCTCTGGACAGAGAGAGGTGGAAAGAGAGTAGGGAGGCCTTTGCCCAGCAGTGGGAATAAACGGCAAACAAAAAAAAAGTGAAGGCAGAATCTTAGAGAAGTAGAGAAAAAAAAGACATATTGCACTCCAAATAAATTGGAATAAGGGCAGGAGAATGATGATGAACAGAAAGCAGAATCTTCATCCGTTAGGGCAAACAAGTCTGCCGCGGGCTGTTCGAAAGAGATACCGTGGCCCCTGGCACAGGCAACTGAAGGAACACGGGTGGGTTTTAGTCAGTAAAAGTCTGACACGCCCCCCCGTTCCGCCCAAATCGGTAGAAGTCATATGACGATTTCCCACCCAGAAAAAAAAATAAAAAGAGGGGGGTTCAGAACCATGTACTGAATACATGGCAACAGGCTGCGCATCGATGTCCCCGCCATCCTGTGTACTATAACGATGGCTCATGTGCTACCCGCATTCAGCGAATTCCTGCAACCTATTTGGCTACACTACTGTCCACCTCGTACCGTCACCTATAATAGCCTCCCGGTCACGGTGGTCAATCTCAACGGAGATTAGCCAGGTACGCAGGAGATATTATAGAGCATAATGGTGGGTGTAAGCTCAGGCTCCACCCAGAAAAAAAAGGGCAAAGAAGTTTGAACCTTAATTTTTTTTTATACACGTTTTTATTCTTGTATGCGTATTGTGTACACATGTTTGAGACAAATAAACATATCTTATCTTATGGAGGGCTGGTATTCAGCTGCATTCAGTTAAGACTAGAAGCCGACCCTAACATAGTTGGGAAAAGGCTAGATATGTGATGATATTATGGAGGGCAACAGTGGGCTGAGTAGAGTCCGTTTCCCGAAAGAAGTCCCGCGGCAATAAGTGGAACTAATTATTATTATATAGTTAGCAACATTCCAACAACAACTCTCCTACCCCAGACACCTTTCTCTGTTTAAGAATGTGCATTTTATTAACCAATAATCAAGCCTGCTACTCGTATATGATGTCGAGATAAATAAATAAATCAATATTTATGATTCCGTCCTACGACAGTGGCGCCGCGTCTACGAGACTTCTTTTGTGAAACGGACTCTAGCTCAAAGTTGATGATGCCTAAGGAATGAATAAAGCTGCAACGCTGCATGTTCTTCAGTCATGTTTTGTTCTGAAGACCAATCAACTTAGCCTATCGCAGTCTACTGCTGGACATAACACCGTGTCCTCCTCGTTCCGTATCCAATCTGTCCCATCCACCTTATTAAGGTCATCGGTCCATACAGCTGAAGATGAACCGGTGAAACTCACCTATGAACATATCTGAGCTCATGCACACTCTGTATGGCGAGCACCATCTCGGCGATGTAAAACTTGGCCATGTCTTCGGGAAGCCGGTCTTCGAACTTCGACAACAAGGTCAGCAAGTCACCGCCGCAGTAGTAGTCCATTACCAGGTACTGGAACAGACAAGAGAAGATTAGAGGATATGTCTTGGATACGCTTGCCGCGGTTGGTCCGTGGATAGGTGGTCACCTATCCCATTCTGCATCCCATCCTTGTCCCCAAGCTTTCTAAGTCGGGACGAGGCACATTAGTTCATGGGAATTCATTTCTTATAACGGTGGGAGGGTGCCCAAGTCTGGTGCCGAGCCCTACAGGAGCACGCGGTGGATTGGGGCGTGCTCCCTTTCCCACAGGGAGAGTCGTTCTTAACTGTGATATTTTACACAATTAGGAAAAACGAAAATTTTCAACGGAGAGGTCTTGGTGTGTAAAGATGGTCATCTTTACACACCAAGACCCCTCCGTGCCTCAGAAAGCACGTTAAGCCTTTGGTCCCGTCTGTCATTCGTAGTTCCTTGACAGTCGTTACGGGTTGTCAGAAGCCCGAAAGTCTGACAACGAGTCTTACCAAGGGGTATCGTATTACCTAGTAACTGGGTTGTGGAGGTCTGATAGGCAGTCGCTCCATGTAAAATACTGGTATTCAGCTGCATCCAGCTAGACTGGAAGCAGACCCAACTTAGTTGGGAAAAGACTAGGCAGATGATTATTGTATAGATTGAGGTAGACCTGTGCCTACACCTTTGTGTAACATCAAACTACACCCATATTTTGCCATCTTCACACTTCCAAACACATTTGTCACACTAATGAACTTCGAACACTATATGCAGGTGAAAAACATTTCCTGCGAACCTTTTTCAGTAAGAGGCTGTTCATTTATTACGTAAGACGATTTGAGGGGGGAGGGTGTAAAACAAGGCTTATTTTTTCTTACGTGGGGGTGGGAGGGAGCTAGCCTTTTCTTACGTAAGATCACATAAGTTTTTAATATTTTGCTACTTTTTCTTTGCAATTTTGGTAGATACCTACTGATCTTACGTAAGATTAAAAAAGGGGGTTCATCCAGGTCTTATCTTTTCTTACGTAGGGGGAGGGAGGGTCAGAAAGTGGTCAAAATTGTCCCACTTAATAAATGAACAGCCCCTAAGGACTTGTGTTGACAACATTTTAAACACAATTTCGAATAAAGCTACCTAAAATAGACATTTCATGAAATATTCTCTCCCCTTGGGTTGCGTAACAAAGTTAAGTTGTAAAGGCGTGGCACGACAACGTGAGCTAAAGTTGTGTGCGCATGCGTGAACTGTGGGCGGGGTTGGTACGTACTTGTTGCCTACCTACAGATTGCGAAAAATATAGAAATAGAACAGGATAAGACAAAATATGTTATGTGCTGATTGAATAGTTTTTGATAATATTTTACATAATTATATCTATTTTATTTAATACTAGCTTCTGCCAGCGACTTCCACGTGAAATCTCTTGCTCCCTCGACCCACCCCGTTGCATCGCCTACCCGCACTATTACTCTGTTTTCGCTTAGCGATATTTTTTACTTTTTTTTCTTTTTGCTCTACTCCCTAGGGTCTAAGCGTGATGTTGAACAGCCTATAAACTTCCTCAACAATTGGTCTATCAAATGCAAAAAGAATTTTTCGCATTTGAATTTGTCGCGTGTAAATAAACAAACACTATTGCATTACTTACTCCATATTATAAGTTTTTTTTTTTTTACAAAGGCTAAGTAGTACGGGTCGATCGAAGGTTAAGCTACGCTTGCCGCGGTCGGTTCGTGGATGGGTGAACATCCATTACATAACGAGAACCCTCCGTGCCACGGTAAGCACGTTAAGCCGTTGGTCCAGACTGTTATTCGTAGATCTTTGACAGTCGTTACGGGTAGCCAGAAGCCCGAAAATTCTGAAAACCAAACTTATGAAAGGGGTATTGTGTTACTCTGTAACTAGGTTGTGGAGGTCAGATAGGCAGTCGCCCCATGTAAAATACTGGTATTCAGACGCATCCGGTTAGACTGGAAGCCGACCCCAACATAGTTGGGAAAAGGCTAGGCAGATTGATTGATTTGATTGTAAGTTGTTTTATTTTTATTAAATAAGTTACAATAAAATTGCTAAACTCACCAAGTTGTGTTCGTCCTGGAAGGCATAGTGCAGGTTGGTGATCCATCGTCTGTCGCCAAACACCAGTACATCGCGCTCCTCTTGGAAACAAGCCGTTTCAGCCCTCTGTAAATTATTTTGACTAATTAATACTATATGCAGGACAAACCATGATGATCTTTAAACGGCTTAACAGACTTTCATCAAAAAAGGTATACAAATAGAAAAATACAATAAAAAAAATAAAAAAACCTTTTTATTGGTAAATCTATTTGGGAGCTACTCTGCTATAGACAGACAAAGTTCTCAAAGTTATATCAACCATCCTATTTCGAATCGAAGTGACCTTACCGTATTTTTCAAAGGGCTGATTTTTCAAGCGACAAATAATTTTTATTCGTGGAATAAAATTGACGTCTGACAGTTTTCACTGTCAAAATTTCAAAATTATTCCTCCGATAAAATTATCTGGCGTTGGAAAAATTTGCCCTAAAAAGTACAGCACCATTATAAACCCCTTGAGCAGCACCAGCAAGCATGTCTCAGTCAGCAGACCGATGTCTCAATGAAATAAGAAATT
Organism: Apamea monoglypha; assembly: GCA_911387795.2. NCBI lineage: Eukaryota > Metazoa > Arthropoda > Insecta > Lepidoptera > Noctuidae > Apamea > Apamea monoglypha. Next base: position 9,804,757 of record OU426940.1, on the reverse strand, counting down.
ATTGTTGTCAATGGTCTGTCCAAACCACCTGCCGATACCGGTTTCTTTTTTTTTGTGTGATGGTTTCAATATTTTATTCAGAATAAAATAATAATTTGTATGTAAATAACAACTAATAAGTAATTAAATTAATAAAAATAACAAAATTACATCCTAACTTGATTAAAACTTTGTATTCACAAAGTAAAATATTGCGTCGAAAAATTCATCCGCATCGCTGTCGACTCGAAATTTACCCAAGAGACTGGCGGCATTACTACGTTCTTATGGCAACGCTTAGCCTCTGGCCAAGGTACAAAGCCAGCCCTTGAGTCACGGGAAGTGTCAACCAGCCGTTTCAACATTTCCTTACAAGACCATGAGCACTCGGACCCCACGGCCCGAGGGTTTCAACCCCAAACGGGGCCTTTTTTAGTGTAGAATGTAAGTTAAGTGAGCAAATTTTGTGGAACAATATGGCTCCTGTCATTGTCTTACCTTGAGCATCTCCCATTTATTGAGTATTTTCATGGCGTACACTCGTTCTCCTGTGCCTGTGGTCCCAACGGTCGCAGCCGCCATATTGCCGCCGCCATCTGTGCCCTGTAGAAGAGAAAACCATGTAGGACATCATCTACATCACATGAGAAAAGTTCAAAATCAAAATGGCACTCGTGGGTTGCAAGGTTGCAACTGAAAATCATCGTCAGGTGGTACACCTTTTGTTGTCATCTGACATTATACTGAGCTGAGGCCCTTTTGGCATATAATCTTTGTTTTCTGTTTTACAGTTTTAAGGTTTATAAGGTTATTCATTTTGCTGTAATGCCAATAAACGAATTTTTCTTTCTTTAAAAATTCATTTATTGAAACTAGGCTGAGAATCAGCACTTTTTGAACGTCAATATTATTGTACCTAATTGGGTTTTAACCATTTTCATTAAAAGTAATAAAACAAGAAAATAAAAAACATGCGGTCGGGGGACCCCAGTCATGAACGAACTTGCTTACGCAATACTCGCACGCAAATACACTCTCGTATATAATAGAAAGAGAGAAAGTCGCATAACCCTTTTTCCTTGCGTGTCTATTTCTAGTACCAGTCAAATACGACAGAAAGCCGCATTAAGAAAAAAAAAATGCCAAGACCAAATACATTCCTGTAGGCTTGCAATTCAAAAAGATTACTTGATAATTACAATTCACATAGGTATTTTATTAACACTGACAATAATGTGTAATTAGTACGGTAGGTAAGGTATGCCGTCTGTGACGTCAACTTAGTTTCAAATTCCTTAGAGAAATAACATTAATTATAATAGGCTCTATTTTAGTTGGTATTTATATTTAGACACTTGAAATCAGCATAGACAGCCTCGATTGAAAAAGTAGAATATGTATTATGTATTTGCGTTGTATGTGCAGGTAAACCAGAAAAGGCAATGATTGCCTTTTCTGGTTTACCTGCCTGCTAATTCGGAAACACGAAGATTACCGATTATCGGTAATCTTCGTGTTTCCGAATTAGCAAATATAAATTTTCAAATCCGATTAGTACCTAGTTCTAAAGATTAACGCGTTCAAACAAACAAACAAATTCTTCTGCTTTATTATTAGTAAGTTAGGGCCGGTTGTTTCAAACGGTTGGTTAACGTAACATACGTACGTCAAATAATAACGATTACGTACTCGTTATTATTTGACGTACGGCAAGGCCATAGAAACAACACTTTTTTCGGTTTGACGATTGTTAGCGCCATTTTTGACGTATACGCGTGCGTCAAGTGGACGTGAAACATCCCGCCCATAGTATAGATAGATCCCACATAGGTACAAAGAACCAACGATACCTATATTCAAATTTTATTTATATTTCAAATTGACGTTATTTCTAGTTAAACAAATATCAACTTCAATTTAATGGTAATTAAGTTGATTTCAGAGTGACTAGCACTATTGAAAAAGTTATAAAAATGTTTGAAGTTGTAGCGTAACCTGAAATTTATTGTGTAGGAATTAAAGTTATTTTTCCATAAACTCATAATTGTTTACATTTTTGGCGAATATTTCGCGAATGAAGATTAAATACGCGTGAAAAACATAACCCGTCTTTGCTATCGCTCAGTCGGTTAATAAGCTATCCTATCTTCCTAAGCTTCAGAATCGGGGGCAGAGGTCATCTGCCTTAGGGTCAGTTCACACCGAGACGCGACGCTGCGCGCACACTTTAAAACGACCTACTGCACCGCGCAACGTATTCTGAACTCTCACAATGCAATGTGTACCTTTTCGTGTAGAAAGTAAAGTATATTTTGAGTCACTCTTTTAAAGTGTGCGCGCAGCGTCGCGTCGCGTCGCGTCTCGGTGTGAACTGACCCTTACAAATAAAAGTTTCATATTCCTGACGATTCATTAAAAAAAAATTATTTATTAATCATAATTATCATATTGGCTAGACAACATAAGTTTCGAAAATGTTTGTTTTTTATTTCAAACTGGATTTTTAATTAGTTGCAAACCTGAGGTGGTGTGTCTAGAACAAGTTATTAGAAGCGACTTCAGTCGGTTTATTGAACTACGTCAAATTTTGTCTAAACAATTTCATTTATTTTTATAGAAAAGTCAACGAGTCGATAATTTTTTAGGGTTTCGTACCCAAAGAGTGCCAACGGGACGCTATTACTAAGGCTGTCTGTCAGCGGGCTGTATCTCATGGACCGCAAGAGGTGCACAGTTGAAATATTCACAGTGTGCATTTCTATTACCGCTATAACAACAAATAATCAAATCAAAAGTAATTTATTCAAAACAAGCTGAGAATAAGCACTATTCGAACGTCAAAATTACATAAGACAGTCCCCCAAAACGCCCGCCCTTCACCGCTTCCTAGTTCTTTCGCTGTGAAGAAGTGGCGCAACAAACTCCCCAGCAGCACAGCTGCACAGCTATCTTTTCAGTTAGAAAAACTTGATTCTATACAATAGTAGGTATGTAACGTAAACAATACGAGGCACAGAATATTTAATTAAATCATTTGCCATATCAGCTAGTCACGCCAATAATAAAAAATAAAAATTAAGGGCTGTCCATACAAGAAACGTGTCTTTTTTTTTCGGCGTTTTTTGCCTTGTGGAACGGAACCCTTCGCGTGCCAGCAACCACTCGGCTATAACTAACTAAACAGTCTTCAAGTCAATCTCGATAATCGTCCATTTCTATTTCTAACAACACATCTACGACAAAATACTCTTTACGCTTGCAATGCTTTTAAAATACCAGTAACATAATCAAACGGAAATTACTTCGCGTAACCGAATTATAGGGTTAACAGGCCGAACTTCCGTCGTATATTTTACCGTAAACATTTCACTAGACTATGGGAAGGTACTTGCGTAAAGCAACGGTTTTTCCGATACAGACCGCTGCAGGATCTACGGAATGAAACAGTTACAATGTTGTACCAGCGGGGTAATTGCGTAACACACTATCAGTAGCAATGGGTTTCATTTTGACAGTTCAATAACATTTATTGCGTTATTTACGTTGTTGAGCAGACAAATTTTTCGAACATATGAATCAATGGATTAGCAATATCCTTCTAAATGATTCAAATTAAAATTGATTGAGTGTTACGCAATTACGTTTCTGCTTCTTTATGTATGAGCGCATAGGTTAATACAGGGCATTTTACCCGCACCGATCGGTACCGACTTGCCATTACCGGGAACCCGCGTCGTTATGCAAGCACCCTAAGCTCACGATCGCACGGAGGTAAGAATATCGTGGCGGGTTTTCATCGCGCACTGTACTTTCAACTCTCGGTGTTTATCCCAAACGTTGAGAATCGAACAGGGCGCATAAAAGCGAGTCACAAAAGCACACTGTTGAAATCTAGTACGCGAAAAAAAATCGCCCGTTCATACCTGGGCAAACGCAAATTAAGACACAGACACATTAGTGTGTCGTGTTGTGCCGTGACTCGGGATATACCAATCAAACGAATCAGTTCAGGACTACGTCAAATCACAACGAGTTTTGATAGGCAAACACTGCGTCAGAAGGCACGACACAACACAGTAATATGAACCCGGCTAAATTCACAGTACCTGCATAAAAGAAGCTCTCACGACGCAGACTTCGCCGAAAGCCCCTCTGCCGATCACCTTGACCAGCTCGAAGTCGTCCCGAGAAAGTCGAAGCCTCTTCAAAGCCGTCGCCACTGGTTTTACTGTTGAAGAACATATCATTTTAAATGCTTTGCGTGTCAATTTTGTCCAATACGTCACGACCTGAAGAAGTCACCATAAGCGCCTAAATTGGTCTAAAATTTGACGCAGGGTAACTAGCACTCGGTAACGCATATTCCAACTGACTAATCCTTTCACAACGATGATTTAAACCTAAACAAATTACATGTTACATACCGTTTAGCTCATTGATGAAGTCATCTTCGGCCATTCGGGCATACCTCACTTTTGAAGAATGGAATTCGTAAAATTCCCGAATCGAATTGCAACATATTCCACATCCAATGCAACCATTTGTGATATAGCTTCAATACGCTTCCTTTATCCATGCTTGGTCTTCAGAACGATCAAGATTTTCTTACTAGAACACACCCTATTGCTGCTTGCAGCGCATTACGTCACCGGTTCCCTTTTGACCTTTTGAAAGCTTCAAAGCGCAACGTTTTCCAGTAAACTCTGACCCAATTCCATTGCACATCGTTTTGAGAGCACTTTAAGCTAATATATTTCAAGTTAAGTAACGTTTTTATAGCAATATTGATGGTAAAGGACATGTCGGGCTAGCTGCAGTGATGCGACTACCGTGCAAGCCTTCCGTACTGCGCCTGTTCGAGTTACGAGTACACGAAGTGAGTCTAGGCCCCGCAGTTCTCGTCTAAAAATATATTGATCGATAACAACTGAGGATGCGCTGTAGAAGCGGGTTATTCATAGCTAATTTCTTCTCGTTTCCTTTATAAATCGATTAAGGGATCATTTCGACGGGTGGCCGTGTTTTAAGAAACAGTTGAAAGATGTTTTCGCTCCATGTATCTTTTTGTAAACAAATATTTGTATACAAATAATAGTTGTGCCTACGGTGACGCGTCGGACTCGTGGTGACTGCTCAGTATTAATGTGTTATACTAAACCCTGCGAAATAATTGTGTAACACATTAACAGTAGCAATGGCTTTCAATTTGACAGTTCAACAACATTCATTGCGTTATTTACGTAGTAGAACAAAAACATTTTTTGAACATATGAAGCAATGGATTAGCAGTATCCTTCAAAATAATTCAGATTGTAATTGAAAATGTGTTACGCAATTTAGTTGCGGGACAGAAAACATTTATTTACGAAGGTAATAATCACATGAATTGGACAATGGAGTCAAAAGCGTACGAACGGAAAGAAAAGTCAAAAGATGTCAAATTAATATAATGATGACTTTTTTAATTCCATAGGCATTGCTTTTGACCACTATCTCACCAGAGCGTAAAACTCTGGGTTCCTAAAAAAGCGGTGAACGGTCACACAATAAAGGCTGCTCAAATACAGTCTCAGTCAGTTTTTTTGTCACCTTAAAGGGCTGTTCATTTATTACGTAAAACAATTTCTACCAATTTCTGACGCCCCCTCCCCCTTACGTAAGAAAAAATAAGACTTGAATGAAACATGGAATCTTACGTAAGATCAGTACCTATCTACCAAAATTGCAAAGAAAAAATAGTAAAATAATTAAAACTTATAATTTTTGGTTACTTTTGTGATCTTACGCAAGAATAATGCGATAAGGCCACCCATTGTATGTTTTGTAGTGTTTAATGTAGTTTTCTGCTATTTATTTTTGTAGTGTACAATAAAGTATATATATAATCTAGATAAATAAATAATCTAGACCCCTCTAACCCCCATGTAAAAAAAAATAAGTCTTGCTCGGACCCCCTCCCCCCTAAAATCGTCATACGTAATAAATGAACAGCCCCTAAAGGGGATGCGATAAGGTGGCCCACGAAATTCATATTTTCTTACGTTTTTTGCAACTTTCAGGTCAGTGTCAGATTATATGTTGATTAAAATATGATTCGCGACCGTCTCTGCAAATTGCAAAAAATTAAGATTAAAAATTAAAATTACAGATTTTCATGACATCCGTTATGATGTAACTGCTTTCCTGGTACACCCAAGCTTAAGCGATATTGGGGTCAATGAAGGTGCAAGCGTCGCCTAGAAGTAACCCATTCACTACAACTAGAGCCGCTGCAGTGTGATTCTGTAACCATCTCACCGTGAAAACTTGGGTGAAGTGAGCGCGGAGTGCGTTGTCATTCCAACTAATACTAGGGATTGACACTATTGACAGCTCACTCTAAGCTCACTTCAGCTAAGTTTTCACGGTGAGATTTTTACAGAATCTATCGGCTGGTCTTAGTAAGGCGCCTGCCTGGGTTCCTTACTGTGTGTAAATAATTTCATCACCACTGCTCTCAAAACGGTAAAGAAAAACGTCATGAGGAAACCGGCTTGTCCTACAACCAAAAATTCGAAGACATGTGACATCTACCAACCCGCACTGGTCCCGCGTAGTGGGTTACAGCCTTACAGCCCTCCCCCTCTCGAAGAGAGAAGTGTCCGAGCAGGGGGAACATTATAGGCTGATTGTGCTGCGTAACCCATTCATTCGGGACTGGAGATTTTAAAATGGTAGGCATAATAATAATACTGTCCATTGACTCGGCACATTTTTCAATTGATGGCTCAATTGATGATTGATAGCTTGGCGTAGTGTGAGTGAAATTAGGTCAAATAAAGATTTACATCTCGACTGCCATATCACTATTGACCAACTTTTACAAATGTGGCGCTACAGGTCATTTATATCAAATCATAGCATAATCAGTGCAGTGGTAGCCCAGTGGTCACGGCCGCGACTTACCGAGGTGTAGGTCGCAGATTCGAACCCAGTCAGGCGCTTTAATTTGTGTAAATTATATCATCACCACTGCTCTCAAAACGGTGAAGGAAAACATCGCGTGGAAACCGGCATGTCCTAGAACCAAAAATTTTGAAGACATGCAGTGGGAACAGCTGGGCTGAGTATATACAGCTTAATCAACCTGTAATGTTCCTACTGCTGGGACACAGGCGTCCTCTCGGTGAGAGGAAGTCCAACACGGACCCAATACGGGTTGGTACATGTCACATGTCTTCGAATTTTTGGTTCTAGGCCATGCCGGTTTCCTCACAATGTTTTTCTTTACCGTTTTGAGAGCAGTAGTGATGAAGTAATTTACACAAAGTAAAGCGCCTGTCTGGGTTCTAACCTACAACCTACAACTATGCATTGCAGGTCGTAGGTTAGTCGGGGACATTACCACTGGATCACCAATGCTCACTATAAATAACCAGTGTAAAAAGACGCTAAAAGAAGCAGAGAGTCACATGTACTCTTCGTCATTGTGACATTTGTTTGTACTGGACAGTACCTGGGTACCTTCTGGCTACGGTCATATTTAAGGACAAAGTTCCAACATTTTTTTGGAGTTTCTTTACGTAAATCAGTTTTAAATGTTATTATGACTTAACTTTAAATACCCCCCACAACTCCTGCAGTGCTATTCTATAAAAATCTCGCCGTGAAAACTTAAGTGAAGTGAGCTGTCATTCCACCTGACGCTAGAGATAGCTAGGGATTGCCTCAAGTTCACTTCACCTAAGTTTTCACGGTGAGATTTTTACAGGTTAGCACGGCTGTACTGTTGCATGCACCCAAAAGCACAGTGTTCTGCGTGTGTTCATTGCGCGCTGCAGCGACTTTCACACCAAAAATAAAAGTCGTTTCCCAGCAATTATTTTTACACAAGTTACTTAGTTCAATGTAAGTACAGAATGCATAGACGACGGCTTTATGGGTCTTTTTACACCTTGTATAATTTCTAAGTATCAAAGTAAATATCAAAACTCACCGTAAGATATAAAATCCGCCACCGCCTTCTCCCTCCGAAGACTGCTATTGCAGCATTCGTCGTACAAGATCAGTAGCATATCGACCAGGGTTTCCACGCTGAGGCCGTGGGTCCTCGGAGCCTGCAGTCGCCGGGAGATGAACATCGTCTCGATCTGCTTGAGACGTTTGATGCCCAGGACTGTAGAAAGAAGATGGTTTTAATCAGTGGGCAAAATTAGGGTATCTTATGAAGGGTAGGTCTTAATCAGCGTTGGTTGGTTAGTGAAAACGGGGTAACCTTGAGGTTACCCCACGTTGAGAATCTATGCTTTAGGATAAGTCCTAAAGCATAGATTCTCAACGTGGGCGATAGCGTCCCCTCGTGGGCGTTGGAGGCTTTCAGAGATAAAATATCCATAGAAAATTATATATCCTACCTTACGACTATACTATAATACTACTAGCTTATGCCCGCGGCTTCGCTCGCGTTAATTTAGAATTTGACAAATCATGATTCGAAAGACACGTGGCGCCATCTATTATCATAACAACGTTATTGTTGTTTTCCTCGAGAACAGCAACCTTTTTTTCGGGATGAAAGGTACCCTATGTCCGTTTCTGTACACCTGACAACGTATATGCAAAATTTCAGGATGATCGGTTCAGTGGTTAAGAAAGGCGTGAAAAGGTAACAAACAAACAAACAAACTTACTTGCGCATTTATAATATTAGTTAGGAGTAAAAAAAATTGGGGGGCTCTAGGAAAAAAATATTCAAAATCAGGTAGAGAACCTATGTCCTAAAGAAAAGGAACGAGCTTTATCTCTGTGCGTTTTCAAGTCGAAAATTACAGGTGGGAAATGTTTTCCACAATTCCCATTTGATCATGGGGTAGGAATATGCTATTAGAAACTATTCCTGATGCCGTATGATGACGTTTTAATGCCAGCATAATTCTAGTGTGAGAGAGATGGAGCTATACATGACCGATAGCACCATCCCTTTTAAGGACTGGCATCATAATGGCATTAATCCCTACTAATATTATAAACGCGAAAGTTTGTGAGGATGGATGGATTGATATTTGTTACTCTTTTACGCAAAAACTACTGAACGGATTTGGATGTTTGGTACACAGATAATTTATAACCAGGAATAACACATAGGATACTTTTTATCCCGATATTCCTACGGGATCGGAACCTACGCGGGTGAAACCTCGGGGCGCTGCTAGTACTTCATAATACGGACCCTGCTTAGTGAAAAAAATAAACTGTTTTACTTTGGCAAAGGGTGAAAGTTTTTATAAGGATTCAAAGATTTAAATAGAAGTTACATAGCCATTGACACAAAAAAAGAAACCGAATAAAAAAGTGTTCAAATCGAAATTATGAATTTATAATTTTCATTGCAATTACATAAATAATAAATAATGAAATATTTATATGTATTCATTAATAGGTAAACCAATGACGATCATATTACTGCAAATTACCTACATTCGTTGCAAATAAATGATTTGATTGATTGATTTAATAGTACTAATGCCAGTGTTACTAGGAAAATGCCAGGAAGGAAAAACTGTCAAATACCGACATTATTTGCAATACATAATATCAAGCCTATGATTTCCGATATGAAATAAACTAATAAAATAATATGTAGGTACAGCAATTATTATTTCAAACTCTAAAGGAAGCTAACAACAATACATTTTATTTGTTCAATTAAATCAGATTTTATAAATAACAGCCGCGCGTCTGTTTCCGCCTGCGGTTTCACTCACATCCTAAGGAAAATACTACACGTATCATTCCTATACGTTAATCCATATCGTAGTCTACCTATGTGGTAATTTTCATCCAAATCCGTTGAGCCGTTACTGATAAAGTGTCAAACAGACAAACATACAGTCACAAACATTCAAAACTTCACAGTTTTAGCTCGATAATCACGATTCTCATGCCCTTATCCCAATTTATTTATTTGCGGTCAGCGCAACATGTCTTTTCCTTCCATACTTCTCTATTCATCGTCATCTCGGTAGTAAACCCCTTTCTGGCCATATCATCATTCACACAATCCATCCATCATTTCTTTGATCTTCTCCTACTCTTATAATAATAATAATAATAATCTTTATTCGTTCAGACTACAATGGTTACTCACATTCATACTGAAAACTTTCCTCACGATATTTTTCTCATTCCTCCGCATCACATGACAACCGATTTGCACACAACTTTTCAGTCACCGGTACATTGAATGGATATTAAGTACGTTTTATTTCCGTATGCCTATTATAATCCTAAACCGACATTTTACTAAGGACCCTTGAACGTCTAGCTAGATATTTAAGCGAATGAAGTGCTAATACGCGAGTCTTTCTCAATTAAATTCAAGAAATATGCATTTCTAGGTTTCCCTGAGCAGTGGTGGCAACGGCCCTGACTTACGACTTACGATTTGTAGGTCCTTGGTCAGAAAGGCGCTTTACTTTGTTTAATTTATTTCATCACTACTGCAGTGCGATTCTGTAACCATCTCACCGTGAAATCTTAGGTGAAGTGAGCGTGGAGTGAGCTGTCATTCCAACGAATGCTAGGGATTGACACTACTGACAACTCACATCAAGCTCACTTCACTTGAGTTTTTACGGTGAGATTTTTACAGAATCGACCGGCAGTTCTCAAAAACGGTGAAGGAAAACATCGTGAGGAAACCGGCCTAATATCTACCAACCCGCACTGGGCCCGCGTGTTAGATTATAGCCCACTCCCTCTCGAAGAGAGGAGGCTTGTGTCCCAGCAGTGGGAACATTATAGGCTGATTGTGCTATTATTTGATATAAATGATCTGTAGCGCCACATTTCCGAAAGTTGCATTAGTCAGTAGTGTTGGGTCTCAGTTATTTGAACTCTGGAAGTCTCCACACATCACAGTACGTCAATTAATGTTGCTTACGCATTTGATTGGCAGCTGTAACGGATGTCAGACGCGCTTTTCATTTTAACCACTAATTAGCAATCCTTCTGTTTATAAACCGCGAGTACAAAGCTTATCTCTTTTGTGCCATTCTTCCTTGTTCTCGTTGTAAACATAACAAGGTTTGTTTACTAATAACTCCGAATACGCATTGCGCATTTGTGCAGTTAATTCAAAGACAACATCTTGGTAAATTCGGGTAGTAAATCGAGATATTTACAAGGCAAATGTGAGTGGAAACGCCCCAAAAGGACATAATAGTGCCCTCATTGGTGATGTTCTTCATAAAGGTCAGGTGCGCAGTACTCGCGACCGGCGTGCGTGTATGAGCATCTAAGGAACGTAGCAGGAGACATCTGCCAAGCCCCATGGGAAGAAGGCGTAAGTTTATGTATGTAAATCGAGAAAAGAATAAATGTATGCGTGGGAGATCTTTTTTTTATGAAGATATCATTTTTCGCTCAAGTCGCATAATTCTATAGCACAGACTGGTAACCCAGAAAGGACACTTGTTACCTAGCCGTTTTTAGGACATCAAGGTTAAGTATTTTTAGTTTTTAGCCAGTAGTTTCAATACTGATTCATGAACTACGCGTGCAGAATAACTCACAACGGATCATCTTTTCTTTTTTGTGTTGCTGGCAAGACGGTATTTCAGAAGGCCAATTCCCGTAATTAAATTAAGGTATTTTTGACAAATTGAGACTGAGATCAGACTGTGAACGTTCTTAAAATTACAAGAATTACCCCCTTTTTTTGGGTGGGAATTCATCAGATAACTTCTTCAGCTCTGGGCGGAGCGGGAGGGCACGTCAGGCTTTTACTGACTAAAACCCACCCGTGTTCCTTCAGCTGCCTGGGCCACGGTAACTCTTTCGAACAACCCGCTAGGGCCGATGCCTGCAAGGGTCGCGGCCCTAGCGGACCCCGTCAGTTAGTGTTGACATCTCTTTGCGTGCATGGAACACAACGCACCGTCGACCCGGGTCTGGTCCTTACCGGATGGCGAGCTACCCATTCCTCGCCGTCCGCAAGCCCGCGCCTACGATGGCCAGAAATCGGCTCTCAATTCTATTTCAACGCCCAGGGACAAGAATTGCCCCTCAGATCTTGTTGGCCCAAAACTTCGCCACGGCGCGGCGTCGTCGGTGGCAGCGCAGAGGTCACTTTGACTGCACGTTTTGGCTGATTGGATCATCTCTATAAACTAGGAGATAGGTTTCAACGCTTTGTAACTTTTCTTCAATCCAGTGCGTGCCCAACATTACGCGTTATATTAGTATGATTAAAATATAGTCGCCAGCAGGTCAAGCTACCCGAAACTGTCAAATTTTCCCAATCAACCTTGAACCTTAATGATTTAGAGATAAAGTTGAAAATCTATTAAAGAAATTTGACAGATTGTAGTAACTTAATGTGCTGGCGTCCGTACTTAAAGATCTATTGAACGACAAGAAACCTAGTTCGCCTTCGTATTTTCTGAGATCAGTAGCCTATCAAGCACTTGAGAAATACAAACAGCCGACTGATTGCCATAGGGCAAGATTGTGTGTGACAACGCTTGCCTTAGTGCTTGTTCGGGTTGAGTCATAAGTGCATATAGACATAAACGTGCTGGCTCCGTCATATCAACAGGGCCTACGTGTCGAAGATAATGCTGTCAGCTGCCCGAAAATTGTCTAGTCCAGTCATAAACGTAAATGCCTATCAGAAGGTCTATTCCCGTAATTAAAAACGTACGATCGAGTTCAAGGAACGGGCAGGGAGCCTACTACGAAGTGCAAAGTGCGAATGATCGGAACGGACCGACACATGGCCGAACCGAATATTATTGAAAAATGCGGAAAAAGTTCGTATCGGCTCAGTTGGGTCGGGATCATAGTCAATATTCGAAAGAGTGTAGGATCTGGACCAACCGAACCAAATAGTAACTTCTTTGCAGGAAACGGCCGAACATTCGGCCGATACCACTTCGGAGTAGACCCCCAGGTTAACGTCTGTCGGGTCCGCTAGTAACTACAAACAATAGCAATTGAAAGTCGACCGCCACGCCACCAGGGTTACCAAGGGGTATCGTGTTACCCAGTAACTGGGTTGTAGAGGACAGATGGCTACATGTAAAATACTGGTATTCAGCTGCATCCGGTTAGTGTGCATACACACGAGCGACACGCGTCAACGGCAGAGGCAACTGCAGCCGTTGACAAGGGTCGACGGCAGCCGTCAACACCTGTGGTCGCGTGTCGCTCGGGTGTGCACACTTAGGTGAAAAGGCTAGGCAGATGATGAGGCTGATCGCCACGGAAATATAAAAGCATGTAGTGTATCATGATAGCCAGCGATCTACAGTGTTATTTATACTAAGAGTATAATAAGCGATCACAAACAAAGTGCAACGAAGTTGTGTGTCACACAGATATGACTGATTATTCTGAAAAGTATCAGCACTTAGTGCAAGTATTTAGCCCTAAGTGCCAGAAATACCTAATCTGCATTCGCGATTTATTTGCGAAAAATGTAAAAAAAAATATGAGTTTATGAAAAAATAACTTTATTTCCTACACAATAAGTTCAGTTTACGCTAACATTTTTATAACCTTTTTAATAGTTTTAATAGTCACTCTGAAATCAACTTAATAATGGAATTATAATAGAGTTGATATTTGTTTAACTTGAAATAAAATCAATTTGAAATATTAGTTTGAATAGAATTTCGTTGGGGTTAAAAATTTCATGCTACTTTAGATTTTCAGTGTCTCAGATATGAGTCAAAAGTGATGACTCAAAAGGGTGGAATTAAATGAAATTGTTTATCCTGTAAATAAGATAACGGAATCACTTTTACGCCATATTATAAAAAAAATAAGCTAGGTGGAGTCGCCATTTCCTATCTGAACCCTGAGAAGAAAAGGCGAAACAAACACAAGGATCAGTCTCTTTTAAATTCCAGACATAATCTTGGTCAGATCGTGTGAAGACAATGTAGATGAGTGCATGAAATGGTCTTTTGAAGTTTCACACAGTTTTCAGTGAACCAGTTCAGTCAGTGCAAGTTTTTGTCATTAATCGTGTAGCTCAACTTGAGGAGCTCAACGACTCGACGAACAATAACAAAGAAACGGCATTTTTGTAGACCGCATAACGACGTTTTGATTCCGACAGCTCTACCCTTGTCCTCTTTTTAGGACGGTTTAAAAACAAAAGCTATTTCAAAATAGTTCAGATTCCAAATCTGGAAGTTGATTCGCGAGTGTTGCCAACTGAATAAAGAGAGTAAAATGGGTTAGCTTTCCCTAAAGCTGTTCCAGAAGCCCGATATTATGACTGAATTGGCGGCAGACCAAAGGCTTTACGCCATGAAGGGTAAAATACCAATTTGGATACAAACCAAACCAAAAAGCTTGACTTTTGAGCTCTACGCCAAATATTATGCAAATTGAAGTTAGCTGAAGAAATATTACAGAAGAGTGGGTAGTTAATAAATATCTGTGATTTACTGGTTTTCTGAGACTCTCTTCAATCATGACTGAACGACATGAATTATACTTAAATATTTACTAACCATCGACTATGCACAGACAGAAGACCTACTTATTATCTGCAAATAGAACTGCTAACATGCTATTTTACTTTTATTTACATATAAAAATATATGGAGTACATAATAAAGAGTATTCTCATCATTTGCCTAGCCTCTTCCCAACTATGTTGGGGTCGGCTTCCAGTTTGACTGGATGCAGCTGAGTAACAGTATTTTACATGGAGCGGCTGCCTATCTGACCTCCACAACCCAGAGAAAGAGAGAAAAAAAGAGAATAAAAAGAGAGAAAGAGTATTCTATTCTATTAAAGTTCAGTGCCGATCAAACGTCAAAAATGTATGGTTAAACAGTCGCTAATCACTACTTAACGGACAGTCCCCTGTGCAGGGCCTGCGTGGAGGCTGAGGAAACCTCTTTCGAGTGCACAGGCGTCACCCAGAATATGTTAGAAACCCTCGGGACACCCAGATCTTACACAGATGTTCTTAACAGGCCAGGAGACGTAATCAACTACTGCAGGGAGGTGGGTTAGTTGGAATAACCACGGACGGCCGCCATGGCCCACGCACAATGGTCCACTTGAAGGACTAAGGCGCCTACCTCATTGGATCGGCGCGTTTTCGTTTCTGTACAGATTCTTTACCGAGAAACACTTCTTGACTGGCTCGGTTTGCTACGGTTTTTGTCATTTGTTATGGGTCCTGCGCCGCGTTTGAGTGAACTGCGGGATGGGGCGGGAGTGACGGGACGGGCGAGTCGAATGGTTCAGTAGTACTCTGTACAGAGACGTGTGTAAAGAATCTGTACCGATACTACTCAGTGAGGAAGCTCTCATTTAATTACATGCACTCGGTAAAGAATCTGTACAGGGGGTCTACTCCAAAGTAGTATCGGCCGTTTCCTGCTACGAAGTTACTATTTGGTCCGGTCGGTCGCGATCCTACACTCCTACACTCTTTCGAATATTGACTATGGTCCCGATCCAACTGAGCCGATCCGAACATTTTTCGCATTTTTCAGTAATATTCGGTTCGGCCATGTGTCGGTCCGATCCGAACATTCGCACTTTGCACTTCGTAGTAGACCCCCTGATTCGGAACAGAAACGAAAACGCACCGATCCGGTGAAGAAGGCGCCTAAGTGCGGAATCCAAACCCCATAACATAGAACATAGATGTGACTGATCAAAACCTACTAGTAAAATACGAAACAAAACTATTACAATGTCGATGAACCACCTGTCCCTGGCGCGTTAACACCTAAAACCTCATTACAGACAATCAAACAGGAAATAACATGGCTAAATTAAAAAGGACATCCTATTACTATAAAGAATAATATATACAGAACATCACAAGCGCACATAGTAACACAATGAATCAGTTACGCCTGCTGCCATGCTAATTAGTTTGTTAGTTGGATAATTGGCTGTATGACTGAATACCGCAGCCTTGGGACAGGTGTGAATTAAAAAATAAGTTTTGACAGGCGCGTGGAATGGAAGTCTGCTCAATTTTGGCGCGAATTTATATCGGGGTAATTCATCAATGTTGCAGCGTTTGGAATAAACAAAATGCAGAGATAAGATTTCACACGCTTTTGTATTCATTTTTTGTTATACTGTTTAATTTTGGAAAAGCTCCAATGCTCTTGCTTTCTATTGATTTATTCTATTGTATTTATAGTCGACTGTACCATAAAATAATTGAAATAAATGCCTGGCTCTGTCTTTCTGTGCTTTCTTCATAAAATCTTTGCCCTGCGCACCATATTCATGGGAAATTTCATGTAACACACTTTAGCATAATCAGCCTATGATGTTCCCACTGCTGGGACACAGGCCTCCTCTCTTCGAGAGAGAATGGGCTGTAATCTACCACGCGGGCCCAGCGCGGGTTGGTAGATGTCTTCGAATTTTTGTTTCTAGGACATGCCGGTTTCCTCACGATGTTTTCCTTCGCCATTTTGAGAGCAGCGGTGATGAAATTATTTACACAAAGTAAAGCCACGAACCCACGACCTATATCTCGTAAGTCAGGGCCGTTACCTCAGGGCCACGACCACCACTGCTCTTACATAATAACCAGGAATCATTCCGCCACTCAAAGCTTGTTATTTGGGTGTATAAAGTAATCTAATATACCTACTTACACTTTTTTTTTACCCCCCATTTAACACATGCATCTACTTAATTAATTCTTGTAGTTTTTGATAAAACAGTTAACTGTAAACTTCTAATCTTTCTTGAAAGACTAAGATTTTTATAGTGACAATATCTGTTTACGAAATGTCTAGGTTTAATGTAAAGAATATATTATGACTAGCTGCGCCCCGCGGTTTCGCCCGCATATGTTTCGATCCCGTGGGAATATCGGGATAAAAAGTATCCTATATGTTAATCCTGGTTATAAACCATCTGTGTGCCAAATTTCATCCAAATCCGTTCAGTGGTTTTTGCGTGAAAGAGTAACAAACATCCATCCATCCATCCATCCATACAAACTGTTGGATTTATAATATTGTTAGTAGGAAGTAGGATTCTCTGTTTGATTGATTGCTGTGCCCCACGGTTTCACCCGCCGCATCGCCCGCGCTATTACTTCATTTTTGCTTAGCGTTCTAACTTTTTTTTCTCTTCGCTCGTATCTTACGGATCGTAGCGTGATATTAAGTAGCCTATAACCTTCATCAAGAATTAGGCTATCAATTACAAAAATATTTTTTCAAATCCATCTGCTAGTTGGGTTCATCCGTCTGCTGTTCACTTGGGGGAGGCCTATGTCCAGCAGTGGACGTCTATCGGCTGAAATGATGATGATGATGATGATCTGCTAGTTACGGAGATTAGCATGTTCAAACAAACTCTGAAGCTTTATTCTAAGGATCGTCGCAGGCGTTCTGTAGTTTCTGCCTACCTCCAAGGGAAAAAAGCGTGAGTTTACGTATGTATGTAGAAAAACGTTTTTTTACGTGGGTTTGTTAAAACCAATGTGCAGGAACAAACATCATTTATCGGAATTTATTCAACTGCTAAAGTCCAGAGGGGCAATTCTCGTAATTTTAAAAACGTTCAGTCTGATCTCAGTCTCAATCTGTCAAAAAATTCTGATTTCCCTACATTTTTGACATTTGTTTGTCGCCGAGATGAGACTGCGACTAGATTTTGAACGTTTTAAATTACGAGAATTGACCTTCTGAAGTCTTCATAATAAATGAGAACACAATAAAAACTGCATCCAACGGAAACCTGATAAACACTAAATAGAGACAGTTGGGTGTAATTAACACCCAGATAAGTCTAGGTGTAAATTACACCAACTTTCTACCTAGTTGACATGCCTGGGTGAACATAAGCCTTACAGGTAGATATCATTTTATTATAAGCTGTAAATACAAAAACCGGCCAAGAGCGATTCGGACTCGCACACGAAGGGTTCCAAATCACAAGGCAAAAAACGCCG
Source organism: Apamea monoglypha (assembly GCA_911387795.2). Taxonomy (NCBI): domain Eukaryota; kingdom Metazoa; phylum Arthropoda; class Insecta; order Lepidoptera; family Noctuidae; genus Apamea; species Apamea monoglypha. The sequence goes on along the minus strand of OU426940.1, from coordinate 9,786,834 downwards.
GAAAAACAACGTGTTCATCCGGAGTTTTTACCCTTTAATTTTTAACTTTATTTTATTTTAATCATTTTTTGTTATAGCGGCAATAGAAATACGCACTGTGAAAATTTCAACTATCTATCTATGTGAACCGTAGTTCATGAGATACAGCCAGCTGACAGACAGTGGAGGCTTAATCATAGGGTCCCGTTTACACCCTTAAAAAGTAAGTGAACCATGTGCGTTCCCTACACATCAACATTAATATTATAAAGAGGTAAAGTTTGTAAGTTTGGATGTAGGAGGTAATCTCCGAAACTCCAATTAGAAAAATTCCTTCACTGATAGAAAACTACTCTAACTGAATAGGGGGCATATTTTATGGTATCGTTGACTTCCACGCAGAAGCCAGTATAATATGAAGAGCCTGCATTTTACTAAAACCATCAGGAAAAGCAACAGTCCCAAGCATTATCTTCCCATTTCTGCAATACATTTCCAAACTGAAAAACCCAGTTACAGTTTCCTTGCCCTGGCAATTGAGCCCAAGAACATTCAATAGTTAATTAGCTCATACATACACTCATCACACCTTCTTCCCATGGGGTTAGGCAGAAACCACAGAATGCCTACTACGATCCTCACATCCTTTTACCTCATTTACATTCACACATCTGGTCATACATGCACACGGCTGCAAGTACTACGCACCAGAAGGCCACTTCTCGTAATTTAAAACATTCAAAATCTAGTTGCAGTCTCATCTCTGCGGCAAACAAATGTAAAACACAAATTGAGACTGAGATCTGAGGGGGCAATTCTCGTAAATTTAAGAACGTTCACAGTTTGATCTCAGTCTCAATCTGTCAAATATGTTGTGTAATTTCCCTACATTTTAACAAGTTTTTGACATTTGTTTGTCGCCAAGATGAGACTGCAACGAGATTTTGATTGTTTTGAATTACGAGAATTGACCTTCAGACTGAGAATATCCTTAAAATTACGAGGATTAGCCCTCTGAGCTTTCTGAAGAAAATCACCAATAAGATCACTATGTGTTCTTCTACTATGGCATGCCCTCCCATCGTTTCCACTCACATATGCCTTGGAAATACCTTTTATTAGTTGCTTTTCATTCATCCTCTCAACATGACCAAACAATCTTAGCAGACTGATTTTTTAAAATTATTGTCACTACATGTTAATTAACTTCTGATTAAATTTTACTTCTAGTTTATAAGCGACAGCCCCCAGTCCAGGAAAATCACTGTCCATTCAAAGGTTGCCTGAAAGAGATCGCAGAAAGCGATAAGGCCACCCATTGCATATTTTGTAGTTTTTGATGTATTTCTTATGTTGTGTATTTTTGTTGTGTACAATAAAGTATATATAAATAAGCAGCCTCTGTCCAATGTATTTTCTCTTTACATGTTATGTACAGCTATAATTTGTGTATACATTAGCAGTAATACCTATCCTAAATACTATTGTAAACCAATGTTGAATGTATACAGTATCAGTGTTCTTTGATAAATAAATAAACATTTGTTTATCTTCTACTTTCATGAAAGCCATCTTGTACTCTATGAGGAGTAATTCCCTACATTAATAATATTAAAGATGAAAAGAGATAAATACAGGGTAACAGGGACATAATGCATTGCACTTTTCTATGAAACACCAGAGGGGCAATTCTCATAATTTTAAGAATGTTCACAGTCTGATCTCAGTCTTAATCTGGCAAAAATACCTTAAATTTCCCTACATTTTGACTAGTTTTTGACATTTGTTTGTCGCCGAGATGACACTGCAACTAGATTTTGAACATTTTAAATTACCAGAATTGGCCTTCTGATTTATTGTTTGATAACTGGTGAAACAATTTCTATGCTAGGGGAATCTAGTAGTCTAAGAGACATTGTATGAATAATGAAGTGAGCAGTTTTATGAAACTCCTCAACAAATTGCTAGATCTGTAGCTGTGATAATAAAAAAATATATTACCTGGTACATTATTGGTGGGTCCCAAAGCCCGATCGGGCGAAGAGTCCTCCTCGTCAGACATGTTGGCTCCGTTCACACCATCAACCATCGGTCACTCACTTAATGTCTGCACTTGGCGACAAATCACTTCATATTACACTTAACACTAGGTCCTATGAGATTCATGTATAAAATCTACTTAAAAAAAAACAATTTAAGGCATGCAGCTTATTGTTTTGTCTGTCTCATAAGTGTGTTCCATTGTTATTTGAGTTATTTCTTCAGCATCTGTAAAAGAGATTTTGGTTTGGCTGTATGTGGTTTGGTACTTGTGCTTGACTAAAAGTTACAGAGCTAAGTTATACTCAATTTTTTTTTTTTTTTGTCTATATTGCCGTATTCTTACTTGCTAGTTCAATCCAAAGTATTATTTTGTGGTAGATTTAAATTCTGTATTATATTCTTGTGACATAATCTAGACAATTTCTAACTAGGAATGTATTAAGAAATATAGATTGTTCTTAGTGGAAATACATATAAAAAGAAACAAGGCCTATCATTTTATAATCTGTAGAATTATTAAAATAGAATTTTATTGAAGTTTTTCATATCTTGTAACTAGAAGGTCACCAGTATTAAAAATAGTTTTATATGAGTATTTTTTTTTAGAAAAATATTTTTTGTGTAGGAGAATACTGCTCCAAATAGACATGTTCATATCTAATTAGTGTTACCTTATAAAATGTTGTTTTTTAAAGGGCTAGTATCATCACACTGATAGCTGCCTGATAAGGTGACCACAACAGTGTTCTATTTACAAAATTCTTATTGTTTATATTTTTATATTTAGGCAATCAAGAAAACACCCTATTGTGCCTGAATAAAGGATGATTCTTGAATAAAATATGAAATCTCTAACAACGAAAATCTAGTAAGAGTATATCAATAAGAAATAGATAATTTAAGGAATCTGTGTATAGAAGTGACTCACATAAAACCTAAGTAATCTTACATTCAAGTCTAACCGGGAAAATAAACTCTAACAAATATAAATAGTTCTAAATAAGTCGATATTGTAGCATCGTCGCCGCAACTGCAACTCCTACCCACTACATTATAGACTGGGGTCACCAGGAAATAAAAACCGATTTTCGCTATTGTCTAACAAATCAAAAGGCGACAACTGCTTTCTATTCATTGATTGCAAGGTTGCGGGTGTCACACAATACTAGAGCGCTTTCGCAATCCCTTACAAATGAACTTTTATGTACATTTTTATACCAAAAAAAGAATAATGATCACGATGACATATCGATACGATTTCCGCATCGCGACTATAAATAAACAATAACATATACTTGCGTGCAGCTAATGTAACATCCCGTTGATGCATTTCTATTTCCAATATATTTTTATATCGCTCTGAACAGAACACAATACCACTAAGATCTTAACCTATATTTTTTCTATCGATTGTTATGCAAAAACACTTAGATGAGTCATCGTTTACACTTTTATACAACACCACAGCTGCAGGTCCATGATATTCACCTGGATATTCCGTTAACTTTAATTGATTTTGGCTATGGCTACTAAATCATTTTGTTTAAATTATTTTTCGATCCTTTCGAAGCAGACATTTTACTCGGGACACTGGAAGTGTTGCTATAGGAAGAAATGTTACAATTTATTTATTGTTGTGAAAAGTTTGCGAAAATAAATACACAACAATTTGTTAGTTCCTTCTTCATTAATATACATTTATTTACATTAAAATGCTTATATAAATATTATACAACTAACTGACTACCAACTAACTAGGTATGTACATACATTATATGACTAACTAACAAACTATAGAAATAAATACAAAAACGTTACAATTTGTTTATATTCAAAAATATTGCAATTATATATTTATGATGATATTTTTACTATGAAATCAATGAATTGTTTTTTTTCTTTTAATCGATTCTCTGTTGTATCGATTAATTAAAGATTATTATCGTCAAAGATACAGAGTTTGCCTCCTGCGTAGAAGTTGCATACATGTATTTAAAATATACCTAGTAATATTACATGAAATTGTTACTTTTGTACTATTTATAAACTTTTTATCTCAACATTACAAATCAAGCAAAAATCTACACAAAAATGTGCCACTGTTTGCTAAATACAGAAGTCGTCTGACTGGCAACGTCTCTACCGGATCTAGAGTCGGAAATACTTAAAAATATGTGAACATTTTAGTCGTTATTAATGTTTATAACAGTTTTTTGGGATTATAATTCACAAAATTTGCACAAAAATATCTAAATTAGAATTATAAATACATAAAATTTAGAGAATAAACTACACTTTTATCAAAATGTAATAAATTCCAATTAAAAAAGTCACTCCATTGATAGAGCGTCATTTGTACGTAATGGAGTCGATGTTCTATTCGACGAGTTGTAATTGAAATAATTATATAATTTTCGATGAAATATCACATAAAACTGTTTGTTATTGTGTATTACTGGATTGCAGTGAATGGTTATAGATATTTTATGGATACCTTAAGCGCTAATAAGCTTTCAAACAACCTCGTTTTATCAATGGTATGTGTGACATCAAAATATTTTGGAAAGTTCATTGAATTTATCATAAAAATCTGTTCTACGTGCATAATCTTATGTGAATACCTTTATTTACGTCTCAAATAGTGATCCCTGTAAGTTAGATGCAATGTGCTATGTCGTAATCGTACAAAAATTCGAAGGCTTTGTCGCCCGCGTAATTGAGTAGCAAAACGGAAAGGTCATGCATTCATATTCACCTTTTTGTTTCCAGAACGATGATCGTCTTTATATAAAAGCAATTGTGGTGCGCGAACAACGCATATTATAGTTTTGGCTGCGAACCAGGACTAGTTTTCATGGTTTTGAGGGGGCACCTTTGTGGACCACAGTTAGATGAAGGTATGGCCTCAGATCAACCTGTGAAGAAGAAACAGCGGATTGACGCGCCCGACATCGATGATGGTAGCGACAGATCTACGGAGGATGTTCTCACTGACATATTCGATTCTGAGACAACCCCTGCTGAGACGTCTGAGGAGTTCCCGTCAAGGAATGGTGAGTCTCCTGACAGCGGCACCGTTAGCGAAGATGCAGTGGACTGTTCCAGTCTCCTGAGACTCCCTAGTGACACGAATGTGGAGATCATACCATCCTGCTCCAACTCAACACCACATTGGAACTCGGAGGATGATAAACTGCTTGCCGAGTTGAGAATACTACAGGATGCTCTTGTTGGTCAGTGTTTATGTAGATTTAATGAGACAGCAGTATCACAGCTCTTTGACAGACAACTCAATATCGTTTCCTGGCCCCTGACATGTTCCCTTACTTATTTATCTACGATGCAGCTTATGTTTGATATATATTTAAAACAAAACAGTACAGGCACCATATGTTCAAAAATTATGCAAGCGTGTGACATATTCGTTAGAAATAGGCATGATTGGATAACTGAAGTGGTAGAATTGGCAGACCATAAGAGTAAGTTCATAACATTTGTGGCTTGTAGAGTACTAGCTAGCTTTCTTATAGTCTCTAAGGACACCGTAGATGAAAATTGGCTACAGCAGATTGCTGAAAACATTTACCTGTTTGATAGAATCAATAGGATCACAGTACAAAAGATAAACTTCAGTCTAGATATAATAAAGAGGATAGTCGAGTGGAAAGATGTGGAGCAGCATCCTTTAGAGGACAGTAGTTACATTAATTCAGTGGGAAACATGCAAGTGCAGGAAGATAATCCGTTCAGGAGTAGTGTTGGCTATGGAAGTATTAGTGGGGAGATGCCATCTAGTTCCCACAGTAACCTGCACAATGCATTTTCAAATCTACAAACGCATGGTGCACCATCCACTTCTTCAGAGCAGGAGGGGCCAGTAGCACTCAGACTAAATGAGCCAGTTTTAAAACTATCATCTAATGAACAAAGACAGATGGAGCAATCTGAATCCCCTGAGCCACCCCAGTCTAGGATAGAGAGGGTGAATGAACATGGTTGTGTCACCGTCATACTCACAGACTCGGAATCCTTTGACACCTCACACATAAAATGCCTAACAATTAAAACGCTAGAGCATCACTGGCCTCTGCTAGTAAAAAATATGAAGCTTCTTCTTCTAAGGTACCTGAATTTAGCGAATGCTGAAAATTGTATACTAACATTTTTCTCGTTATGGGAGAATATTATAAGTGTAAAAGCGAATCTCTCAGTTATAGACACAAAACCATTTTATGCGGATTTGCAGGGCTTTGTAGACCTGTTAAGGAATACAGTGTTGCCAAGTCTAATATATACTCATTTACTAAGTTTGTTCAATGAAGTTCTGTGTTATGGGTCTACATTGGCGCTACAAGATATTTTGCCTGAAGAGATATGCTGTCTGGCACACTCTATTGTGAGGTTTGTTAAAGACTTTAGATTACTAAATGATGTAAGAGTTCAATCAAGTAGAAGTGGGTTTGGATTCTTAGGACATGAGTGCACAATCCTGAGAGACTATGCCTTAGGCCCTGAAGTAGCGCCCTTATCATCATCCATTCAACTCGTAGACCAGAGTTATGGAGAAGATGAAAATGACGAATCATCTAGAGGAGAAGTTGATAAAACTATGCTGCAGAGAATGTCGTTACTAGTTCTGAAATCTGTGGCTGTCACGGTTAAAGAAATGCGATGCGATTCCTCTGACAGTTCAATAGACTCGTCAGATTATAATGCGATACAAGATATGCAGATTGTAGAACGATCTATTCGCGACGTTCTTAAAAAACTGGATGTTTTCATTAGAAACAGCTTAGAGTTCCATCCTGAGACGCCGTTTACGAAAATGCTGATACATTTGTTCAGTGAGCAGGATGACTATTTGATTGAATCCATGGTGTGCACGCTTGATATAACTGTAGGGATTGTCTATAGAAACTCGATGTACCCAGACTTAATACCAATGCTTAACCCCATATCCTCATTCATAGAATTCTTGAAGGTTGTATCACATGATAGTGATGTATTACTGGACTATCTTGTGAGCAACGAGACATGCTTCTTGCTGTATTTGCTCAGATTTTTGAAGTTTGTGAGAAGGAACTGGCCAAAGTTTCTGGAGACTTGCCAGCAGACAGACTCTGGGGGAAGCAGAGGTCTGGATGATACAATGAGAGTACTAATAAGGTTGAGGCTGCAAATCAGCAGACTGGTTTCAAAGTCCCTGTTCCCGTACAATATAAGCCCTGTACTAAGATTGTTGGAAGTCTGTGAAAGTTTGTATGAAGGTAATGAGTTTAGTTGAATATCTAATATAGTATCCTGCTCTGAAATTCATAAAAGTAAAATACAAGCTGAAAGTAATGCTAGACTTGGCGAAATATTCTGGAAATATTGCTGCTTTCAATCTTGGCGAGAAATCACATGAAATTCTTGAATATAAAGCCAGGAATTTGCAATAACTTTTCGTCAATCAAAGGCTTATCAGGGCAATATGCTCATTTTCACATCAAGTGTCAAAATCTTTATTCAAACTCATGTTTTAAAAAAAAAATATGACGTCAAAGGTATGGTCTAGCACACCACTCTTGCATTGAAATAAACTATCTTATCTACAAAGACTGCCAACTCATTTTACATTCCAAACCTTGCTTAGTTTCGCGTAGAAATTAGCTCTATTTAATTTATATTAATTTTTAATGTTGTAACATTTGTAATATTATGTGTAATGTTAGTTTTTAACCTGTAATTATATGTTACTCAGTCTTCCTTTAGAGTATGTTCCTTTAATGCAATATGTTTAAAATATTGGGACACTGTGCATCTTTTTAATGGTACAAAAATAATATGAAAGTAAAATTAATTCAGACAGTTTGTAGCTTTCTTTTAAGTTAATGTTTCACCAACAATGTTTTTGGACTTTTGTAACTTGTATGGTTTCTGCGAAAAACAATGTTACACAGTGTTCTAATAAATGCCCAATAATGTGCCTTACTGTTATGTAAAAATAGGGTGCTCAGTAATAATATTTTAATGTAGAAATAAAATGTTTTCAAGAAAATATTTATATATATTTTTAGTGCAACCATTTTGCATAATAGTTTTAAATAATAATTTAGACGATTTCTAGAATTAATTTATTTTAGTTTTTAGTTATTCGGTTGTATTATATATTTAGTTTTGATATTGCATATAAAATGCGGGTCTATACATTTTTTGTTTTTAACTAAATTATATTCCATGCCACAATGATGTACATAAATGCCATCAATTACCATTTTATAAGTAAATGTAATCAGTATTAATACAATATCCTAATTTATATCGACATTATAATATAATAAAAATCATTGTTGTTTAGTAAACTTATTGAGGATGGTATAAAAGAAAAAAATATTTGCACATAAAAATCTGACAGATTAACATGTGTATGTGAACTTATTTCCAACTAAAGACTAGAAAAAAAAAAAAACAACTGCCTGTATGGTTCAGTTAAATAAAATTAAAATAAAAAAAAAAAAATTGTGAAAATTATTGTTTAATAATTAATTCTTTCATTTTCATAAGTTGCACAAATGGTTTTATTTTTGTAAGTAAGTTTGTACAGAAATGTATATCATATTTTAAAAACTAGATGAGGTCAGCGTTTCCTAGCCTACTACTCTGAGAAGAGAGGCCGAAACTCAGAGGTCAGAGACATCATCATTATTATAATGAAACACTTAATAAACGTTTGTTAGCCGTAAAACGTCCACTGCTGGGCAAATATTCTAATAAGTTTACCAAGCAACAAAACATACTTCGACTACGGGATCTTATATTATGTTTTATTATAGCTTTAAGTGATAGAACGACAACAGACTGTTATGTAGGTATAAATGTGTCCATTTTGTTATTTCCATTTAGGTATTAAGATGTTATTTTAGTATTTTTTTTAATCGATTATTTGATATGATTACTGAATCTCAAAATTGTGGACCTCTTAAATTTGCAGACCAGTTTACAAGTCTTATTTTCAAGATTTTTTTGATTATTATGAAAATATCCTAAAAGTAATGAAGTTGTTATTATCCACTCATCATTCTCCTGCCCTTATTCAAATCTATTTGCGGTCGGCGCAACATGTCTTTTCCTTCCATACTTCTCTATTAGTCGTCATCTCGGTGGTCACCCCCCTTTCTAACCATATCATCAGTCACACAGTCCATCCATCGTTTCTTTGGTCTTCCCCTACTCTTACTCTTCTCCCTTACTCTTCTCCGTAACACATGCCCATACCATAACAACCGATTTCCACACGACCATAAGCTCGAAATTAATTGGACGTAGTTTAGCAAAAAGGACTCAACCCACATTCTTCCCAATAACTCGAAAATTGAGTTAGTCTATGTAATACAACTTGAGTCATAAAAATATTGGTATATTTGCCCATAAGTGATAATATTTCAAAATATTACATATACAACATCATTGCAGCAATACACATCTAAACTTAAAACCTCGATAACTCGAAAATTACTTTTTGTGGCTTGAGTCCTTTCTGCTAAACTACGTCCTACTAATTTTTAGCAAAATATTTGTACACTTCTCTCTTCTCTTGCCAATACTAATACCGGAAAACATATGTTTTCTTTTAAATTAGTATATATGGTGTAATTCTTAAAAAAAATCATTGAAAAAGCAAGACGTTTTGTTTGCAATATTATTTTTATTTGTTACAATATTTTCAGAGCATTCATTGCTTAGAGGCTGATCACAATGAACTCATCTAAAAACAAACATACATTTAGTTAACAATCTCCTGTATTACACCTTTCATTAATTAATAATGATATATTTCACAAATTTTGGCTTTTATTTGTATTCCTGAATTATGTAAAACTTATGTTTATTACGAAGGGGAAATTCTAAATTTTTATATTTATAAGCAGTAATTTAAGTACTTGTTATTGTTAAGTAACAATAATTTAATTTAAATAACGACATTAAAATGAAATATTTTTGTACATGATGACAACATTTCTTGTTTTATTTTTTTACACTTTTCGCTCTAACACAAACGTTTTTAAAAGTATTTAGTTCCTCAATTTATCTACATTAAGTTAGGTGCTATTAATTCAAGGTATGTTCCTGAATGACCATAAAAGATACAGACATGAGCAAGGCCTTTGATAAAGCAAGACATCGTTTTTTTTATAAACACTGATTTCAGGGTCAGACTAGTCTAATTTCTTACTAAAGTCTAGTCAATACAAAACTATCTTGTTCGTTTAATTGCATATGTCTTTGTCTTATTTATTAAACATAATTACTTCCGGGCGTTCCTCAAGGCACCGACTTTGGTCCAAACTAGTTTTTGTTAGCAAATTAACTGTATTTTGGTTATTATTTAATATGTTTGTAGCTCTTACTCTGGGAATAAAAACATAGTGGCTATTTCATGCTTGATTGACAATACCAACTTGTATTGGAATGAGTGGACAACGCCATTGGGAAGCAGGTCATCACGTGGCTAAGTGCTCATACACACGGCCGACACGAGTAAACGTCTGCCGTGCACAAAATGCCGCTCGTGTATTTGAGAACCGGACTCTATACACGAGCGGTACCTTGTCGACGGCTGCAGTTGCCTTTGACTCGTGCCGCTCGTGTATGCAAACCACATAGGTTATTCTGCCTTTGTCGAAGATCTGAAGCACTAGGAAGTGGTGAAGAGCGGCCTTTTTTTTCGATATGGCATCTCGCAGTTCAACCTATGAGGTTGTCGTCTGCTTAACCGGGCTTGCCTGTGGATGCCTCAATAAATTAAGGCTTCCAGCCAGGGCTTAAAAAACTTAAAAAGTAAGCGACTACACGTTTAGGGCACCCTCTGTGGGGTCCGGACCTCGGCTTAGGGCGTCGCTTGGAGAGGGCTGTAAGGGCGGTGAAGAGCGGGCGTTATGGGGGACTGTCTGATAAAATGTTGACGTTCTAAAACTAAATTTTGATGGGTTTGGAAATAAAACCATAAAAATACGTATCACCAATTGTATTTCTAGTCATAATTTACAACATATAACATACATTAGCATTGTACACGAAGTCTAACGTTCGTACAATCACATTTATACACATATTGCTTATTTTTGGACGCAGATCCCATTCAAAACGGGGCTAAAGGTAGGTTCGATATAAGATACGATATAAAAAGTAAAAATTGAACGTATGCGTTGATGCCAATAAGCATGCAACTGTTATATATATAAGTTGGGTTGTAAAATACATAGGTAGAAGCAGTCTACGTTATGTAGGTAATCAATGCGATTGGCAGGATATTTTAAATGAGTGACGGGATGGGATCTTGGAAATGTGGGTAGTTGCGACATCAAACTACGATCTAAAGGTAGTGTGTTCTGTGCGCGTCTTATTTAAGTATTTGAGCAGTATCTTGATCATTCAAGCTAACAATATGTACAGGAACTTGGTTGTTTAAGGTGAAGAGTCCGCGAAATGCAATGTTTCTGCGTTTTTCGCCATTTGCAGGTCAGTATCAAGTTGTATGTTGCTCTAAATATAATTCGCGGCCGTTTAACCCTTCAGCGAGACGAATTTTCTGCAAGCGTATGCCAAAAAGGTCTGTATTGCCAAGAAAATTTGTGTATGTACAACCACTTTTCACTCTTATGCTTTTAGTTATAAGGTTCAGAACTTGTCTGCGGTTGTACAGACGCCAGCAGGTCAAGCTACCCGAAACTGTCAAATTTTCCCAATCGACCTTGAACCTTAATGCTTTAGCGATAAAGTTGAAAATCTATTAAAGAAATTTGACAGATTGTAGTAGCTTGATGTGCTGGCGTTTGTACCTACGAGCGTTTTTGGACTTCAGCTCAACATGTATGAATTTTAAAAAGTCAGTTAATATCAAATCAAATTCTAAACATCCTTACATTCTAACAATCAACAATAATTTCAGAATAGTTATGAAAAGTATAAATAATTCTACCTAGTTTTCGTCACGTATGTACAGACGCCAGCAGGTCAAGCTACCCGAAACTGTCAAATTTTCCCAATCAACCTTGAACCTTAATGTTGTAGCGATAAAATTGAAAATCTATTAAAGAAATTTGACAGGTTGTAGTAACTTGATGTGCTGGCGTCCGTACCTAATGTCTTATACGACAACGGTAGTACATTACAATTTTAAAATGGGGTTATTACAATCTCAAACACATTTGTATAATCTAATTTAATGTCTCTCCCATACAACTGCGAGCCACTTTTCAGACAACCACTAATGTATTCGTAAGTTTAATAACGGTCAACTACAAATGACATTGACTGTGCCAATACCTATAGTAAGCGTCAAACTTTATGACAGCTCTGAAGTGCGCCACACGCTGCGTAGTACCGCAACCCTCACCCCCGCTGACAGGTGAAGTTGTTACTGCGCAGCGACTCGCCTCATGTTCCGAGCCGCCATAGTTTGAATCGGGCTGTAGGTACTATCGCCAAAATCTATATCTGACGTAAGGACTATTTCTGCTTGCACCGCATATCAAAGTCAACCTAACAAAGGATCCTCTTTTGTTTTACTTACGGACGCAGCTGTGGTCATCATGTGCACGGGATTTTGTTTTCAAAATGGTCAGATATAGGTTTTGGCGATAGTACATACTTCGAATAATAAAAAAATACACAAGTTAATCGTTGTTTTAAATGTAATTTATCGTTGACAAACTGTACATTGAACAAACACGAGATACAATTACGAAGATTTTTCTTAATACACTTCAACACTCCCCTTCAATTTCGAGCCAGTCCACAGTCTTGTGGACTCTGGTCACACTATACCTGCTAGGCTAGTACTTTTCTCTATACTCAATCTTCGTACCATCATGTCACCGACAGGACTCCCATGCAAATTTTTTTAATTCGTGACACAAAGTTTTCAACTGATACATGCCAGTGGGGGGGGGGACCTACCACCACCTTTTATAATAGTTTTAGTTTAATCTTACTTCAGTGCGGGAAAGGGATGGAGCTGTACAGAACATATAGCTCCATCTCTGCTGGTAGGCCCCCTGATTCTCTGTATAACCAACCACTACATTTCAAGAGCTGCTGGTTGAGTACTGCCACGCTAAATAGAATCACTTTCGTCAAAGAATAGGTAAGAGATGGAGTGTTATATTGAGTATGAAAATGCACCGGCACCAACTGGTTAAAATTATCACACAGAATTTATAATAATTACAATGAGGGTAATAATCTTGTGGTAGAAATTAGAAGATTTGTGTATCTTCAGATTTAAAGATTACTGGCCATGCGCTTCATAAACTGTAAAAGTCACAATATATAGTTGTAAGTGCCCACCCCATTCGTTGACTACTCCGTAACGAATTTCAATAGACAAAAAACACTCTTAATTTCGTCAAAGTATTTATTTGTTTATTTACATTTGCTTTGCCAGCACTTAAAAAGTCAGAGAGGTGTGTACAGTCAGCAATAGTCGCTACCAAAATTTAAGTTAAATAATGCCTTCACAAGATCGCGCAAGATGTCGGTTTGGAAAGAAAAAGTAAAGTTTGGAAGGAGTAAGTTAAGTTTTATCGTGAAAGCATTTTTTTTGGGAAAAAGTAACCCAAAAAAAAAAAAGTTCTAACAGAAGAAAAATAGATTTAAGCTTTTAAGAAAATAGTGCACAAGAGTTTTGTAACTTTGATTGACTCAAGCGAATTTTGTTGCCGACCGTACCACCTAAACGTCTCAACTTCTACACATAAATTACATAACAGTCCCTTTTTAATGTCATCGTTTCATAATTAAGCTCACAAAAGTCATAATATTTTACAATGAAACATTATACGTTACACATAGTGGTTTCTAAAATAAACAATCTCATTCTGACAGATAAAAACAACCGTTATTTCACGTAGACGTTGCCAGTTGTAATATTCGTTAATGTTTTTTGTATAGTTATAATTTTTAGCCAACGTCCGCACGGTTTAAAAAATCGCGTACTGGATTTTCAACTCTCGGTTTTGAGCCGAGCGTTTAATTTTTTATGAAGTGCCAAAAATTTGATCTGTATCGAACGTCAAATAGCAAATCATCACATACAAGCCTTTTACGCTACGCTCAACATGAATGTAGCGAAAGGTACGCGTTTACTAAAAGCTAGACAAGGCTGTCTGTGGCAATAAGGCTAGGAAGATTCGGAGCCTGACATAATCCCTCTTATTTATAAATGTTACTTAGAGTTAAAGAGGTTTGCAGGTCAACATGGTCAGAGATCGCTCAAGACAGGGAGGTTTAGAAGGAATAAGAGGAGGCTTTTGCCCAGCAGTGGGACACAATATCAAAAAAAAAGTTAAGAGAAGTTTAAATATAAGAAAAAGTATGTTTGAACAGACGCAACTCTTAACTTAAAGCAACGTTTATAAAGGAATGTCTCTAACTTTTATTCTGCTATCAAGACTCTGCATAGAAAATCAACTACGTGGGCCATAAAACATCCTGCCGGGGCCGCGGGTTGTTCGAAAGAGATACCGTGGTCCCTGGCATAGGCAACTGAAGGAACACGGGTGGGTTTTAGTCAGTAAAAGTCTGACACGCCGTCCTGCTCCGCCCAGAGCGGGAGAAGTCATATGATGATTTCCCACCCAGAAAAAAAAAAAAAAAATGGGCCATAAAACATTAACGAATATCGCAACTCCAGCGACCATAAATCATTTTACATTTGAAAACTTACCATCCATAATTCTAAATTGGTAAACAACATGACTGGACCGCGACATTTATCATCCGTAAAAAATAAATTCAAAAACAATCATGGTGTTTGTTCAAAAAAATTACCACATTTGAAAAATAATAATAATTAAAACTTATCAATATATTACACAAATATTCGATTGCCGTGTGTGAATGACTAAAATAAAACATTATCACACGGAATGTAAGAACAATATTCATTTAATAGGAGCCTGTACACAATGGCCGATGTTCTTGATTTATATTCATGAATATAACGCACAGAGCAGTAATAAAACATGCAAAAAAAAAAACTGAAGACAACTACATAAAAGTTTAAACCTAACCTAACACTCCATTAAAATTTGTTACTACTCTGTGAAATACACTCCCGGACTAAAACATAAAATGTCATGTGACATGACATGTGTCAAAAAAGCAGTTTTGAAGCCACCAGTCGGTCGTCGTTCTCAGTTTTCAACTGGCCATCATTTTGATGGCATCGATGTTCCAAATTCGATTTCGACGACGACCATCTAAAAAGTCACAGATACAAAAAAAAATCAGGATGGCTCGATTCAGGTCCGGAGTCCGGAAGTGTATACCGATCCGTTTTATTCAACGGCCATTGTGCCCAAGAGTATTGAAGTTAACACCTAAACATTAAAACATCGAATACAGACAACAAATATCGCGCCAAAAAAAAAACTTAAAACAAAAACAAACATACATACATAGGTATTCAGGTATCATAGTCTTCGTCTATCTGTAGGTTGCCAGAATTCAAACTGTCTATATCAACTGGATGCGACATTACGGGCTTAATTTCAATCTTTTTCACTTCCTGTCTTATCGTTTTAGAGTTCTGCCTATGAATTTGCCGTAACGAATACTCTTTTTTAGGTACGCTCACGTTAACTGCTGTATCCAGCAATTTTATTTCTGGGTTCGCGTAATTTTTTGTAAAATCTATATTTAGTATGGGCGTAATTGGTGTGACAGGCGTTCTAGGTGCTACAATTGGTTTGTCTATGACGGCTGGTTTCGGCACCATTTCAATTTTTAAAGGTTCTGGCGTGTAGCTAGTAGAAGGTTGGGGACTCGCATACGTAGGGTTGAGTTTGATGACACTTCTATGTTGCACTTCGTCGGTTAATAACGTTTCTTGGTAAAAATTCGCGGTAACAACCGGTTTTTCTTCTGTGGACTTCTTTGATAAGTCTATGGCAGTGTCTAGTGAGGTTGACGTTACGGTTTCAGTTCTTACTAGTTTGTGGGGTAGGTTCTCTATGTCTGCGGAGAGTCGAGAGGTATCTATGGAGAGTGCCCTTTTGATGGGGTCCCGAGGAGGTTGTAAAGGTACTACTTTGACGTCGGAGCTGCTCGAGCTGTTTGAGTCTTCTCTTGCTATCCTTCGGGGTGGGACCGGCAATTCTGTAAATCTGAAAAAAGAAGATGATGGTTAAAATGTTTTCGTTGAATTTCAGTAAAGACTAGCTTCTGCTTCTGCTGCGCCCGCGTGGTATTTAAAATTGTTTTTTCTTAGTGTAAGTACCGTTTATACTTTCATATGCATTTAGTAAAAAACTGTTTTTTTGACATTACAAACAGACACTTCAATTTTATTTATTTGTATATGTATAGAGTGGGTAGTTATGTTTTGTAACTTTTGACCTTTAAAAACACCTCTTTCTCAACATAACTTGTATAATTGAAAGGATTATACGTTGCATTACCTTACAGCAGTGAACTATGTACCGTATCTTGCAACAATTAAGGTGCTTTATTCCACGGCAAACCTGTGGCCATTAAACAAGAAGGGTTACCGCTCTTTTGTTCTGAGCAATTAACAAGCTTTCCCATTCCACATATTAAAAGGTGTTAATAACAATGTTTCTTCACACCCATTCATTATATCGGTATTTGAAGGGTCATGGCGCTTATATTATGAAAGTTCCATAAAATATGTTAATTGCCTATCTAAAGTCGGCAACAAAAGTACATCAGCCTATAATGTTCCCACTGCTGGGACACAGGCATCCTCTCTTCGAGAGGCAGTGGGCCGTAATCCACCACGCGTGACATGCCGGTTTCCTCACGATGTTTTCCTTCACCGTTTTAAAGGAAATGTGTTGATGAAATAATTTACACAAGTAAAGCGCCTGTCTGGGTTCGAACCTACGACATACAACTCGTTAAGTCGCAGCCGTTACCACTGACCACTACTGCTCTCAAACAAAAATAGGCAGAGCTTTATTATCAACTATACTCAAAAACCAAAGACTATTGCCTTCTTTTTTTTTCCGTATGGGAAATCGTCAAATGACCCCTCCCGCTCTGGGTGGAGCGGAAGGGAGTGTCAGACTCTTACTGACTAAAACCCACCCATGTTCCTTCCTTGGCCCTTTATGTTCCGGGGTAGCGGTAACCCTTTCGGACAATCCCGCTGACCCGGCAGGCTACGGCCCTAAGGGGCCCCCCAGATTATGCTGACAACTCTTTGAGGCGCGCGTGGAACACTTACGCGCCGTCCGGCACAAGACTCTTGCCTAACCTCGTATTACCTCATAAAACAACATGGTATATTTGTCTATGGGACAGTTAGATAATTTCAACCTTAGTGAAGTTACTGGGAATTGTTGTCAAAAGTAAACCATTTAAGAAGTCGAATAAACATACATAGTCTTTGAACTGACTACTCAGTACACATAAAATCAGCCAATCATGTGCCCACTGTTGGAACACAAGCTTCTGCTCTGTGAGACGGAGTGGGCTGTAATCCACCACGGGGCCCCAGTGCGGGTTGGTCAATCGTTGAACAGCTAATAAAATCAGCAATAAACACAAAAATATTACCTAGAAGAGTTCGGCGAACTTTCAGCGCTCATCATTTCTTTTTCCTCCGCCGCTGATACATCTGGGATATTCTTCACCTGAAAATATTAAAAACCAAGCATATTTATAGCACATACTTCTTAAGGGCCTTATCACACTAGAGATTCGCGAGCATGCTTCCAGCGAGGCAGTTGTTCAACGCGCTCGCTGCGTGTGCGTAGAGAGTACGACACGTATGCGCAACGTATTCGCCGCGTATGTGGAACGAGAGCGGTTGATCTGAGTGTACAGACGCCAGCACATCAAGCTACTACAGTCTGTCAAATTTCTTTAATAGATTTTCAACTTTATCGCTGACACATTAGGTTCAAGGTTGATTGGGGAAATTTGACAGTTTCGGGTAGCTTGACCTGCTGGCGTCCGTACAAGAGAAAAGCGAGTGTATAATATTGTGTGCTGCTGGGGAGTTTGTTGCGCCACTTCTTCCCAGCGAAAGTACTAGGAAGTGGTGACGGGCGGACGTTTTCGGGGCCTGTCTTTTGTAATTTTGACGTTCGAAAAGTGCTGATTCTCAGCGTAATTTGAATAAATGACTTTTGATTTTACGAAAACGCGGGGAGCACGTCGCGTACTCGCTGCTGGCTCGCTTCGTTCCCGCGGAGAGCACGTTCACAAACCGCCTCGCTGCAAACACGCTGGTTAATCGTGCTATAACGCTGTAAGGGCTTCTATTATTGTATCTTATTTGTTTATAACAACAATAACAATGCAAACGTTCACACGACGCGACATCAAGCTATAGGCATTTCCAGTTTTAGATGACCTCGCATTGTATAGGCTTTTCGTACAATGAGAAGTCAGCTTATACTGGAAGTTTATAGATAGCTTGATCATGTCGTCGTGCGTACAGCCCTGTGTGTAGCTTCGAATTGGAACATTGTGAAAAGAGCAATCTAATGTCGGTAGTCGTGGAAAATTACTGTTGTTTACCCGACCACCTACCTTGGTTATTTTTTTTTTCTTACTTTTGTTAAGAGTTTTTCAAAAGGTTTGAGTAGGTGTAACAATATAGAAACTTTCGCGAAAATTACGTGATTTCAGCTGGGGAAAGAATTGAATGGGCTTCGCAAAAAAGTGCCTCGTTTTCGTAATAAAATTTCGTGGAATTGTAACAATAGAAACTTAGAACAAAGAAATTCAAAAATATTTTCAGAATATTCGAGTTTTTCCTTTGAAAGGTCCCTCTCAGATTCAACGTAAACAATGATGTTTTCGCAATGTAAGGGTTAAACGAAAACAAAGCTTCGCAAAAGGGTTTCATCTGTACCTAAGGAATAAAGTACCTAAGCTGCTACGACGAACACAACAAAAGTTCACACCAGTTTCAAAGCAATGCCACAGAATATATATTACAAGTATCCAAAAAAGACTTGCGGTATCCAAAAAATAGACTAGGTATAAAGTTTATACCTAGTCTATTTTTTGGATACCGCTTGTCCATAAAATAGACTTATCACGTTTGTTTATCACGTATGTTTCACCCATTGCACATTGAAGAGAATAGGCCTCCTTCTTTTTGAGCCATGCTTCCCTTATCTGTGCTAGTCTCATCCAAATCTTATGTTATTCTTTGTAGATCATCCAACCAACTGGCTCATCATCTGCCTAGCTTTTTCCCAAAGTCCAATCAGATGGAACTGAATACCAAAAATCCAATAACCACCCATCCAACTACCTCATCATCCTTCTTTCGCCTTTATCCCAATTTATTTGGGGTCGGCGCAACATGTCTTTTTCTTCCATATTTCTCTATTAGTCGTCATCTTGGTAGTCAACCCCTTTCGAACCATATCATCATTCACACAGTCCATCCATCGTTTCTTTGGCCTTGGTCTTCCCCTAATCTTATAGCCATCGATATTCATACTCAAACCTTTCCTCATGACATTTTCTCTATTCCACCGTATCACATGCCCATAGAAGAGAAGGAAGGAAGGGAAGAGATGGAAGGACGGGAAGAGAAGGAAGGGAAGAGAAGGAAGGAAGGGAAGACAAGGCCTGTGTCCCAGCAGTGGGAACATTATAGGCTGGTATGTACATGCCCATACCATGACAACCGATTTTCACACATCTTTTCAGTTACCGGTGCCACTTTCAGACTTCCTCTTATGTACTCATTCTAATTATTAGGCTATTGGAAAAAAATAGTATGTCATTCATAAACTTACCAGATCTCTCAGGAAGTCAAACTTGGACTCAGCCAGGATGCATTGCTTGACGTGCGAAGGACTGAGGGTCTTCGCGTTCCTGGCCATCGTCACCTGCATCGCCTTACTGAGGAGCGACTCCACGAAGAGCTCCAGGGTGCGAGGTGTTGGAGATAACAGTGTTGAGTTAAGGAGTTTGAAGATGTTGAAGATATAAATATCGTAAAACAAAAAATATCAAAATTGGTTCAGTCGTTTGGGAGCTACGATGGTGCAGACAGAATAGAATAGAATAGAATAGAATACTCTTTATTGTACACCATACAAATACAGACACACAGATACATAAGTTAAACGTATGACACACTGTTTCTGTCGGGGCTTAGAAATTTAAAAACAGGCAAAAAGAACAGCAATTTTCAACTGTCGTAAATTCATACATGGTGCAAGTGACGGTGAAAATATTAAATGATAAATGATTTTATACGTCTATACTTTTACACGACAATCATATTTTTAAAACTCCATGAGGTCGACGTTTCCTATCTGACTATTCTGAGAAGTAAGGCCGAAACAAACTCGGAGGTCTCACAGTCTCTTTTAAACTCCATAATCTTGGTCAGATCACATGAAGACCATATAGATTGGTGTCTAATATGGTTTTTTGAGGAAAGAACCATACAGATTGAGAGGACCTGTCCAGTCAGTGCACGCACTTGTCAGTAATAATTTCGGATTAGCCAATGAACAAGGTTGATGTCTTAGGGTAATATCACCACTTGCGGGGGATCTGTCGAGTAGCAATTGTTGCAAATTGAAAGCGCGACTCCCACGCAATATAAGACTAGATGTACATAATGTCATGAAATTTATTTCCATTATATCTAATGGCGATGGAGAAACCCAAGCGTACCACAATTTACTGTAAGTAGGGGTTTTTTCCGATCACATTAACATCTTTTGTAGTTTGCAAGATCAATTTTCAGCACAAACATTGACAGTACGGTAGCTACTATCGCCAAAATCTATATCTGACCATTTTGAAAACAAAATCCCGTGCACATGATGACCACCGCTGCGTCCGTAAGTAGAACAAAAGAGGATCCTTTTTACGTCAACTAATAATATGCGCTGCAAGCAGGAATAGTCCTTACGGTGGTATACAGATTTTGGCGATAGTACATTAGAAGTTTTGAATCTTCTTCTTGAAATCTTGAAGATTGAAAATTTCGTAGGTGTATTTTCTCCCTAGTTATAAGCGTTGGAAAAACTGACCACGTCAAGAGAATGGCCAGCTCCGCTGCCGCTATTGTCTGCTAAGTACATCATACTAATCCCCTACACGTCTACCAACCGCGACTTACTGAGTTGTAGGTCGTATGTTCGAACCCAGGCAGGCGCTTTACTTTGCAACAAACTGCTTTACAGTTTGGCAGAAGTAATATGTCTCGTAACAAAATATTTCTGTGAATAAATACTTTTTCATTTCATCTTTTTGACACTTTCTGTCCAGTTGCTAATCTGTCCAGCTGAGAAACTGTCCAGCTGAAAATCTGTCCAGTTGCGAATCTGTTCAGTTGCTCCGGGGGGAATAATTTATCACCACTGCTCTCAAAACGGTGAAGGAAAACATCGTGAGGAAACGGCATGTCCTATCTCCAAAAAATCGAAGGCAGGATTACAGCCCACTCCCTCTCGAAGAGAGTAGGCCTGTGTCCCAGCAGTGGGAACATTTTAGTCTGATTATGCTTCATTGGGAAGACCATGGTCAGCACTACTGACCATGAGCAGTAAAAGGTTAACGGCTTATACGATGAGTAAGGATTCACATTGACCGACCAAAAGATTCGAATGACAAGGTGCGGTTAAAAATGCTCCAAAAATAATCTTCAGATCATGACTCAACAAATACACGTTCTGTAGTAGCGCATTAATAAATCTGGCATACAAAGCGTTTCAGGATTTTCAGCCAAAGTCGTTTGAAGGACATGTAACTGTTAAATATAGAGAATTCATATCCATTTTTTCGGTCAACGTCGGTCAAAGAGTCGATAAATAATGCGAGTCGAAAAAAAAAACAACTGAGTTTGCATTGTGATAGGTTTTGATGAACAAAGGAATACGTAATTTTTATGATTCGCACGAAATATTTATCATAGACTCGTGTACAATGGGATCCTGCCTTCTCCCAGGTCGGGCAGGTTTTTTTCTGTAGCAACCCGGAATCTGGATCTGCGCCCGGCTAGTGGTAATCGTGGTAAAAGACTCGCCCATGTTACATGAGACTTACACCTAACTGGATAGATTATACGGACGTAATTTATACGCCCCATTATTTATAAATGTTGGGTAAAGTTAAGAGAAGTTTAAACGTGAAAAAAATGATGGTGAAGCACACGCTAAATCATTACTTAACATTAAGCAACGTTTATAAATAAGTGGGAGCATCTTGAGACCAGCTTCAAAAACAAAATAATCAAAGCAACAAAGACATTGTTGGCGCAGCAGTTAAACGTTTTGCTTCCTGTGGAATGACTGATCGAATCGACTACACAAGATAAATGTTTAGGTAATACTGGACGGACCATGGTTTTAGAAATAGTTTTTTTTTTAATAAAAAGGTGCATTAAAACCAGCGTCAAACAGCATCTGTCTGGGCCGCAGCCGTGAGGTACTATTGTTGTTTGTAACATTTTTTTTTTCTTTGTTAATTTTTATTTTGTGTTTCCCGAACTGTGTCCAAATCAATTTTATTCTTTCTTTCTAAATAGAAATTATTTATTTGCCAATAATAAAAATAAAATAAATCGTTGCCTCGAAAAAAGTTGGCTTTTCTAAGAGGAGTTGTCAAAAACCTCGCCGCGTTGAAAAGATATTTGGAAACTATGCATTTAAGTTTTTCGGGCGTAGCTGTCTCTAGGATGCAGAAGCCTGTCTTCCTTCACGAGAAAACAATCCATAAAATATATCAGACTTAACTAGAGTAGACTTTAATAGACTAGACCGCGAAAAGTTATAAATAAGGTAAAAACAAAATAATCAGAACAACAAAGGCGTTGTTGGCGCCGTAATTGAACGTTTTGCTTCCTACCATTAAGATATAATATAATTGTGGATGCAGTAACCCCGAGTAGAGGATTCTTTTAAAAGAAAGAGAAAATTTTGTGCATTCCGTAGTCTTCTCAAAAAAATCCTCGACTTGACTTTTCTAAAAGAAGTTTTCAAAAAACCCCCTCGCGTCGAAAAGATTTTTGGGAACTATGATATTTTTTTTTTGGCGCTGCTCTCTAGGATTCAGAAGCCTTGTTCTTTCACGAGAAAAAAAAACATAAAACTGAATCATCAGAACTATCAAAGATAGGCGACTTTATTGAGTCGACTACGATCCGGATACACGAATGCAAAAAATTAGCAACGTCTTCTCGATCAGAAAAAATCAGAGGGGCAATTCTCGTAATTTTAAGAACGTTGACAGTCTGACCTCAGTCTCAATCTGTCAAAAATACTAATCTAATTTCCGTACATTTTTGACATTGAGTGTCGCTGAGATGAGATTGCCTTCTGGTAAAATCAATATATCTTAAATCCTACCTCGAAGACCTTCCTCCCTACAAGGAAACAGTAAGATCATACATCTTGAACTGTATTTGCTTTGTACATTGAGTGTATTAATAGTCCTATTCTGGTCCACATGACTAATTCTATTCCATCCGTATACGACTGTCTGTTGACGGCATGACTACTAGCCAGCAAGGGTCGCTGTTACACTGAGTACATTGTTATAATGCCTACTGGTTTATATATAACACATAGTTACAAAATACTTATTAAAATTTCCCGGAAGATTTTTTCACTTTTCCTTCATATTTTGATGCAATAAATTTAAATCTATCAACCGTTTCTATCATCGGCTTTCATTTTTCGTACACAGCATTTTGGTGTTTTATGTGAGGGTAGGCGCACATTTACGAATTTAACACAGTGTTGATATCAGTTAAGATAAAATTTTAGCGATGTCTACATCAGGGAGACGTTGTTTGAACGATCCGAAGTGTTTTTGCTTTATTTGTGGTGAATATGTTTTTAAAAATTATAGAAAATCGGTGACAGATTTCGTAAAAATCGCGTATACCCTATTTTAAAGTACAAGTGTGTAATTTTGTCTGAAGGATCTTGGTTGCAACATGAGCGTAAAACTTCATTATTTATACTCCCATCTGGAGCACTTTTCTGCAAATCTTGGTCACTTTATTGATGAACAAGGAGAAAGATTCCATCAAGAAATTCGCACCATGGAGGAACGATATAAGGGCAGATGGGATGTGCATATGATGGCAGATTATTGCTGGAGTTTGAAACGAGACCTACCACAAGTATCACATGCAAGAAAATCATTGAAAATATCATATTTGGCGGCTTCCAAAAATTAAATATTTTTTATGGTACAGACGCCAGCACATCAAGCTACCCAAAACTGTCAAATTTTCCCAATCAATCTTGAACCTAATGCTTTAACGATAAACTTGAAAATCTATTAAAGAAATTTGACAGATTGTAGTAGCTTGATGTGCTGGCGTCTGTACATACCTTCATTTTTTGTGTTTTTCCAAAAAATCACACATATGCCATATCTCAAAAACTAAAGCTGATAGATGAAAACGATTTTTATTTTCAGAGTCAGGATGCCATATGTCTACATAAAAGCTAATTAACCGTCTGGTTGATGATGAAATGCTTTAAGTTTGAGTTTAAGCAGAATTTTAAGAATGCGGTTCGGTGATTCGATCTCCCGAATATTCATCCATTCTGGTTAATATTTCGGATTATTTGATTAGAAGATATGATATTATTTGATTAACATATCAGCCTATAATGGTTCCACTGCTGGGACACAAGCCTCCTCTCCCCGAGAAGGAGTGGGCTATAATGTACATACCCCGCGGGCCAAGTGCGGGTTGGTAGATGTCACATGCCTTCGGATTTATATTATTTAGCGTTTTCTAAATATTCCATTTAAAATCCTAAATGGGTTAAACCTTAAAGGAATTGCCGGTGTTCAAAGTTTCCGATAAGTTTGCGAAGAAATAGGTCAGTCAGTTTTTTAAGTAGAACAACTGGCAGTACCCGAAAGTCCTCGCCAAATAGCCAAAATCGATCAAGGTTGATTTCAGCAACCATTGTGCAACATAATTAAACAAACAAACCATATTGCTCCGTCTAAAGCCTGGAGGAAGGCCGAATCGAGTTCCTACACATTTTGGACCGATGATGTGTCCCAGTGTTATCTCAGGACTGTACCTAATTTATGACCTATTGATGCAAAAATATACAGCAGACATCATGCACACACGTAATGCAGACTTCCGTTTTTGCGGTGACGTCATGACATTAATGCATTGTTTCCGATAAAGGAAATGCGCTGAGAGCATCACTTAGATAAAATGTTGCTGATTCATCATGTCTAGCGTTTTACAGAGATATACTAAAAGCCTCCACGAATGGCAATATTTAAATATAGGTACGTGGGGTGCGCCCTGGTTAGTCAGCCTCGCTTGATGACTTCCTAATCTTTTTACCACAGCACTCGTAAAGTGGGGGCTACTTTGAGACGGAACGGCAGTAGATTGGGATTGTGGAGCTATGTTACAAACCATGCTCCACCTCTTATCCTACCCAGTGTCCCAACAACGCCGTGGAACTGACGAAGTTTTGGGAAAACAAGATTACAGTAAATACAGTCGTGCCAGCGCAACGACACGAACAAGTAGATACGGTAGAAGAAACACTTTTCTCTATAATTTGGCTGACTTACAGAAACCAGAAGAACAAAATAAGTACGTTTTGATGGAAATACGATCGACAATATTGAATAGCCTGCATTGACGATGGTCTAGTATTCGGCCAAACTGCGAGGCAATTGCGTAACACATTATCGGTTAATCGGTAATCGGTTTCATTTTGACAGTTCAACAACATTCATTGCGTTATTTACGTGTTGAGCAGACAAATTTTTCGAACATATGAAGCAATGGATTAGAAATTTGCTTCAAAATGATTCAGATTCCGATTGATAGTGTTACGCAATTAGGGTGCTGGTATTGGGTTTTCTAGATTCCCAGTAGCAATTCATCTCCTCCAAAATCAAAATATTTTATTTCACATAAACCTACATGGGCACTTATGAAACGTCAGAAGCTAGGAGCACGGTTCCAGTGGTCGTTTCCTATGGAGAAGAGCCGGCAAAAAACTCCACGGTTACTCTTTTAAAAATAATTGGCTTTTTCAATGTTTTTAAATTACAGTAGATACGGGAGGACCGAAAGACACTCCCTTCCTATTTCTAGTAGCTCGCCCCCATATAATTTATAAAACAACTGATGAAATGTGGGTGTGTTGAACAAAACATCTCCTCTATAGCTTCGGGGAATACAGACGAAAAACACAACCAGACATAGGGAAAAGTTCTCGTGACAACTAGATGCCTAATAAAAGAACTAGACCATCATCATTTCAGCCCGGAATCACCCACTACTGGGCAAAGGGCTCCCCTTTCTTCTGCCATACTTCCCTGTTCTGTGCGTCTCTTATCCAGGTATTTCCCGCGACTGACGATATCGTTAACCGTTAACCCAACGCGCCAAGAACTAGACCAAGTTAGCCTAAAATATCTAGATCAATATCTTCAGTCTAGACGGGTAAGAATAGATTCCTAACTGGAACCCTAATATGTCGATTTTAGCTCTATCTAGGGAACGTATTCTGTCTGCCAGTTAATCCGAAATGGAACTACATTTCAGTTATTTTTTTTTTACGTTTTTCGAAGTATACTAGGTGTCAAACTCACAGACCGCATTAAGAACTCTATACTTCGTTCCAAAACACAAATAGCGGAGCCTGGCCGGCACAGCTGCAGGACTAAAGTGGAACTGAGCTGGCCATATCTGTCGCATGTCAGACCAGCAATATGCAAAAGCATCACTCAGTGGATCTTAATTGGCAGAAAACGACAGCGCGGCAGGCCCAGAAAGAGATAGCGGGATGAGCTGGACTCCTTCATAAAGAATTGGCCCACAATCGCAGTAGACCGGGAAAAGACAACACAGGCTCATAATAATAATAAATTTTCGCTAACTACAAGAAGTCATGTCAGTATAGTCATGACTTCATGAGAAGTATAAACGGAAATGTTGATAACAACGAATTTGGGTTCGTATCGTATGCTTTAAGTAGTTATTTCGTTTTTAAATAGGACATGCGATAAGTAAGTATTAATAAAAAATGGAAACAGTCCATGGGTTAAAGTGCGAAGTGCGAAGTGCCAAGTCTGAGGTTCGCGAAACCGAATATCACCCGTTGTACAGCCCGATTCAAACTTTATGGTGGCTCTGAAGCTCGCTACTCGCTGCGCAGTACCTCACCCCTCACCCCCGCTGACAGGTGAATTTGTTACTGCGCAGCGACTCGCCTCATGTTCCGAGCCGCCATAAACTTTGAATTGGGCTATATTTTTTACGTGACTCCACTCGTAACACAAGCATTTTTAGGTTCGTTGGTCTACCTTCTAACTAAGCTAAACTAGAAAAACTCCAAACAATTAAGGACCCTACTTATGTTATGATTAAGTTTGTTTTGTTTTACTACGTAATCAGGGAAAGTTGAATCAAACTGGACGGTTTCAATCTGTCGTTTATTACCTGACATAAAGAGCCCATAGGCAATGTTCACACGGCTGGTAC
Organism: Apamea monoglypha; assembly: GCA_911387795.2. Taxonomy (NCBI): domain Eukaryota; kingdom Metazoa; phylum Arthropoda; class Insecta; order Lepidoptera; family Noctuidae; genus Apamea; species Apamea monoglypha. The sequence goes on along the minus strand of OU426940.1, from coordinate 9,759,326 downwards.
ACCGACACCAACCAACCAGAAACCAGGAACCAGAAATTCAAAGACATTCACATGTTTTAGAATTTCTGGTTCTAGGACACAGTTTCCTCACGATGTTTTCCTTCAATTGACAAGCATTGACATCCACCAGCCCGTACTGGGCGCGCGTGGTAGATTACAGCCCACTCCCTCACGGAGAGAGGAGGCCTGTGTCCAGCAGTAGGAACATTATAGGCTGATTAGGCAGGTTTTAATTATCTCTCTAACTACTACTAGCAGTTGATGGCGTGCGCAGTCTTCTTATAAAACGCTAGCCTTTACAGTGGAATGTTGGATTATTACAATATAAGCGAATGCTCCCGGTGAAGGAGCACCTTTAGCTTTCAAAAATAGTCTCGTTGCGTCTCCGCAACGACCTTTTATCAGCTGCAAGAATGCCATAAAATACCTAATTTACGAGGATATTATAACAACTCACACAATAAGCTAATTAAAATTAAATAAAGTTCGCGCCTAACAGTTATTTATAAAATATAGGTTGGCTCACTGTGCTTAAATGAGGAAACTGTTCAAGTTTTTATTCAATTGTAGTAGGTACTCTTGGATAGGAAACTGTTATCAGTATTCGGGAAATAATATATGTATCACAATTATTTGTTCATTCATTATTATGTATCTGCCGCCCTAGGCTCAAACCTACTCAGTCTTCTGGTAAATCCGCCACTCGCTGCGGTATTAATTTCTTAAACATGGCAGCATTATACTGAGATAGGAGCCTTTTTGTCTTCACAGAGGTATTTTTTGTTTTTTTTGTTGTTTATTTGGTTGTTAATCTATCTACATAAATAAAAACGAATCACCGAAATGTATGTACGCGCATAACTTCCGATCTACTGCACCAAATTGGAAAATTACTTTTTTTGTGTTTGTTATTGTCAGGACAAGGTTTGTATAGAAGAAAATTAAAAGAAAAAAAAGATCTTTTTAAACATGGCGACGTTCGCCGGGTCAGCTAGTTAACATTTAATGTTAATTTAGTTCGTTTTTGTATTTCCTGTGCTTGTCCCAAATAAAATATATTCCTTTCTTTCTTACATTATTGATGTCAGACATATTACACACACCTACCATTTGCCAAATTAACCATTTGGGGCTAATCAAACAAATGACGGATTACTAATAGTAATTAATGTAATGAATACCTAGCAGACTGCTAATGCAGGGTGGGCCAGTAAGAGGTATACACTTTAATTTTTAAATTTTATTCTATGAAATATAAAAATTATTAAGTATTTTTATTTAAATATACTATTTATGGCTGATTCAGTATGGAAAATAATCTCAGACAAATGTACAAATGTACCTCTAGTAGCATCCCTTTTCACTGCGTTTTTCGTGACATTTTCACACATTTCCTGTGTTACCTACTGTGTCTCAGATATTTTGTTTTAATTCTTGAAGGTTCATTGGCCTGTTAGCATAGACACATCCCTTTAGATAGCTCGACAAAAAAAAGTCAGGAGCTGTTAAATCCGGGGATCTTGGGGGCCAATCAATGTCAGTTTCTCGAAATTAATCGACCCGGAAATGTTCTTTTGAATGTCTCGATTGTGGCTCGTGCCGTATGACATATGGCCCCGTCTTGTTGGAACCACATGTTTCCGAAGCCCAACTGATTCACTTGATGTAAGAAAACTGCTTTATCTGTTACAATGCCATGCAGCTCAAATTTAATCACTAAACGAGCTATTGTTAGCCGCGAAGGTAGGTAAGTGATTTCTACCAAAAATTGGTCGCAATTTTCTTAGAGTTTCCGCAATACATGATTGTGTTGAGTAGAATGTTTTAATAATTAAAACACTCTGTTCAGTCGTAAAACGCTCCATAACAAATATTCTACCTATCTACACAAAATAATTTTCACGAAACAACTGTCATATGCCACCAAAACAATATGGCGGCAAAAAAAAAAGTTGTATACCTCCAAGTTGCCCGCCCTGTATTTAAACACATGTTGCTAATTTAGTTAATTAAATTGAGACTAAGGACATGGCAATGTAAGCGTATGTATTGCAATATCTTAAATTAAAAGAACTAACGAAAAATAACCTACGTTCAAAATTCCTAAAATCTAAATACCTAAGCAACTAACACCTACCTACGAATTACCTAAGTTTAAAATACTGATTGGACCAAATATCTATCATTCAAAAATATGTTTCTGGCACGGCAATCCGACACTACAGGAGAGAAATCACAAGTTAAGTTCTAGTATTCGATAAGAATAGGAAGATTATGTCTGGACTTTAAAAGAGACTGTGACCTCTGAGTTCGTGCCGGCCTTTCTTCTTAGACTAGTCAGACAGGAAACGCCGACCTCATCTACTTTTTAAAACATGATTGACGTGTAAAAGTGTTTGTACAAACCTACTTACAAAATATAATCATTTATCGCTATTAAGTTTATTGTCCTTCACACATAATCTAAACTGCGTTCGCGAATTAGTTATCAATCATGTAAACAAATATGTATTTTTGGGAAAACCACTTTAAGTAATACATAACGTCACGCCTGAATTCCCCGAAGCGTTAGGCAGAGGTGCACCTATAGTAAGACACAGGCTCGACCTACTGTGGAGTCCACAAGTTAAAATATTAAAATTATGTTTCCTTTGTGACAATAATTTTAGGAGTAGTTTATTTGTACTTATATTTATAAGGACATGTAAGAACACTAATTGGGGAAATAACGATTTATTTAGGACACCTATATTTCACTAGTTATGTTTAAGTCCTATATAATAGGGGGCGAGCCTATTGCCATGACCCGGGTACAAATCCAAACTCCGGGCTGTTATTATGTTAAAACTCTGATTTCTAAGTAATACTCACACAACATAACTAACATAAAAACTGCAATTATGTCATATTACGCCTATGTTGAGTCGATACTGCGATATGGTCTCGTAATGTGGGGTAACAGTACCAATATGGATAGAGCATTTATCGCACAAAAAAAGTGCATCAGAGCAATAAGTGGTCTTCAACCTGATGACTCATGTAGACCAATGTTCAAGAGGTTTGGTCTGCTACCTCTACCGTGTCTGTATATATATGAGGTATGCGTATTTGTAGTTAACAACAAACATTTATTTAAATCAGCAAATGATGTAAATCCCAGAAACAGACGAGATCCTCATAAACTGGTATTAAGTGATTTGCCAAGACTTGCCAAATACAACAAAAACTGCCTAGCAATGTGCGTACGTACTTATAATAAAATACCAAGTCGCTTTAAAATATTGAACTCTAGGAAATTTAAGATAGAATTACACAAGTGGCTTAATGAATGTAATTCTTACAGCTTAAAAGATTTTATGGATGTGAGATGTTGATTCCTTTTGTCTAAATGGAAATTTTTTGCATGCTATGTTATATCTAAGCGAAACATGTTGAGCTACTGTAATAATATTAACATCAATGTATACCATGTTTTACGCAAATAAATGATTTACTTACTTACTTACTTACACATCAGTTTTTCCTACAACTTCAAACATTTTTATGACCTTTTCAATAGAACTGGTCATTCTGAAATGAACTTTAACTAATTTGCATAAAGTTGATATTCCTCTAAACAGAAATAACATAAAATGGAAACAACGGTTTAAATAGACTATTTTTACTTTATATATTAGAACATGGCAACCAACTTTTTAGTACTTATAAACAGTATTAATTGAATTATACACTTCAACTTTGAACCTTCAGAGATAAGTTACAGGAAAATGTTCTGAATTGTTTTCGCAAGATAAAATTAAAGGCATTGTTTTTAACTTTTTAGTCGCTTAGTCATTAAATGAATTCAGAGTGCAAGAGTGAGTGGTCAGCTCGTGGTTAAATGATAACAGGCGCACGGGTCGATGGAAGGTTAAGCTACGCTTGCCGCAGTCGGTTCGTGGCTGGGTGACCATGCATTACATATTGAGACTCCTTCATGCTTCGGAAAGCATGTTAAACTGTTTGTCCTGGCTGTCATTCGTAGATCATTGGCAGTCTTTATGGGTAGTTAGAAAACAAAAGTCAGTCCCAAAAGTCTGACAAGCAGTGTTACCAAGGGGTATCATGTTACCCAGTAACTGGGTTGTGGAGGTCATATAGGCAATAGCTTCATGTAAAATACTGGTACTTAGCTGCATCTGGGTAGACTGGAAGTCGACCCAACATAGTTGTGAAAAGATTAGGCAGATTGATTACAAACCAAACATTGAGTTCAAGTCATAACTAGGTCACTGGCATAATTAGGGATAGGAAGAAAAATGGATTGAAAGTTGGTTTAAGTAGCTTGCAGAGTAAACAAGCGAAGTGGGAGTGGCCACTCCATGTTTTTTGAAAGACTGATTGCCGGTTGAGCAGACGAGTCCTGGAGAGGAGACTGCGTATCGGCAAATGTAACGTAACTTAAGAAAATGGCTGGGACAGACTCGATGCGGAATGCAGAGGACATGATTCACCAGTTATGTTAAAGTTTCATAAAATAGGGGGCCAGCCTATTGCTATCAACCGGGCACAAATCCGGACTCCAGGCTGCTAGAAATATCAGATGGAAAATCCCAATAACACTTTGCCTGGCCTAAGAATTGAACCCAGGACCTCATGCTCAGCAGTAGAGCTTGCGACCACTAGACAGTCTTCTTTTTATACGGTTCTGAGCCTAAAAAAAATCTGATAGGCCCATCGATTAATATACGAGTTCCCAAAGAAGGAATGACATTATTTAAGATAACATTCTATTCATTCAAAGCAGCCGTTAGTTCATTACCATTAGCTAAAATCTAAGATTTGATTCATTGTCAATTTTGTGATAATAACTGGGAACAATAAATCAGTAATAAATGCTTAACATCTTCATAAATTAACATATTATTAGGAAAGGCAATTGTTTGTTTATGTTTTGAAATTTTGTTTAGCTGGACTGGATGTAGACCTGTGTGGGAGACATTGTAATCATAGAGCACCATCAATTTTTTACCTGACAACGACACCAAAACATTCAGCCATGATAAAACAAATAAACCTAAATTAAAATGTTTGTGATTATATAAACCTCCAAAAAGGTTTCACATAAGTTTTTGGATGTTTAGAGAACGTTTTTTAATTATCATTTCAGTAACTAATAGCGTACCGTATGGAGCAATTAAAAGCCTAAATTAATAAATGTAAGTTCCAACAATGTAAATACATACGTTATAAAACGACTCAAAATAATCGTTTGGCAGTTCTGTTTAAAAAGGATATAGATTATGATTGGCACAGCTTGGGCCACTTTCCCCACTTCCTCATCAGTCTGCATAATCTTCTTGATTCGCCCCTACAAACAAACAATGTCATGATATCACCAATCTCTCAAAATTATTGACGAAAACAAAACCCAATTTCTCTTTGCTAGGGTTGTTTTTTAACATTTTTCTACTTACGGCGGGAAACCTTGCATTGTATTTTCTTTTCTTTGAGGGCATTGTGATAATCCGTTCACTATAACACCAATTAAATGATAAAATTAGCTCACTTCACCATCAGAATGTTAACACTTCTCGCGCATTTTTGAGGTTATAAAAGGGGGACGTTCGCAGCCCACTTCATTTATATACGAATCTGACAGTTTCTCCACCATTTTTTATGGTCAATTTATGATTTTCCACGTAATCTACCAAAGTGATGTGTGAATTATTAACTTAGTTACAACACCATCCTAATAATCTAGTTTAATCAAATAAATAGCAGTTGGGATTCATGATATTTGCACAAAAATAATTAGTTTGGCTGAATAAGTTTAAACTTGGCCATGTCTGTTAATTATTTAAAAAACTATTAAAATTTCGTTTTGAAATCAATTGGTTTTGCTATCTGTTAAGTTTTATTTTATTACATTTGTTTATTTTGCTCTGCATATATGCAAGTAATTTTTAAATTGTTATTCTTCTTCTTCTTCGTGTCGCTGGCACGACTGAATTTCATATCCTGTTGGCCCAAAACTTTGCCACTTCCACGGCGTCGACAGTGGTAGCGCAGAGGTCACTTTGACTGCATGTTTTGGGACACAGAGGGCAGGATAGGAGGTGGAGCATGGTTTGCGACATAGCTCCACAATCACACCCTACTGCCGTTCCGTCAAGGTAGCCCCACTTTACCAAGTTGGACTTACATCTTCCCACTTGTGTCCGGAGACGGTTCAGGGACTTCCAAGTGGACCACGGAAAGTTACACCCTGCAGGGAGATGCTCCTTTGGTGGTGGATAGTAAGTAGGAGGGGGAAGAGTATCCTGCCATAGTTTTCAACGGGCGTCGGCCGGGTTTCCTGACAGAGACGCTGTCGATTTCAAGAAGCTGTGCCTGCTTTTTAGCCGTTGCGTTGGTAGCTGTGCGCCAGATAGTGGGTGTCTGGTATCGGATTCCTCTTTGAGTTTCTCCACTGCGTTTGCAACTTCTCTTCGGACTTGTGGTGGTGCTATGCCAGGTGTGGGATATAGTGCGCTGACCGGGGTCGGTTGCAGGCAGCCCGTGATCGTACGGCAGGTCTCGTCTAAAGCAACATCTACTTCCTTGGCGTGAGCGGAACGGTGCCACACTGGGCATGCATATTCGCCCGCGGAGAAGCAGATTGCTAGGCCAATAGTCCGGAGTACCTGAGGTGAAGCACTTGATCCAATTGATGTTCAGAGTGCGTCTTGCCGAATGGTTGCGGTGATGGAAAGTGCATGCCTGTGTTTTTGTGAGGTTTTATATTTAAATTGCATAAAACGATTGTATCTTTTGTCTGTAACTCCACCTAGCCTTCCCAACCCACATATCGCGCATCTTCATCCTTCCTCACACAAAGTTGTCAAAAAATAAAAGGCCCGTTTTGACAATGACAGTTCTAGTAGTTACTAAAGATCAAATTCGCAAAACACGTATTCGTTTGTATGAAACTGACAGGTGTCAAGAACGCATTCTCAAATGTCAAAACAGGCCTTTTATTTTTTGACAACTTTACTACACACCACTTCACGTAACAGTCCATCTCCATCTTTTGTATATCATGTAAATATATCTTTAACTGATTTCCATTTCTCTTTCTTTAATTTGATCACCTTTAACTTTATTTAGTTTAATTTAAAGTCAAAGTTAAGCTTTTCTTGTCACTAAACGACATTTTTTAATCATCAATCACCTGATACGTTTCTGAACGAAATCGTTTAAACTTCAAAAGTCATCATAGAAAATGGCGTCGTTGTCGAGGTGGGTTGTGCTGATTTCTGTTTATTTTTATTTTACTAATTCTAGCCTCAAATTAACCATAAAATCACAATTTAATTGAAAACTATCAACAACATTTTATCAAAAAAGTTTCCAAGAGTTACGCAGCACCTATCAAAACACAAACGTGTTATAAAAATTTGTTGTCCTTGTTTACGGTACTAATCTGCATGGCAAATCAAAATTTCGTAATAACACAGAACTAATTCAACTTATTAATGTTTTACAATAGTTTTTATACAGTCCACAACTTTCTCAGCAAGTTCTACGTAAGTACGAAAGATAACCTAAACATAGTGTTATCGAAGTTGCATTTTTAATTGCGTCTTGTCTGTTTTCAGCCTTTTGCCAGCGCCTACACAGCAGGTGTGGGACCGCGATGATGAAAGGAAAGCGAAACGCGTCGGAAGTGCCTTGGTGGTATCACAAACCAGCGTCCCACCTTATGGACAGAGGAAGGGATGGATCCCGAGAGCTGACGAGGATTTTGGAGGTCAGATGTTATCATTAATAATTATTACAGAGTGTTGTTAGATTATTCTGGCAATTAATCTGGTTAAATTTACCAAGAGGAGAAGCTTCAAAGACTTTGAAAGCCAGCAAAGCATAACCCAAATGAATCACATTTACTGAACTGCAACATATTTTGTCACAGTGATGATATTATAGGCCTCTCTCATTGAAGGCAATGTGTAATCATAAACCCCAATGTTTCATGTAGAGAGCTGTCTAAAATAACAAAAACAACAACAACAAAAGAAAGGCTACTTTTGCCCATTTGTCAACACTTACAACTATTTTCACAACTTGCAATATCCTACAACTATTTCCATACTGTCTACATTACTTACCCAACTCTTCCATGACAGGCCTTCTTGAATATTTCAGTTAAATTAACCAGTTTATTTTGGTAATTTTATCACCACTGCTCTTAAAACGGTGAAGAAAAACATTGTGAGGAAACCAGCATGTCCTAGAACCAAAAATTCTAGACATGTGAGATCTACTAACCTGCACTGGGTCCACATAGTAGATTACAGACCACCCCCTCTCCAAGAGAGGAAGCCTGTATCCCAGCAGTGGGAACATTATGGGCTAACTATGCCAACCAGTTATTTTGTCCACTACTGTATTTTATTGTAATTTTCTCACAGACAGTCCTGTGTCCCAGCAGTGGGAACATTTTAGGCTGATTATGCTTAATTTTAATATTGAAGAAACAAGCTTCAAAGTTAAATTAAAATCCAAATAAATAATCAAACATCTATGTTTCCAGATGGAGGTGCCTTCCCAGAGATCCATGTGGCCCAGTACCCACTGGGTATGGGCGCTAGGGGCAAGGAGAGCACATCCAATGCCTTAGCAGTCCAACTAGATGAATCAGGACGTGTCAAATACTCTGCTATCGCGAGACAAGGACATAGTGCTGATAAGGTAAATCTGATAATATTATACCTTCTCCAGGGTTCAAAGTATTCCCATACCAAATTTTACCGAAATCGGTCCGGCCATTTCAAATCTGACTGGTAGTTTCAGAGATTAGCGCAAACAAACAAACAAACTCTTCGGCTTCATTATTAGTATAGATAGATTAAAGGAAAGAACCAATGTTTTAGTTAGCATATTATATTATAATTACTCCTCACCCAAATATATCTTTTATTTCTTCTTTTTCCAGATAATTTACTCGAAGCTCACGGATCTATTACCATCAGAAGTTTTGGCAGAAGATGACCCAACTCTTCAGAAACCAGACGATGATGACATTCAGGATATCACAGAGAAGACCAGGCAAGCGCTGGAGAAACTGACCAATGCCAAGATTTCTGCTGCTTTGCCCGTGAAAGCTGCCCCTAAAGCTGTAAGTTAAAGTTATTTGGCTAAGGATTGTCATTTTTTCAGCCTAGCCTGAGCAGTCGTGGCCCAATGGTGACGGCCGCGACTTCGAGTCGGTTCGAACCCTGACAAGCGCATTACTTTGTGTAAATTATTTAATCAGCACTGCTCTCAAATTGTGAAGGAAAATATTGTAAGGAAGCATGTCCTAGAACCAAAATTTAATTTGTAGTAAGCAAATTTATTGCATCTTTGCAAGTTAATCTTACTTGTAGTTGGAGAGATGAATTTATTGATGGATTAGAAGTATTAAGACTGAAAAACGAATGCTGTGAGGCAACTTGTTCATTCTATCTTAGACCTCATCCGTCGCTTTCCATCAGACGTGATTTAGGTCAAGAGCAGGTACATTCAGCATTTTTTTTTAAACCTAGGAGAGGCCTATGTCGCGTTCTGAACTGCAATAGGTTGACTTTATGTCTATTTAAGAAATAACCCCTGATCATACCAGCTGGTTAACACCAAAAGGCTAATTCTCGTAATTAAAAACATTCAAAATCTAGTCGCAATCTCATCTCAGCGACAATCGATGTCAAAAATGTAGGGAAATTCGAGGTATTTTTGACAGATTGAGACTGAGATCAGACTGTGAATGTTGCCCCTCTGAAACAAACAGTTTCAAGTTCTAGACACAACTGAAAACATACTCATTGTATCCTCACCTTTCACAACTAATCTTCTCAACTGAAAGAGAAGAGCACATCTTTATCAATCGCGCTGATAGTACCTTACTCCCTCAGGCTCCGGCGCAATACATCAGGTACACTCCGGCACAGCAAGGCGGACAGTTCAACTCGGGGGCTAAGCAGCGGGTTATCAGGTTTGTGATAGTTTTTGTTTTATACTGGCGCCGATTCCCTTGTTCACAAACTAAACTGAATTTAAGTTCAGTACATCTTTTTCTTTCTATTTCATTAAGAAAAGGACAGAAGATAAATATTAGTTTAGTCCTGTCAAATTAAGATACTGCATAGACAAATTAGACATGATTAAAAACATGGCTACTAAAAATACGTCAATTTACGTCAAGCGCTGACTAATTGGACAGGACTAAACTAATATTTGTCTTCTGTCCTTTTCTTAATAAAATAGAAAGAAAAAGATGCACTGAACTTATATTTAGTTTAGTTTGTGAACAAGGGAATCGGCGCCTCTGCCTCGATTTTTACTTTAGTTCTATTTCAATTGCTAGTAGCTCCTCCAAAAGTGTTAAAATACATCTCTTAAAACTGTTCTTAGAATATTTTACATAGGGGGGAATTTTGATAATAATTTGTCAAAAAAAAAAATGTATGAAGAAATGTTGCTTTTTCGTTTGTTGGCCATTTTGCAAGCTAACCATTAAAACGACACTTTAATTTTTTTTTATCATTGTTCCTGTCAACCAAAGCTCCTGCCGTCTAATCTCTTCACCACCCTTGGTTGACTGGTAGAGAATGCCTAAGGCATTAATTCCGCCTTTGTACCTTTTTGTGCGAAAAATAATTCCTTGCCTTGCCTTTTCCCAACTATGTTGGGGTCGGCTTCCAGTCTAACCGGGTGCAGCTGAGTACCAGTATTTTACATGGAGCGACTGCCTATCTGACCTCCACAACCCAATTACTGGGTAATATGAAATCCCTTTGTAAGACTGGTTGTCAGACTTGCCGGCTTCTGACGACCCGTAACGACTGTCAAAGATCCACGAATGACAGCCGGGACCAACGGCTTAACCTGCTTTCCGGGGCAAGGAGGGGTCTTGGTATGTAAAAGATAGTCACCCATCCACGGACCAACTGCGGCACTGATCGATCGACCCGTGCGGCTGTTATTTCTTAGCCACAAGCCGTTGTGCGAAAAGTAAATAAATAAAACGACACTTACGCTGAAAAAATTTAAATGTAAATTTTGGCGCCCTCTTAGATTTTTACTTTGATCTCACTATCTCCACATAAACTCTTCTAAAAAAACCTTGATGATGAAAAGAAATGATGTTTATATCTGTAAGTAGATTTTTTAAGACAGTTCTACACGCCTTTCAGAATGGTAGACGCACAATCGGACCCGATGGAGCCTCCGCGCTTCCAAATAAATAAGAAGATCCCGCGCGCGGCTCCTTCGCCCCCCGCGCCCGTACTGCACTCCCCGCCGCGCCGCGTGTCCGTGAAGCAGCAGCGGGACTGGAAGGTGCCGCCCTGTGTCAGTCACTGGAAGAACGCGAAAGGTAATACTAACAAGTATAGCACGTACTGGGGGTCTACTACGAAATGCAAAGTGCGAATGATCGGATCGGACCGACACATGGTCGAACCGAATGTTATTGAAAAATGTGAAAAAAGTTCGGATCGGCTCAGTTGGGCTGGGACCAGAGTGTAGGAGTGTTGGATCGGGACCGACCGAACCAAATAGTAACTTTGTAGCAGGAAACGGCCGATACCACTTCGTAGTAGACCCCCTGCACTGGAAGAACGCGCATTTCCCTTAAATTAGATAATGGCGCCGATTCCCTTGTTCACAAACTAAACTAAATTTAAGTTCAGTGCATCTTTTTCTCTCTATTTCAATAAGAAAAGAACAGAAGATTAAAGATTAGTTTAGTTCTGTCAAATTAAGATACTCCATAGACAGTTTAGACGTGATTAAAAAACATGGCTACTAAAAATACGTCAATTTACGTCAGGTGACTAATTTGACAGGACTAAACTAATAATATTTATCTTCTGTCCCCCCAGGCGTCCAGTGAGTGACGATCTTTGCCCATCTCTCGGGGTGCATTCGGGAGATGTGTCCAGCCCACCCCCACTTCATCCTGGCTGTTTTTTCTCCAACATCCGCTACTTGAGTTATGGAGCACATTTAACACATTATTAACTAGAAATAATTTTCCTCCCCAGGTTACACAATTCCTCTCGATAAACGTCTAGCGGCAGATGGCCGCGGCCTCCAACAAGTGCACATCAACGAGAACTTCTCTAAACTCGCCGAAGCGCTGTACATCGCTGACAGGAAAGCGCGTGAAGCGGTGGAAGCGAGAGCCCAGCTTGAGAGGAGATTGGCGCAGAGAGAGAAGGAGAAAAAGGAGGAGCATTTGAGGATGTTGGCGCAGAGGGCGAGAGATAGTAGAGCGGGTAAGTTGATGTTTTTAGGAGGTTATTTCCTTTTCTTAGTATAAAAATTTTGGTGTTTGAAAATTGTGATGATAAAAATTATTGGCCCAACATTACCAAACCAGAGGGGCAATTCTCGTAATTTTAAGAACATTCACAGTCTGATCTCAGTCTCAATCTGTCAAAAATACCTCTAATTTTCCTACATTTTGACAAGTTTTTAGCATTTGTTTGTTGCTGAGATGAGACTGCGACTAGATTTTGAACGTTTTAAATTACGAGAATTGGCCTTCAGGTAGCCAATGAAGGCTACCGTTTGTGGGCTCACCAGGTGGCGCCACTGTCGAGTAAGGTCCGGAAGTACAGCTCTCATTGTTTTTTTAGTGGAGCCAAATATGAATGCAATGTTTTATTTCAGTCAAAGTCAAATCATTTATATCAAATAGGCAATTAAAAGGCAATTTTGAACGTCAAAAATTACAATGAAATATAATTCATTCTAGTCCCTTCCAAAAGTAAAAAAAAAGTTTTATACCTTCAATTGTACAAAAAAACACTTATCTCAACATTAAGGTTTACAACTAGGGAAACAGAGTGTTATCGATGAGCTCTGGCACCCAATGTAAGATTCAACTTGTGTTTAGGGTGCCAGCGTCCTCGCCTAAGATTTGAACATGTAGCGGTAGTTGTAAGACGAGCACAGTACGTCATCATAAAATTACGAGCTAATGTTTTGTCCTAAATGTAGTTTTCGTATGCAGAAGAATGGTCAAGAAACTCCACTGTTACTCTTTTAAAATGTTTATTGTTCAGAATCTATGTCATCCTAAACAGTTATCAAAAGCTAAAGCCTGGAACTCTAATTGTTTTCAAAGGCTATATATACAACCTCATATCTTCAACATCTCAATCAGATCTTTCACTGCAGGTATTCGAGCCCCTGATGATGAACCAGAGACAAATGAAGTGGACGAGAGCGGTCTAACAGCTGCAGAGAGAGACAAGCTTAGGGCTGACAGACATAAAGAGAGGCAGAGAGACAGGAACCTGGCCAGAGCTGCCCCCGATAAGAGGTATATAAGAATAATATTATACTTTTGTCCTTATGTTATTGAGTAGCAAAATATAGGCGGGTCTCCTGAGGGTGAGTAGTCGACGTACCGCCGCCGCTGCCTTTACCATAATCAACCTGTGATGTTCCCTCTGAGGGGCCAGGGCTGGAGCCTCGGGCCTGGTGGGACGCAAATCTCGAGAAGTACTTTTTAGTCCAATCCCAAACAAGGTCAAAATTATGTTTAGTAAGTAAAAGACAGTTTGTAGTTGGAGTTGTAGTTTGATACGCGCATTGACGTGGAGTTACGGACACTAACCCGTATTACCTACCTTAATGTAACATACAGACGCCAGCAGGTCAAGCTACCCGAAACTGTCAAATTTTCCCAATCAACCTTGAACCTTAATTCTTTAGTGATAAAGTTGAAAATCTATTAAAGAAATTTGACAGATTGTAGTAGCTTGATGTGCTGGCGTCTGTACAACAAATTTCGAGCTCGCTTCCCTCACTCTTGTATCCTAATTTTGTTTTTTATTAACAACTTATATTAACAGTTTGCACCACACATACAAGTTTCATTCACAAACTTTACGACGAAGTTAAGTCGACGAAGTAATTCTTATTCCTGTATAACAGTTCAAGAGAAATTTTATCCTATCCGCAGCGGCATTCAAAAAATTTCGAGCTCGCTTCGCTCACTCTAGCATCCTATATTCGTCTAGGGCTCAAAATTTTCGGTATCGGTCGTTACGAGTATTCAGAAGCCCAAAAGTGACAACCAGTCTTGCCAAGGAGTAACGCGTTACCCAGTAACTGGGCTGTGGAGGTCAGGTAGGCAGTCGCTCCATGTAAAGTACCGGTATAGAGGTATGAGGAACAGAGTGTAAAGTTCACTCATCCTTCATAGAAAAGGGAGGATCCTCCGACCAGACGGGTGTCGTGTCTGGTGAGCAACTGCCCGATGATCCATGCCGGGCTGTTGTATATATGCTAGTCGTCGCCACAACTGTAAGCCGACCCCAACAAAGCTGGGAAAAGGCTAGGCAGAGAGATTTACAATGCATTTCCTAACGTCATAATTATTTATTTTCCAGATCGAAGTTAGTCAAGGACCGCGAGCGCGACATCTCGGAGCAGATCGCGCTCGGCATGCCCGCTAAGACGACGCAGGGCAGCGAGGCCATGTTCGACCAGAGACTCTTCAACAACAGTAAAGGAATGGACAGTGGTACGTGTTTAAACACTTCTTATTGTCAATCAATCAACTCAGCCTATCGCAGTCCACTGCTGGACATAGGCCTCTCCCAGGCTGCGCCACAACACCCTGTCCTCCGCCTTCCGCATCCAGTCTGTCCCAGCCACCTTCTTTAGGTCGTCCGTCTATCTAGCTGGCGGGCGTCCCACACTACGCTTGCCGATACGCGGTCTCCACGCCAGCCGATCGATTCTGTAAAAATCTCACCGTAAAAACTTAGGTGAAGTGAGCGTGGAGTGAGCTGTCATTCCAACTAATGCTAGGGATTGACACTATTGACAGCTCACTCTGAGCTCACTTCACCTAACTTTTCACGGTGAGATGGTTACAGTATCGCGCTGCAGGTTTCTTCTGCTCCACCGACCATCGGTCGTTTGATAGACATGGCCAGCGCACTGCCACTTCAGTTTGCTCACTCTGCAAGCTATGTCTCCGGATAATTTCATCCCCCATATTTTATTCATAAATTTGACAGGCCTAAACTAATATTTATCTTCTGTCCTTTTCTTAATGAAATGGAAATAAAAAGATGCACTGAACTTAAATTTAGTTTAGTTTGTGAACAAGATTTCGAGAGCAGTGGTGGTCCAGTGATAACGGCCGCGACTTACGAGTTGTAGGTCGTAGGTTCGAACCCAGACAGGCGCTTTACTCTGTGAAAATTATTTCATCGCCACTACTCTCAAAACGGTGAAGGAAAACAAAAAAATCGAAGACATGTGACATCTACCAACCCGC
Organism: Apamea monoglypha; assembly: GCA_911387795.2. Classification (NCBI taxonomy): domain Eukaryota; kingdom Metazoa; phylum Arthropoda; class Insecta; order Lepidoptera; family Noctuidae; genus Apamea; species Apamea monoglypha. The sequence goes on along the minus strand of OU426940.1, from coordinate 9,744,019 downwards.
ACTAGGCCCGCGTGGTAGATTACGGCCCACTCCCTCTCACAGAGAGGAGGCCTGTGTCCCAACAGTGGGAACATTATAGGCTGATTATGCTTGTGAACAAGGCAATCGGCGCCACTGTCTTCGTGTAAATTAATTTTTAGTCTCGAATCATTTAACTCCAGTGAGGGGCTTGTGGCTAAATAATAACAGCCGCACGGGTCGATCGATCGGGTTAAGCTACACTTGCCGCGGTTGGTACGTGGATGGGTGACCATCTTCACATACCAAGACCCCTCCGTGCCTCGGAAAGCACGTTAAGCTGTTGGTCCTGGCTGTCATTCGTGGTTCTTTGACAGTCATTACGGGTCGTCAGAAGACCGAAAGTCTGACAACCTGTCTTATGAAGGGGTATCGTATTACCCAGTCGCTCCATGTAAAATACTGGTATTCAGGTGCATCCGGTTAGACTGGAAGCCGACCCCAACATAGTTGGGAAAAGGCTCGGCAGATGATGAATCATTTAACTCCAGTACACTATACCAGACTAATATAAACCTAAATTTAATAATTTTACTTTTAACTTCAGGCTACGGTGATGACGAAGCCTACAACGTATACGACAAGCCGTGGCGCAACCAAGACAACGTGGGCGCACACATATACAGACCCTCCAGAAACGCGGATAAAGACAACTACGGAGGAGATATTGATGCCATCGCTAATACGCGCAGGTATGTGAAGATACCGCCTTCAGGCTTCCTACACTCTATGTCACTTTGACGGCACGGTTGGCGCAGTGGTTAAGCGATTGACTACTGCGCTGCGTGTCGCGGGTTCAATTCTCGCACGGAACAAATATTTTTATGACTTACAAGTAGTTGTTCCGGGTCTGGCTGTTTGTGTATGTGAGTTTAAATGTTTGTAAACGCATCCACAATACATGAGAAATTCCTAGTGTGGGAGCAACGTTTAAAAAAAAAAATAACTACTTGTTCGGGTCGGCCCATTCGATTCGGCAGTATTTGTTGAGCAACAAAGCCGACCCGCAGCAATTCCTACTAATATTATAAACGCGAAAGTTTGTATTGCTTTGATTTGGATGAAATTTGGCACACAGATAGTTTATAACAAGGATTAACACATCGGATACTTTTTATCCCGATATTGCCACGGGATCGAAACTTATGCAGGTGAAACTGCGGGGCTCAGCTAGTACTGCATATATTCAGGTTCACAGGCAACAGGAAATTGCTGGAAACTGCGTGTATTTTGCAATTCATCATTTTCTAATACAAGTATCCAGGGTGAAAAGCAGCCTGTCCAAAAAAACAATCGATTCAGTGATATAGGGGTGACAAGATAACAGATAGAGTTCCTTTCGCGTTTATAATAATTGTTATTAGCATAGATTATTGTTATTCCAATGCCTTCTGTAACATTTCGTGAAAGATTCCGAAAATAATTATGTCGTTTCTTTATTCCAGATTCGTGGCGGACAAAGAGTTCGCGGGAACTAGCAGTAGCAACACCCGAGCGGGTCCCGTACAGTTTGAGAAGGATGCGCACGCGCCGCCCAGTCGAGACGAACCTGTTAGTATCTTTTATATTGGTTGTTTACAAAAGAGAAGTGTTGCTAAGTGTTGTTCCCACTGCTGGGACACAGGGCTCCTCTCTGTGAGAGGGCGTGAGCCGTATTTCACCACGCGGGCCCAGCGGGTTTGTAGATGTCGCATGTCTTCGGATTTTTTCGCTCTAGGACATGGTCCTTACGATGTTTTCCTTCACCGTTTTGAGAGCAGTGGTGATGATATAATTTACACAAAGTAAAGTGCCTGACTGGATTCGTACCTACTACTCGTCAGTCGCGGCCTTTACCACTGGGCCACCACTACTCTGCTACATGGTCACACATAGTTGTCATTTAATTGTGCTTTTGTGTGTTTTGGTATGTCTTTTGTGTGCACTGACCGGGCACCTGCAAAAAAGTGGAACCAAAATGTATAAAATGTGGTCAGCGGGATTGTCCGAAAGGGTTACCGCTACCCCGGAACATAAAGGGCGAAAGAAGGAACATGGGTGGGTTTTAGTTAGTAAGAGTCTGACACTCCCTTCCGCTCCACCCAGAGCGGGAGCGGTCATTTGATGATTTCCCAACAGAAAAAAAAAAGGTGTATAAAATGTAGAAACCGCACGCTTCGTAGTCTAGTTTTTACATCCCAAGAACTGCATTCTACTCCACATCTAACAGCTGCCTTTTTTCCACAGTCGCAATCCCGCAATAACCAGCCCGACGCAGACTTCGACCCGTTCGGTCTGGATCGGTTCTTGAGCGAAGCCAAGCGCGCCGACAAGTCGGGCCGCAAGCGCGACCATCACGACCGACACGACCAACACGGAAAAAAGCGGAGGGATTAACAGTGAGTTTTGTGTTTATGATCATTTTTAGGGTTCCGTGGTCAACAAGGAACCCTTATAGTTTCGCCCTGTCCTTCTGTCCGTCCGCAGCTTAGCGCAGAGACTGTTAGTACCGGTAATACAGGGTGAATAGGGATGCAGGGGTGAATCGGGACGAAACTTTAAAATGGATTTGTGTCAAAAATAAAAGGAAGACCATGAATGAATTTTAACATTTTTAATACAAAATTAATCCATTTATCAAATGCTCAAAATGAGTCCCTTCCTTTTGAATACAAAGTCGCATCTTTTGATTATTTATTTGTTGCATACAACCAGGTACCTACTAATTACGTATCTCTTTATCATTTTACCATGCACTTAAATTATAATAGGGAAATGATGCGTACTTGCCAAGTGGGTACATTTATTAGTAATAGGTACTTATGATAATGTCAGTTGTATGTCCTTACGGCAATGTCAACTTTTCATTTTTCTGAACAATATTTCACATCTAATGTTAAAATTCATGGTCTTCCTTTTATTTGTGACACTATGTTATTTAGCAAAAAATAATCCTTATGATGAAGTCTTTCGATCGGTATGATAAAGCTACAGGGTGATTATTTTTCTCATGTAACGGGTTCGATTCCCGGTTCAACCATGTAATTATTTAAATATGTATGAATGCAGTTTAAATTGTCTTTTTAAATTCAAATAATGTCTTCTTTCAGTAAAATGTTCCATCTACAATATTCAGGGTACTTTCCCTCCATGTGGCATATCTGTGGGACGCTCTGTAGGCTGATTTTAACCCTTTCCTAGCCATATTGCTGACAACGAGCTAGTTTTGACTTAAACGAATAAATAATGATACTAACATCATCATCAGCCTAGTCTTTTCCCAACTAAGTTGGGGTCGGCTTCCAGTCTAGCTGGATGCAGCTGAATACCGGTATTTTACATGGAGTGACTGCCTTTCTGACCTCTACAGCCCCGTTACTGGGTAATACGATAGATAGATAAGAGAGCAGTGGTGGCCCAGTGGTAACGACCGCGACTTACTAGTCGTAGGTCGTAGGTTGGAACCCAGACAGGCACTTTACTTTGTGTAAATTATTTCATCACCCCTGCTGTCAAAACTGTGAAGGAAAACATGTGAGGGAAACGGCACGTCCTAGAACCAAAAACCCGCACTGGGCCCGCGTGGTGGATTAGGCCCACACCCTCTCACAGAGAGGAGGCCTGTGGCCCACCAGTGGGAACATTATAGGCTGATTATGCTATGCTTGTGCTACGGGCTACTGACTACCCGAAATAAACAAAAAAACCCCTATATAATGGTTCTAACAATAGTTTATTTTTGTTCCAGATTGAGGTGCAGGTGTATATAAGCATTAAACCCGCTAGTTATATTCAGATAGCAATAAGACGTTCAACGAATGCTTTTGTATTGTACAGAACATTCTAATACATTTGTAAGTTAGACAATAATTTTATGATTTCTTGCAATTTTTAGCTAAATATAAATTTTGTTTGTAATATTATTGAGGAGTTTTATTTGGTACCAGCTTTGCCCCGCGGTTTCACCCGCGTAAGTTTCGATCCTGTGGGAATATCGGGATAAAAAGTAGGTATCCTATTTGTTAATCCTGCTTATGAAATATCTCATTGCCAAATTTTATCCAAATTCGTTCAGAAGTTTTTGCGTGAAAGAGTAACAAACATCCATCCACCCATACAAACTTTATCAGTAGGAAAAAAAGATAAATACCGATATTTTTTTTAGAGGATAAAGCCGTACCATACAATTGAAGCAACAGTTGACTGGGACCATCTAAACGTAGACTCCCGTCTCATCAAAAAAGTCCCGCGTCTCATCAAAGAAACATTCCTACAACAACCCCCCTACCCACTGACCTATAAGAAACAAGAACACTGGACTTGCATACTATCGATGACAAAATGGAGACATTTTATTTTCGCCATTTTGGCGCTGACAGCACCGTGAGCGTCCGTGGAACTAATATTTTTGATAGCGAGTTTTACAAGATGAGCATACTCTCATGATAAAAATGTTCTAAATATCTCGTAGTTAGAAAGTCTTATTCCACGATTTAGACGTGTGTTGTACATTTAGGGTGCTGTTTGATTCTAATTACTCAAAAAGCATTTATTTCAATTAAACCATTTGCAGGGTTACGTATTATAAATAATATCTAAAGTTATTATAACAATTTCCGAGATAACTATGGTCTTTTTTTTTCTATATGGGTTTTCGGTGAGATTATCCTCGTCCGCACAGTGGTAGTCAAGGTCAAGGTTCAGTACAAAATTGTTCTTGTAGGATTGTCAGTTTCATGTTCCTAGAAAAAAATGTGTAAAAATTGTGTGTTTGTGTATGTTAAATTTTATATATTTGTCGGAGTTGGTTATCAATTACAATTGTGGGTAGTCAACAAAATTTGGTATGATTTGTGTTTATTATTAATTTAAGTGATTTTTATTATCAATTATTGTCTAATAAATCGAAACGTAATTTATTGAGTACTCAGTGTACGCCCAAATTGATTTTTGGCTACTTGTTTCGATAAATTGTACCCGTTGGTTTTATTCAAAACAACGGATGACATGTTACTTTGTTTTTAAAATGATTTACTTTGTGAAATCACTATTGTTTAGTTATGACAATTATTCTTGTATTATTTGATTACTTTATAAAGTAAGTCTTATTAGATTTAGCATATTTTAGTGTTTTGTATCAAGTAAACTCGTGACATGTGTCATCGGACAGAGTTGTCGTGGAGGCATCATCCTATAAAAGAGCGTGCATTTATTTTGCTAGTTAGTCGGTCTTCGGACTCGACTCAATACAGAGCACCTGCTCCCGACAAAACTGTCGGTTTACCTGGTACAGCGCTGCTGTATATTTACATAGCTGTGTTGGCTTGCTAAATAGCGAGTAGATACACTTTGTGTTGGGTGGCTTGGCCGCTATACGAACTATGAACCTAAAGGGTTTGTTCGATTAACTGTTGTTTTTAATATTGACCCATTATTGTGTCTTTTGTATTGTGTAATTTGTGTGTACTGTAATGAAACCCTTTAACTGTTTATACTGTGTTGTTTATCCCAATAACATGGGAACTCCGAACCCTGACGATATACCGCTCGACACTCCTGACTCCGACATATTTATGTTCTGTAATTTGTATGGTGTACACAATAAAGAGTATTCTATTCTAGAACTTTGTGAAGAGTTCCTTCTCGAGGCTTTATGTGTGTCGCTTCTGGGCCCTAATTCACCATATCCCAGTCAATGATTCCTTACTTCGAAACCACGTCAATTCCTGGGGGTTACTCCGAAGTGGTATCGGCCGAATGTTCGGCCGTTTCCTGTTACGAAGTTACCTACTATTTGGTGCGGTCGGTCCCGATCCTACACTCCTACGCTCTTTCGAATATTGACTATGGTCCCGACCCAACTGAGTCGATCCGAACTTTTTTCGCATTTTTCAATAATATTCGGTTCGGCCATGTGACGGTCCGATCCGATCATTCGCACTTTGCACTTCGTAGTAGACCCCCTTAGCTAATCCCGCCAATCTCGCGTTCATTTCGCGCGGTTTTGTTCATTGTGTCATAGAGAATACGTACGGCCCCTGCACCCTAATTGCGTAATACACTATCAAGCACAATCTGAATCATTTTGAAGTATATGCTAATCCATTGCTTCATATGTTCGAAAAATTTGTCTGCTCAACAACGTCGTAAATAACGCAATGAATGTTGTTGAACTTTCAAAAGAAAAGCCATTGCTACTGTTAGTGTTACGAAATTACTCCGCAGGTCGTTTATGATAAGTTGTATGAAGCAGTCAAACACCAAAATTCAACCAGACTTGAGACAGAAATAAACAAACACTCCGGATGACAGCGATGTGGATGAGTACTTCGACGCATAAGGCCTGCGCAGCTGTATTACTGTAAAGTTTCATAAAAATCCGTTCCGTAGTTTTTGCGTGAAAGAGTAACAAACATCCATCCATCCTCACAAACTCGCGTTTATAATATTAAGTACGATTCTTCTGTATGTGTTTTGATGATTTTTTTTGTGTTTGAGAAAGGGAAGGATTGAAAAAGGGACCCGGTAGGTGGCGCTGTTCGGGCAGGACAATGTCTGTCAGGTCCGGTAGTTTTTTTATATACAACATGTCCCGGAATTAACGCACACCACCAGACACCCCAATTAGAATGTTATGGTATAATCATAATACATACACTGAATTTTTATTATTATGTAATAAACATTGTTTTTCTCATAAATTAGATACACTGATTGTGGGAGAAAATTGTGGTCACATTACAAATCTACGTATGCAAACAGTCGCACTCGTTTAGGGGTCTGGCGCAGTAGTTACTTCATCCATTTTGGTTTGTTTTGACTGTAGAGCGGAAGTGTGCCAGTAATTTACGTAGTTTTAATTATTTTTGGGAGAAAAAATTACCTATATTAAAAATTACAGAAATCGATTCAGAAAACGATTCTGAACAAACTACTTTCTTATTGTGCATTAATTCAGTTACACATTGTATACTTAGTCGTTTTATTATAGTATAAAAACTTGAGTAGGTAGGTTTGATACTACTGTGGTAGGTACTGAAACTGAAGTTTACGTAGGCATTACAAACCAGTTCGCATTATTAATTTTCCTTATATGTACATACAATGGCAGTGATAATTATATTATCCAATTACCTACGTCGGTAAGGAAAAATTAAAACAACTAATTTATATTTTAGACAATATTTTATTGAAGTAACAATACTCTGTAACATACATACATATAATGAAAAATACACGGCAAATAATACGAAAATAGAGTCTGTACGCTAAGCCGAATGCAGGAAGTGCTAAAATCCAAGCACACAAAGTGCTATTAAGACACTTGCATTAAAAAAATACGTCTACTTATATTTCATTAAAAAAATAACTATTAAAAACAAAAAAAATATTGTGATCCTTCTGATGGCTAAGAAATTAACATAATTATTATGCATTCGTGCCGTGTGCTAAAAGGTTTTTTTTTTTTGAACCAGCTGCTTTTTTTTACCTCCAACGGAAAACCTTGCAAATTCGACATAGACGAAAACGGCTGATGATTCAAAAAGTTCAGATGATACAGTCTTAGCGGTGTTGTATTGGGGCAGCTGAGCGTATCCTAGTCTATGGGCCGTCTCGACAAACAATATTTACGTACACAGGTATATTTTAGTTAACCAGCAACTAAACATGCCGATAAAAATCGTTAATACATAAATAGAATTTTATTTCTTTAGTCACAAATGCTGTAAAATGCCTCTTTGTAAGGTTTTTCGTGGGGGGAATGTGGGCTAGCGTACAAGACCCGAGTTTCTCTCTACTTCAGCTTGATAATGGTGTTCCTCAGTTTGTCCACGTTGGCTCCTGAGAATTCGTCGATCTTCTTGCTACTCTTGACGAAGACGAAGGTAGGCATGGAGTTGATGTTGTACTCGGTTGCGATGTCCTCGCATTCGTCCACGTCAACCTGGAATTAAAAGAAAACAGGACTTTTAATAAACTTTATCATGATGTACAGACGCCAGCAGGTCACGCTACCGGAAACTGTCAAATTTTCCCAATCAACCTTGAACCTTAATGCTTTAGCGATAAAGTTGAAAATCTATTAAAGAAATTTGACAGATTGTAGTAACTTGATGTGCTGGCGTCTGTACTTGTAAATGAGTCAAGCCCGCTTGTAACATTTATCATCAAGGGCGAATTTCACCAATGGATCTGAACGCGAAATCGCAAATCTAAACCACGTTAGGATAGGGCTAGGATGACCCACGCCACTCAATGCTCAACTTTAATCCAGTGCCACAGAGCCTTCAAGGCTGCAAATCTTGGGTGCGCGAGTCCAACCAATGGCAACCCCGCCACGGGAAGACACCTCCTGAGTTCTGTATTGAACCATCAGTCTGCCACCCGGGCACAAGTTATGTTGGCCTACTTGGAAAACCCGCAGTAAGGACAACCTCCACAAGGTCATGGGGTTTATGGGAGGCTTAGGCCTCCGGTGTGTACGCGGCGTGTCTCTACAGACATGACTTGTGTCATTTATACTTTTTCTTTTCGCCAAGGACGAATTATACCGCGATCAACAAATCTAAACCACGTATAAAAGCTTGTTTTCTGTGGATTATTGACAGTGACAGCTCTTGAATGCGGTTTAGATTCGATCGCGTTCAGATTCATTCGTCAAAAACGCAGTTTATCAAAAACATTTATCTTTACACAATTGATAGACAAATTATAACGATGTTTTAAATTCGTTTGGCGATAAATGCGTTTACGCATTTGTGTTGCATGCGAGCCAACGGTTATTATGACTTCATCTGGGTAAAATGGAACCATAAAATATACTTAATCCTAAAACTACGAGTAATAACCGGAAAACATTAATAATTCATTTATAATAATGTGTAAATCACAAGAAACAATGAGTGAGTACGTAATAGTTTAATTGGTATGATTATTTTTCCTAATTATGGAACATTTAATTGTATTGCCTTTACAGAGGACAACAATGAAGTCATTTTGTTTGGCCATATCGGACTGACAATAGTAATAACATATCATCAATACAAACTGGAATTTCTACTACAACCCAATTTTTATAATTTCAATGATGGATAGATATATTAACCGTACGTACGGCGGGATTTTATGGCCCACTGGATTTTCAACTCTCAATGTTGGGCCGAGCGTTGAGAATCCAACAGAGCGCATCCCAGCGCGTCAAAAAAACAGACTGTTGGATTTTGAACTCTGGGCGCTAAGCAGCGCATTGAAAATTGATCGCCTAGAATCTGGGCTTATTTGTTTTCAGAAATAACTAGCGTAATATCACGACTACAAAGGTATAAGGGGGGCGTACCCAAACGAGTTACTATCGCAAATGCGGGCACTCAAATCATTGATCACTATTTTTAATTTTTTTAAAATATATTTTATGTTAAAATAACACGCGGGCAGAAGCTAGTATTATAAACGTTCATTTCTTATCTGCATTCACGACATATTCGCCAAAAATGTAAACAAATACGAGATTATGGAAAAATAACTTTAATTCCTACACAATAAAGTTCAGTTTACGCTTCAACTTCAAACATTTTTATAACTCTTTCAATAGTGCTAGTCACTCTGAAATCAACTTAATTACCAATAAAATAAAGTTGATATTTGTTTAACTTGAAATAATGTCAATTTGAAACAAATAATATTTGAATATAGTTCTCTTTCCGGTATTATATATTAAATGTATGCCTGATAAGAAACATTTATCTTATCATTTCTTAAGCCACACGGCAAGTACTTTGCATGTGAATAACTACGATATAAGAATACATAATGAGTTAGTCTGGTCAGTGATAAAAATACAGTGTGACAGTGTCATGGATTCAGTACATGATTCTAAACCCCCTATGTTGAATTTTTTTTATAGAAACGTGTAATACCTACGCAGTCTAAATGTATGGCAAAGCAATTTTTTTTTTGCGCACTGTATTTTTAATTCTCGGTGTTGAGCCGATGAGAATCCGACAGAGCGCATCCCAGCGCGTCTAAAAACAGACTGTTGGATTTTGAATTCTGGGCGCTAAGCAGTGCATTGAAAATCCAGTGTGTGAAAAAATCCTGCCGCGATATTTTTAAGTCCGTGCGTACGTGTGCTTATTGGTTAAAATTAAGACTTGTATCATCTGCCTGCCTTTTCCCAACTATGTTGGGGTCGGCTTTCAGTGTAACCAGATGCAGCTAGTAAATTATATTAGTAATATCGCCTCTATTCATGTTGTCATTTTTAATTGCTTAAAAAAACATTCATTCGTATTTTTTCATATCAATGAAATAAGAACGTCAAATCAATCTGCCTAGCCTTTTTCCCAACTATGTTGGGGCCGGCTTCCAGTCTAACCGGATGCAGCTGAATGCCAGTATTTTACATGGAGCAACAGCCTCCACAACCCAGTTACTGGGTAATACGATACCCCTTGGTAAGACTGGTTGTCAGAAGTTCGGGCTTCTGACTACCCGTAACGACTGTCAAAGTTCTACGAATGACAGCCGGGACCAACGGCTTAACGTGCTTTCCGAGTCACGAACGAACGCAGTCTGATTTCGGTCTCAATCTGTCAAAAATACCTCTTAAATTCCCTTTACCTCTAAATTTGACACTGATTATCGCTGAGATAAGATTCCGACTAGATTTTGAACGATTGGCCTTCTGATCTGATTACAAGGGTGACCTCAGTCAACAAAAACAGTCCGTTCTTGATGTGACGCATCATTGAATATCTATTACTAGTATTTGTTGGCAAACGTTTTTATCTACTTCGCGTTTTCCTAGAAATGTTAATGCAGAATAGATGCCAATTTTTTTTCATTGCAGAAAACTATTTCGTCATTTTTATTACAGTTTGCAATTGAAAAAAGAAAGAAAGAGAAATGCGTTCATTGGCATTTATTTGAAGTAAGAATTTTGCTTGAAAGATTTGTATAACTTATGACGCAACGTGTACACAAAACTATCCATTATTTATCATGTTTTATTGAAAAACTTTTACAAAGAAAAGCTGACGTAATCTGCATTCGTGATTTAGTTGCCTAAAATGTAAACAAATGTGAGATTATGGAAAAATAACTTTAATTCCTACATAATAAAGTTCAGATTACGCTACAACTTCAAACATTTTTATAACTATTTCAATAGTGCTAGTCACTCTGAAATCAACTTAATGGCCATTAAAATAAACTTGATATTTGTTTAATTTGAAACATTAGTTTGAATAGACTTAGCTTGGGGCTTCCCGATGACGGAGTGTTTATTGCAAAACTTCGAACTGACTCACTTTATCTTAGCCTTCAACAACATATATGGAGCTATATTTTATTATGTAAGTACCTAAGAAAACATTGAATATTGATTATTTTAATACCTAAATAATATTATTTACGCCATGAGTTGGCTTTATCAAATGAATACAATAATAGCTTGGATGATAATGCTTATATATGGCTAAATATAATTCATTATATTTAGTCACTGCAAATTATAATATGTATAAAAAGGCTTCTTGAAGGGGACAATTCTTAGCCAGACTTACCTACAAAAAAAGATGGGAACGATCAAGAAAATAGTCAGTTTTATTTTTATTTTATACTAGCTCCGCCCCACGGTTTCACCCGCATAAGTTTCGATCCCGTGGGAATATCGGGATAAAAAGTATCCTATGTGTTAATCCTGGTTATAAACCATCTGTGCGCCAAACTTCACCCAAATCCGTTCAGTAGTTTTTGCGTGAAAGAGTAACAAACAAACATCCATCCATCCATCCATACAAATTTTCGCATTTATAATATTAATAGGAAGTAGGATTAGCTTCTGCCCGTGGTTTTGTCCGCGTGAAATTTCTTGTTCCCCCGACCCACCCCGTCGCGTCGCAACACCTGCCTGCGCTATCACTTCGTTTTCACTTAGCGTTCTTTCAGACTTACCTATTCTTTTTGCTCGGCTCCCAAGGGTCATAGCGTGATGTTAAATAGCCTATAGCCTTCCTTAAGAATTGAGCTATCAATGCAAAAAAAAAATCAGATCCAACTGATAGTTACAGAGATTGGCGCGTTCCAAAAAACTCTTCAACTTTATTATTAGTGTTATAGATATGTAGATGTCAAATTCAACGACGTGACTTGTACCAGCCCGCACTCGGACCGCTTGGTGGATTACAGCCCACTCCCTCTCACTGAGAGGAGGCCTGTGTCCCAACAGTGGGAACATTATAGGCTGATTATGCTTACACGCTCGAGGCCTCCGAGCTGCCTCTGCCGGCAGTAGTGAGAGTTATGCTGGCAGAGACAGAGAATTGGACGGAAGTAGCCTCCTTCTGTGAGACCGTGATGGTCAAGAAGGAGGCCGCCGAGCGGGATCGGGAGAGGGCTGATCCTGCTCGGAGAAGGAGGCGTCGGGGAGACAACCGCCTTGGCGCCTGATACGCCGAAACCCGAGGTGGACCTTTGGGGGTTGCGGGCGCATAGAGTGGCGACTCTGTCCGCCTACCAAGCGACCCCAGGGAAGACGGTGGCACAGTGGTCACGTGCTGCCGTGCATAGCGAGGCTTAGGAGAGGCCCCTTTGCAGTCTCCCCAGGGATGTGCCTTACAGGCGTTGCGCAGGGGTGGTTCGGAATTGGTCTTTTAAGAGGAACCGGGACCACCCCTATGTGCGCATGGTGATCACCAGGGTGGTTTTAGTGAGGTGAAAATCCCACACTCCCCGACCTCACTCCCCGGAGGTCGGGTGCCATTGGAAGGTTTCCCGCCCAAAACAAAAAAAAAAAAAGGTTGATTATGTTTATTCTTTAGGCCAATCAATTGCTTTATTGCATTCAATAAGTATAAATGTGTTTAAATTGGCCATTTATTTTTAAAACAATAAGTATTTACCAATAAAATCTTATGAGAACGATATAGAAAATAATCATCTTTTTTATTTTATAGTTGTATTGTATTCAATAAATATAGATGTTAGGTTCAAAATGACCATTTATTTCTAAACAATACTCTTTCATATTTTTACGGTCCTAAGCCAATAGAAAAAAAAAACTATGTTACTTTTAATAACGCATAAAACATATATATTATTACTATACATTTTATTATTTCCTATAGCAAATCTTATAAGTTAAATTCACACTAACTTACTTTTAATAAGTTTTGTTAAGAAAACACGAGAGCAGTGGTGGCCCAGTAGAAACGGCCGCGACTTAAGAGTTGTAGGTCGTAGGTTCGAACCCAGACAGGCGCTTTACATTGTGTAAATTATTTCATCATCACTGCTCTCAAAACGGTGAAGGAAAACATCGTCAAAATAATCTGCCTATAACGTTCCCACTGGGACACACGCCTCCTCTTAGTGAAGAGTGCGCCGTAATCCACCACGCAGGCCCAGTGCGGGTTGGTAGATGTCACATGTCTTCGAATTTTTGGTTCTAGGACATGCCGGTTTCCTCACGATGTTTTCCTTTACAGTTAGTGGGGCAATAACAATCTAACAATATTATGTGTAACGATAGCACTTCTGATCTTATCTTTCGATAATAATTTGTACGCAAGGGAGTTACATCTACGCGAACTTAAACACAGACATGCTTTATCTGATAAGCTGATAGTAGACATTATGGTATTAATTTTATTTGGTTTGCAATGGTACTTGGGTACCGTAAAACGGGGTGAATAGGGATGCAGGGGTGAATCGAGACGAAACTTTAAAAAGGATTTTAACGTTGAAATAATATAGCTTGTTGCCATAAAAGTCTCTAATGTGTTTACTGTTATTTAGTTAAAGATTAAGTGTCCTTGTTAGCAACAAACTATATTGTTTCAACGTTAAAATCCATTTTAAAGTTTCGTCTCGATTCACCCCTGCATCCCTATTCACCCCGTTTTACCGGTAGTTTAATAGCACAGAGTTGCAAGTAGCTTTCCTTACTGTAAAACTGAGAAATAGGTCATACTTCATGCTAAGGCGCTTTACTTTGTGTAACTATAGCGAAAGCACTAGGAAGTGGTGAAGGGTGGGCGTTTTGTGGGACTGTCTTTTGTAATTTTGTTGTTCAAAAACTGCTGATTCTCAGCCTAATTTGAATAAATGACTTTTGATTTTGATTTGATTGATTGTAAATAATTTCATCACCACTGTTCACTGCTCTCAAAACGGTGAAGGAAAACATCGTGAGGAAACCGGCATGTCCTAGATCCAAAAATTCGAAGGCATGTGACATCTATCAACCCGTACTGGGCCCGCGTGGTAAATCATAGCCCACCCCCTCTCGAAAAGAGGAGGCCTGTGTCCCAGCAGTGGGAACATTATAGGCTGGTATGTAAGAAAATACGAGTAAACTGAAGGCCGTAATTTCCCGTAATTAAAAACGTTCAAAATCTATCTCAGCGACAATCAATGTCAAGAACTTGTCAACGTCATCATCTGCCTAGCCTTTTCCCAACTATGTTGGGGTCGGCTTCCAGTGTAACCAGATGCAGCTGAGTACCAGTATTTTACATGGAGCGACTGCCTATCTGACCTCAACAACCTAGTTACTGGGTAATACGAAACCGCTTGGTAAGACTGGTTGTCAGACTTTCAGGCTTCTGACGACCCGTAATGACTGTCAAAGATCCACGAATGACTGCCGGGACCAACAGTTTAACGTGCTTTCCGAGGCACGGAGGGGTCTTGGTATGTAAAGATGGTCAACCATCCACGGACCAACCGCGGCAAGCGTACCGTCAAACAAGCCAACTTTGCCCGTTTTTTTAAGAAAATCGAATATATTACAAGTTTTTTCTATAGGACTTAAGTATATTTTTGCATTTACTACAACTATATGACCATATGCACGCATTTGCTATGTAAAATATTTAAAAAAATAAAATTTAAACCAAGATTTGTTCGATTTTGATGGTGGGCAAAATAATCCGGACTTTTAGCCAACATTGCCCACTTCGATTTTTGACGCAAATCAAGCTCTTATAAATACGTAGAAAGCACCACGACTACAATTTAATGCAATCTTAACCTAAGTTTTAAAATACTGTTTGTAGCTTAAATATTTTCGTGATAAAAACAGTGGGCAATGTTACCTAGCGGTTAGTGCCCTTTTCCATACAAGGCCCAACAAACGGTTTAAGATTTTAAGGGTTGTCACATTCCAGTAAAATGATCAAATAAATGTTATTTTCACTTTTCTTTTGTGGGTGTTGGGTGCATATGAATAGACGTTAAAATGGTAATTAAATGAAACATTGTGTTCAAAATTAAATGTTTATTCCAATTTCGTCGACAATTCGATATAATACCGTTGTTCTATTTTGAACATTTCAATAACGTCAGATTTCTGCTGTAAATGCTATATCAAAAAATGAGATCAATATGTATATGTAATATTTTGAGTAGTTCTTACACTCAATTCATCTGCGTGTCTAGCCAAAAAACCCTGCACCCACGCATCTCCCGGAATTTTATTCTTGAACACAAGTTCTCGAGAATTTTTTCTTAAATATTCATGCACCAATAACTTTAGATCGAGTTTAGTTAGGGGGGATCCAAAATCACTAGAAGCCTGCAAGACTCTCACAATTTTATTTTCTTCTTCACTTGTCAGTGTCGTAGGATGCCCAACAGAATTTGAATGTAATTTTTTTATTTTATTAACTATGGTACGTCGTGGGATACCAAACTGTCGCTCAGCATCTCTTGACGATATTTGTTTAGATGCAACTGCTTCGCAGGTAAGCTTTAACATCACGTCGGAGTAATGTTTATATGCTCGGGACCCAATTTCACGTCTTGGCTTTCTTGGTCTAATTCTAGACTTGTGTTTGTTTTTCTGAAATTAAAATTAACAATAAAATTAAAGCTAAGTGGATCTGCAGATGTATAATAAAAGCTGCCATCTACTCTAATGAAATATACCTACCCTATATCCTATCCCTATACACAAACAAACATACAATCACAAACTTCACCTATATATACAGGGTGAAATTTTAATCAGTTTTCCTCTTACGGGGTCATTGTACTCATCATTATGAACAACTTTTACTATGGAGCCAAACCTGAAATCGTGAAAATTAAATCAGCTGTTCCCTACATTTATGTTCGCATAACTCGTCAAAATGTAGGGAACAGCTGATTTTGTTTACCCCTTAAGAGGAAAACGGTGATTAAAATTTCATCTTGTATAAATATACATCAACTGCACTAGGTACTAATATATTTTATAACATAAGAAATTAAGTACTTTATTTTAAAGTCGTTACTTAAGAAATATGTAATATAGGTGTTTGATGTTTTGTTTCTGTGGTTTTGCGTTAATTCAACCTGTTACAAAATAACTAAAAGTGACAACCCTAAGTGCTTTTTGATAACGGGCAATGTTGGCATGGATGGGTCTGAATAGTTTTGGGTAACTTTGCCCATCATTAGAAGTTTTGATTTATAAAGTCCTGAATAATGAAACTATATTTAAAATAATCAACAACTAATATTCTATAACATACAGCAAAATATACTTACCTGTGTTTTCGCCATGAGGTAAAATCCACAAACACTTTCCTTAGGAAATTTACCCGCAAAAACATACACCGCACTCGACAACTTCTGACAAGTTACTAAATGAACTTTGGAACGAATGCGTTAGATAGTAATGCCACAAATATAATCAACTTTCCACCCAAATAATAAATGTTGCTATAAAACTAAAATTGTTTCTTATGTTAGCAGATTTGCTTATAAATTGCTTTTAGGGCAAAGATACCTTGATTGGCAAAGTTGGCTTGTTTGACGGTAGCTTAACCTGATCGATCGATCCGTGCGGCTGCTATTACTTAGCCAAACATGTCGGGAAATTAGAGGTATTTTTGACAGATTGACAGATTCAGATTAACCTGTGAACCTTCTTAAAATTACGAGATTTGCACCTCTTGTCTTCTACAAGTTTCTCTCTGCATTATGACAGGATGACGTCATGGCTTCGGAAGTCATTCATTACGTAACACCGCGCAACTGCTAAGTGACCTCATAAACCCGTTGTTCGAGATTGACCAGCATATAGGAAGTTGGGAGAAGGTCAACTTGGAGTACACACTATAAAAATCGATAAAAGTCTAAGCAAGTTCGCAAGGACGTAGAAATATGGCGGCAGTTTTTTTCGTGCACTGGATTTTCAACTTTCGGTGTTGAGCCGAGCGTTGAGAATCCAACAGAGCGCGTCTAAAAAAACACTGTTGGATTTTCGACACTGTACATAATATTATGCAAGTCATGGTGTACCGCTGGTTCTTGCCAAAGCAATAAGAACCTACATAGTATGCATTCAAAGTACTGTTTCCTGTTAATCCTAAGGCGAACGTAACTATATCAATATTATCATCATTTACCTAGCCTTTTCCTAACTATGTTGGGGTCGGCTTCCAGTCTAACCGGATGCAGCTGAATACCAGTATTTTACATGGAGCGACCGCCTATGTGACCTCCACAACCCAGTTACTGCGTAATACGATACCCCTTGGTAAGAATACTTGCCAGACTTTCGGGCTTCAGACGACCCGTAACGACTATCAAAGATCCACGAATGACAGCCGGGACCAACTGCTTAACGTGCTTTCCGAGGCACGGAGGGGTCTTGGTATGTAAAGATGGTCAACCATCCACGGACCAACCGCGGCAAGCGTAGCTTAACCTGATCGATCGATCCGTGCGGCTGCTATTACTTAGCCAAACATGTAGGGAAATTAGAGGTATTTTTGACAGAAGTTACGAGATTTGCCCCTCGGCAATAAACACGTTAATCTACAAGTTTCTCTCTGCATTATGACAGGGTGACGTCATGGCTTCGAACAGAGCGTTAATATTTCTGTTGTGAAAATTATATAGAAGCATATCTATAAAATCGTTGCTTCATTTCTGAGTTGAGGTTGAGTTCCTAAAATAATCTGCCTATAACGTTCCCACTGGGACACACGCCTCCTCTTAGTGAGAAGGAGCGCGCCGTAATCCACCACGCAGGCCCAGTGCGGGTTGGTAGATGTCACATGTCTTCGAATTTTTGGTTCTAGGACAAACGGTTTCCTCACGATGTTTTCCTTCACAGTTAGTGGGACAATAACAAACTAACAATATTATGTGTAACGATGGCACTTCTGATCTTATCTTTCGATAATAATTTGTACGCAAGGGAGTTACATCTACGCGAACTTAAACACAGACATGCTTTATCTGATAAGCTGATAGTAGACATTATGGTATTAATTTTATTTGGTTTGCAATGGTACTTGGGTAGTTTAATAGTACAGAGTTGCACGTAGCTTTCCTTACTGTAAAACTGAGAAATAGGTCATACTTCATGCTAAGGCGCTTTACTTTGTGTAACTATAGCGAAAGCACTAGGAAGTGGTGAAGGGTGGGCGTTTTGTGGGACTGTCTTGTAATTTTGTTGTTCAAAAACTGCTGTTTCTCAGCCTAATTTGAATAAATGACTTTTGATTTTGATTTGATTGATTGTAAATAATTTCATCCCCACTGTTCTCAAAACGGTGAAGGAAAACATCGTGAGGAAACCGGCCAGTCGCTCCATGTAAAATACTGATATTCAGCTGCATCGGGTTAGACTGGAAGCCGACCCCAACATAATTGGGAAAAGGCTAGGCAGATTGATATGACCTTCTTATTTCATTGATATGAAAAAATACAAATAATGTTTTTTAAGCAATTAAAAATGACAACATGAATAGGGGCGACATTACTAATATAATTTAATAGCTGCGCCCCGCAGTTTCACTCACATAAGTCTCGATCCCGTGGGCATATCGGGATAAAAAGTCGCCTATGTCCTAATTCAGGTCATGGTTTACCCGTGTGCCAAATTTTACCCAAATCCGGTCGGCCATTTTCGCGTGGAAGCGTAACAAACAAACACAAAAAAATCAAATATTTTCTAGTTTTCGTTTAGAGGCGCATGCTATGTTAAAACTAAGCCATGTCATGTTATGTTATAAAATACCGCATTAAAAACCTTGTAGCTAGATGCAAGGTCAATGCGGTAGAAACTTAATACGGTATTATTGATCGGCGACATTAAATATAATGGCATATCTTTGTTTGCACCCAACCGTAACTTAGAAACAGTTGTAGTATGTATATAATAATTATTTTTTTATTACTTGTCATATTCATTATTAACTTTGACCAATTTCCTGTTTATTTCATTTGCCTAATGGGGAAGGAAGGAAGGAAATATATTACCGATTATAGGTTGAATTTCTGAATGACTAACTGCTAAATGAATGGAAATAATTGGATGCCTAAGGGACCCCACGATCGTTGTCTCTGCAACTAATTTGTCTCTCACATCAAGTCTACGGGTTTGTATAAATGTGCGCGCATGTAGAGACGCTCCAGCTTAAGTTTTTTTAAGCCCTGGCTGGAAGCTTTAATTTATTGAGGCATCCACAGACAAGCCCGGTTAAGCAGACGACAACCTCATAGTTTGAACTGAGAAATGCCATTCATAAGAGAAAAAAAAAATTAGACGTGATTTATAAAATGGCTACTAAAAATACGTCAGTTTACGTCAGGCGCTGACTAATTTGACGTATTTTTAGTAGCCAATGTTTCAAAACATCTAAACTCGTCTATGCAGTATCTTAATTTGACAGGACTAAACTAATATTTATCTTCTGTCCTTTTCTTAATGAAATACATAGAAAGAAAAATATACTGAACTTAAATTTAATTTAGTTTGTGAACAAGGGAATCGGCGCCAGTAACAACTATACATAGATTTCATATACAACTAAAACACCAATAAATAAAAAATTATTGAACATGATATCTTGGAACTTGTAAAATATACCTACTCAACCGCACAACCATCCAAACCAACCCACAAACCTCAAACCTACTCGCTCACAACTATATTCCATTGGGGTTTACGAGTGTAGATTCCTTGAACCGATTCAGCACTAAGATATTCATTTGTTTTTAGGTAAACAGCTATAAAAAGTATTTTTTTTTTTATAAAACAGTTAATGTCACTTGGAAAATATTCCTTGGCATAGATTTGTCGTAAAGTAAGAAAATTCAATTGAAATCTGTACTAATAATAAAGCTAAAGTGTTTGTTTGTTTGAACGCCCTCATCTCTGGAACTACCAGTTGGATATGAAAATTATCTTTGTATTTTATAGCCCAATTCTTGAGGAAGGCTTTAGGCTATTTAATATCACGCTACGACTCATAGGCGCCGAGCAAAAAGAAAAAAAGGTAAGATCGTACGCGAAAACGAAGTAACTACGCGGGCAGGCGATGCGGGGTGGGTCGGGGAAAGTTTTACGCGGACGAAGTCACGGGCTACAAGCTAGTGGAATAATATAAGTAGTTGATTAAATTCTTCGAAGGTGAAATGATTCAATATTTGAATGCAGGTCAATCAATATATATTTTGGTAGCATGAGGAGGCGAATATTTTGTTTGGTTTCCTTATAAACATAGCTCCTCATCATCTCATCTGCCTAGCCTTTTCCCAACTGTGTTGGGGTCGGCTTCCAGTCTATCCGGATGCAGCTGAATACCAGTATTTTGCATGGAGCGACTGCGTATCTGACCTCCAAGACCCAGTTACTAATACTCCCTTGGGAAGACTGGTTGTCAGACTCAGGCTTCTGGCTACCAGTAACGAATGTCAAAGACCCACGAATGACAGCCGGGACCAAGCCGGTAACTATCATAGCTATTTGGGGCAAAATTTTCGCTTTACAATCAAATCACAGTTACTTTACCTGATTTTGCATCACTGTCAAAATCACAGTGATTTTTATTCCCCTTGTAATAAGGTTGCTGTTGGGTTGCTGCGAGTAACAAGTCTGTCAAAATGACAGTGACCGTTATTCTCCATGCAATAAGGTTGCTGTTGGGTTACTACAAGTAATAAGTCTGTCAAAGTGACAATGATCTTTATTTTCTTTACGTTAAGATTGCTGTTGGGTTGTCGCTGTCAAGGGTAAAGGGTAGGGGGTGGGTAGGTAACGGACCGTAGTTTACCCTTGAAAGTAAAATATATGACATCTGGATATTTTTTGACACATTTTTATCATTTGTTCTGAGCTTAAAACGGACAGAACTCAGACAGCCTTCACAGGTTTTTTGTAACGATATTCATATCAATAGACATTTTGTTTTGTATATGTTTGAAAGTCATTTTTATTGTCGTTGCAAGTTACCATCTGTACAGACGCCAGCACATCAAGCTACTACAATCTGTCAAATTTCTTTAATAGATTTTCAGCTTTATCGCTAAAGCATTAAGGTTCAAGGTTGAATGGGAAAATTTGATAGTTTCGGGTAGCTTGACCTGCTGGCGTCTGTACCATAATTCTTTTCATGCAAATAGTTACTTTTCGATATTAATCTAATCGTTGACTTATCGCGTGCTCTGAGCGTGGAGGTATTGTATGTAGAGGTATTTATTTAATGGCTCAAAACAGCACCTACATATTTCGAAGATAATAAACAACTGCCAGAAAGGCCGAAAAGGGACAAAAACAAAAAAAAATATGTTTTTGGTTTTTGCTTAGTAAAAGTAACAGAAATACATTGCAATTATTTTAACCATTCAACCATGGAATTGGAAGTTGGAAGACAAATAATATTTTTTTTCGGCTAAGGACGAAATACATATATTTTTTTCCGGCTGAAGTTTAATCGTTTCTTAATGGTTAAAAGAATGAAGCACTGTATTTTGCTTTTTACCAAAACAATATATATTTTCGGTTTTCGGCCGTAATAAATCAGGCCGAATTTCGCTTTTATGTCGGTAACCAGCCAATTAAAGTGTACTTAGTACTTTATAGTTATATTGAATTTGGCCAACGTAGTTAACCAATCTTACACACTGGTTAATCTTTCCTTTTCATTAAGGGCTGATTTTTCTAACGCCAGATAACTTAATCGGAGGAATAATTTTGAATTTTTGACAGTTCTTCCATACAAAAGCTGTCAGACGTCAAATTTATTTCAAGAATAAAAATTATCGGTCGATTTAAAAATCAGCCTTATGTTACTTATTTTTTTTATTTTTTTTTTATTTATTTGGCTCACCAACAATTGAATACACTGATACAAAGATAAGAGATACATCCAATAGACTTATAGACTAGTGTACCAATTTCTTACAGGTTTTTTTTTTTCTTTTTTTTTTTCTGGTGGGAAATCATCAAGTGACCGCTCCCGCTCTGGGTGGAGCGGAAGGGAGTGTCAGACTCTTACTGACTAAAACCCACCCATGTTCCTTCCTTCGCCCTTTATGTTCCGGGGTAGCGGTAACCCTTTCGGGCAATCCCGCTGAATTTCTTACAGGTAAGCACAAGAAATTGGTACACTAGTCTATAAGTCTATTGGATACTTTCTTACACTAGTGCAGAAAAGTTGGAAAACCATGTCGAGCAGTAGTGTAGCTTTCTAGTTACGAACGAGCTGTCAGGAAGTAGTATAACTTATATCATTTAAGACCTGAGTTCTTGCATACCCCAACGGGAATTTAATAAAACCTTAAATGCCTTCTTACCTTAAGAACAACAATGGCGTCAGCCATTTCAGTGGCCATCTCGTCTAGTTTGGGCCCGATCATCTTGCATGGTCCGCACCAGGTGGCCATGAAGTCGATCACCACCAGCTTCTCGCCAGCCTCAGCCAGCCTGGTCTTCAGGTCATCGAAGTCTTTGATGTGGATCGACATTTTAGCTGGAAACAAGGAAACAAAAAGGTTTAACGTAAATCCAAAAATAAAATGGAGTATCTTAACTTGACAGGACTAAACTAATATTTATCTTCTGTCCTTTTCTTAATTAAATAGAAAGAAAAAGATGCACTGAACCTAAATTTAGTTTGTGAACAAGGGAATCGGCGCCATTTTCGTTTTTCTTTCACACCCGCAAAGTATGGAAGAAGAGGGGTCTATACCCAGCAGAGGGTAATTCCAGGCTGAAATTATTATGGCGGTTGCCTTTCATTGAAGTCGTAAAAAGATAGTACGGACGCCAGCACATCAAGTTACTACAATCTGTCAAATTCCTTTAATAGATTTTCAACTTTATCGCTAAATCATTAAGGTTCAAGGTTGATTGGGAAAATTTGACAGTTTCGGGTAGCTTGACCTGCTGGCGTCTGTACTTAAAGGATTATCCCAAGCAAGGGGCAAACTTCTGCCCGACTCTAACCTAAAAAAACACAGTTGTGTCTTTTCCATTTGGACTATTGGATTTTGAGTAATTGCACAATGCAGATTCTTATAATTCGAATGAGGCGAATGAGAAGGCGGTCGAACTGTTCGAAAAAAAAACAGTTGCTCTATAACTTGAAGCGATGAATAGGAAGACATGATTGATGAATGAATGATGATGATTTGATGATAGTAACTCACAAAAAACATTGGTTTAATTGTTGTAAATAGTCAGTTTTAAAAGCGGATTGCATTTGTTTATCTTATCGCGCTAATGGTACCTAATAAATATGTAAATCAGTTAATATAATGTCGTGGAAATGTGAAACATTTTCGGCTAAGTAGCATTTACGTTTATTTATTTCATCTTTTCGCACACAAAAAGGTACAAAGGCGGACTTAATGCCTTAGGCATTCTCTCCCTAAGGCTTTAAGTCCACCAGTCAACCAAGGGTCGTGAAGAGATTAGATGGCAGGTGCTTTGGTTGAGCCGAACAATAATAAAAAAAACGATTCCTCCTATTTTTTATTTTTATAATACCTACTATTAAAAGTATTCATAACCAAATGTGACTATTCCTAAATTACCCTACAGTAGTGTTCACAATCTCAGATAATGTACATTCCATTGCCACTTAGTCGGTTGTCTACTTTATTAAAATGTAGTTTAAGTTGATTTTTGAGTGACCATTTGAAACAAAAAGGTCAAGTTTTTGGTTGCAATGGAATGTGAACTTTGTTGAGTATGACATTCAGTTTGTTGTTCTATAACTTGAAATTTATCTCAAATTCTTAATAGGCCGATTTTTTTTTGTTTTTCCCTATTCTGTTAAGATCAGTGCTTAGGTCATTTTCCCCATTGAATTGTGACATAAAATAGTTGGCACTCTGACTATACATTTTTCACATTTTACTGATACTAGTCACATCCCATAATAAACAATGTTTTTCAATTAAACTCATGCATGACGTTATGACAAAATCATCAGCAGTAAATGTTTTTAATTTAATTTCTAAATTAGAAAAATAAAATCGTACAGCTTTTCTTTTCAACCTCTTTTATTTTAATTTGGCAGGAATGCTATACTGACAAGTAACAGAGTTCATAGATAAACTTTTTTTTTAAACGTCTTCGTATTTGGAAAAGACATTTAATGAAAAGTCCTAATGACTGTGATTGACCTTTTTGATAGCAGTCGTCAACGTAAGTAGGTATGTCAAGTAAAATTAAAATATTTACCATACAATTCATTTATGTTTCCAGAAAATTCGAGACTAAGTACAGACGCCAGCAGGTCAAGCTACCCGAAATTGTCAAATTTTCCGAATCAACCTTGAACCTTAATGCTTTAGCGCTAAAGTTGAAAATGTATTAAAGAAATATGACAGATTGTAGTAGCTTGATGTGCTGGCGTCTGTACGATATAAATGTTCGTATCTGGAGTTTTTTTTTACATAAGATACGATACAAACGACAGAATCACCTTGATTTGCCTTCACGGACAAATAACGTGTTTAAACTCCAAACATCAACATAATGATAAATAAAATAACCCTACGTGTTGAAAACCATAAACATTTTAATAAACGCCACTTTGTATTAACTTAACATTAAAAAATAAACCACATTGTTTCACTTTACTCACCGTCAGTTACTTAAACTCTTACAAAATAGTATCACAGTTCAAATCAGACAAGGCACTAAATTATTATGCCTTTTTATTCACACACGCCCTCTTTAGCTCGCGTTCAAATGAATACTGAGTGCCATAGACTGTAGCAAAGTTTTATACAACTGTATTTTGGCGCGTTAATTGGTGCCGTTTCATTCGCGGTATTGTGAAATCGCGTGCAAAACGTGTTGCCGTTTCTTTCACTCTTCAACAAATTATCGTATCAGTGACAAGGACAGTGGTACAGCGTCACGCGGATTAATCTATCGGTGTCATTGTGTGATGTAGATTCTATTTTATTGAGTACGAACTATAAGTTGTTCTTGTGAGCTTGCCGTCTCGAAGTAATGACGTAATTTTTCCATGAATGAGTCATCGTGTATCGACCTTCGGAAAGTTGGTTTGTCATGATGGTTTTGAGAAAATGTGGCGACAGAATATTTTAATAATGACTCGCTTCCCTATTTTCCCGATGACGTTGCCAGGGCCGTCTTTACCCGGGGGTGCATGGGGTCCGTGGCACCCCGGCGCAGGGTATTAGGAGCCGCAAGCCGCTCGTCTTGTATCTACCCATACCATACGTAATCAGATCACAATTAGTTTTAAAAACTACTTAACAAATATTCATTATACCTATAAAAATATAAGCAACAATATTGTTTACAAAACATACGCCTCGCTTCGGCATATTCGACTTGCAATGTGCAAATCAGTTTAGATCTTATTACTACAGAAATTAATTTATACTCCAACAAACACGCGGCAAATTCAAAGAGGGCTTGTGGCCACAAAGGAGTGCGCGCGCGCGCTTTGACACGCGCCGCCAGTCTCTTGACATATCCCGCTGGAAGGTTCTAGTTACCAATAAAAATTGTGTCAAAAAAGTTTCAGTTTACCGCGACCATTAAAATTGCGACAGCCATACATAGTAAGTGACCATACGTATCGTAAACACAACATTATACATTATACATGTGGCGTTGTAGATACCGCTACATGTATAATGTATATGTTGTGTTTATGTATATGTATAGATATTGACATTGCTTAGTGTAAGATAAGTGTTAAAGATCGCCACATCTACTTATCTTGTAACTAGCTGCGTCCCGCGATTTCACCCGCATAAGTTTCCATCCCGTGGGAATATCGGGATAAAAAGTGTCCTATGTGTTAATCCTAGTTATAAACCATCTGTGTGCCAAATTTCATCCAAATCCGTTCCGTAGTTTTTGCGTGGAAGAGTAACAAACATCCATCCATACAAACTTTCACGTTTTTAATATTATTATTATAGTAGGATAGGATGCAAAACAGTTATTTAATTCATGTAGTCAAATGCTAATTATGCGCAAGGGGAGTAAAATTAATGTTTTGTGGAAATTAATCTAACTTTGTCAAGGTAAGTCAAGTTTTTCTGTCCAATTTAAAAATGTTAAAGAGGAACAGGCCGCGAAAGAATGACTATTTCTATCTATTTATGTCTCATACAAAGAACAACTTGCTGTTATTCTAAGGTTTATTTATTTTAACTCGTCAACAAAACTTGCTGACGTAAGAGAACATTCTTTAGGTTTTTTGTCTGTAATTGATACTACTGGACAAGGGTAAGCAACTTATTTGTTTGATTTCTTAAAATCTTGCAATATTGAAAATCCTCGTGCGTTTTAGTGTGCGTTACGCCAGCGGAATGTTGTCGTTTTTCATGATTTCGGCGGTGTAATTGTGCCCGAAATTTATAGATGCGTCCAGCCGATCCAAAAATATTCACGAAAAACAGATTCCGGCATGCATGTTTTTAACCGGTGGTCGTAGCTAAATACAAACTATCTACTTAGATAGATATCATTTGTGCATAATTGGACGTAGTTAAGCAGAAAGGACTGAACCCACATTCTTCCCGCGCGAATTGAGGTTTCAGATGCCGCTGGGGTAACGTTTAGCAAATTGCTGTATCTCTTAAACGGCATGTCACACAACTACGATTGTTTTTTTACAACGGTGGATCTTAATTTGTGCAGTTTTATTTTTTCTATGTATAATCGACACCGTTGGAAAAGGCAATATTTTTTTTTTCAAAGACCCTAAAATCGATCCTTGGGCTTCAATGAGACACCCTAGAAACTTACCAATTATGGTGTTTTGTACCTTTTATATATACCTATACTCCAACTCCTTAGAGAGTTATTCCATTTTAATTAAAATGCGGATACTATTAGACAAGTTACTTATTAGGTATTAATTGAAGGTAATTATGATTCAACTAATAATCGCATTGACAGCGATGCGGACGAATTTTTAGATGCCCAATGAGCTCCTGCCTTTGTCTTTATTTTTTATTGTATACTAATAATGAGTACCTTTATTAAATTGTTTATCCTTAGTTTCAGCTGAAAAAGCCTTTCAACTACTCAGATATAAGAAAAGACGATATGAAAAGAAATCACATGATTTAATAAGTATCGAGTCAGAAGTAGATTTAGAAACAGACGAAATCATCAAAAAGTTGGCGTACTTGAGAGCCAGAAAAATTGATTTTAATGTTTAAATGTACCTAATTTTATTGTAAAGTTGGCAAGGGGGGCGCAGGCCGGGGTGCGACCCCGGCGCCCAATATGGTTAAGACGGCCCTGGACGTTGCAATATTTTCAGGGAAGGTAGATCAATTTCCAGTTCGTTTCACCGGGTCACCAGGGCCCCAATACTGTGGTAATTATTATTCCATGCGTAGTCGTACCACGTGCAAGCCACGTCAATATCGTGTCTTGTTAACGGCAAGGAGTCGAAATGTCAACCGTACGGACAACATGCATTTTGACAGTTCAAACTAAGTACGGCAACTTAGCCCAGTTAGGGCCCAGGAATTGATGTGGTTTCGAAGTAAGGAATCATCAAGTGGTCATAGTGAATTAGGGCTCAGTATTCTGTCTGAATTTGTTCACGTTTTCTTCACAGGAAAACGTAGGAAAGCATTATCTAGAACGAATTCTTACTTATTACCGTATGAAATTGCCTAGAAAACATTTTTGCACATAGTTTCGTAGAAAAAGAGAATAGGTATGAAAAAGTATACATTCGCAATCATACGTAGGTAAGTCAATTTATTAGACCAGGGGGTCTACTACGAAGTGCATAGTGCGAATGATCGGATCGGACCGACACATGGCTGAACCGGATATTATTGAAAAATGTGAAAAAAGTTCGGCTCAGCTCAGTTGGGTCGGGACCATAGTCAATATTCGAAAGAGTGTAGGAGTGTAGGATCGGGACCAACCGAACCAAATGGTAACTTCGTAGCAGGGGGTCTACTCCGAAGTGGTATCGGCCGAATGTTCGGCAGTTTCCTGCTACGAAGTTAGACCCCCACTTCTTAGTAGACCCCCAGGAAACGCCCGAACATTCGGCCGATACCACTTCGGAGTAGACCCCAATGGTGGTGGCCCAGTGGTAGCGCACGCAACTTACTAGTTGTAGGTCGTAGGTTCGAACCAGGGATTGACACATTGATAGAGCTCACTCCAAGCACACTTCACCTAAGTTTTCACTGTGAGATTTTTACAGAATAGACCGCCTAGACAGGAGCTTCACTTTGTCTAAATTATTTCATCACCACTGCTCTCAAAACGGTGAACGAAAACATTGTGAGGAAACCAGCATGTGCTAAAACCAAAAATTCGACGACATGTGACATCCGCCTACCCGTACTGGGCCCGCATGCATACGGCCCACTCCCTCTCGCTGAGAGGAGGACTGTGTCCCAGCAGTGGGAACAATATAGGCTGAAATCGTGAAGTGAATTTTACTAATATTGTGAAACCCGTAATTTTATTACTTACACAGTGTTACCTACCTAATGTTCTTATCAATGAACTCGTATGGTTTACACGACCTAATCAGTTACCACAATATAATTTAAAATTACATATAGTATTATCACGCCAATGTCCGATATGATAGCCAAACCGGGTATTTTCAGAAACTCTTAATTCCTAATTATCCTGCGCCGAATCCGGTTTATCACACCGGTAAACTATAAAGTTGAGATTTATTGCGCTTCCAAGAGGGCCCATATTGTGGAACAATGTTAAAATAAGAATTTAAAATAAAACATTTATATGATTGCGTCATTTTGTAGGAAAAGGGTAAGTATGGAGAGGGAAGTAACTTACTGAAAACAAGTAAACGTAAAAAAAAAGGTAATTAAAATGGCTTATTAGTCGCATGGGGCTAAGTAATAACAGCCGCACGGGTCGATCGATCAGGTTAAGCTACGCTTGCCGCGGTTGGTCCGTGGATGGGTGACCATCTTCACATACCAAGACCCCTCCGTGCCTCGGAAAGCACGTTACGCCGTTGGTCCCGGCTGTCATTCGTAGATCTTTGACAGTCGTTACGGGTCGTCAGTAGCCCGAAAGTCTGACAAGCAGTCTTACCAAGGGGTATCGTATTATCCAGTAACTGGGTTGTGGAGGTCAGATAAGCAGTCGCTCCATGTAAAATAATGGTATTCAGCTGCATCCGGTTAGACTGGAAGCCGACCCCAACATAGTTGGGATAAGGCTAGGCAGATGATGATTCGCAGCGCAGAGGTCACTTGACTGCATGTTTTGGGACACTAGGGTAGCATGGTTTGTGACATTGCTTCACAATCACACCGATAACGCCGTGGAAGTGAGTTTTGGGAAAACAAGATTTAAAATACAGTCGTGCCAGCGTCACGAAGAAGTCGATTTTATGCAATGAAGTTAAGAGAAAAGTACACGTTTTATAATATTTAACGCTTACCACTTCTGTGCGCTATTCAAAATGTGCCAATTGCCCAATACACATTTTTGGAGTTGTCGACTCGCCCACAATTAATATAATTCCACAATTAAAACCTTCGTTTGAGTCGCTTATAGAAAAAAACAAGTTACGATTCGCACGTTTCGTAAGCCGTCAAAATTGAACTTTTACACTTCCATCTTAGTAGAAAACAAGACCACGATGATAAAGCAATCCGGATCAACGTAGGATGGATCTGGATGTGGGAAGCGCAGGACCAGTCATTAAGGCGATGCTTGGAGGAGGCGTATGTCCAGCAGTGAACGTCTTTCGGAAGAATGATGATGACATCAACAACAGTGAGATGACTGGAAAGCTCAATCAAAATTCAGACAATTAAAACTAAGTTGGGAAATGTTGTTCCAATGCTACTAAATACAGAGGCCGACCAATTTTGGACCCTGCAACAAACCCTTATCTACAGACAACCGCCCATGGTATACCAACAAGAGGTTTTTACATCACACAGGACAAAGAGAAAAATCTGTTTGAGTTG
Source organism: Apamea monoglypha (assembly GCA_911387795.2). Lineage (NCBI taxonomy): Eukaryota > Metazoa > Arthropoda > Insecta > Lepidoptera > Noctuidae > Apamea > Apamea monoglypha. The sequence continues at coordinate 9,713,800 of OU426940.1, read as the reverse complement.
TATAAGGGGACGTTCATGTAAAGTATTTGTGTATGGTTGATGGAGTATGTAGTCTCGAGTTCCTGATAAGTTATACGTATACATACCTTTAGTTTAAAGACACCCAAGAAAATATTGATGCAACATTGCAACTGGAAGGCTGACAGCGGCAATGAAAAGAGGTAAAAAAAGAATGGGACTTCCGACTGGGACGACTGCAAAATCCAGAGTGGTTACGAGGCTGCCTTTAAACGACATTGGACACCATGAAATTGAAGCTGAAGATGAATTTATGAAGCTGTGTTCATCATACGGGGAAAATGAGCGTAGAGCTTATCTGAGGCGAGTTCACGCCTTTTTTCCCAAGTCTAATTGGTTTAAATTTGAACATGTGCTATGAATAAGCTATAAAAGAAGATATTGAAATCAATAAGCGGAATAATTTATTTATAACGGTAATTTGTGCTAATGATTAGAAGGAATTCGCTTTAAGAAAGGAAACTGGTAAATGAGCGTGCTTTTCTTAACCATTAATTGTCCTCCAGACCGTATTTCAGCAATGGCGGCCAATCTCAACGGAGACCAGCCTTCGGCGCGGGGGATATTATAGTGCATAAGTGTGTGCGCAGACACAGGCGCAGTCTCTTCCCTCCTTCTAATAATCCTTAACCATTAACGCAGTTGTCGTAACTGCGTTAATGTAAAACCGTTCTTCGATTATTTTATGGGAGGCATTTACAGCTCTCAAAATGGTGAAGGAAATCGTCATATTCTAGAACCAAAAGTTCGAAGACATGTGACATCTACCAACCCGCACTGGGGCCACATGGTGGATTATCGCCCACTCCAACTCACAGTGAGGAGGCCTATGTTACAACATTGGGAACGTTATAGGCTGATTATGCATATACAGCATATTTTCTTGGTAAATGACCTCAAGAAACGTCGGTTATCATTATTATAGTTTTCTCCTCATAGGAGTAAATAATTGTATTTTTTTTGAGCGAAATAAATTGTCTGAAACCGTAAGGACACTTCAGTCAGATATTCCGTTGAAACTTCTCCTTATAATTCATAGATTTGCTGACTAGATCTTTGAATAAATTCGATTCTGAGAATTTATCAAAATGCACATAATCAAGAGTGGGTTGTCTTTACATTTACGAGACCGCATTGTTCGTAAAAAAAAAACGGTGATTTATTTAAAAAAGCTTCAGAGCAAAGTTATCGATCTATAAGACCAACATACCGACATGAATTATGCCCAAGATCAAAAACCGCCCTTACTTATGTACAAGAGAATACTTTGCATGGCTCCGAAAATGTTTAATAAGCTATCAATTGACATAAAAGATTTAAACTTGACTCAATTTAAACGTGCCCTAAATAAATTTGTAATAGACAAATGCTACTATACCATTGACGAATTTCTAGTCGACAAAATATCTTTTGACTGATCCTGTATTTATGATTTATAATATAATATTCCTATCTGAAGACTTTTAATTTATTTGAATTGCATCGTATATAATGTTTTATTTATTTTCTAATACTGTTAAATTTATAGTGTATGCCCAAAGGGTAGATTTTCGAGTTTCTATAAAATATCTGTAAGACCTGTTATATCACCAAAAATCGCACTAATAAATACTTTGACTTGACTAGACAGATATAAAATTTTCAGTAAGTTTCCACTTCAACATGGTAGTTCTAAAAGCAGATTAGATAGCTGTCCTTGTTGCGGCTTAGTAGATAATAATGATATTGCAACTTCATTGATGGGTGATTCAACTCTTGCAATAGGTAAAAGATAAAGGAATATCATGTCATCATCGGTAATGTTTTACATAAATGAGAAGGCAGATTTCGTGGTTACTGAATCCTTTTAGTGAGTACCCTATACCTCAGAAGAATTTGGATTTATGAAGCGCAGTTCTGTGCACAAATAGGACCAAAAACGACAAGTTACATACGATGTTTGTGCTTATTATTTACTAGCTTCTGCCCGCGACTTAGTCCGCGTGAAATTTCTTGTTCCCAGGATCCACCGCGTCGTATCTCAGCTCCTACCGGCGCTATTACTACGTTTTGGCTTAGCGTTCTTTTTGATTAGCTTCTAAGTGTCCTAGCGTGATATTAAATAGCCTTCCTTGAGAATTGGGTTATAAAATGCAAAAAGATTTTTTGAATCCGATTGGTAGTTCCAGAGATTAGCGCGTAAAAAAAAACAAACTCTTCTACTTCAAAAAAAAGTGCTGATTCATACGAGGATGAATGAATGATGTGAATGAGAATGTAATTTTATTTCCTCCTATATTTTTCCGCTAGGACAGTTCTGATGACTTTATAAAATGAGTGGACTAAGAAGGAAATCTGACTTTTACCGCCGGTTTCCTCACGATGTTTTCCTTAACCTAACCAAATAACTTTGGAATTGAATGCAGAACCTCTTTTCAGCTCGGTGCCCGCGACGATAGAACGTATGGAAATCTATGCAATATGACAAATAAGATTGCCGGGTTGGCCATACACTCTATTGTTGCGTACAAATTGTCCATCGTCTGCTTAGCACTTTCAAACGTCCTTGAGGCAGCGACCACTGTAAAAATGGATCGATGCAGAGAAACTTCCTTAGTTTTCAATCGACTGGGCGTAAAAAGTGGGTCAGGGTATTGCAGCTCAATTTTAGGAGATTAGGGCAGGCTACTTTAAATGCAGCGTAGATAAAAAGCGCAAACTAAAAATTAGATTTTATTACCAATTTCGGCTTTATTTGTAATTTGGGCCGAAAACCGAAACGAAGAAAATGTTTTTTCGTCGATTCTTGGGTAAATAAAATAAATAATAACTTCATACTTTTATCAAAGACGTAAGTGTTAGTAATCAAACTATGTGATGTTATATCCGAGACAAAGTATTTCTTTTTTCTGAAATTCCACAGTTATTTTGCTTTCAGTTGTTGTAAGATGCCAGTTCCTCTGGATAAATTAATTCAAAGTATTTAATTGTCTTTCGGCCACGGCCCACGGCCGAAATTCATTATTTTTCGGCCAAAAACGAAAATTTCCGAAAACAAAAAACTAAATTCGGCCGGATTCTAGTAATGAGGTAAAACAGACACACAATCACGCATAGAAACAATACCAAATTAAAGATAACTGTCCCATGATCCCATCCATGGGAACTCCCTGACCTTTTGACCTCTGTGACTTTGTTTATAGTATTAGTAGGTGACGTGTCGGAGTCGACCCACAGGGGTCGTTCAAAGCTTGTGAAAAGAAAGAAAATGACGTCAGAACTATGGCGCCGGTCGCAACAACAGACACCTTATCGATTTCGCCGAATATTTTATGTCATTCTGGCTTTTCGCCAACTACTCGTATGTTCGGACTTCCCATTCTGAATCATGATTCTAGCTTTATTTGAATTGAAAGAATTTGAGATAATTTTCAAGTTATAGAACAACAAACTGAATTTCATACTGAACAAAGTTCAAACTCCATTGCTAGCAAAACATATTAGGACTCAGGGTCACAAATGGTTACTCAAAAATCTACTTAGAATAAATTTAATTAAAGTAGATAACTGATAGTGCCGTTGGAATGTAAATTATCTGATTATGAACACTGCTAGCTAGACCTAATTCTGTTGTGGAGCGACTGAATTATCTTAAATTAGGAGATAAAAAAACGAGTAGGAAGAAAATTGGACAAATTGGACTGAGCCTAAACTTACGACGTATATATTTGGAGGCCAGAAGAAGTCCTGCACTTTAATTGCATAAAAAACCATCAATCTCAATCATTTTGAAGGATATGTTAATCCACTGCTTCATATGTTCGAAAAATTTGTCTGCTCAACGATGTAAATAACGCAATGAATGTTGTTGAACTGTCAAAACTGAAAGCCATTGCTACTGATAGTGTGTTACACAATTACCCCGCTGGAGACTCCTTGTGGCCTCCAAATACATCGTTTGCATGACAATTTAACAACTTAAAACCGTCCTAGGTGCAGATTTTCTTGTTTACCAAGTAGAGTAACATTAGAGATACACAGCACGGAATCACAGCGCCGGAAGCCTCTAAAGACGTAAGTACTTATAAAATTTGTGGCGCCGAAAGTGCGCGCCAGGGTAGCCAGCGAAATTCAAATTTTCTACCGTTTTTTTACAATTTGCAAGTGAGTGGCGCCGATTCCCTTGTTCACAAACTAAACTAAATTTAAGTTCAGTGCATCTTTTTCTTTCTATTTCATTAAGAAAAGGACAGAAGATAAATATTAGTTTAGTTCTGACAAATTAGTCAGCGCCTGACGTAAATTGACGTATTTTTAGTAGCCATGTTTTTAATCACGTCTAGTGTCTATCTTAATTATAACAATATTATATGTTATAATTCTGTAAATACATACTTGAATTTCGCGGGCTACCCTATAGCTTCCCCCTCAAACGCACAACTTCTGTCACGACACAAAGGAGATCGGCGAGTCATGGCCCCGATAGACAAAGTATTAGACCATTCGAAAAAATATTTAAATAATTATAAGACCTACTTTAATTTATCATTTCCTAAAAAAACGTAGGAAAAAGGAATTAAAAAAAAAAGAAAAGTCAGTTGATGTATTCCTCGCGTTGCAGTTGTTTTAATAACAACTGATTTTGCCATATTAAAAAAAAATGTTTTTCCCATCAAGAGATTTGTATTATAATGTTCGATTTATATTTTTTTTTCACTTAAAAAGTATTTTATGAGTTTATTGCAAAACAATGATTAAAGATAAAGTATTTTTTTGTTATTGTTGTGTTATTTTAATGATTTTATAGAAAAATCGATTTGCATTTTTGCGAACTGCAACACTTGATACGGCTGTCACTTTTCAATCAATCGGTTGTCAACAACAGATTGCCGGATAGCGTCATAACGTTTCTCGTTCGTGTTGTGGACTTGCGTTATATGTTTATTTTGTGCTACATTTAATTACCGACCCTTGCTGTGTTTTTGGACAATTGCCAATTTGCCTTTGTGACGAACTTTCACCTCATATTAAAATCACTCAAACTCATGACCTAAAGATAGAGCGAGAACAAATGTTAATGGGATTAATTGACTACTGTCTGAAATAAAGTTTTTTTTTTTTAATTTCCATATCCCATGTTATATCAAAAAACTAATTACACAGGGCTATAGACTAATATTACTCCTTGAAAACCCAAATTATTTCATTTTTGTTTATTGAGGCCTAATTTATTAGGGCTGTTTGCGGATCTCCTTTTAATGTCTAAGGTGTCATCATTTTCAGCGGGATTGTCCGAAAGGGTTACCGCTACCCCGGAACATAAAGGGCGAAGGAAGGAACATGGGTGGGTTTTAGCCAGTAAGAGTCTGACACTCCCTTCCGCTCCACCCAGAGCGGGAGGGGTCATTTGATGATTTCCCACCCGGAAAAAAAAGGTGTCATCATTTTAGTAGGAACAAAAAAAGCAAATCAGCAGAATTTTTTGACAGCTGAAAAATCAAACTATTTTTCGTCGAAATGTCATAAGGAAAACTCCCGCGCAGCGATTCAGCGTTTTTGCAGCGCTGTAAACACGCTTGAGACCTAAACAATGCGCAGTTAACTGTTAACTATCACTTAGTTCTAATAATAGACGTAGTAATACTAACTCAACTGTTGCTCCGTAGTGCGTTAAATTACTATGATTTATCGTGACATCGTGTATAGCATTTGTTGTAACGTTTTAAGAGATTTGGCGCCAATTTCGCGGCGAAAAATGGCGGCGATGTCGATTTTGAAGAATTGGCATATGCAGGTACAGACAGCACACTAAGCTACTACAATCTGTCAACAATCTTTAATAGATTTTCAACATTATCTCTAAAGCATTAGGTTCAAGATTGACTGGGATAATTTGACAGTTTCGGGTAGCTTGATGTGCTGGCGTCTGTACAGCAAACTTATAATAAAATGCGACTTTAAAATACAGAAAAATCTTAGTCTGCCTAGCCTATCCCCAAAAATGTTGGGGTCAGCTTCCAGTCTTATCAGATTATTTTACATGGAGCGACTGCCTATCTGACCTCCACAACCCAGTTACTGGGTAATACGATACCCCTTGGTTGCCAGACTATTAAGCTTCTTAGTATTCATAACGACTGTCAAAGATCTACGAATGACAGCCGGGACCATCGTCTTAACGTGCTTGCCGGCACGGACGGGTCTCGGAGGGTCACCCATCCATGGAAAGCGTTGCTTAACCTTCGATCAACCCGTGCGGCTGTTATTAGTTATTAGCCACGAGCCCCTCTGTTCTCAAATTAAAATACAGAAGGATATTTTATTAATCGGACGTAGCATAACTTTTATCGTTTCGTATCAACAACAAAACAAAAACACGTCTTTGTTTGAGTTGTTGCAGAGTCCAATTGAGTATTTTTAGGTCCAAAACCAAACTCAATATTAGAGTAGTCAGTTAGCCACTCAATCCTAGCATATCCTCTTCACAAACGCTACATTAATATTAATTACACATGATCTAATCATTTTTCAAGGAAGGACTTCTCACGAAATACACCGTCATTCATACACTAAAGACGTTTGCTTAATAACCAGTTTAAGACATAGAGCAATAAACTTCCAGCTTTATTACACAAGCTTAAGGTGTAAATTACAGTGATAATGTACATAAGGAAATAAATTATGTGATTAATGATTTACGCACGGCTACACACCAAGCTATATAATATAACCAGTATAAGCGGACTTCTGATTGTACGAAAAACCTATACAATGTGAGGTCAACTAAAACTGGAAATGTATGAAATTGATGTGTCGCTGTGTGTTCTGAAATAATTAGGATACAATGAATGTGGCTATTCATATTAAGTCATCATCCACCTTGCCTTTTCCCGACCATGTTGTGGTCGCTTCCATTCTAATCGGATGCAGCTGAATACCAGTATTTTACATGGAGCGCCTGGCTATCTGACCTCCACAACCCAGTTACTGGATAATATGATACCACTTGGTTGTCAGACTTTCGGGTTTCTGACTACCCGTAACGACTGTCAAAGATCCACGAATGACAGCGGCTTAACGTGCTTTCTGAGGTACGGAGGGGTCTTGATATGTGAAGATGGTCACCCATCCACGGACCAATCGGGGCAAGCGTAGCTTAACCTGATCGATCGACCTGTGCCGCTGTTATTATTTAGCCACGGACCCCTTCGTATATAATATATATATATTTTAGTGTTAGCTTGTAAATTGTAATTGTTGTCTTTGTAAATAAATAAATTACAAAACTATAAATCCTAAAACATAAATCTGCACATTAATTTAAATATTACAATCGTAAGATAACATTAACAAATGGCGCACAGATAATCTACTTTATCTTGCAAATAATATCTAATAAATTATCAGCGCACTATCAGACTAGAGACAATACACACTCACACACGTACATAAGAAAGAAAATAGTAATTGTTTGGAGATTATGAGAAAGTATAGGTACATAAATATTCAGTTTAGAATTTTTTTTTATTGCAGTCTGTTTCAGGGCTACCTACTCTATATTCGCCATTTAGTTTCCAAACATGTAAACAAAATGTGTTTTTGGAAAAATAACTTAAAACTTCCACAAATAAAGTTCAGTTTGTGTTACAAGTTTAACAATTTCGATGACTTTTTCTTGGTATATCCTAGTAATTCTGAAGTGGAAATAATATCAGCTGGCTGACTGGCTAATCTCCTCTTGTATTGACACAAACATTATGAGAATAGCTCAAATTGTTAGCAAGATGGTAGAGGAGCTGACTGACCCAGCTGCGTTGGACATACATTGAAATGTGGCGGCATCTACATCGCCACATGCGAACCACGCATCACACTGACGTCATGCAAAACCCTGCATCACCCAAGCAAAGTTTACCGCGTGACTATCATATGTACAACATCCCCAACATCAATCGTCGGGCAGTTGCTCACCAGACCCAACACCCGTCTTTTCAGAGGATCTTCCCTTTTCTATGGAGGATGGGTGAACTTTACACTCTTTCTCATAGGTACTCTATATTGTCACTGACTAAAGGCAAGTCAGACCAGAAAAGGTTTTTAAAACGTGAATTTTTGATAATATCTGTTTGATACAGGAAAAATAACTGCCATATTCATTTTGTTCGATTTTTTTAAGCTATACAAGTTTATTTTATATCTCATATCCGCATAGTCCAAAAAATATGTTGATATTTCCTTATTTTACAAATATGCTTGAGTAAAACTTTCCTGCTGAAGTAATTACCTATTAAAATGATAAAAATTGGCATTGCCTATCAAAAGCAGCAGCCGCATTGCTTGTGGACAGGAAATTACGGTTATCACAGATAAAATATACCATACAAACTTATGCATAATCAACCTATTATGTTCCCACTGTTGGGACACAGGCCTTGGAGGCCTGGGAGTGGGCTGTAATCCACCACAGAGGGACAGTGCAGATTGGTAATGTCACATGTCTTCAATTTTTTTATTCTAGAACATGCCGGTTTCCTCACGATGTTTTACCTACTTCACCGTTTTGAAAGCAGGGGTGATGAAATCATTTACACAAAGTAAAGCATCTGCCTGTATATGAACCCACATCCCACATCCCGTAGGTCAGGGCCATTACCTCTGGGCCACCACGGCTCTCATTCGAAAACAACATTCAAACTTATATATGAAATTAATCGTTATGATAGTAAATCTTTAAACATTCTTTTACAATTTTATTGTATGTACTTGGACATCCTTCTAATCAGGAAATCCACTACTATTTTTTAAATAGGCCATCAATCAAACAATTGACCCAATAAATGTGTCATTATTTTCCTCATAGAGAATAATACCATAGACAGTACAACAAAATCTAATGGCTGACCATAGATTTAGTGACCTAGTTACCTCTATGTCATAATTACCTTATCTAGGAAGTAAATTATTCACTACCATTAATTAGACTTAATTACTGCTCAGATTTTATAAGGACTATCTTAAATGCAAGTGCTGTTTTTTGATGAGCAGTAGACAAATTCCGGTTACTTTAAATACTTTTAAAAATATGTAGGTCCGGCTAAAAAGGTTTTTACATTAATGATTATGACATAGCTGGCAGTATATCAATCAGTAAGTACACACTTGAGCCTCTCAAAGCGTACACTAGCCACTACAAAGCGTAAAATTAAGCTTATTACTTTCTTTTTCAGTTCTTCTGATGTAGGTACCTACCTCCTTCGGCTTTTCCACAAGTTTGAACGTCCTAGTTTTGTTAGACTTAGTAAAAATTAGACGTAGATGAAAACTTGACCAGTTTTTCACAACAGAAACGGACAAACAGCGCAATAACACTCTTAAAACTGACTAACAAAAAATCAATCGCAGTGACTCAAATGTACAAGGTCAAAATGCATATAATGATCACGTTGTGGTAATTGTCAAAATTTGCGCGAACGTAAAGAAAAGTTAGTAGAGTCCGTAAATTAATGATAAATAAATGATTACTCACCAGGTGTTGAGATAAATAATACAGTTTTCAGACCGGTGAAACACGCGGTGACAAGTAATCAAGGCAGAATGAAGCAACGTGATAGTGAAGGGAACAGGGCGTAAGGAGGTTACATATTGAATCGATTATGACAGTAGCTCAGATATTAGGAATCGATTATTTCTTATTGAATAATCAAGGTAACTTTTTAAATTACTACTATTAAGTGTTAAAGGAGTAAATAATGTCCAAAATGACACTCGCATCGTTAAAGATTTATTGTAGGTACACACGACGACACATCACGCTATACATTTCCCGTTTTACCTGACCTCGTATTGTATAGTATAGGCATTTCAAGCAATGGGAAGTCAGCTTATACTGGAAAATTGTATAGCTTGATATGTCAACGTGCGTACATTTTAAAGTAGAGTTTCTCAAATTGCCGCCATCCATCACTGAAGATGAATGTAGATGAGTTTCCTTTATCGCCACATGTGTTATAGCCCACTTAACACTGTTTTTCCAAACATACAGTTCTGGGGTAAGCATAATATACGGATCATGATGACTGAGATATTGATCATCATCACTGCTCTTTTCTCCCAATACTGAGAATATACCTAAAGTTTCCTCCTCCAAAGAATAGGGACTAATTTATGCAGCACTTGCGTCATGAATGATTCCCTGTTTCATTTTGCGATTAGCCTCTCCAGTCAGTTTGTCTTTTCGACTTTTATTGACTAAAGGTTGAGGGCTTTCAACTTAACTACCCCGGCAAGAACCTATTGACAAACTAGTTGTTGGGAGTACGATCCCACCAGCACCCTAATTGCGCACACAGTATTAATCTCAATTTTAGATTATTTGAAAGATATCGTAAATTCATTAAATAAATAAATAAATAAATAAATAAATCCCTGGACATTTCACACACATTGCTTCATATGTTCGAAAATAATGTCTGCTCAGCAACGTAAATAACGCAATGTTAGTATGTTAGGTACGCAATTACCGCACTGTACTCATCAATCAATGGACTCATCCATTGATTGAGTCATCGATACGAGAAGAAGAAGAATAGAAAAAAATTGTTTGTTTGGCACATTGACATGAAATTAATACATCCTATTTTAAATGGGCACATGTTGATATTATGCAGTTTAATTTAAAATAATGGTTATCTCCATGTGATATTAATTAAACAATCGAGTTTTATCACTGCATCAAACAATGTAATATTTTTTTATCGATAATTCATTATTCGCTAAAACGGAAATTAACAATAATCAACGTATGTTACGACGTACGAAAAACTGGGGGCCTACTACGAAGTGCGAATGATCGGATCGGACCGACACATGGCCGAGCCGAATATTATTGAAAAATGCGAAAAAAGTTCGGATCGGCTCAGTTGGGTCGGGACCATAGTCAACATTAGAAAGAGTGTAGGAGTGTAGAATCGGGATCGACCGAACCAAATAGTAACTTCGTAGCAGGAAACGGCCGAACATTCGGCTGATACTACTTCGGAGTAGACCCCCTGATTCGAATGTTCCGATTAATTAGACCAGGAACCACTATTATTAATTTTCTGTGACAATCGTGTCAATGTCCTTGTCCGCTATTGGTCAAAAAGTTTCGTTCATCATTCATGTTCATTCAATAGTACACAAAGAATGTGATATGTGCGATAGATTCACCGATTGATTGTCTGTCAGTGTCAAATTCATCTATTTTGTATCATTCATGTTATTCACTTTGCCGTGTCTAGAACTATTCGAGTTTTTGTGAAATTAATTGAAGTTGCTGACAGTCTCTAGCTAAACACAAATAAAATGTCTGCGGATATCGCTCAGATTGGATCACAAAAAGTAAAGAGCATCGCCAGCGGCGAGGTAACTAAACACTTCTATTGTATTCGAAAACTTTTTTTTTTATTTACGCCGCGCCGATTGAAGAGTATTTACTGTTCCACTTTCAGAATAATGTTTGGAACCTTTGGAACGATTTGGAAGTTATTTTTTATTGTCGTGGTTAATCAACATGTTAAAAGGTAGCACGGGGAACGGATATTCCATTTATCTGTTATTTATTTAAAGTGTAAAGTAAACCGGCTTGCAGCTGTAATCGTTTCGTAACTGATACTTGTAATAATAGAATCATTCATGTGTGAGTTCCTGTTATAACTTTGACTGGGATTTATGTTAATTATATCTATCTAGATCTACCTATTTAAAACGATACTCTAGGGTTTTCATCCGTATTCCGATAGATATATGAGCTATTCTAATTATATATTACCTATCTTTTACCCATTGTACCTACCTGTAATTGTAGGACGTATTAATTTCCATTTTCCGGCATTAGTCATGTAATTTTTTAATTGTTACCTAGTCTTGCATAGGACAGGTTTTATTCAGCCAATACTATAGTGCAGTTTTTATAATTATGAAGCATAATATTTTCTTAACTTTTTTTTTTCAAATAATAAAAAAAAACGCTCAACCACAGAGCAAAAAACTCTATTTAATTATATATAATTCTATATATAGAAAAAAGTTGTAATCACCTGTATAGAAAGTAAAATAACACTGTTAGCGAGCACTGTTATCACTGCATATACGATTTAAAAGGCTACAGGTTATCAGTCAAACGGTGTTTATACACAGATGCAGTAATAAAAATAACAATTATTTTATTGCAATCGCATGAAGACATTATAATATGCATGTTTTTAATCAGCTAATAAAAGAAAGTATGAACAGTTAAATATTGTGGCAAGAGAAAACTATAGACAAGCGGCTTTCCTTTTTAATAGGTAGCACATAGTTTATTTGTTTAAGAGGGGCTTGTGGCTAAGTAATAACCGCCGCACGGGTCGATCGATCAGGTTAAGCTACGCTTGCCGCGGTTGGTCCGTGGATGGGTGACCATCTTCACATATCAAGACCCTCCGTGCCTCGGAAAGCACGTTAAGCCGTTGGTCCCGGCTATCATTCGTGGAACTTTGACAGTCGTTACGGGTCGTCAGTAGCCCGAAAGTCTGACAACCAGTCTTACCAAGGGGTATTGTATTACCCAGTAACTGGGTTGTGGAGGTCAGATAGGCAGTCGCTCCATGTAAAATACTGGTATTCAGCTGCATCCTATTTAACCATTTATGTACACACATATTATATGTATAAAAAGACAAGAAAAAAAACAACAGAAAAATAGGTACAGAGGTGATGCTTATTCCATAAGAAATCTCTTCCAGCATACCTCCAATAAATAGAGAGACGTAGACAGTGTGCGAGAGTAAAAAAAATATATACGTAGAGGTCCAAAAGCTTTTAAATAATCTTGTGTTTATGCAGAAATAGATGTAGGGAACGGAAATTTTCTGACCATGTCAAACTTTATATAAATACTACTAACTTTCTAAGTTTTTTACCTGGCTAGAAAAACGCGATTATCATATTAAATTGATTGACAAAAGACTGACTGCATGACTTTATTATTTTCCCAGGCTTGTAAGCAATTGTTGGATTATAAACTGATTTCAAATTTTCTCAAGGAATACGATATTGTTATTGTTTCAAACTATGCTAAGTTCGTAAGAACATGTCACAAAATGTAAACATGAAACATAGACGGCATAGACGGCGCGGTTGGTGCAGTGGTTAAGAGATTGACTGCTGCGCTGCGTGTCGCGGGTTCGATTCCCGCACGGAACAAATATTTGTATGACCTACAAGTAGTTGTTCCGGGTCTGGCTGTTTGTGTATGTGAGTTTAAATGTTTGTAAACGCACCCACAAGACAGGAGAAATTCCTAGTGTGGGGCAACGATTTAAAAAAAAAAAACGAAAAAATTAATAGACAAGAGTTTGTTTATTTTTATAAAAAAAAAATAGTTCTCAAATCTCAAATCGTTTAAATATTGCAATCCATAATGTACAATTACAGGTGGTAAATAAAATAAAAATAATAGAAACAATTATGGACCCTGTCGGGCACAGCAAATTTTTAAATAAGTAAAGAGAGGAAGAGTGCTTTATTAATTCTCATTGTTATTTAGTTACAATTATTTTATATCCTATTAATTATTTTATACCTATGTTATACAGGAGGATATTTTAGACAAGTATCATAGAGGTTAAACTCAGGATCGCAGCGGCGCGTTTTTCGCGCATTGAATTTTGAACGCACTGCTTAGCGCCGGGAGTTTAAAATCCAACAGTGTGTTTTTTTGACGCGCTGGGATGTGCTCTGTTGGATTCTCAATGCTCGACTCAACACCGCGAGTTGAAAATCCAGTGCGCGATAACATCCCGCCGCGATATGGGCTAATACAAAAGTATGGAAGAAAAAGACATTAGGTATGCCCCAAATAAATTGGGATAAGGGCAGGAGAATGGAGAGAATGAGTATCAATTTGCCTGACCATCGGGGTAATTTCGTAAGACACTAACAGTAGCATTGGCTTTCATTTTGACAGTTCAACAACATTCATTGCGTTATTTACGTTGTTGAAAAGAATATACGAGGGCGAGTATTGACTCGCCCTCGTATATTCGAAAAAAATGTCAAAAAGTCACGGACTTATTGAAGTCCGTGACTTTTTGAATGAAACACAGGTTTTTGGATAATTTATTTTTCAACGTACTCTCCTTTGAGCTCTATACACTTTGTCCAATGTCTCTCCAACTTTTTTTATCCCTTCCAAAAAATAAGATTTGTCGAGGTCATCAAAATAGGTATTCGTTTGTGAGATGATTTCATCATTAGAGTCAAATCTCTTTCCACCAAGCCATTTCTTCAAGTTTGGGAACAAGAAATAGTCACTCGGGGCTAAATCCGGAGAATAGGGCGGATGAGGGAGCAATTCGTAGCCCAATTCATGAATTTTTGACATGGAAACTGCACATGTGTGCACCCTTGCATTGTCCTGGTGGAAAAGAACTTTCTTCTTGGCCAAATGCGGTCGTTTTTCTTATTAAATTCCCATTAAATTGACCCAATAAGTTGGCATAATATTCACCATTGATTGTTTTACCCTTTTGAAGGTTGTCAATATGGATAATACCGCGTGCATCCCAAAAAACGGTCGTCATGACTTTATTGGCTGACAAACCCACCTTGGCCTTCTTTGGCGCCGATTCACCCCGAGAAACCCACTGTTTTGACTGCTGTTTGGTCTCTGGTGAGTTGTGGTGGATCCATGTTTCGTTCACGGTTACGAAACGGCGCAAAAACTCGTCCATATTGCGCTTGAACAACGCCAAACACTCTTGCGAAGTTATCACACGATTGCGTTTGTGGTCGATTGTGAACAACCGCGGCACCCAACTTGCGGAAACCTTTCTCATACCCAAGTGATAATTTAAAATTGTAACCACTGAGCCATGTGAGATGCCTATGGCTTCCACAATCTCTCTCACTTTCAATCTTCGATCGGCCAACACCATATCGTGATTTTTTTTCAATTGTTTCGGGTGTAGAGACTTCAACTGGGCGTCCAGAACGTTCGGCATCTTCCGTGCTTGTACGGCCACAACGAAATTCTGTGAACCACTTCTCTAACATTGAAATTGATGGTGCAGAGTCCCCATAGTATTTATCAAGCTTAGCCTTGGTTTGAGTGATGGTTTTTTTTTCTAAAAAAATAATGCTTAATGAGCACACGAAATTCATTTTTTTCCATTTTCTTCTCAAAATACGCGGCAGTCTGCTATCAATGGCTGTCAAAGACAAACCTAAAGACGCAGCTTGTTCAAATTTTGGCAGAAGTCAACTGATAGTTGCCTGTTGGCAGGAGCAGTGTTGCCCTTTCAGTTAAAAGACAAGAAGTTAAAAAAGTCACGGACTTATTGACCCGCCCTCGTATGAAGCAAGGGATTAGCAATAACCTTGAAAATGATTCAGATCGTGATTGATAGAGTGTTACGCAATTACGCTGGCTGTGCTTATCTTCAGGATAGAAGATTTCATATTAGAAATCTGTCCTTAAAATGAAACTTTATGATCTTTAAAAAAAAAAGTTTTTCTGTCTAAGTGTCTAAACACACTATGCCGAACGTACGCGACCGAAGTTCCGCGGCTGATTTTACGTTCCAACGTATTCGGCTGATATGACACACCATAAGTGCCGAACTTACGCGGCAAAAATCCAGTTGCGCAATTTTGTGTGTATATTCAGTGTTTCGAGCGCTGTCGTGGCGTCGTGTCGTGTTATCTAAACAACCGGACAGACAAATGCAAAATAAAGAACCGAACTTCGGTCGCGTATAATGTGTGTTCTACAGAATACGTTGCCGCCGAATTGCCGCTGAACTTACGCCCGACCGAAGTTCGGCTGTACGCTATAACGCAACGTAATTTCGGCATAATGTGTCGCCAGTAATTCAAATAGCATTGCAGGCGTAATCATGCCGAACTTCGGTCGCGTATCCTCGGCATAGTGTGTTTAGACACTAAAGTTAATAAAATGTTCATAGAAGCAGCAAAGAGCCGACAGTTCAATCCATGTTTTATTAATTCTAGTTCTATTAACACAAAATATGTTCTATATTTCAGGCAGTAGAGTTGAAAACCTTCTGGGAGGACCAGAATGTGGCCATCGTATTCTTCAGACGCTGGGGGTGCATGCTGTGCAGACTTTGGGCCAAGGAGGTACGATAATAATGTCAACATTACCTAAAAACAGCCAACCATTAAAAAAAACCGACCAAGTGCGCACAGGAAAGGTTCCGTACCACCGTACAATAACATGTTTCTTGTATAGGGACCCCCATTTATACTTTATTTTATTATTTTTTGTTATGGCGGTAATAGACACACTGTGAAAATTTCAACGGTCTACCCATTGCGCTTCATGAGATACAGCCCGCTGACAGACAGAAGGTCGGACAGCGGTGGCTTCATTACATACCAAGACCCCTCCGTGCCTCAGAAAACACGTTAAGCCGTAGGTCCCGACGGTCATCTTTGACAGTCGTTACGGTTCGTCAGTAGCCTGAAAGTCTGGCAACCAGTCTTACCAAGGGGTATCGTATTACCCAGTAACTGGGTTGTGGAGGTCAGATAGGCAGTCGCTCCATGTAAAATACTGGTATTCAGCTGCATCCGGTTAGACTGGAAACCGATCCCAACATAGTTGAGAAAAGGCAGGCAGATGATGAGGCTGGCCATATGGGACTAGCCTATTACCATGGGATACATGGGATTTCACTTAACTGGCGAAATGTGGGTGTACTATAGGTAAACCTCTGCCTAACCCTTCGGGGGTTACATGCGTGATTTTTGTCATGTGAACTGTTACCCGAGCGATGCCAACTATAGATAAAATAAGCTCACGGGATTAGTTCCTATCATACTTAAGTGATAACACCTAAATTGGGCTGGCAGAGCAAAAGGACACCTTTCCCCTGCTATTGACAGACTTGTCTGTCGCCTGATAACGTCGGGAATCACTTATCGGTCAAAATTTTCCATATTATCTGATCGATAAGTCCTGCTTTGATATGCGTCCCTGAGGTCTTCAAATTGTTTGATTTAAACTGTCAATTTTGGTGTTATTTTCGTGGCTAAATAATAACAGCAGGTCGATCCAAGGTTAAGCTACACTTGCCGCGGTCGATTCGTGGTCCTTAAAAGTAATTTCCCAGCAATTATTTTTGTATAATGGCACTTACTTTGATGTATATGTCACCGAATAATTATGAACATCGTTAGTTTATAATATCTATGTCGTGAGAAATAAACTATCGAAAAATTATGAACTAGAGCAAACCATTTTCAATTTAACGCATAATTTTTCGGTAGTTTACTATCTATCCATGGCAAACCGACAAATTGTGAACTGGTATCAAACTTGCTTGCGACGGATCACACCTATCGCTAATACTAAATAATCAAGTAAATGCGACAAACTTGGAAGTAGCGCTCGCCGGCGGTGGCCCCGCTCGCTTCGCTCGCTCGGCTCGCGCGCGTTTAGTTACCGTTCTAATCTAACCTAACCCATTTGGTCGAGATGCCTTAGTTACGCTTCACAAATTTATGGGTGATCAAATCGGACAGATTGTAATATTGTGAACCCTATTGATAAGTGCACTGCAGTTCTAACGTATAACAAATTTAAATATTTTTTTAGTTTGTTCAATTTTTAGTATTAGAAAAACGACTAAAATCGGCTTGTCTTCGTAATTTTTTATAATCGGTACGCGATCATAAAAACATTGTAAATTATTGTAATAGTTGTAAATGTCATATTTTGAGCCATACATGGCATGGTGTACAATAAAGAGTATTCTATTCTATTCTTATTAGGTATAACATAATATATTTATATCCGATCAATACAAAGAATATTTAATTGCTGAGAATATTCGAAATTGTCCAATTTTAATTTAATCATCAAATTGGGCAATTTCGTATATTCTGGCCTTAAAACGACGTTTCATTGAATTTTAATCACATCACTAGTAGGTACCTTTATTAAAAAAGTAAAAACCAATCAATCAACTCAGCCTGTTAGTCCAATTTATACGAAACTGACGACCCGCCCCTGCTTCGCGTGGTTTTTACGAATTCACAGAACATCGAGATTTTTTTTTGCATTTTCATATACATATTATATCTATACTAATCTATATCTAGGTATATACTAATAATAAAACTGAAGAGTTTGTTTGTTTGAACGCGCTAATCTCTGGAACTACCAGTTGGATTTGAAAAATTCAACTGGAAGAAATTCCTTAAGAAATAAGCAGTACCTCTGTACTCAAATTATAATTATGTCATATCCCTATATATTTTACTGTGTGTACAGACACCAGCAGGTCAAGCTACCCGAAACTGTCAAATTTTCCCAGAAAGGGGAGACCCCCCTCTCTTCTATACCCAGCAGTGGTTGATTCCGGGCTGCAATGATGTTGATGGATGATAGATGTTAAAGCTTTTTATCTTTTCAGGATTTTTTCCTCCTACTGTATTTTCCTTAGGGGTTCATCATCTTTCTGCCTTTCCAATTTTACTTGCGATTATCTACTATAGGGATTATCAGCGGCAAATAATCATATAAACTGGTATTCATTTCCAGTTGGGGGAAATTGCACCAGTACTGAGTAAACATAACATAAAGATGATTGGCATTGGTGTGGAAGAGGCGGGCTCTAAGGAGTTCATCAACGGGAAGTACTTCGATGGAGGTAAGTTTATACGTACGCTCTGACAGGTGGCTTGCTTAGCGCCTAGAGCCTAGTGACTTAAAATACTTCGATACACCTAGTCACCTAGCGAAGGTGCCAAGCGTCCGGTTGCGAAAATTCTAGAGCGTTCGTTTCATTTCGCTACTCGTAAGGTGACAGTGCGTGCATAACCTAATGGCTAGTTTAGACAATGCGAGCTACCGTACGAGTTAGCCTGCCGAGAAGCCGCACTGCGGTAACTCGCACTGTTTGGACGTAACTTACGAGTAACTCGTACGTGCGAGTTGGACAGTAGCTCGCATCCGTACAACAAGACTACGTATGCCCTGAAAGGTGGCCTGCTTAGCGCCTAGAGCCTAGCGAGTCAGTGTAAGTCTTGCAGTGGTGGCCCAGAGTGGTAACAGCCCCGACTAACGAGTTGTAGCAGACGCTTTATTTTGTGTGATTCTAAATGAATCACACAAAATAAACCGTTAAATGATGGTGATGAGAGTGGTGGGCCAGCGGCAACGGCCGCGACTTACGAGTTGTAGGTCATAGGTTCGTACCCAGCGAACCGGCGACCGGCGTTTAACTCTGTGTAAATTATTTCATCACCACTACTCTCACAAACGGTGAAGGAAACCGGCATGTCCTAGAAGCAAAAATTCGAAGACATGTGACATCCACCGACCCGCACTGGGTCTGCGTGGTGGATTATAGCCCATTCTCTTTTACAGAGAGGAGGCCTGAGTCACAGCAGTGGGAACGTTATAGGCTGATTATACTTATGCTAACTACTCAACTTACACTTTTATGGTACCGCAAGGGTTGGTTCGAGGTGGCTCTAGAAAAGAACTCCTGGATGGATTAGGGGAGGCCTTTGCTCAGCAGTGGGACAGTGTAGGCAAATTAAAAAAAAAAAAAAAAGAGGCTCAAGTATTAAAAAAAGTATGCATAATTAGAAGCGCAAAAAATATTTTGGAGTTTCATCAATTTAAAATAGTGTTCATCATCGTAAATAAGTTTTTAGAGGATCATTTAAATATTTCCCTACAATAATCTTCCAGAACTCTACTACGTGGACAACATCTCGACGTACCAGGCGCTCGGCTTCAAGAGATTCAACGTGGTCACCATCATCACGTCGTTGTTCTGGAAGCAGTCGCGTGACGCCATCTTTAAGGGACGCGGGATGGGTAAGATCTAGTCTGGAGTCTGAAGTAGTTAGTGTACTTGAAAAATACGATAGTTTCTGAAGTTTGGATGGCTTGATAAGTGGTCAAAATCAAAAGTAATTTGTTTAAATTAGGCTAAGAATCAGCACTTTTCGAACGGCAAAATTACATTAGACAGTCCCCCAAAACGCCCTCCTTTCACCACTTCCTAGTGCTTTCACTGGGAAGAAGAAGTGGCTCAACAAACTCCCCAGCAGCACAGCTGTCTGTTCTGTTAGAAAAACTTGCTTCTATACAATAGTAACATTATAAGACACAGAACATTAAATTAAACTATTTGCCATATGTCAGCTAGCCACGCCAAAATACCGATAAAAGGTCCAGTAAGGTCTAAAAGTATTTCAGCAGTAGCCCCTCCCGCTCTGGGTGGAGCGGAAGGGAGTGTCAGACTCTTACTGACTAAAACCCACCCATGTTCCGTCCTTTGCCCTTTATGTTCTGGGGTAGCGGTAACCCTTTCGGACAATCCCTAGACATGTACTGTCATTGATTTTCACTGACAGTACATCGTTATCGATGTTCTAGCAATGTTTAAAGCAAAATAATCGACCTACCTGCCTACCATATTCAGATTAGGGTTATTTTGAACAGTTATCTCGTTGTCGTACAATATGTAACACAGTTCCACAGTAGAAACATGATCGTTGCAATAATCACTGGGACTATAAAGTGATTCTTGCTAGATTTGGTGAAGTAGGATAGCAGTTCTACGGGGTAACTGCGTAAAACCTTACATAAACTTAAAAACGAAAGATACGGTACGCTCTAACATCGCAATCACTAAACCAGAGAGGCAATTCTCGTACTTTTACGAATGTTGACGGTCTGATCTCAGTCTCAATCTGTCAAAAATATGATACCTCTAATTTCCTTACATTTTTGACAAGTTTTTGACGTAGTGTTAGCGAGAGTCACTGGATGCGTCGTTCGTGTCTCTAACACCTGTTTTGTATTATCTATTTCGCTTTCACAACAATGGCCAAACAAAGAATAAATACAATTTTCAACAAATTAACATTTTTGACTGTACTTACGCGTGAAAAGCAATCCCGCGTGTCTTTTTTTAGGGATTAGAACACTTATTACGTTTAGACGATTGTCCACGAGTGACTGAGTGCAACTGTGTCCATTGGACTTGGTTCAGTAGGACTGCGCGCTGTGATCAAGTAACGTATCTTCCGCTTTAAGTTTATCTAAGTGTACACATAAAATGGCAATTGATCATTCACTGCTTCATAGGTTTGAACAATTGGTCTGCTCAACAACGCAAATAACGCAATGAACACGCCTGAACTGTCAAAATGAAAGACATTGCAATCGATTGCTATTTTATTAGTGTTACGCAATTACCCAGCTGGTTATAATTTACGTAGTTAACGTTGTCATTTTGTAAATCCGTTGCCGATTGTGACACCAATATTCATAGTAAGCTTTTTAAATGATGTAGTAAAGTATAAAGCTTTCATTATCATTATAATTACCTTCATCAATTCCGTAGTAAAATAAATATTAAAATGAATAACTTAAAAATACGTCTCAGGTCTGGATTCCGACCTAACGGGCGACGGATTACAAAATGGCGGCGCTATATTTGTCAAAAAAGGCGGCAAATTGGTGCACCACTACATACAAATGGGCCCTGGAGACCGATACCCGAACACGGACATATTAGAGGTTTACTTTTCTTTATTTCTGTATCGCAATAGGCCTTGGTGGGGACTTGAAGGGAGATTGGGTGCAAACCGGGGGTGCTGTGCTAGTTGAAAAGGGCGGGAACTTACTCCGCCATTTTGTTCAGACTGGACCGGGTGATCATTTGTCTAATAAGGAGATTTTGCAGGTTTGTGTATTGATTTATTCTTTATAGTAATTTAGTAGAGATACGAGAATATATTTTTAATATTAACTAGCTGACCCGGATGTTGAAATGAAGTATCTTAAGTTAATGTTTTTTTTCTCATTTTTTAATAGTCGTTCTGCTATTCAGGGCGGAGGCAAATCCAACAAATCAAACATCATAAAGAATCGGTCCAGCTTCTTGTGTTATAATTCGTGTAACTAACTCGACTTTATTTATATGTCTGCTTTTGTGGAAATTTCCAGTATTCCCATACTTGGCTAACTCATTGTTTTTGTTTGTGTACTGCATAGAGCATAGATGTGGATTCTGCTACTAATACCACTAGAGTGCTACAAGGATCTTTTGAGGCCTAAATGACATTGAAGTTTATTTGCATTTACATTGTTAGTTCCAATTTTGGGTAAAACAAGATGGCGGAGTTAGTTCCGACTTTGGCCAAACCCCAAAAAAACCTAGCGTTGTAATATTAAATACAACCCTTCACCTTCCCCCCTCCCCTTCCCTTCTAGTTTTGTAATATAATCCTTCAGGGCTTGTGGCTAAGTAATAACAGCCGCACTGGTCGATCGATCAGGTTAAGCTACGCTTGCCGCGGTTTGTCCGTGGATGGGTGACCATCTTCACATACCAAGACCCCTCCGTGCCTCGGAAAGCACATTAAGCCGTTGGTTCCGGCTGTCATTCGTGGATCTTTGACAGTCGTTACGGGTAGTCAGTAGCCCGAAAGTCTGATAACCAGTCTTACCAAGGGGTATCGTATTACCCAGTAACTGGGTTGTGGAGGTCAGATAGGTAGTCGCTCCATGTAAAATACTGGTACTCAGCTGCATCCGGATAGACTGGAAGCCGACCCCAACATAGTTGGGAAAAGGCTAGGCAGATGATGACCTCCTCTCCTCTCCTTCCCTTCCCTTCTAGCCGTTGGTCCTGCACCTGATCTCTCCGGTCGTGTCGGATTGCCGTCCCATCGGACTATGAGAGTAAGAAAAGAGGGAGTGTACAGTCGCCTGCAGAGAAAACGGGACCCCTCAACGCTCACTTTTGTAAGGCGGGGGGGGTCGTTTTCTCTGCAGGCGTCCGTACCTGTGTCTGCGCACACACACTTGCACTATAATATCTCCCGCACCGAAGGCTAGTCTCCGCTGAGATAGGCCGCCATGGGCGAAATACGATCTGGAGGGCTTTATAACGCACGAACAACAATATTTGTTAAAGTTTATTATAACGTTTCAGCACTTCGGTCTGGAGAATGAGTATAATCCAGAGACAATGGCTAACAAGAAACCAGAGGAAAAGGAGTGCACTGTACGTATTGTATAATATTATCAGCAATAGTTGATTCTAGTGGTCCCAAGGGATAAGGTACAGACGCCAGCACGTCAAGCTACTACAATCTGTCAAATTTCTTTAATAGATTTTCAACTTTATCGCTAAAGGGTTAGGTTCAAGGTTGATTAGGAAAATTTGACAGTTGCGGATAGCTTGATGTGCTGGCGTCTGTACACATTTTAAGCCGATACAGACGGTCTTATTGTAGATAAAGCCGAATATTCCCGGTCAGTAACACCTAATCGTCAACACGATGGTTGACGATCGAGAAAAAAAGGTTCATTCGTTCTTAGTGTGGACGAACGGGACTTTTTTTCGATTATTCCCTATTACGAGTAGTAATACTCATGTCGTTCACGGTGTTGACGAACGGAACATTTTTTTCCCAATCGTTCATATACGTACTGCTTAGTTCTCGAATGAAACTTATTTTCCCGATCGTCAACAGTGTTGACGGTAAAAAGGGTTACTGATCGGGGATATTCGGAAAAGTTTTGATAATGTTAACTAGTTTGATTGACAGTAATAAAAAGTAATTAACTACCTCCTCATTATGCGTCAGTAAAAAAAAAAAACAACACAAAGTTAACAAAATTATCGTTTTTGCAGTATTTGGGACGGTTCCCGTTCACCATCGAAGATGTACGGACTATTTAATATCTTAATCTCTGTTACATCTTCATTAGTCCTCAATTTAGCCAAATTTTTGTAATGTACCAGTATTGACCTGGTTTTTGTTGGGCACTGAATAAACTTATAATACTACTTATATTTCTAGTGGTTAAATTTGTTGTACAGACGCCAGTACATCAAGCTACTACAATCTGTCAAATTTCTTTTATAGATTTTCAACTTTAATACTAAAGTATTACAAGGTTGATTGGGAAAATTTGACAGTTTCGGGTAGCTTGACCTGCTGGCGTCCGTACATAGTTAGACAGCTCTAAATTCCTCTTATTCCACAAGATAACTGGTTTTACAGCTGTAAAACTAGTTATTTTGTGCGACAAGAGAAATTAAGAGCTCTTAATTCCTCTTATCGCACAAAATAACTAATTGACAGCTCTAAATTCTGCTTGTCTATTAAAATTACTAGTTTGACAGCTCGAAATTTCGACTCTCTCAGAAAATAACTAGTTAGATAGCTCTCTCAGAAAATAACTAGTTTGACAACTGTAAATTTCTCTTGTCCCACAAAAGAACTAGTTTAACAGATCTATATACCCCTCTTCATTATTAGGGAAAAAAACAGCAATATTTTTATCGTTTATTCAGTGCAACAGTATTTTGTGTAGTAATTAACATTTATTTCCAGCGTAAACCTCATGTAGGTACTTTGAAACCATCGTAGTTAGACACAGTAACTGACTTGGCACTAACTATCCCCTTTTCAGCCAGAAGAGAAACACTAAGCCTTGGTTGAAGACATTGCAAGGGCAGTCGCTAGCGCCTATCCACACAATATGGACGGAGAGGCGATGTAAGCGAACTTGGGTGTAGTATCCAATCCATTGACTTTTTGTTTGAATGTTCAGTCCTTTCGGAGTTGTTTTACCTCTGAGAGCAGCAATCGAACAGCAAATATATTGACGAGAATAATTAAAGACCATTGTGATTTAGCCAGGCTTGTCAGTGGCAACAACGCAACAGCAATCTTATTGTAATGAGTATAAAGATCATTGTGATTTTGCCAGACTGGTCAGTGGCAGCAAACCAACAGCAATCTTATTATAATGAGAATAAAGATCAGTATAGACAGTGATGCAAAATCAGAGGTGAAATAACCATAAAAGGACTGTAGCCCGCAATGAATGGCCGGACAAGCGAAATTGAACGTTGTTTTTATATAAGGTGCTGTAGATTTTGTTGGGTGCTTTAAAAATGTATTGTGACTGTATTTTGTTAATTTAAGGTTTTTCAAAGAGTTTCGCACAGTCGACCGTGCGTCTGGTCATAATTTGACTATGATAGCCTTTATTTGTAGCTGTAAGGGCGGTTTTCGCAATTCAAGTTGCTACTGCTCATGTCGGTTGCACTTGACTTGACCGTACTTACGTTTTTAAAGTAATAATTTCGAAGTAAACGTGAACAAATTTGTAGTTTGTGTTAAAAAAAGATTAGGTTCAAAAATAATAGTAAATGAATTGTATTTGTTCTACAGAAATACCCACAATATCAATTTTGTAACATTACCCTTAGATAATCTTAAAGCGGAAGATACGTTACTCGCGCGCGGTTCTACTGAACCAAGTCCAATGGGGTGTCCATTGGACTTTATTTATCTTGTCCTTTTCTTAATAAAATAGAAGGAAAAGATGCACTGAACTTAAATTTAGTTTAGTTTGTGAACGAGGGAATCTGCGCCATTGTTTTTTCTATAATATACTTCGATTGTCTATAATTTGACAAATGTCAAATTGGAGCTTGTATTTGCGTGTAAAAGTTTATGAGGCGAAATTAAAACAAATCGTTGCTGGATTGGGTAGTATAAAGGACTGAATATTTTTTAAACAATTGTTGTATTTTTATTAACTAATATTCTGGGTGACAGGTGTTGTAATAGTATATATATCATGACAAGTTGCATTTTATTATAACTTAAAGACTTATAGAATATAGTAATATTGTAAACTTCATAATTAGCACATCATTCGTTCGTCCGTTTTGATCCAAATGTGAAGTGCAATTTTTTTTTTTATTTTATAATCGTTTCCTTTTATATCTTATCAGTCTTAGCATTTTTTACTATGGCGTCAAAGCTGTAGGGCCATTGGCATAGGTTTTTCTTTTGACTTTAGAAAAATTCTTAATTTCATAAATTTTCGATGTAGTGAATTAACAAAACAGATGAAATATCCTGCCTTGACATGACATCTTGGAAATCGATTTAAAATTGCTGCTGCACTCCTGAAATAACCAAAGTGATATGCTGGTGGTGGACAACCACCTCTGCCGTTACCGGGACGTTGCCGAGAACGAGATGACGGCGCCGAAGTAGCGAGACATAAATTTACTATGGCCGTGTGTCCACCGCCACCGCACGCCGTCATCCAGAGGGGCAATTCTCGTAATTTTAAGAACGTTCACATTCCGATCTCAGTCTCAATCTGTCAAAAATACGTCTAATTTCCCTACATTTTGACAAGTTTTTGACATTTGTTTGTCGCCGAGATGAGACGGCGACCAGATTTTGAACGTTTTGAATTACGAGAATTGGCCGCTGAAGTTTCGAGCCTGTCGTTTCGAGAACTCGGCCTTGTGACGCGCCGATGGGCCGGCAATACAAAACACATTTGATCTTGTCTATATACTGCCGTCGCACCGCGCCGTACGCTCGGTTTTTTTTGTCGATGTGATCTTCCTGTGCGAGTTGCAATAAATACTTTTTCTTTCTTTCTTCTTTCTATGCCGAGTTTGGTGGCGGTAGACAAACGATCGCCTTCACCCGAACATCACGTTCGGTTCGAATAGTCTCGTTTCTTGGTGACGTCCCGGTTACGGTGGCGGTGGACAAACGCCCTTATTATGATAGGATTAAGGTTTACTTTAATAATTTTCACGTTTGGATCAAAAATGTATGAAACTTGGATGATGTCCTTTCTAAGGCTTGGTTCAGATGACTACGTTTTGACACGCATATCATTTGAAGTATACTATCATAATCAGCCTATAATGTTCCCACTGCTGGGACACAGGCCTCCTCTCGGTGAAAGGGAATTGGCCATAATCCACCACGCGGGCCCAGTGCAGGCAGTTAGATGTCACATGTCTTCGAATTTTTGGTTCTAGGACATGTCAGTTTCCTCTCCATGTTTTCCTTCAACGTTTTGAGAACAGTGGTGATGAAATTAAATACACGAAGTACCTACCTGCCTGGGTTTGAACTCACGACCTACAACTCGTAAGTCGAGGCCGATACCTCTGGGACACCAGTGCTTGAAGTTTACTATAAAATAATGCTATTGGATAGCAAATGAATTTGATTTTTAGTTCTGAAATTCATGAGAAAATTCTAAATATTTAAAGTACATCGGATAGCACACATTTTATCGTACTCAAATAAGTCTTCATATTTCGTAACCGGGCGACAGAAACCCGTCAAAATGCTTGTAGTCTGAACTCTGCAGAAAATTCACAAAAAGTAATTTCATATAAAAAAAAAATATTTATTATATCTTTAAAAATATATAAAATATATCCGATAATTGAGCTTATTGTATCCTATAATATTATCGTTATTAGTCATAATATGTGTCTATAAGAGAGCAAGTGAAAATTCATATAATTTTCTATAATTCGAGTTATATAATTTTCATTATTTTTAATTTGATATAATTTTGTCGACGGACACCGGTGGAAGTAAATATCGTTGTGTCGTTTAGTCCTTTCATTGGTGTATAGTTTTAAGTTTTATATTATAATTTTGTCTTTATTGACATTTGATTGGCTCGCACTACCAAATAGTTTTTCCACAATTTATAAGACTGCACTAGTTCAAAGATTTGGCCTGATTGGCTCAAAATGTTACGTAAGAGTTTGTTAATTAATTTAAGTCGAGGCAACAATTTTAAAAAGTTTTTCTTTTGACTTATATGAGCCTAATATCCAGTTTCTGAATTGAGAATTTGAAGTCGAAACTATACGTTAACATTACTTAAAGCCCGCGAAATTCAAAATTTCTAACGTTTTTTTTTGCAATTTGCAAGTCAGTTCATATAACACTATTTAATGATTTTAATTAAATATCAATCAAAAGGGTTATATATAAACTTAGAAGCTTGTATTGAGCTTGTATTTTAATGATTGTAACCCTGTAACTACAAATTTTTACGGTCGTCCCGCGGTTTCACCCGCATAAATCTCGATCCCGTGGGAATATCGGGATAAAAAGTATCCTATGTGTTAATCCTGGTTATAAACTATCCGTGTGCCAAATTTCATTCAAATCCGTGCAGTAGTTTTTGCGTGAAAGAGTAACAAACATCCATCCATCCTCAGAAACTTTCGCGTTTATAATATTAGTAGGATACAACCTGACACTAAATAATATTATTAGTAAGATACAACCACACTAACATGCAAATTGCAAAAAACGTAACAAAATTTGAATTTCGCGGGCTGTCCTGGCGCTTACCCCTTATGTACTGCTAAAATAGAGCTTGGCAAGTTGTCGACATCAAATTTTACATTCAGAAACCGGGTTTAAGCTCACAAAAGTCAAAAGCAAAGGCCTAAAAGTAATAAAAATGTGGTATAGACATGCCGCGACCGACCATATTAGATTTGGCAAATTCCAAATAGTCATAAGAGGCTTCTAAATAAAATTGTATTAAAATTAGTTTGTCTATCTTTCAGAGTTTATAAAAGTTTTCCCATGTATTTGATAATTTTATGATATTTTAAGAAAAATGTCAACAATGTCCGCGTAAATGTCGTTTAAAAATATATGCGTTCAGATTTGAATGTTTTACTGTATTTTGTTGTCAAGCGATTTACGTTGTACGCTCAAAGTGTTTTAGAATAAAAGTTTCTATCAAAATGGTATTTTTATTATGTCACCAATTTCCATGACTACCTGCGGGGTAATTGCGTACCTAACGCACTATCAGTAGCAATGGCTTGCATTTTGACAGTTCTAGCATATTCATTGCGTTATTAACGTTGCAGAGCAGACAATTTTTTCCAACATGAAGCAATGGATTAGCAATATTCTTCAAAATTATTCAGATTGAGATTGATTGTGTGTTACGCAATAAGGGTGTTGGATATCCCTTCACCAAGCCAGGTCCAGGGCCCCTGCAGGAACAACTTGGGTCGCAAACGATGCTTCACCTCCTGTGGTGCCCTCTGTGCAAAAACACCAGAAGCACTATGAAAGCTCTTTGCGAGGCCAACAGTAAAGCTGTCGACATGGCCGAACTCTGGGTCGAAGCTTATTTTAACTGAACAGGTAAATGCCATCATCGACACGGCGAACCATGAGAAGACGAATTAGGGCATTCATCATTGCTGCCGATGGAAATTTCAATTTTATTGAAATTTCCATCGGCAGCAATGATGCCGCGGTATCCTTAAACATGCCGCGACGTCCTTTGGCATCATCATTTAAGTTTCAATTTTATAGTCTTATATTTAAGTTATATTTCTATTCGTCGCTTAAAAATCCCTTGCCATGCCGTGCCGCCAGTGGGTGCCCTTAGGCGAGCTAAAAACTTGTTTGGCATATTCAATTTGGTAGTATTTGTGGGAATACAAAGTTTTTGTCGCTGTGCCGTATAAGGGGGATCCAAAATTCAAATTTTCTGATGTTATTTTTGCAGGCCAGTGTCAGCAGTGCGATTCTGTAACCTTCTCACCGTGAAAACTTAGGTGAAGTGAGCGTGGAGTGAACTGTCATTCCAACTAATACTAGGGATTGACACTATTGACAGCTCACTCTAAGCTCACTTCACCTAACTTTTCACGGTGAGATTTTTACAGAATCGATCTGCTGGTTGCATGTTCGTTAAAATATGATTCGCAATCGTAACAAATATGACTCATCATCTTCCTAGCTTAGACAATGGTGCCGATTCCCTTGTTCGCAAACTAAACTAAATTTAAGTTCAGTGCATCTTTTTCTTTCTATTTAATTAAGAAAAGGACAGAAGATAAATATTAGTTTAGTCCTGTCAAATTAATCAGCGCCTGACGTTTATTGAAGTACTTTTAGTAGCCATGTTTTTAATCACGTCTAAACTGTCTATGGAGTATCTTAATTTGACAGGACACGCAGTGAGCAGTCACTGCGACTGCAGAGTCGTAAGGGCTGTGGTAGAGAACCCCTTCCCATATTTCTCATATTTCTCCGCACGTTTTCTCATATCACATCTGACATTGGCAGACTTGTTGACATCGGCACCATTGCCATAGAGGAAAATAGAATAGAATAGAACGCTTCCCATCAGGCAAGATCGCAAGATTCTTCCTTTTCAATGAAGAAATGGTTAGGCCTTTCCTAAGCCACACATTATTGTTTTCCGACATCCACGCGAACGAATTCGCGGGCACAGCTAGTATTAAATATTTTTTTTCGTTTGTTAGTAAAAATAACATAAATGGTAAGAGGAAGGTATTACATGATTGTGGTTATCTGGGGTTTTCAAATTTGCAATTTATTAACTTGTTGTGTTTAAATAAACTGGGTTTTTTAATCTACATGAAAACAAATTCATCGTAGGTTCAAGAGGTTAACTTTTCAGATATACAGTTCTTTTGGTCCCAATTCTGTTTTTACGAGAATCTCTAAGTATAGGTCGATAATACCTTAAACATCATCATTATTATTATTTTTTTCTTTGCTCTTGTTTCATGTCTATTATTGTATGTATATATTTATTTAGAAGAGTAAAATATACTTTATGTATATATTGATTGTATAATGTAAATGGTACACCACAGACTACCTACCATATTTGTCTCTTTTTAATTTTAATCCATCCAAAGGTTGTCTTTAAAATATCGCTCTTAGCGATAAGACCGCCCATTGTGTCATCCTTTGTAAAATTTTTGTATATTTATGTTTTATAATTTGTATGGTGTACAATAAAGAGTATTCTATTCTATTCTATTCTATTCTACCGATGTATTGTCGGTCAATCTATACAGGGTGGCTTGTAATTGCCACCGAGAAAACATCCGGTTCCGTCGACAAACTTTCCTAGACTGCTATACAACACTGATTTGAATCACGGCGTGCAGACACGGCGCCGTGCAGTAGCGGGTATACCCTATAGGTTTTGATTCCTTAGCGAGTGTCGAAATATGCGGCTTAAACGGAACATAAACTCCCGTATCTTTTAATTGCGTTGCCTTAGAAGTTTCGTTTTTTCACTGCTTCAAGGGATTGCAGCTTTGAGTATTTGATATTAATTTCAACTTGATAACTCCACGCGTTTCTGAGAAATAGGGTCTTGACATACATACAGACTGACGGACAACGAAGTGATCTTATAAGGTTCCCTGTTTTCTTTTTTTTTTTCTTTTTATTGTGTGTACAAAATAGGCGCGGTAACATATTTTTCTTAATAAATTCGAATGATGGAAGTTGGTGTAAATTCCTGAAATTCATGACGTAATTTGCAACATCCCGTCGAGTCAGCTGATAGGTCACATGTCAAAACATTACCGAGCAGACTGGTTGACAGAACAGATCGGCTGGACCTGTATATAGGTGTAAGTGAATAATTTTAGATTATTTTTATTTTAGCTAATACTAGCTGAGCCAATGGAAAATACTGGTATTTAGGTGCATCCGGTGAGACTGGAAGCCCACTTCAACATAGTTGGGGATAGGCTAGGCAGACCAAGATTTTTCTGTATTTTAAAATCGCTTTATACTAGGCAGATTGTCTAGCTGACCCAACGAACTTCACCATCGAAATCAGTCAACCCGTTCTTGACTTATCATCAAAAAAGCCGTTCCATACAAAATGTATGTATGTTGTTTGCAAATTAATTATCTTTTTTTTTTTCGTGAATTTTCCCTTGTTTTAATAGTTATTCTGCTATTCGGGGCGGAGATCAAAAGATCATAAAAATCTGTCCAGCCGTTCAAGAGTTATAACGACATGGTTTTTTTAAGGGCTAATTTTTCAATAGATAGATAATTTTTACTCGTGGAATAAAATTGACGTCTGACAAATTTTCTATAAAAGAACAGTCAAAAATTCAAATTTATTCCTGAGATAAAATTATATGGCGTTGGAAAAATCAACCCTTATATAGATAAGTTATTTTCACTTTTAAAATCTAAGAAAATAAAACTGTTGGAGTGTAGCAGTGGCTTTATTTGTAATTATTAATTACCAATTTTTTTTTTTTTTTTTTTGTCTACACTTGTCAAAAATATGATTGAATGTAATTCTGCAGTACCTATTGACATTTCGACGCAATATACATACAGGGGGCTGGCACATAGAGGCACAAACTGTAACCATGAATTCAGCACATGATTCTAGACAGACATTTTTGCCGACCTCATCTAGTTTTAAAATATGATTGACGTGTAAAAGTGTTTATACAAACCTACTTACAGAAATAAAATCATTTTTCATTTGACACAGAAGGCAAAAAACAGCGAGAGAAAGAGAAGTACAATTCTACCAAACTCATTTTGTCCTGTTTTATTTAATTTTTAAACATCAAAGTTGTCAAAAAATAAAAGGCCCGTTTTGACATTGACAGTTCTAGTAGTTAATAAATATCAAATTCTCAAAACACGTATTCGTTTGTATGAAACTGACAGGTGTCAAGAACGCATTCTGAAATGTCAAAATGGGCCTTTTATTTTTTGACAACTTTAACAAGTCATCATCCTAGCTTTTCGCAACTATGTTGGGGTCGGTTTCCAGTCTAACAGGATGCAACTGAATACCAGTATTTTACATGAAGCGAGTGCCTATTTGACTTCCAGAACCTACTGAACCCAGGTTGGCACGAGCACGTTTTTCCCGCGGCGATTTTATTTAGCGCATTGGATTTTTCAATGCTCTGTTTTGCACCGAGAGTTGAAAATCCAACAGTGTGTATTTTTGACGTGCTGGGATGCGCTCTAATGGATTCTCAACACTCGGCACAACACCGAGAGTTGTAAATCCAGTGCGCGATATTTTTACGTGTCATCTATGTTCGCTTAGGCACGCACCGACTGCTTCAATGCTGTACGGCGTAAGAAAGCGGCCTCGCTGCTAAACAGACTCCGTGGCAGACCCAACAGTATTCTACGCGCTATAGCCGGAAGACATGATAGCCCGTTGGTGAGGTCTCTTGTCACCTGTACACTGGCGCCGATTCCTTTGTTCACAAAATAAACTAAATTTAAGTTCAGTGCATCTTTTTCCATTCTATTTCATTAAGAAAAGGACAGAAGATAAATATTAGTTTAGTCCTGTCAAATTAGTCAGCGCCTGACGTAAGTCGTATTTTTAGTACCCAAGTTTTTAATCACGTCTGAGCTTGTCTATGGAGTATCTTAATTTGACAGTACTAAAGTAATATTTATCTTCTGTCCTTTTCTTAATGAAATGGAAAGAAAAAAATGCACTGAACTTAAATTTAGTTTAGTTTGGATGGTTTGGCAAATTAAGATTCACCATAGACAGTTTAGACATGATTAAAAACATGGCCACTAAAAATATGTCAATTTACGTCAGGCGCTGACTAATTTGACAGGACTAAACTAATATTTATCTTCTGCCCTTTTCTTAATGAAAAGATGCACTGAACTTAAATTTAGTATAGTTTGTAAACGAGGTAATCATTCCAATGTCGGTGTTATTAGTTAAGTACTTACATAGGTTACGACTATTGTTACTAACCCAATGGATCTTTGTTATCTTGAAATTAAATGAATTATTTATTTTACGCTCGTGCGATAAGACTGGTTAAAACATTAACAAGAGACAAGTTCAATCAAATACGAAGTATCAACTTACAGCTCTATCCACTGACCGCGAGTCAATTTGATAATGATAGCGGGTGCATATGTTATCACTGCGACCAAGAACTTCGTGGTATAAACATATCATTTGTATTTGAAAACAAATATTAAATCAATTTAACTAAAAAAAAAACGTGTTGTTGTGAAGTTTGAGTGAGAGTTGGTGGACAGTTTTTGAAAAACTTTAACAAAATACTTGATCAAGTATTTGTGTGATTATGATTTTAACCTCAAGTAAGTATTTTTGTGTTACTGCGCAAAATGGATAGTTCTAGAAATGTACTCAACAATCCGTGTTAGCGAGTGCGAGTTTCTTGCCCGTTGTTCTCCATACGTACCTACTACGCTTTAGAATGGGCAACTAGCTTCATCTTTCTGATTGACCGAGCCCTTGACAATTCAAAAGTGCCTGTAATCGGTTTATTATCCGACTACGGCCAAGTCAAAACGAAGGTTAATGATTTAAAAAAAAAAGTGCTTTGAGGTTGAATGCGAGCGAGTGATCTTCCTGTGCGCGTCCCAATTAATACTTTTTCTTTCGTTCTTTTTGAGGGTTTCAACGGAATAATAGGGTTCCGTTGAAACCCTCAAACAGGCTAAGGTTTGGTACAGACGCCAACAGGTCAAGCTACCCGAAACTGTCAAATTTCCCCAATCAACCTTGAACCTAATGCTTTAGCGATAAAGTTAAAAATCGATTAAAGAAATTTGACAGATTGTAGTGTGCTGGCGTCTGTACGCGATTTATTTGCCAAAAATGTAAACAAATATGAGTTTATGGAAAAATAACTTTAATTCCTACATTTCCTACACAATCAAATTCAGTTTACGTTACAACTTTAAACATTTTTATAACTTTTTCAATAGTGCTAGTCACTCTGAAATTAACTTAATTGCCATTAAAATAAAGTTGATATTTTGTTTAACTTGAAACAAAAAAAAAAAAAAAATTGAAACATAAGTTTGAATAGTCATTCTAGGTATTCTTGTAGTATTATGAACCCATAGGTGCTCTCCTCATCTCTCTCATCTTCAAATTCCTAGCCGGCTTTTCATGAGTTGTCTTTATTCCCCTGAGCCAAATCAATTTCAACTGATGTAGCTTCCTACCTGGCGTGCGGTTGAGCTATATTGAAGTGTCTGTTTATGATGTCAAAATAACAGCTTTTTACTAAATACATAAGAAAATAAATGCGGAACTTATAAAACAAACAGTTTGTAAAAAAATTGTCTTTGTCTGTCTGTTTGTTCCATCTAATCTCCGAAACGGCTGGGCCGATCTTGACGGGACTTTCACTGGCGGATAGCTGCCAATCTATTATATAAAAATCTCACCGTGAAAAGTTAGGTGAAGTGGCTTAGAGTGAGCTGTCAATAGTGTAATAGTCAATCCCTAGCATTAGTTGGAATGACTGCTCACCCCACGCTCACTTCACCTAAGTTTTCACGGTGAGATGGTTACAGAATCGCACTGCTGATGCTAGGGATCAAAACCATAGACTGCTGAATAGACCGGCAGGTATTATCATAGGCTACTTTTATTTTAGAAAATGAATTAGTAAAGAGAAAGAAAAAAAGAAAGAAAAATTGTTTATTCTGCACAAACAAACACTACAAAGAAAAGACATATTAAAATATACACACATAAAGAAGCCCAAAGCCTCGTATTCAAGGAATAAAAGCTTGACAGACTTGTCCATTGTTTGATGTTAAGGCTAGGGACCAAAGAGCGTACACATTTAATCTGTATTATGAGAGACACATTATTGTTTTTCGACATCCACGCGAATGAAGTCGCGGGCACATTTAACTAGATACTCTAATTAAATGAAGAAGGGAATATTTACTAAATGCTAACAGCCCGAAGTCAATAGGATACTAAAATATACTTAACGCGGTATAAATACCAATAAAAGATTTTCAATAAATTATAAAAGGCACCTTCGTAATATTTTTACATAAAACATTTTGAATTTACTTCACCAATTTAATATCAACGCCCACTCAATGAAGCTTATTTATTTTTCTTTCAGAACGAAAATGAAACAGCTGCTAATCCTACTCTGCCTGTCGGCTTTAACGAGTCTAATATCCGGCAAACCTCGTTGTCATGCTTGCTTCGACAGCGTTTGCTATTCTAAAGCTCTAATATTTCAAAACTATCCAATTTACGGACAATTAGCCGTGGACAGGGTCGCAAATGTTGTTTATTTTCACTACAAAGACACTCGCCCTTTGGATCATACCGTTGCATTCGATTTAGACGATATTCGATTCTTTACTATCCCGGATATTCAATTTTCCTTCGGCCGAACTGTAGATCAGTCTACGAGAGATGTGTACATAGGTGGAACGAGTGGTATCTACAAATATAACCCGGAAACGAATGAGACAAGCCGATTCGGCCTTTTTGACAAGACTATTTTGCACATGCAGTTTAAAGACAAACTTTATTATACTGTGATGATGACGAAAGGACTATACACGTTCGAAAAGAAACAGTCGAAGACAATTGTAGCGCTGAAAGATTACAACATCGAGGACTTTATCGT
This sequence comes from Apamea monoglypha, assembly GCA_911387795.2. Lineage (NCBI taxonomy): Eukaryota > Metazoa > Arthropoda > Insecta > Lepidoptera > Noctuidae > Apamea > Apamea monoglypha. Next base: position 9,677,666 of record OU426940.1, on the reverse strand, counting down.
CGACAAGAACGATGATATTTATTTCATAAGCAATTTCACTGTGTATAAACTGAAGAAGGGAGAGAGTAAAGCTACAATGTTCTCGAGTACAATATATTTCTTGACGACTGATATAAACGATAATGCATATTTTGTGCAAAGAGAAACCAGGGGATTCTATAAAATTGACTACAAAACTGGCAGATTTACTGAAATGGGTGGTTTTGGCGCTGGCTCATCACCTTCTAGAACAGTATTCGACAATTACAACAATGTGATATACTATGATGCAGATAGCGATCAGTTATTTTATTTGACGCCAAATTATGGACGATGCAAAGTGACGAATGAAGGGAAAGGAAAGAAATTGAAGAAAAAAGTATCGTCATTGTTTGAGTGACGAATAGTTACGAGAACTGAGTATTCATGTTTCGGCGAAATAAAAGTGATCTTGACATTTTGAAGACGCATAGTGCAACATAGTTTGGTAGCAGTTGACTTTACAAAGTTGTTATTTATATTATCTGTGGTTTAGTTTTATAAACGAAAATTGAAGTATTGTTTTGTTTTATTTCTTTTCTTTATTTTGATGTCATGTCGCTGAGGCCGCCCATGAAGAGATGGGAAGACGAAATCGCAAGGGCTGGTTCGAGGTGGGTCAGGAACAAGATTCTTGAAAGAATTTGGGGAAGGCCTTTGCCCAGGCGTGGGAAAATGTCAGCTAACAATTTTTTTTATTTGAATTGAGCTTGTGGCTAATTAATAACAGTTGTATGGGTCGATCGATCAGGTTAAGCTACGCTTGCCGCGGTTAGTCCGTGGATGGGTGACCATCTGTACATAATAAGCCTTTTTCCAACTATTTTGGGGTCGGCTACCAGTCTTCTTTCTATCTTTTTTTTTTGTTTTTTAAAAACGTTGCCCCGCACTTGGAATTACTCCTATATCGTGGGTGCGTTTACAAACATTTAAACGCACATACACAAACAGCCAGACCCGGAACAACTACCTGTAGGCAATACAAATATTTGTTCCGTGCGGGAATCGAACCCGCGACACGCAGCGCAGCAGTCGATCGCTCAGCCGGTGCGCCAACCGTGTCGGTCAGTCTAACCAGATGCAGCTGAATATCAGTATTTTAAATAGAGCGACGAAGCATGGAGGGGGTGCCTCGGAAAGCACTTAAAGCCGGTCCTGGCTGTCATTCGTGGATCTTTGACAGGCGTTACGGGTAACTGGGTTGTGGGGGTCAGATAGGCAGTCGCTCCATTTAAAATACTGATATTCAGCTGCATCCGGTTAGTCTGGAAGCTGACCCCAACATAGTTGGGAAAAGGCTAGGCAGATGATGACGACTTTAATTTCTGGGTACGAAATGATGATGTCCTTTGTTGTTTCAATTTTTAATCGGACACTTATCATCGTCTAACAGTCAATTAATCAATATTGGTCATCGATTGCTGAATCCTCTGGTTTCATCTTAAAATAAAGCGATTGTATAAAACGTGTTATTCAAAACAATAATATGTTTATGAAAAGAAATCGTAAACATATTTAAGAAATGGATGCGAGTGTGCATTAGTTTATCTTGCTGCAGCAGAAAGTTGAAAGGTTATCTGGTGAAATTGTTTGTTTCTAGTATCAATATCAGTATAATTTATGCGTGTTAATTATCAAAACAACTCGGCCTATCGTAGTCCACTGCTGGACATAGGATTCTCAAATGCTGTGCCACAACACCCTGTCCTCTGCCTTCCGCATCCAGTCTGTCCCAGGCACCTTTTTGAGGTCATCTGTCTATCTAGCTAGGGGGGCGTCCCACACTACGTTTGCCGATCTGCGATCTCTACTCCAGGGCGTCTACTACGAAGTGCAAAGTGCGAGTGATCGGATCGGACCGACACATGGCCGAACCGAATATTATTGAAAAAGGCGAAAAAAGTTCGGATCAGCTCAGTTGGGTTGGGACCATAGTCAATATCCGAAAGAGTGTAGGAGTGTAGGATCGGTACCGACCGAACCAAATAGTAACTTCGTAACAGGAAATGGCCGAACATTCGGCCGATACCACTTCGGAGTAGACCCCCAGGACTCGTCTGCTCCAACGGCCAGCGGTCCTTCGACAAGCACAGTACAGCTGATTTTTTTTTGATAACCGACGAAAACTTCCTACGCTACGGGGTGAAGAATCATGTGCTGAATTCATGGTTACATTGATGTCCTTGCGACCCTGTATAGTAGGATCACGATTGTGAACTTTCGCTTGTTGCGGGCAGGTGATGCGATGCGACGCGGTGGGTCGGGCTATACGGAATTTTACGCGGGCGAAGTCGCGGGCAGAAGCTAGTTTACAATATGTTTAGAAGCATAGAAGTGCCTACAACGAAACCAATGTAAATATTTATATTTGAGATTCAAACTTATCGAAATCTATACAAGGCTAGTGTCATGGTCTTTTAAATGTACTTATTGTTATCAATCATTGTTGCATTCAGTGTGTTTCCTTATACCTATAGCAAAAATAACTATGAACTATGGAAAATTCTGTATTTTTAACTAGTCTTACCAAGGGGTATCGTCATTCATTCATTCATTTCAGCCGATAGACGTCCACTGCTGGACATAGGCCTCCCCCAAGTGTCGCCACATTGACCGGTCCCGTGCGACTCGCATCCAGCGGATTCCCGCAACCTTCACCAGGTCATCGGTCCACCTAGTGGGAGGCCTTCCAACGCAACGTCTTCCGGTTCGCGGTCGCCACTCCAGAACTTTTCGGCCCCATCGGCCATCCGTTCTGCGAGCAATGTGCCCTGCCCACTGCCACTTAAGTTTGGCGATTCTTCGGGCTACGTCGGTAACCTTGGTTCTCTTGCGGATGTCCTCATTTCTGATTCGATCACGCAAGGAAACTCCGAGCATAGCCATCTCCATTGCCCTTTGAGTGACTTTAAGCCTTCTGATGAGGCCCATTGTGAGCGACCACGTTTCAGCCCCGTATGTGATCACTGGCAACACACACTGGTCATAGACTTTCGTCTTGAGACACTGTGGTAAGTTGGACGAGAAGATACCGCGCAGCCTCCCGAACGCCGCCCAGCCGAGTTGGATTCGACGATTGACCTCTTTCTCGAAGTTAGACCTACCTAACTGGACCGTTTGTCCCAGGTACACATAATCGTCTACAACTTCGAGTGTTGAGTCAAGGGAGTGGGATGGAGTTAAGGGGTATCGTGCTAGGCAGTAATTGGGTTCTGCAGCACCTTCATATGTAACACAAAATCAATCTCAATCTGAATCATTTTGAAGGATATTGCTAATCCTTTCTTTATATCCACTGCTAAACGTGCCCGTGGCCAGAACCAATGTACTAGCGAAAGCACCCCTCACCCGAACAATCCGTGTGGTGAACGAAGTCCATGAGAGACGAGATATTTTTTCGTGCTCTTTGAATGAATTCGCAAGAGTTTTATTAAATATAGTTAGTTATGTAAGGTAAAAATTTATATTATTTGTTGTTAAGTATGTAAGGTTAAATAAGTTAATTTTAAGTGGATAACTACGCTGTTGCATTAGGTAAGTTGTACGGTTGATATAGAAATAAATAAATATGTTGGATTTTTTTTTTTTATATGCTTTGCCTCACTCTAGGAATTCCTCCTGTATCGTGGGTGCGTTTACAAACATTTAAACTCACATACACAAACGGCCAGACCCGTAACAACTACTTGTAGGTCATACAAATATTTGTACCGTGCGGGAATCGAACCTGCGACACGCAGCGCAGCAGTCAATCGCTTAACCACTGTGCCAATCGTGCCGTCAAGTCAAATTATCTGCTCAACAACGTAAATAACGCAATGAATGTTGTTGAACTGTCAAAATGAAAGCCATTGCTACTGATAGTGTGTTACGCAATTACCCCGCTGCATCGCTGGTCAGATAAGCACTCGCTCCATTTGATAAAGGGTGGTACGTATCGATGCAGAACTTGTTACTATGGTTTCAGTACATGATTCTGAATCCCTCTGCGATGAAAAATTTCCTCGCTTATTTATAAAATAAAAACTTTTTTGCAAAAAAAAAAAAAACAACCGACTTCCAAAAAAGACACTACAAAGTGAAAAATAACTTTAATTTCGGAAGTCGGTGTCGTTGGGTTCGCATTTTCGTTGTTTGCCACCGACTTCCGAAATTAAAGTTATTTTTCACTTTGTAGTGTCTTTTTTGGAAGTCGGTTGTTTTTTTTTTGCAAAAAAGTTCTTATTTTTCACTTTTAAGTTGTAATTTTTACAAGTAATTTGGTTTATAAACTTCTATGGGACCAATCTGAAAGTATATCCTTACAAATAAAACAAGAATTTTGCAAATCGGCTTATAAATAACGGAGTTCTGAGGTAACAAACTTAAAAAAAAATAAAAAAATACAGTCGAATTGAGAACCTCCTCCTATTTTTGAATTCTGTTAAAAATAAGCTGTCCCGTACATTTTTACCGCGTAGGTATTGCACTTTTATTTTTCCTTTTTCTTCTTTTTCTGACAACCAGCCTTACCAAGGTGTATCGTGTTACCTAACAACTGGGTTGTGGAGGTCAGACAGGCAGTCGCTCCATGTAAAATACTGGCATTCAGCTGCATTCGATTAGACTGGAAGCCGATCCCAGCATAGTTGGGAAAAGACTCGGCAGATGTTAAATCGTCAGCGCCAACTTTTTTCGCGCAACTGTCCTTTCGCGTGAGTGGATTCGCGCAAGTGTCTTTCACGCAGAAGTCCATTCTAGAAAATGTACATATGTTCGCGCAAATAGGTTCACGCAAATGTCTTTCGCGCAAGTGTCCTGCTACCATTTAAAAAAAATTATTCTTTGTAACCTAGGATAAAGGCCAGATACTCATTACTTTAGAAAAATTAAGTTGTAAATAACAAAGATACAAACGGCGAAATTAATTTAGTTATCTTACAAGACTGACATCTTTTGACAAATGAACTGCTCTTTCGATTCATCTTATTTATGATCGTAGTAATAAGGACATGAAAATAAAATCTCTAAATAAGGGTTAGGCAGATAATGAGAGTGGCGTTTTTATCCGACGAAAAAAAAGAGGAGGTTCTCAAGTCGGTAGTCTGGTATTCAAAATTCAGACCCCAATGTTGGGAAAAGGCTAGGCAGATTGATTGATAAAGGAAAAAAACCCATATGTATGGGCCGGCTGACTGCTTTTCCATGGAGAAAGCTGTTCAGTTTGAAGGTCTGGTCCACGCCCTTAAAGATCCGTGGCATACCTACCTCTCCGCCATTTTGATTTATTTTCAAAATGGCGGCCGCACATGAAACCTATATAAATCTATAGCTGACATCAATGCAAACGGAAAACATAATAGGACCAAACCCCGTAGCGTTACGTTTCCCGGATATTAACGTTCGAAGTTGATCACGTGCATAGATGATTGAAATAATCACTTTAAAAGTTTATAGTAATCGTATATTTATGCAAAAAGATGTAACTTAAATACACATAATCAGTCTGTAATGTTCCCACTGCTGAGGCCTCCTCTCTTCGAGAGGGAGTGGGCTATAATCTACCACCCGGGCCCAGAGCTAGATGTCACATGTCTTCGAATATTTGGTTCTAGGACATGGCAGTTTCCTCGCGATGTTTTCCTTCACGGTTTTGTAAGATGTAAGCAAGCAAGAAAAAAATCAAAATGGCGCGGCAGTAGGTATGCCAGCCTGGCAGCTAGGCTCCATATAAAAGGCTTAGAATAATAATAATTAATAATAGACGGAACGGTAGGCACAGCTAAAACAAACATTTATGAACACAACCGGATTTCCAGCATTAAGCTGCTCCAATGCGTATTATTTGGCACTGTTTGTTATGTCGGCCCACAGACTAACAATATCAGATGCCATGTAAACAATAGGAGCGATTCATCAACACGGAATAAGGGTTCGTTTAGATGGTGCGATTGTGCACTTAAACTTGCGACTGAAAAGACGCAGGTTCGATAAGGGTGACAAATGATTTTATTTTTGTAAGTAGGATTGTACAACACTTTTACACGTCAATTATATTTTTAAAAAACTAGATAAGGTCGGCGTTTCCTATCTGACTACTCTGAGAAGAAAGGCTCACTCAGAGGTCACCGTCTCTTTTAAAGTTCAGACATAATCCTTGTCAGATCATGTGAAGACCATGTAGATTTGTGCCTAAAATGGTCTTTTGAGGAAAGAAACACACAGATTGAGTGGACCTGTCCATCACCCAGACAGGCGCTTTACTTTGTGTAAATTATTTCATCACCACTGCTCTGAAAACGGTGAAGTAAAACATCGTGAGGAACCCAGTCAAAAAATCGAAGACATTTGACATCTACCAACTCGCAGTGGGCCCACGTGGTGGATTACGGCCCACTCCCTTTCGAAGAGAGGAGGCCTGTGTCCCAGCAGTGGGAACATTATAGGCTCATTATGCAGCTGCATCCGGGGCTAGCCTGATGATGATATAACTAAGGCGATTAACACACTGCCATGCACCATGCAGCGTAGCGCGTGGATGCGTGTTTTAACGTTGCTTGTAAGTATCTCCGTTTGTATAGAAAACACGCACAGTCTAACACACAGAAAATGCATCCACGCGCGTTCATTCAGTGCGTTGACACGCAACATGCAGCGTGATGCGTGGCAGTGTAATAATCGCCTAAATGCTAAAGTGAGCGAGCACTCGCTGTACAAACATGTACTACATGTACGGGTGTTTTAAAGAATGCCATCTAAGTAGCTAAAACGCGAAAGAATGTTTGCTCGCTCAGATTACTAAGTGAAAACGTGTCTTGACAACATAATTTTCTTTCATTTCTGAACAGGAAGAAAAGTAAATTGTTTAACTTTTTTAAGCGACGCGAAAACAACATTTCCTTTCTTCAAAAATCTGTATAATGAAGTTGGGAAATAAACAAAATACTACTAACGCAAGGAGAAAAAACAATGGAGATTTTATTTTCATGTACGGACTTGAAAATAAAATCTCCATTGTTTTTTCAAGGTAGGTATGCCACGGATCTTTAAGGGTGTGGACCAGACCATCAAACTGAACAGCTTTCTCCATGGAAAAGCAGTCAGCCGGCCCATACATATGGTTTTTTTTTTCCTTTATCAATCAATCTGCCTAGCTTTTTCCCAATGTTGGGGTCGGCTTCCAGTCGAAACGGACGCATCTGAATTTTGAATACCAGACTACCGACTTGAGAACCTCCTCCTTTTTTTCGTCGGTTAAAAACGCCACTCTCATTATTTGCCTAGCCTTTATTTAGAGATTCTATTTTCATGTCCCTAATACTACGATCATAAATAATATGAATCGAAAGAGCAGTTCATTTGTCAAAAGATCTCAGTCTTGTAAGATAACTAAATTAATTTCGCAGTTTGTATCTTTGTTATTTTCAACTTAATTTTTCTAAAATAATGAGTATCTGGCCTTTATCCTAGGTTATAAAGAAAGACACGAAACAAAGAATACACTTAATTTAAAAAAAAAATGGTAGCAGGACACTAGCGCTAATGACATTTGCGTGAACCTATTTGCGCGAAGATACATTTTCTAGAATGGACTTCTGCGTGAAAGACACTTGCGCGAATCCACTTACGCGAAAGGACAGTTGCGCGAAACAGCCGCCGAGCTTTTTCCCAACTCTGCCGAGCCTTTTCCCAACTATTGGGTCGGCTTCCAGTCTAACCGGATGCAGCTGAATACCAGTATTTTACATGGAGCGACTGCCTATCTGACCTCCACAACCCAGTTACTGGGTAATACGAAACCCCTTGGTAAGACTGGTTGTCAGACTTTCGGGCTTCTGACGACTGTCAAAGATCCACAAATGACAGCCGGGACCATCAGCTTAATGTGCTTTCCGAGCCACGGAGGGTTCTTGGTATGTAAAGATGGTCACCCATCCAAGGATCAACCGCGGCAAGCGTAGCTTAACCTGATCGATTGTGCGGCTGTTATTACTTAGCCTTACTTGACGCTGACGATTATGGGGTCGAAATCGAAATTCAAGATGGCTGGCGCCCCCATTAATTAGAATTGATATGAAAAGTGATAAAACAATTGCAACACGCCGACCTCATCTAGTTTTAAAATATGATTGACGTGTATATGTGTTTGTACAAACCTACTTATAAAATAAAATCATTTATCAAATACGAGGTCGACTAAGGCGTTGCGACAGTGGCAGAAAAAGTCGTACCGTGCGGTAGTAGCCTTACCGTGACATTGTTTATTCACGATATTCACAGGTATGCGTTTGTTTTATGTTCTTAGCAAAGCACACAGTTCTAGCTTAGATTTCTTAGCGCATTCAAGGCTCCTTAATTACACATTAATACCTTTCTAATGGTAAGATTTATTTCAAATATAACATTTATTTATTTACTTCTTTCTGTCCGCGACTTCGGCTGCATGGACTAAAAAGAGTATCCTATGTTGTAACCAGGTTATAAACTATATGTGTGCCAAATTTAATCAAAATTCGTCTAGTCCTTTTTGCGTGATTGAGTGCATACAAATTTTCACATTTATAATATTACTAGCTGCGCCCCGTGGTTTTACCCGCATAAGTTTCGATCCCGTAGGAATATCGGGATAAAAAGTATCCTATGTGTTAATCCTGGTTATAAACAATCTGTGTGCCTAATTTCATCCAAATCAGTTCAGAAGTTTTTGCGTGAAAGAGTAACAAACATCCATCCATTTATCCATACAAACTTTCGCGTTTATAATATTAAGTAGGATTTGTAGGATTATAGGTAATTAGTTATTTTCTGTTTAGTTTGCAATGCTGGTGGTCGTTGCTGCACTGATAAGATTCAACGTCGTGCATTGCAGAGCATCGAATGAAGATCACGTAAGTCACTAAATAACAACTTTATAGTACATATTTACATTATATAAGCTAACATTAAAAATAATAATAAGTACATGTGAAAAATAAGCAAACGAATCATAGGGCATCAAAAAAATTCGTCGGCATCGCTGTCAACAGCCGATCGATTCCGTAAAAATCTCACCGTTAAAAGTTAGGTGAAGTGAGCTTAGAGTGATCTTTTGTCTCAGAATATTCGAAGCATCTCTTGTAATATGCCTAACTTATGAACGCTTCTCCAGAGGTCGGGAATCTCTTGGGATATTCTAGTCCTTACAGAATGTTGGCTAGGAATGTATCGACTCTTGATGACTATAACCGTTCATATTCAACCATTCACAAAACACAAAATGAGGGAGTTGTCATTTATTACAATAAACACCTGCCAGTAACAATCTAAGAAGCCGTGATAAATGACGCCAACTGTCTTCTCCTGAAACTGGAACCAGATACTTGTGTTATTGGAATTTATCGCCCTCCGAGTCAACCCAATACTACCAACTTTATAAATTCATTAGACACCTTACTATCTAAATTAACCAGCTTTAAAAACATAATCCTCTGTGGTGACATAAACATCGACTTAGGGCCAAACACCGTGGATAGACGTGCTAATGAATACCTTAATGTACTAGCAAGTCATGGCATGCTCCCTGGGGGTCTACTCCGAAGTGGTATCGGCCGAATGTTCGTCCGTTTCCTGCTACGAAGTTACTATTTGGTTCGTCCCAATCCTACACTCCTACACTCTTTCGAATATTGACTATGGTCCCGACCCAACTGAGCCGATCCGAACTTTTTTCGCATTTTTCCATAATATTCGGTTCGGCCATGTGTCGGTCCGATCCGATCATTCGCACTTTGCACTTCGTAGTAGACCCCCTGGTCACAATTCACCCACACATGGACGCACGTGTCTTGACCATATTATAATTAAAACCAACATGGATGCTACTTGCCTTATCATCGAGTCATCAGTAACTGATCACGAGAGTGTAGCTGTAAGTTTTAGTCGCAGTGCTCGCTTAGAATATCGCAATGTCACATCCCACTCTATAGGTTTTGATGCCCCGGATGTTTGCTTAAAAAAAAAAAAACAATTTCCAGCCTATTCTGGAGTGTAATGATGTCAACTTAGCTACAGACATGCTTGTTACCTACTTATCCTCAGCCATTAAAAATAACACTCGCTTAGTTAAAATCCCAAAAAGAAAACGCATTGGCAAACCCTAAATTACTAAGGGATTGTTAAAATGCATGAGGAATAGAGATAACCTTTATAAGAAACTGAAAAGTGATAAAGATAATGAGATTCTTAAGATAACGTATAAACGTTATCGCAATTATTGCAACTGTCTAATAAAAAAAGTCAAAAGAGCATAAGAGAAGAAAGAGATTAAGAATGCAAAAGGAAACAAGAAACAACTGTGGGAGGTTATTAGGAGAATTAATGGCGCTAATGAGGTTTCTGATCATTCATGCTGTCTCACAACATCTGTCAACCCTGAAATTATTATTAACAACATCAATAGTTTCTTTGCTGATGTCGGTAAAAAGCTTGATGAACAAATTACCCTTTCAGGAACTACAAATGAAATACTTCATGAACAGTCTACCACCCTCCCCCCCTAAATTCATTTGCACTCTTCCCTACCGATGAAGAAGAAATTGTGCAGCTTATATTAGGTCTAAAGGATAACTGTGCCGTGGGAATGGATCTTATATCTAGTAGATAAATTAAGAGATACGTGAAACTCCTTGCTCCGTCTTTTATCCATATTTGTATCCTAGCGTTATCAACAGGAGTCTTTCCAAGGGCCTTTAAAATAGCTTTAATTAAGCCGATTCACAAGGGTGGAGACAGAGATTGTGTCGATAACTACCGTCCTATCTCCTTTCTGCTATCTATGTCTAAGATTTTGGAGAGGTTGATCAATCGTCGCCTTACTAAATTCCTCGAAACCAACAGCCTCCTTTCATCCGCCCAGTTTGGCTTTCGAAGTCGTAAATCTACCAACGACGCAGTACACGAACTTTTGAATAACATCATCTCCAGCTTAGATGGTAGAAAGAAATGCCTGGCACTGTTCCTAGATCTGGCTAAAGCCTTCGAAACAGTCTCTATTTCACACTTACTGAAGAAGCTGGAGGCGATTGGCATAAGAGGTATACCCCTAAAACTACTGGAGGACTACTTAACCGATAGAAGACAAAGAGTTAAAATTGACCAGAGGCTAAGCGACGAGCGGTCTATTAAATTTGGTGTACCACAAGGCAGTATACTCGGGCCCACCTTGTTCCTTATTTACATAAATAATCTCTGTCAAATCCAACTCCAAAAGGGCAAAATTATTACGTTTGCTGACAATACTGCCCTACTATTTAGTGGCGATAGCTGGGAAGAGGTATGCAGTGTCGCGTAGATGGGGTTTACTAGTGTCAACGCGTGACTGAAAAGCAATGTGTTGACTTTAAGCGTTGCCAAAACAAAATATGTAACTTTTGCCTATAGAACGAACCTTCTGCCTCCAGACTCGCTTGGCATTAAAGCTCATGTCTGTGGATCTGAACTCTTCATTGGTGATTGCACCTGTCCCACTTTACATAGAACTGACAATCTAAAATACTTCGGTGTAGTCATTGATCAATCACTCACTTTCAAATTACACATAAAAGCCCTAGTGTCTCGACTGCGAAAGCTAATCTATATTTTTAAATCCTTAAGATTCACGGCAGACAAACAGACTATTAAAATGGTGTATTTTGCATTAGGTCAATCTTTAATTGACTATTGCATAATTTCTTGGGGTGGCGCCGCGAAAACCTACCTCATTGAGGTTGAGCGGGCCCAACGTGCAATTCTTAAGGTGGGCGCTGGTCTTCCTTTCCGTTACCCGACTGTGGACCTCTACAAAAAATGGGATGTTCTTATAGTCAGACAATCTTTCATCCTTCAAACTATCCTTAAAAAACATACAATGATGCAATATAACCCGGATCTACAAAAAGACAAGCGCCGTAAAGGCAATGTACGTGTAACAAAGCCCTTACATTCAGCTCTGTCGCATAATTTCTTCTGCTTTCTTGGCCCATACCTTTATAACAAACTGAACCGTAAGCTATTAATTTACCCACAACTGAAATCTAAGTGTAAAGCTGCTGTCTCTAAATACCTCCAAACTCTTGACTATTGCCAAACTGAAAATCTCCTGGTCCCACTCAGATAGATTCTAATCCTATACTCGGCTGCTTCATTCGTTTTCTTCTATACTTCTTTTTATAAACTTGCAGACATTTCAAACTTATACTCTAACACACAAACACACACACACACACACACACAAACACTCAAACACATTTTGCAATCAAGCACACATCAACTAAGCATTCACACTCGATTAGTGGTTACAGGTCACAGACTCAGATCTGGACATATTCCATGTAACAAATTCGTTTTCTTGATGAAAAAAAAATACCTCTCCCAACTGTGAGGTGTGTGGAGTTGTAGAGGACATGCATCACTTGTTGATGGAATGTGTTCGCTTTGAGGCTGATAGGAGTAAGTTGTTCAGGGCTTTGAAGTTGAACAAGAACGATATAGGTACATTCCACCAAATACTATCTAAGCCGAGCTCTGAAGATGCGAGAAAGTTGTTCGACTTTATGGCCCTGACATTTTAATCTCGTTAGTTTGTTGTGTACTGGTATTAGGTTACGATGGGACTGACATACGCTGTGCGTTATAAAAGTCCCTAAAATTTAAAAGAATAAAAAAAAATAAAAATAAAATAAGCATTCACACTCACGTTCTGGAATCTCCTCAGTAAAAATTGTTTATTTATGTCTTACTTTTGTTTTAGAATTTTTATTTTTATTTTCTTTTAGATAAGCTTCCACTTTTGCTCACTGCGAAATGCTAAACTAATACCATAACTAGCATACTAGCCGCAGGAGGGTCCTGGTGACCTGTAATACAGGTTGTTGTACAGACGCCAGCAGGTCAAGCTACCCGAAACTGTCAAATTTTCCCAATCAACTTTAAATCTTAACTCTTTAGCGATAAAGTTGAAAATCTGTTAAAGAAATCTGACAGATTGTAGTAACTTGATGTGCTGGCGTCTGTACATACCTACATCAGGCACCAGTCCCTCACAAAGTTAGCTTTAAATTTTTCTTTATTAAGTATTAAAAATGGCATAATGTAACTTTTGTGATGGGAAAATAAATAAAAATTGTTATTATTATTATTAGTGAGCTGTCAATAGTGTCGAACCCTAGCATTAGTTGGAATGACAGCTCACTCCATGCTCATCTCACCTAAGTTTTCACGGTGAGATGGTTACAGAATCGCACTGCTGGAATAGTGCCAAAAAGGCTAGTAGCAGTGCCACGTTGAATATTATTGTTTATTATTGTCACTCTTATCAAGCTTTATAGAGGGTAGCGATTTAGTCACCTGCATCCATCAAGGGGGTGATTCTACGCGTCATTTTAAACAACTGTCACTACGAAACTCTATCTATATGTATATCTATAAACTATCCGCTTCATGGAAAAAAACAAATTCCTATACAACAGTAGATTTCGATGCATGTATGAAATATTGTTTTTTTTTTTTATTGCAATTCCGGTATGAGTTTCATTGCTTCGGTCGTATGTTTCCGGTTACTCTCTTTCTCATCCATTTTAGTATCTAAAGTAGAGCAGCGGGGTAATTGCGTAACACACTATCAGTAGCAATGGCTTTCATTTTGACGGTTCAACAACATTCATTGCGTTTTTACGTTGTTGAGCAGACAACATTTTTCGGTCATATGAAGCAATGGATTAGCAATATCCTTCAAAATTATTTACATTGAGATCGATAATGTGTTACGCAATTAGGGTAACCATCTCATCGTCATCATTGTAAGATCGCCTGTTATCCCGGAAGGGTTAGGCAGAGATGTGCCCACGTGAACTGACAATAGTGACGACCTCTATCGTCCGCCGATCTATTCTGTAGAAATCTCACCGTGAAAACTTAGGTGAAGTGAGCTGTCAATAGTGTCAATCCCTTCCATCAGGTGGAATGGCAGCTCATTTCAAGCTCACTTCAGCTAAGTTTTTACGGTGAGATTTTTACAGAATACCAATTTTTTTCATAGAGCGGCAGAACTTTCACTTGTTATTATTTTTTAGAAAGAAAAGTAGTTTATTCCGCACAAACAAAACGCATATTACAAATAAAAAAAAAATCATAAAAAAGACATAAAATACAACATTTTTGCCTTTCATTCGGCATATTTCATTCAAAATGAAACGTCTAAACATAAAATTAATCAGAAGTGAAAAATGCGATGAATGCATCAAGTAGTACATTCCCGGTCAAACTATTTCACGTCAATCAGAAAAGTTGTATGAACGATCTTTGCTGAAGTTAATAAATAGGTTTAGTTAGTTACTTTCAGGCTAACTAACTAGACGCATGGTAAACGAACATTATTCAGCCTGGAGCTAATGTAAGGAAATGTCTTCAGCTTTGGATATTAACTTCAGAGGGACTATTCCCGTATTTATAAGATCGGTCGCTTCTAATCGCAGGCTCAATGTGTCAAAAAATTGCAAAGGATTGTTGACATTAATTCGCGTTTATTGACGATTTTTGACGTTAATTCGCGTTTATTGACGATTTTTGACGTTCACCCGCGTTAATTGACGATTTATGACGTTCATTCGCGTTAATTGACGATTTTTGACGTTAATTCGCGTTTATTGCTTCACTCGCGTGACTGTTTATTCTATGGTTAATGGGAACGTAAAGTTGTGAATGTATGTGTCCTAACCCTTATAGGGCCAACACTTCGGGGAAATACAGGATTGATGTTATGTTATGAAATTACCCTTTCAACATGTCTGGATTTTGGTAATTAAAACTTAAATATACACTTCACGTGACCAGAAAGCTGGATCGTTCTTTGGCCAAAGAATTAGCATTGCCATTCAACGTGGCAATGCTGCCAGTCTTCGGGGCACAGCGATGCGGACGAGTACTTCGACACCTAAATATCCTTATGTTTTTGTATTTATTTATATAGTTAGTTAGTGTTTTAATTTAGTCCCTAGTGTAAATAGTTAGTTAAGAGATTACGAAAATAACATTTTTCTTTATTAAAAAAAAAAACACATCTTTGGCATCAAATATGTAAACGAAAGAAAATATTTGTAATTTATTCATGATCTCTTCTGGGCTCTGAGAGTGTGGTGTTCACTAGAATCACTAATTAGGGGCTTAGAGTAAAACCACGGAATTATCAGTAAGTACAGACGCCAGCAGGTGAAGTTACCCGAAACTGTCAAATTTTTCCAAACAATCTTGAACCTTAAGGTTTTAGCGATAAAGTTGAAAATCTATTAAAGAAATTTGACAGATTGTGTAGTAGCTTGATGTGCTGGCGTATGTACACAACAACTCAAAGGGAACGTCTAGTCGCCACAGGGGATAGAGCAGGAATTTCTTGAGGCACCATTGAGTTCTGTGCTACATTTAATATGTAGTTTTGGAACGAAATTCTTTTACGGAGCTTGTGTTAGGAGTAAAATGGGTGAAATAGTCACGTAAAAGCGTTACCATGCGACTTTTCATTTATGTAATAGAAAGAGACACAGAGAGAAATATAGTTTCCATGGTTTTCGAGGGCGCCGATGGTGAGGACAAAATGAAAATCCAAGATGAGAAACTGACATCCAAGAATGGCTGCAAAAATGTACAAATCTTCGTCATTTTGAAATTTTCGCAGCCGCCATCTTGGATTTTTATTTTGAACTTCGTTCCTGCCGTGGGTCCTCCAACCCCCACATGTTTTTTTATTTCATTATTTAGTAGCATTGAATATCACAATTATATATCGTTGTAACAGAATGCGAATATTGATCATAGCTATTGAAGACTGTGGTCGCAAGCGTTACTGATGAGCATGAGGAAGGACCTCAGGCTCATCAGTAACGCTTGGTTCGATTGCCAGGTCAAGCAAAGAGTTTTTGGGTTTTTCTATCAGGATTTTTTTAGTAGCAACCCGGAGTCTGGATTTGTGCCCGGTTGATGGTAATAGGGTCGCCCCCTATTACATGGGACTTAAACATAACTGTCGAAATGTGGATGTACTATAGGCACACCTCTGTCTACCCCTTCGGGGAAACAACGCGTGATGCTATGTAATGTTATTGTATATCAATTGTTTGTGAATCCTTTGTGCATGAAATTGTTATTCAATTATATGATTACCTACTCGTAACTCTTACGAAACAATTGAATATCAACATGAGAAATATCCTGTTGAGTATGTAGATACTCGTTCGTAAATATTGGTATTATTGTATTATTTTTATTGTATTCAATTGTTTTTCTCATGAAAATATCGTTGATTGATTCAATGAACAATCAATATAATTATGTAAATATCATATCGTAATGTAACCTTGTTTGTGTTGTTTTCCCAGAAGGGAAACAATCACAAAAATCTAAATCATTATTTACATTTCTATGGATATCAATAGAGTTAGCGAGGGGCTTGTGACTAAGTAATAACAGCCGCACGGGTCAATCGATCAGGTTAAGCTACGCTTGCTGCGGCTGGTCCGTGGATGGGTGATCATCTTTACATACCAATACCCCTTCGTGTCTCGGAAAACACGTTAAGCCGTTGGTCCCGGATGTCATTTGTAGATCTCTGACAGTCGTTACGGGTTGTCAGAAGCCTGAAATTCAGACAGCCAGTCTTAACAAGTGGTTTATTATTACCTAGTAACTGGGTTGTGGAGGTCAGAGGGGCAATTCTCGTAATTTTAAGAACGTTCACAGTCTGATCTCAGTCTCAATCTGTCAAAAGTACGTTTAATTTCCCTACATTGTGACAAGTTTTTGACATTTGTTTGTCGCCGAGATGAGACTGCGACTAGATTTTGATCTATACTGATGAGCCGACCCCAACATAGTTGGGAAAAGGCTAGGCAGATTGATCAATAGAGGTATTTATTACACCCGTTTTTCACGTTATGTATAAGACTCAGCCTATTGCCATTACACACACACACACACAAAAATATAATAAGCTCACACCTTCTTCCCATGAGGGCAAGCAGAAGCTACAGAACGCAACCTGCTACCATCCTTACATACTCCTTTTGCCTCATTTACGTTCATAGATCTGGTCATACACGCACGCCGGTTGCGAGGACTACGCACCTGACCTTTCTGAAGAACATCACCAATAAGGTCACAATATCTCCTTCTAGGGCGTCTCCTCCCGGTGTTTCCACTCACATCTGCCTGTAGCCATTGATTGTACTAATCTCCCGATTCTGGGCAGCTGCTACAAAAACTTAGATTCAAAATCAATATCAAGTAGGACGCCCTCAGGCTAGTGGAGCGACAGTCTTCGCAGAATGGCTGGCAGCAGCTGGATGAGGGTTGCCGAAAATCGAGTTGAATGGCGTGCTATTGCTACTATTCAAGACCCCTCCCGCACCTCGGAAAGCACGTTAATCCGATGGTCCCGGCTGTCATTTGTGGATCTTTGGCCGTCGTTACGGGTCGTTTCCTCTTGACTTATTTCCAGCAGTAGGCTGATGAAGATTTATTATTTATTTATTTTATTGTCTTTGGGTGGCTTCAAATACAGAAGCAGTAAACAGTGCAGTGGTGCAGTGCAGTGGGGTAATTGGCGACAAGCTATTTACAAGCAGCAATAGAGTATTGTTGTACACATTTTCAAATTGACTAACTATTCCTTAACTGTGACACGAAGGGCCGATTTTTCAATCAACAAATAATAACTTAAGGTGATGATAACCTTGTGTATTTTTTTACATTGCAGTCAGAACACGTCGCTAAAATATTTAGCGAGGATGACATGACGCCAGACTTTACGGAACAGCTAGGCCGCCATGACCACACTACGGACATCAAGAAGCGAAATGATGCTGGCAACGAGGAGAAGTACGGACCACTACAGAATAAAGCGAGCTTTACCACTAAACCCGTCGTTGGTACATATCAACCTTGATTTTTCTATAGCATCAGTCATCAGCAGCTTGGGCTTGTGGCTAAGTAATAACAGTCGCACGGGCTCGATCAGGTCAAGCTACGCTTGCCGCCGTTGGGCCGAGCATGGGTGACCATCTTTATATATCAAAACTATTCAAGATCCCTCCGTGTCTCGGAAAGCACGTTAAGCCGTTGGTCCTGGCTGTCATTTGTGGATCTTTGGCAGTCGTTCCGTCTGACAATCAGTCTTACCAAGGGGTGTTGTATTATCCTGTGACTGGGTTGTAGAGGTGAGATAGGCAGTCGCTCCATGTAAAATACTATTATTATACTAGTATTCAGTTGCATCCGGTAAGACTGGAAGCCGATCCCAACATAGTTGGGAAAAGGCGGGCAGGATGATAATGACATTATAAATAACAATATTACACAATCTATACAACGTGTAACGTTAAATGCGCAAAACCCACCCCCCAACTGATTTTTAATTCAATTTACCTATTTCAGAGAGAAAAAAAATCATTAAAAAAAATGTAAAGGTTTTATGTGCTCTTTTAGTTTTACTGGCAATTCTGATCGTTTCTTGCGTCTGCGACGACGCTCTATCGACGGAGGAGTCGTCACTGGGCCGCTGCGCCGCGCTGACATTATTTACTATCTACGCTCATAAAGAACTTAAGTTATCTTTGAACAGTAATTTAAATGTTTCCATCACACTTTTCCAGGCTTTGGACTGGCAACATTAGGTAACCCACATTTTCAATTCGTATTTGCATAGAAATAAAAGCTACATGCTTAATCCCGCGTCCGAGATTGAATCGTATTTACATTGAAATAAAAGCTATATAGCTATACCCCGCGTATGAGAAAACTTAAATTGGTCGACAACAATTTGTGTTTGTTTACCTATTTTGGCGGGTTTGTGATGGCTTGACCTATTAATAAATAGACACGGCAACGTTTTTAATGAAGATTTTTTGAAAAATGTGACCTATATAGAAAAATGGTTCAATTGATGCTGCTCGTTATTCTGATCAAATTATTTTCAGGTTTTGCGCATTTTACGTTACACGTTGTATATATAAAATCAATCCCTATTTCCTGGTCACTTGAGAACGACTTTAATGATTTCATCCATCTTTTTTTTGAAGTTTTCTAATACTTTGTAGAAGATTCTTACGGATTTTTTTAAAGAAAGTTGCTTCACGCGAATGAAATCGCAGGCAGAAGCTAGTCGAAAATAAAAATTTAAATGTAGATTATAAATAAAATGAAAATTAGAATCAAAATTAAAATGTAAATTAAAATTATAATTAAATGACTGATTTAATATGTCTTACAGCGTTAAGCGTTATAACAGTGTTAAGATAAATACCTATTGGCGCCGATTCCCTTGTTCACAAACTAAACTAATTTTAAGTTCAGTGCATCTTTTTCTTTCTATTTCATTAAGAAAAGGGCAGAAGATAAACATTAGTTTAGTCCTGTCAAATTAGTCAGCACCTGACGTAAATTGACGTATTTTTAGTAGCCATGTTTTTAATCACGTCTAAACTGTCTATGGAGTATCTTAATTTAATAGGACTAAACTAATATTTATCTTCTGTCCTTTTCTTAATGAAATAGAAAGAAAAAGATACACTGAACTCAAATTTAGTTTAGTTTGTGAACAAGGGAATCGGCGCCATTAATTATAGGATTAAACATTTTTTTAAATTATCAATTTTCAGAAATAACAGTGAAAAATTCCACAGCGCGTAATGTATCAGAGCAGACTGCACTAGGGCATAACGTCCCAGAGCGTAGCGCTCTAGGGCGTAAAGATCTAGCGCGTAACGTATCAGGGCGTAACGCATCAGGGCATGAAGGCGAGAAGCGCCACATAATGCACGAAGATATGGACGTCGTTGATCGAGAGGACCACGTCACTCAGTACCTGGCTGAACAGCTGGTCAACACAGACAGCGAAATTACTAGTCTTCAGGTAAATATGACATCTTAGAAGTCCCTTAAGGCCCTTTGTACTCGGCACGGTTTCATAACGGTACGGTGTATAAACCGCGCCGTAGAAAAAGCTTGTCTGTCAACAAGCTTTTTTTTTTTTTTTTTTGGGATGGGAAATCATCAAATGACCCCTCCCGCTCTGGGTGGAGCGGAAGGGAGTGTCAGACTCTTACTGACTAAAACCCACCCATGTTCCTTCCTTCGCCCTTTATGTTCCGGGGCAGCGGTAACCCTTTCGGACAATCCCGCTGCCCCGGCAGGCTTCGGCCCTGAGGGGCCCCTCGTTATGCTGACATCTCTTTGAGGCGCGCGTGGAACACTTACGCGCCGTCCGGCACGGGCCTGGTCCTGATCGGGCGGTGAGCTACCCATTGCTCTCCGCCCGCAGGCCCGCGCCTACGGTGGCCGGTAGTCGTCGCTCGACTCCCGACGCCCGGGGCGTCTCCCGCGGCGGCTGGGACGGGAGGCTCTCTCCCTCATCCGTCCCGCCACCTCCTTCGCTAGCATGACTGCTTCGCAGAAGGAGGCGACTGCCTCCCACTCCCTCTCGCTCCGGACCATGGCTTGCACCAGGTCCGGGCGCGAGAGGCCGCCGCCGCTCTGTCAACAAGCTTCCATAGTGATTCATACAGCACTGACGACCGTGCTTACCTACGGCCTATAAATCACGCCGTAGAAAAAACGACTTCGTGTACAAGCTTCCACCGTGATCCATATTTCACACAACTTTGACTACTGTGAATACACACGGCGAATAAACCGTAGTTTTTCACGGCAAGAAAAACGTGTGTGTACAAAGGGTTGAGTTCTAACTTTAATCCCAGTCCAAACCTTCAAGATAGTTACTGGCGCCGATTCCCTTATTAGCAAACTAAACTAAATTTAAGTTCAGTGCATCTTTTTCTTTCTATTTGATTAAGAAAAGAACAGAAGATAAATATTAGTTCAGTTCTGTCAAATTAAGATATCCCATAGACAAGTCATCATCATCTGCCTAGCCTTTTCCCAACTATGTTGGGGTCGGCTTCCAGTCTAACCAGATGCAGCTGAATACCAGTATTTCACATGGAGCGACTGCCTATCTGACCTCCACAACCCAGTGACTGAGTAATATGATCCCCCTTGGACCCCTTGGATCCCATAGGCAAGTATACATAGTGTGATTAAAAAATTGTCTACTAAAAATACGTCAATTTACGTCAGGCGCTGACTAATTTGACAGGACTAAAGTAACATTTTATCTTCTGTCCTGTTCTTAATGTAATAGAAAGAAAAAGATGCACTGAACTTAAATTTAGGTTAATTTTTGTACAAGGGATTCGGTACCATTGTATTGCAATGGGAACATTATAGGCTGATTAAGATTTAATATGCTTGTTTTCAGGCCAGTGAAACCGAAGATGAACGAACAGACAGTGTTGAGTAAGTGGTACCTACAATCGACCTCGTAATTGCTTTATGTTGATTATTTATTATTTATTTCAACCTTAGGGTGCTAAGGTTAAAATAAAAAAAAAAGATGTCTGCCAAACATTTTGACCGCGTAAATATTGCACTTTTGCAATTGTTGCGACTACGATGTTCGTTCCTTGGAGATAGCTGTTCCGTCTGACAGACGCTGTATCTATTGAAGAACTACCCTGTTAGTTTGTTTGTTTAATAAAACTGATTGTACAGACGCCAGCAGGTCAAGCTACCCGAAACTGTCAAATTTTCCCAATCAACTTGAACCTTAATGCTTTAGAGATAAAGTTGAAAATCTAGTAGCTTGATGTGCTGACATCTGTAGACACAATCAGCTCTTATTAAACAAATAATCATTTGTATTCTTTCTGTATTAATAAGAACTAAAGTTCTTAATAATGTATTGCAATCTAGCGTAATAGACTAATACCCAATATAACTTTAACTTATTATTTTACGTTATAACTAAGAATAGTGTCGATTTGCGCTTTTACACGATTCTGTAGCACAATTTTATAATAAAAACACTTTGTTGATGTGTTACATGTATAACACAGCCTTATTACTATTATTCCTTAGTTGTACACTACATACACTAACTCAAATGGTTTAGTTCTCTTTAGCCTACGCACTATGTCCGTGTTGTCTAGCAGCTGAATTGCCTCGACATTCACATGTCGGTGAAGTCTGAAATCATGGGCTTTAGCAAATTTTTGGGTGATGGTGGTGACTAGTTCCATTTTAAGGTCACGGTGGAGGTCGGCGTTTTTAATGTACAGACGCCAGCAGGTCAAGCTACCCGAAACTGTCAAATTTTCCCAATCAACCTTGAACCTTAATGATTTAGCGATAAAGTTGAAAATCTATTAAAGAAATTTGACAGATTGTAGTAACTTGATGTGCTGGCGTCCGTACCATGATAAATTATTTATTTTCTGTAAGTAGGTTTGTACAAACACTTTTACACGTCAACCATATTTTTTTTAAACTAGATGAGTTCGGCGTTTCCTATTTGACTACTCTGAGAAGAAAGGCCGAAACAAACTCAGACGTCACAGTCTTTTTTAAAGTCCAGACATAATCTTGGTCAGATCATGTGAAGACCATGTAGATTGGTGTCTGAAATGATCTTTTGAGGAAAGAACCACACAGATTGAGTGGACCTGTCCAGTCAGTGCACGCATTTGTCAAAAATCGTGCAGCTCAACTCGGAACATGGTACAGACGCCAGCAGGTCAAGCTACCCGAAACTGTCAAATTTTCCCAATCAACCTTGAACCTTAATGCTTTAACGATAAAGTTGAAAATCTATTAAAGAAATTTGACAGATTGTAGTAACTTGATGTGCTGGCGTCCGTACATTAACAGCACCCTTGAGTACTTTATTTTGAAATTGTTAAATTATTTTAATGTTGCTTCGTGTAGTACAGCCCCAAAGTTGGATGCCATATGTACAAATTGGCATAACAATATGCACGAGTTCCTTCCTAGTAACTACGTATATGTATATAAAGTATGTCGAGTTCACGTCTTTTCTTTTTGAGTTTAAATGCAGTTGGGAGTCAAGAGTTATGCAAAGGTATTTGTATGCAGCATGTCCATGTATGCCATTTATGTAGATTGGGTGGTAATCAATATGAATTGATTTTGACTCACTCAGTTTGATGAGAGCACTGGTGGCCCAGTGCTAGCGACTTAAGAGTTGTAGGTCGTAGGCTCATGGGTTCGAACCCAGGCAGGCGCTTTACTTTGTGTAATTTATTTCATCACCACTGCTCTCAGAACTAAAAAAATCGAAGACATGCGACATCTACCAATCCGGATTGGGCCCGCGTTATGGATTATGGCCCACTCCCCCTAACGGAGAGGAGGCCTGTGTCCCAGCAGTGGGAACGTTATAGGCTGATTATGCACTTTGATCTTCCACTTTTGTATCAATTTATAAACTTATATACTATACAGGGTGGCAGGGACATCAACGTGAGTGCGCAATGTATTGCAAACAACGCGATCAAAACGCTTCGCGGATGGTGCGCGCGCGCGCTACCTACCGCGATACAGCGCGCTGCCCTTTCGAGTTTTATTTACATTGCTGTTTTAAGAGAAACAAGTGAATTTACTATTTTTTAATTAAAAATCTCATTGGGTTAGATAGAAATAATGATTTTATACAGTTTACAGTAAAAAAAATTGCAGAAAAAAAATGTAAAAATTAAGAAAACGCCGACGAAAAATTTCAACGCAGAGGGGTCCAGAATCATGTACTGAATCCATGGTAAGCGGTTGCGCGTCGATGTCCCTGCCACCCTGTATACTTATATAGTATACTCATAGTTAGATGATAGATCCAGTAGCCATAATAGCATCTGCAAAGGTCGCAATGATGTTGTTTCCAGCTTTGGGATTTCACATGTGTATAGCAAGTACAGAGTTAGGCCCAATCCAGTTCCTTGTGGTATCCCAGCTTGTATAATTTTTAGCTCGGAATATGCATCCTCTTGCCTTATTGTAAACATTCTGTTACTTATATATAATTCTAGAATGTCTGCAAATTCTGGTAGTATGCGTCTGCATATATATAAATACCAAGACCTCGTGCCAAACTTTATCAAAAGCGCAGACTTGTTTGTTTGTTCGAGCGTTTTTTCAATAATGTTATTTATTCTGTGTACCTGAAGGCAAATTCCCGTAATTAAAAACGTTCAAATATAGTCGTAATCTCATCTCAGTGACAATCAATGTCAAAAATGTAGGGAAATTAAAGGTATTTTGACAGATTGAGACTGAGATCAGACTGTGAACGTTCGTAACAAATGATGAAATGAATGTTTTTGAATTGTCAAAATTAGTGAAATTGTCATTGTGTGTAACGCAATTACCCCGAAGGTCGATTTGTCTATGTGACACAATTAGATGGTTTCAACTTTAGTGAAGTTTAAATTTAGTAGGGATTGTTGTCACAAGTGATAAAGCAATTACGAGGTGGACTATACAATTAATTTCTCTTTAGCAGATCAGAATTCTCGAATTTTTAACCGACTGCGGTAAAGCCCAAAATGAGGGCCATGTTCTAACATAGTTTTACTATCAAGACCCACGCATACTTAACAATGTATTATGATAAATAACATACAAAAAATTATGACCCATCAATGAAAAGAAAAACAATGGGAGGATCCTCCAACGAGTCCTCATCATTCATGATGGCTCATTCTTCTGCCCTTATTTATATGGGGTCGGAGTAACATGTCTTTTAAAAATAATTGGCTTTTACTATGTTTTCAAATTACAGGCTTAATAGAGGACGGTGTAGGCCTTGTATTTAACACAAAACCTTTTGAGTAAGACTTGGCATTGAGGCGCGTTTACTAAAGTTGACATCACCGTCAAGATGGCTGGCATACAAGTCATGTCCTATAAGGATTGGCAGAGAAAAAAATAATTTATCCTGTCCTTGCCTCCGTTTGTTTGTACATATCTTCTGCTTAAATAGACGGAGTCATACGAGAAATGGAGTGTATGATCAGAAGGCGTATTCTCGTAATTTAAAACGTTCAGAATCTAGTCGCAATCTCATCTCGACGACAAACAAATGTCAAAAACTTGTCAAAATGTAGGGAAATTAGAGGAATTTTTGACAGATTGAGACTGAGATCAGACTGTGACCGTTCTTAAAATTACGAGAATTGCCCCTCTGTTTCAAAAGTATCTGGTGAAAATGTAAACAAGCCCTGTTGAAGTTAAATTCTTACGCCATCACTCATTCAAGGGCACAAAAATCTGTTTTTTTGTTTTGTTTTATCCTGTTTAGATGATACCCAACACGTCTGTGAAGTTTACACAATAAAAACACTGATTTTAAACTAATATTTTAAGTAACTACAGTTGCTGACCCAAAAAAAAAACATCAAATATATACTTTAACATGTTTAGATATCGATACCCAACACGTCTGCGGAGTTTCGCTAGCCAATTCTATTTAACCCTGTAGTACATTTGCTAGGTAGTCTCTACATCATCGGTCTTGGTTATTGTGCAATCTTGTTTCAGGGTAAAAGAAGACTCGTTCTTTGCCTTTCTAACAGGTCAGGAGAGACCCATTGAAGTTGAGGGCGCCTGGTCCAGACCCGTTGATGACCAACTAGACCTAAGAAGTGTACTTAAAAAAGTCAACGTCATCACTGATTTGGATTATAACGATTTTAAATAGTTGTTTTGTTTTATTTATTAGCTAGCGATCCTTCAAAACATCTTCTTGATAATGAAGAAGCCAAGGTTCAATAGCGACAGATAGACGGAGAGGCGCTCTACTTTGTGTCAAATAATTTCATCACCACTTTTCTCAAAACGGTGGAGGAAAATATCGTGAGGAAATCGGCGTGTCCAAGAACCAAAAATTCGATAGACATGTGTGACATCTACCAACCCGCACTGGGCCGCGTGGTAGATTACAGCCTACTCCCTGACAGAGGACATGTGTCCCCTACAAATGTTCCCAACAGTGGGAAAATTATTGTGTAAGGTTCAACAGAAGCAAAAATTAAAGAAAAACAAAAGAGTCTTTGGTCCGGTACAAGTTATAAGAGTTCGGGTTCACATAATGCAATCTAGAAAAAGAAGAAGCCGATTGCCTCACTGTAGGAAGGATAAGTATTACAAAGTATAAATATTACAAAGTATAAGTATTACAAATGAACATGAATGTGAATTGCACCGATCCCAGCGTGGTTAAACCAGACTGGATTAATCGAATGAACCCCAAGATTCGCACTAGCTTCTGTAGCCTTCATGTTCATGGTGCTACAGCCATTGCATATAAAAGAGTAGACCGGGGGGCACGGTAATTGTAAGGGTAGGATTTATGCATGCTAGAGTAAGCATTATAAAGTATAAGTATTACAAAGCATAAGTATTACAAAGTATAAATAATACAAAGTATAAGTATTACAAAGCATAAGTATTACAAAGTGTAAGTATTACAAAGTATATGTATTACAAAGTATAACAAAATATAAGAAAGTATAAATATTACAAACTATAAGCATTGCAAAGTATAAGTATTACAAAGTATAAGTATTGCAACGTATAAGTATTACAAAGAATAAGTATTTCAAAGCTGCTATTGAAAGAAGACATATGGGCGCTAGCCTATTTTCTCCGAAGGATTAGGCAGAAGTGAACGTATAGCACACCCACATTTCGCCAGTTATGTTTAAGTCCCATGTAATGGGGGGCGAGCCCACTGCCATGAACCGGGCACAAATCCAGACTCCGGACAACTACAAAGAAATTACAGATGGAATACGGCCAATAACAAAAAAGGCTTTTCCACAAACTGTTCTTGACAATGTTCCACCGAACTGTTAAACGTTTGGAGCCACAAACCCAGGGCCACAATTATAATGCAAGTCTTGTGCAGGTCAATATCAGAGCGTGGTCAGACCACCAATGAGCGATAGAAAAAATACCTTCGATTACATAAATGTACGAGATTCGCGAATTTAATTACTATTTTTGGCCATGGGGCTATGGTAAGTGGGCTACCATTGTGTGATAATTATTTGCTTAATAACAGGTAGACATATTTTCGCGTAGATATAAGAAAAGGAGGGTACCTATCCGCTGGAAGTACGTATAACGTTTTTGCTGCCAGCGGCATCCAGTCAGACTGGAAGCCGACCCCAACAAAGTTGTGAAAAGGCTTGGCAGGTGATGAGGATGACACATTATTTCAGATATGTCTTTGGGACAGCATCGCACCTTCGTTGCTACTCATATTGCAGATAGGATCCATAGGTACGCGGCTTCTTCTTCATGTTAGCCTGTACTGACCGACTGCTGGGCACTCCAAGGGGCAAGGCCTCCCCCAAATCCTTAAAGGAAATCTTTTAACCAGCCCTCACGGTACACGTCCAGGTCATCTCGTCATCTTTTTCTGGGCCGGCTTCGGTGGCGCCGGCCATTTTCAGGCACCCATTGTGTGGAGACTTTTGCCCAGCGGTCATCGTGCATGTAGCT
Source organism: Apamea monoglypha (assembly GCA_911387795.2). Lineage (NCBI taxonomy): Eukaryota > Metazoa > Arthropoda > Insecta > Lepidoptera > Noctuidae > Apamea > Apamea monoglypha. The sequence goes on along the minus strand of OU426940.1, from coordinate 9,650,252 downwards.
GATGTGACCCACCCAGTCCCATTTGAGCCTGGCAGCCTTCGCTCTTAAGTACTTCCAGCCGTCTTGGAATACTAGGTCGTGACTAAGGGCCGGTTTTTCGATCCGTAGTTAAACTCAATTAATTGTTAAAAATGGTAACTAATGGTTAAATTTTTACAAAATGTGTTTTTTTTTAACAATTTTTAGTTTATGTTATGATATAATATCATTGCTAATGGTCAAATAATAGATGATCAAACGAACTTACCTGTGTGAAGTTCGATCATTATTATACGAAGTGCTTCGTTCGAAGATATATGTTACTTTAACATGCAGCATTCTCGAGTCACTCGGCAACTACGCAATTTTCAGAGCTAAAACTAAACGTAAGTATTAGTATGCATGCGTAATCTGTGTCCTAGCGCGATCTGTCATTCTTTTTAGATTCTTGAAAGGTTATCTCGATTTTACCTGGGGTGGGATGGGTAGGGAACATATATCTTCGAACGAAGCACTTCGTATAATAATGATCGAACTTCACACAGGTAAGTTCGTTTGATCATCTATTATACTGCGTGCTTCGTTCTCGATATATGTTACTTTAACATGCAGATGTTTAGAGAGATGGTAAACTTGAGATAACCCTGACTCCTTAGTCATTATGTTCTTTAAAATAAATATTTTTATTAAGTAAGTCAAAACTGACATCTTAAATTCTTCTCTATAATTAAACTTAATTAACAATCAGTAATCATATTAACAATCAATTAATCAGCCTCATTCGGTAGGTACCTACCGAATGTAGTACATAGGTAACCATCCGTTATTTATCAACTAATAATGACACATTTTTGATCACAATATCCATCGTGACATTACAATAATATAATAAGTAATAGTGTAACTAAAAATATATTATTCTGCATTAAGCACAGCATAGGCAAACTCTCCTGAATTGAGAATTGGCCTTCTATAAAATTTTGCAAATGTTAATGAATTATTTGTCCAACCAGCATTTGCCATTAGATGTAATCAGACAAACTGTCTGATTACATCTAATGAAATTCCTTTTAAGTTAGCCTTGGATGTAGATACGTATCGTGTACTATGACCTGAGAAGACGCGCGTATCAATACCGCAGTCTGAAAGAGTATTTTTAATCCATCTACTAATAGTAGAAGAAACTGGATTTTTTATTTTTTTTTTTTTTAAAACCAGTAGTCATTAAGACCTCTTATATCTCTAGTCAATCTCATATAATCACACAATGTTTTGGCTGGACAAATCTCAGGTTATTCAAGAAAGGGCAGGAAAAGATTAGGCTGGGTTCGTCCAGCAGCCGAAGTTTTAATCAAATCAGTAATGGCAATATTAACACAACTTTCACTCAGTTTTATGTTCGATATTTTTATTAATGATAAGGTTTGTGCCCGTTGAGCTGTGCTTAGTGCAAGCAAAATCATCAGTTTCTTTGAGATACGTTCAAAACTCAATGTCATATTGGGAGTCCAGTTGTGTCCAAAACTTTATTTGGATCCTATGTTGTTTGGTATTTTGCTAACGGTGATTAGTATATAGAGATAGATATAGATTATTATATAGAGTTATAGAATCCTTTAAATAACCTCTTAATACAATCATCCTCCCCAATTTTAGAGCCTATAATCAAAGATAGAGCTGATTTATGAGAGTTTAGGGTCCCATAGGCAGCTTCAAAGTCAAATAATTTTGTTAAGAAATACATTACAAGTAGTATAGATGGGAGTGAATGGGTTTATACCATGCTCCTGGCAAAAGGTCCACCAAATTTTATATGTAACATTATATTGTTTTTGTGTATTATGTGATAGGGATGCAAGCATGACATCCATGATATACACGAGGCATGACTATGATTACCTGTTGCCTTCTCATTTTTAATTTTTTGTAAACCTTTTTCAAATTCGAATAATTAAACTGAATGGAGGAAAGGCATAAAAAAAAAAATTTTTTAAATAAATTATTTTGTCCAGGACAAACCAGGAGACATAGACAGAATACATTTAGCATTTGTGTGGGATACAAATAAATCAATTTTCGGGTTAAACCAGCTCACATACAATTTTTTGAAACGCTCCGGTGCTTAGCACCCGTTCTGTCTGGATTGATTTTTCGGGACTCTTCATTAGCCTCTTTATTTTCACTAGACTTAATTGTAGGAGGAAAAGAGCCAAATATGTCTCTCTTCCCACCATTGCCATATGGATCTGGCCAAGTTATTTAAATGTGGGAGCTGAATACCACCCATTCTGTTTATATATGATATTGCTGTCTTATTAACTACACGCAACAGGATATTAAGGTATTCCTTATTGTTTATAAAAACCTTTAATGTCATAAATATTGCAAGTAATTCTAAGTAGTTAATATGGTATGTTTTCTCATATTCGCTCTAGAAGCCATGGGCTCTTTTGTTTTTGTAAACAGCACCCCATCCAGTCCTGGAGGCATCCGTGAACAGTTCAATATCATGTTTATGATAAGCAATACTTTACATACTGTACTAATATTATTAGCCCACCATTGTAGATCTAATTTTATATCTGAGTGTAAGTCTGCTTTCACAACATAATTTTCATTATTTTAAAATAAATATTTATACTTATGATGTTCTATTTTTTTTTTTTTTTTTTGTAAATCCAGCCATATGTGGTAGCTGGGCAGGCAGCAATTAATATCCTAATTAATTTTGCCAGATCTCGTATAAAACAACTTTCTCTAGATCTAGATCTAAGTATTTTGGAACCAACTTCTTAATATTTGATACTTTGTCTATTTGGCAATTGTAATGTCATATGTTTTGTATCAAACACAAAACCAAGAAAGTTGCAAGACTGTGATGGTACTATTACACTTTTATCAAAATTTATAACAAATCCCAGGCACTTTAAAAGAGCTATTGTTTCTTGAACATTCTGCAAACATGATTGATAACTAGATCCTGTACATAGTAGGTCATCTAGGCATTGAACTGATTTGTACCCTTTTCCTCTTAGATGTGTCACTACACTCTTCATGATCTTTGTGAAAATATTAGGTGCAGAGCACAGACCATAAGGGAGGGCATTAAATTCGTACAATTTTTCATATTGAAAACATAGGTATTTTCTATCCTGTGGATTTATATTTACTAATAAATATGATTCTTTCAAATCAATTTTTGCCATGTAATCACCTGGAGAAAGTAAAGCTATTGCTGTCCTATAATCCTCCATTTTAAAATGGGATGTTTTTACATATTTATTCAATTACTTTAAGTTTAGTATGAATCTCTTTGTACCATTATGTTTTGAAATCAAAAATATAGAAGAGATAAATTGGTCTTTACAAGACTTGTAAGGGGATATAGCTCCCAATTTTAATAATTTGGTGATAGCAGTATGCATATCAGTATTTTCCATAGCTGATTTCACTGAAGGGGGAAGTGGCACTCACATAGGCTAAGCTATCTTTGTTACTAACACTGTAGACCATTGTAGTCTGAATCAATAAAGATTATTATTATTATTTATTAAATTCTGATGAGGTTTCTTTACAAAGGTAATTGAGTATCCTTTGATATAATTAATTATGGATTTGTCTTTGCAAATTTTGTTCCAGCACAGTAAAAAAAAGTGTGAGCTTTCCAGCATGACTTACCTCTATGTGCGAGCATGAGGTTTCTCCTGTGAGGCTTTTGGCTTTTTTGGCCGTGGACTGATAATAGTGCCTGTGATGTTTCCGGGCTTGTATTGAGGACTGGGTCTTCTTGTGTCAGTACCTCGTTATTGGCCTCGGATTGTAGCGAGGGGGACCTTGTAAGTTTCCCTTATTTAATGTATGCTGATTGAATGTAGGTTTATTGATGTACTGGCCACTTTGTTGGCAAGTTTACAAAGCTTTAATTTTTTCACTAAAATTAGCTTCAAATAGTATACGAGTATACTCGTCTCTTTCAACATCTTTAATGATGTTCAAAAACTTCTTATCAATTACAGGGAAGATCAAGTTTTTCCTTGATTTTGTTTGGACAAAATGTAAATCAGTCAAGATTCTTCCAGCATCACTAAGTAGTGAGATCAATTTCAATCGGTCTCCTGTATCATTGTTTACCAACAATGATATTGCATTACTTATTATAGACAGTCCAATGCCTAGTTGGTTTTGTTCCAACTCTATATTTTTGTGTCTGTTGACAATAATGTCACTTACCGAAGCAGAAATCTCTGGGTTTAGCTTTGGTGCCTTTAATAAAGGGTGATTTTTTGGAATCAATTGTTCCATTCGATATTGTTTTGTCTTTTTAATAAGACCCTTTTTCATAATATTGCTCCAAATACGAGCCAAGTCCCTATATGTATAGAGGGATCATATGCAGGTGCATCTGGCATGAGATCACCCAGTGCTAAAAGTACCTCTGAACTTATAGTTGGTGCTGCTGAGGTAGGCTCAGGATCAACCATTGGTTCAGGTTGTTCTGGAACCGGGTCTGTCATAGTTTCTGGTGACATATCTCGTGGTAATGTTTCAATTATTTTTACTTCGTTCGAAGTGTCATCAATAATAAAATCTGAAAAGGAAAATAATAAACGTACCACAGAAAAATTGTACAAGTGATTGATAAAAACTGCTTATTGAAGCCTCACGGACTTCTCATAAGAGTCTAAAGATCTCGTCCGTATATCTCGTATACGCCCCGAGTCTAAGGATTTCGTCCGTACATCTCGTATACGACCCGAGTCCAATGAGCACGTCGATGTATCTCGTACACCACCCGTCTCAACCGGTACAAAAGGTTATGAAAACCTTGTGGCCTTAACTGCTATAAAAGCCAGTAGCCGTACCGGTATAATAGCAATCACAAGACAACGTTTTGCACCTGGAATACTCGAAAGTGAGGTATCACTTTCGTAGTTATCCCGACGACGACAATAACGCTTCATTTTTCGTTAAATTTTTCTTATTTTCTTTTAGTAAATCTTTTTCTTCGTGGTGCCTTTTAGGCATAGTTAAATTAAGCAAGATTTCACTTTTAAAAACTCCAATTTACTTAAATACTTCTAAGAACACAGTATCAGTTGCCGCGCAAACGAAAATAATGACAGATCGCGCTAGGACACAGATTACGCATGCATACTAATACTTACGTTTAGTTTTAGCTCTGAAAATTGCGTAGTTGCCGAGTGACTCGAGAATGCTGCATGTTAAAGTAACATATATCGAGAACGAAGCACGCAGTATAATTAACTCATCACCTGCCTAGCCTTTTCCCAACTATGCTGGGGTCGGCTTCCAGTCTAACCGGATGCAGCTGAATACCAGTATTTTACATGGAGCGACTGCCTATCTGACCTCCACAACCCAGTTACTGGGTAATACGTTACGATACCCCTTGGTAAGACTGGTTGTCAGACTTTCGGGCTACTGACGACCTGTAACGACTGTCAAAGATCCACGAATGACAGCCGGGACCAACGGCTTAACGTGCTTTCCGAGGCACGGAGGGGTCTTGGTATGTGAAGATGGTCACCCATCCACGGACCAACCGTGGCAAGCGTAGCTTAACCTTATCGATCGACCCGTGCGGCTGTTATTACTTAGCCACAAGCCCCTCGGTTAAATAATTAAGTATTAGTTAAAAAAATAACCATTGGTGACCATTCGATAAACTAAAAATTGATCAAAAAATACATTTTGCAAAAATTTAACCATTAGTTACTATTTTTACAACTGGTTGAGTTTAACTACGGATCAAAAAATGGGATCTAATTAACATCAAATGGGCCGTCTGCTTTCTTGCCATTAATAAATCCATAGGCGCTAACTATTAATATATAAAAGACAAGTAATCTATGCAGTGCAGAGCAGTGGTGGTCCAGTGGTAGCGACCCCGACTTACGAGTTGTAGGCCGTCGGTTCGAACCCAGGCAGCCGCTTTACTTTGTGTAATTTATTTCATCACCACAGCTCCCAAAGCGGTGAAGAAAAACATCGTGAGGAAACCAGCATGTCCTAGAACCAAAAAATTCGAAGAAATGCGACATCTACCAACCCGCACTGGGCCCGCGTGGTGGATTATGGTCCACTCCCTCTCACAGAGAGGAGGCCTGTGTCCCAACAGTGGGAACGTTATATTCTGATTGTGTAAGTTATCTATATTTCATAGACGATAACTAGATTTCCAGATAGAATATGGAAAACCTACAACCTTCCAAAAGGCCTGTCTAATCGTACAACAATTATTTATTGTATTCTGAATCACGAAAGAATACAACATTCTGGCACGCATAAATGAATCTGGCTGAGTTTACTCATAAAACATGCAGACACCAACATTATATCAAGGACAATGACCCGAGTCATATATAAAAATACTAACTGCTGCCCCCGACTTCGTCCGCGTAAAATTTCTTGCTCTCCCAACCCACCCCGCCGTCGCATCGCCTGCTCGCGCTATCACTTCGTTTTCACTCAGCGTTTTTTTGTTTTGTTTTTGCTCGTCTCCGAAGGGTCCTAGCGTGATGTTAAGTCACTTATAGCCTTCCTCATGAATTGGGCTATCAAATGTAAAAAACAAAATTCAAATCCGACTGGTAGTTCCAGAGATTAGCGTGTTCAAACAAACAAACTCTTCAGGTTTATTATTAGTATAGAGATATATGTATATAGATAGACAGATCTACTTAACATCCCAATATGCTAAAGACACGCCAAACTTCTATATATTGAAGATTTCTATTATAGAAGACTGAAAAATGGCGTCTTAAACTATTCCAAAGAATTCAAGGCATTGCCTTTCGATCTAAAAATAGCACATATCTCACTCAGACCTTCGAATTGAGTTGGTTGTACATGTTGGGGCCAATGCCAAATGTTGGACATAAATATGATCAATGTTGGATGTTGAATTCGTCCTAAGGACAAACAAGCTGGACGTACGAAAATTGAAAAAAAATACTTGTATTCAGCAGCATACGGTTCGATTGGAAGTCGATCCCAACATGGTTCGGAAAAGGATATGCAAATGCGTTCAGATGGTAGTCAAATTTTTCTAAAACAAGTGAAGATACTACACATATTAAAAGGTGCAACTCAATCAATCTTCAGAGCCTTTTCCCAACTATGTTGGGGTCGTGTTCCAGTCTATCCGGATGCAGCTGAATACCAGTATTTTATGTAGTACCGGTGCCTATCTGACCTCCACAACCCAGTTACTGGGTAATACGAAACCCCTTGGATAAGATTGGTTGTCAGACTCTCGGGCCTCTAACGACCCGTAATGACTGTCAAAGATCCAAGAATTACAGCCGGGACCAACGGCTTAACGTGATTTTCGAGGCACGGAGGGGTCTCGGTATTTAAAGATGGTCACCCATCCACGGAACGAACCCGGCAAGCGTAGCTTAACCTGATCGATCGACCCGTGCAGCTGTTATTACTTAGCCATTAAAAGGTGAACTACCAAATTCAAAAGGAAAATGCTAACCGTTCACGTTGAGGACTCACCAAGTCCTCGAGGTCCTATGCAAATCGATACATGTAAGTTTTTTTGATAATGAGTCATATATATTTAAGGAACTGACCTTCTTTTCTCAAGCCTAATAATAAACTAAGGATATTTCCAGGTAACTGGAATGTGGAGGTTAGACTGGCAGTCGCTCCATAAAAAATACTGTTATTCAGCTCCATCCGGTTACACTGGAAGCCGACCCAACAGCTAGGCTGATTGATTGATTTCCAGTTTCAATCTGCCAACATATTACTCTTGTATTCCCCGAAGGAGTAGACAGGGGTGTAAAGAACAGTCGCATTTCAGCAACGTCCAGACCCCAGACTTTTACTAAGAATTTCCTAATGGAAACATTTAATAAGACGGTCAGGATCAAAGCCAGCGACCAAGCTCAGTTCACAGAAATCGTGCCTACTACCATTAGATCAACGAGATAGTATAGAAATATATCATAACCAGTCTAGCGCAGTCCACCGCTGGACATATATTATAGCCTCTCAATTCAATTTTTGGCAACTGTCATCTAGCTGCTACCAGCTATCCTGGGAAGATCGTCGCTCCACCTAGCCTGAGGGCATCCTACCTTACGTTTGCCGATACGTGGTCTCCACTCAAGAACACGTCTACCCCAACAGTCATCGGTTTTACGGCTAATATGGCCGGCCCATTGACACTTCAGCTTGCTTATTCTGTGAGCTATGTTGACCACTTTAGTTTTTTACCGGAACACCTCGTGGCGGATTCGATCATTCAAAGAGACTAAAAGCGTAGTCTGTTCAATATCTTGCTGAGCGACCTTGAATTTATGGACCAGCCGTATTGCACGTTTCGGCTCCATAAAGGTGTCATTGCAACTTAAAGTCTTCTAAATGGTCCATTTCTCAATACTATGCAGTGATGTTTTCATAAATAGACACCTACGTGCAAGCAACTTGTTAAAGTCCTCAAACTACGTAAAGTTCCTGACGTATGCAGATCAGGTTCACAGTCAACTGTTGCCAAGTAAATGGGGAACGCGTCACCCGATTATGAAAAGCACGTAATTCTGTGACATTCAATCGAAACTGTGAAGGCGGTGACGAAAACGTTTGTTTTTCGTTAAATGATGGTGACGAGAGTGGTGGGCCCGTGGTAACGATCGTGACTTACGAGTTGTAGGTCACAGGTTCGTACCCAGGCAGGCGTTTAACTCTGTGTAAATTATTTCATCACCACTGCTCTCAAAACGGTGAAGGAAAACATCGTGAGGAAAACGACATGTCCTAGAACCAAAAATTCGAAGACATGCGACCTCTACCAACCCGCACTGGGCCCGCGTGGTGGATTATGGTCCACTCCCTCTCGAAAAGAGGAGGCCTGTGTCCCAGCAGTGGGAACATTGAAGGCTGATTATGATAGTATTTAGCATATAACTGGCTGATTTGTGAGGAATGGTAGAGCAAGAAAGAAAATACGTTTATTTACGGTAAACATGACGCAGAAAAAGAACACAAACACCAAAAAAAATAACAAGTTGGGGAAAAATATGCACAACCACGCAGAACGTCCATTGCACTAGCATAATGCCCTCTCTATGCGAGACAGAGCCCCAGCGCTGGTTTTCAGCGAAAGCTGGCGCCCGCCCGACCTGACGCCCCTGACGGACCTGTCACCTATCGGTTTTATAAAGTAGGCCCCTAATGGTCACCACCTATGGATATCTATATTACCAGAGGCATCGCACTGCGTTGCCACTCTAGAAAAAAGCTGATGTAAGTCTTATGTGTCACTCTTTAGCTTTACCAAACCCATGGTCATCATGGAAATTCCCTCCGAATTGTCCTCAAAATCTTGACCATCGCAATTCAAATACATGCCTTGTTCATTGATATTCAAACAGGGGTACATTACCAAATATATGCGTGGTACCTCATGCATAATAATAAGTGTTCTTTACAGCTGATTCATTGAGATTTGAGATAGTCCTGATATGGTTTAAGTAGTTAGAATGAGCTACCGAATGTGTCCTGTGATTGGCGCAATAAATAATTTTCTCGGCGCATTCTGGATTTATTTGTACATTCAGAACCGGTCGAAGTGGAGGCGCTTGGGGGAGGCCTATGTTTAGCAGTGAACGTCTTTCGGCTGATGAATGATGATGATCCTGGACAGCAAAGGGGCTACCCCTTTACTAATTTGTTGCTCCGTTGGTGTCGTGCGACTGCTGAGCATGGGATCCTGGGTTCGATTCCCAAGTCGGGCATAGTCATCTGCCTAGCCTTTTTACAACTATGTTAGGGTCGGCTTCCAGTCTAACCAAATGCAGCTGAATATCAGTATTTTACTTGAAGCGACTGCCTATCTAACCTCCACAACCCAGTTACTGGGTAATACGATACCCCTTAGAAAGACTGGTTGTCAGACTTTCGGGCATCTGACGACCCGTAACGACTGTCAAAGATCCACGAATGACAGCCGGGACCAACGGCTTAAAGTGCTTTCCGAAGCACGGAGTCTTGGTATGTGAAGATGGTCACCCATCGACCACCAGTCGCAGTGTTATTGGGTTTTCCCGTTAAGAATTTCGTAGCAACAGCCCGGAGTTTGATCCCATCGGACTATAAGAGTGAGCAAAGAGACTGTGCACCTGTGTCTTCGCACTCACTTGTGCACTATAATATCTCCCGCGCCGAAGGCTGGTCTCCGCTGGGATTAGCCGCCATGATCGAAATACGGTCTGGACGACTATATATGTATATGTAGGTGGCCCCTTTACTAATTTGCTGACTGATAAATCTTTTTATCGCAGCATGAGATAGTATGACCAATGTCAATTGTCCCCAACATTGTCCCATCTTTATCACAAATCACCGCAATAGCCACAAAGGGGTTTATTTATAAAATGCTAGCAGCGCCCCGCGGTTTCACCCGCATAAGTTTCGATCCCGTGGTTATATCGGTATAAAAAGTATCCTATGTGTCACCACCTGTGTGCCAAATTTCATCCAAATCCGTTTAGTAATTTTTGCGTGAAAGAGTAACAAACATCCATCCATACAAACTTTCGCGTTTATAATATTATTAGTAGGATCTTTAGTCATCATAAGTGACGTTTAAACGTCAAAAAACTGCTTAACTTTAAGCAATGCTTATGAATAAAGGGGTGAATTTATAACACCAATATTTTCCACAAACATTTGCCAAACTTTATATCCAACACTGGCTGTATTGGACATGTGGCCGAGCCCTATTCTGTTTACAATGCAGGGTGCTCGCCAAATAGTACAATGGATTCACTTGGATCCTAGCCAGTGAACATTTTAATATTTTCTCTTAGTCAGCTTATATTAAATGAAAATTTAATAAATACGCTGAAGGAAGGATGTGGACGTTGCTTTTTGGTTGAAGTATGATGAATCGTTTGAGAAAAATCGAATAAGACTTTTGTGTGAGGATTTGAAATGGTTTGGTTGGACAAAGTGACTTGGTTTACGTAAACATAGCTGCTAAAGGCCAAATCTCGTAATTAAAAACGTTCAAAATCTAGTCTTGTCAAAAATGTAGGGGGACATTCGAGGTATTTTTGACAGATTGAGACTGTGATCAGACTGCGACCGTTCTTAAAATTACTAGAATTGCCTCTCTGGTCTGGGGGTCTACTACGAAGTGCAAAGTGCGATTGATCGGATCGGACCGACACATGGCCGAACCGAATATTATTGAAAAATGCGAAAAAGTTCGGATCGGCTCAATTGGGTCGGGACCATAGTCAATATTCGAAAGAGTGTAGGATCGGGACCGACCGAACCAAATAGTAAGTTCGTAGCAGGAAACGGCCGAACATTCGCCGATACTACTTCGAAGTAGACCTTCTGTAAAAATATCTCACCGTGAAAACTTAGATGAAATAAGCTTCAGGTGGTTAGCCTATATACCTGTCTATATATTTGATTATACATTTGATAGCCCAACTCTTGTTGAAGGCTTCTTCAATATTAGCGCGTTCAAACAAACAAACTCTATAGCTTTAATATTTGTATAGATTTATATATTTACGACATACTATACTCACCGTTAATTAATAAGGGGATTAATATACGCGAGTAAAGTTATGCCAAACTTAAACCTCGAAAAATATGTGGTTAATCTGATTTAGTGCAGTGGTGGCACAGTGGTTTCGGCCCGAACTCAAGCATCGAAGGTCTTGGGTTCGAACTCAGGCAGGCGCTTTAGTCTGTGTAATTTATTAAGTCACCACTGCCCTGAAAATGGTAAAGGAAAACATCGTAAGGAAACCAGCATTCCTAACTCCTAGAACAAAAATCTCGAAGACATGAATGTGACATCTACAAAACCGCACTGGGTCCGCGTGCTCTCACCGAGAGGAGGTCTGTGTCCCAGCAATGGGAACGTTATAGGCTGATTAGTGATTAAGTTAATCTGGAGGTTATACTGTACTGTATGGATGGATGTTTGTTACTCTTTCACGCAAAAACTACTGAACGGATTTGGATGAAATTTGTCACACAGATGGTTTATAACCAGGATTAACATATAGGATACTTTTTATCCCGATATTCCCACGGGATCGAAACCGCGGGGCGCAGCTAGTACTGTATAAACTAATGTAGTGTCTCTCTCTTTATTTTCTCTAAGTATTGTAGGGATGCGCAGCTCTCATTCGTAGATCTTTGACATCGTTACGAGTAGTCAGAAGCCTAAAAGCCTGACAATCACTCTCACCAAGGGGTACCGTTACCCAGTATCTGGGTTGTGGAGGTCAGATAGGCTGTCGCTCCATGTCTGCTGCATCCGGTTAGATCGGAAGTCGACCCCACAATAGTTGGGAAAAGGCTATAGAGCTAAAAGATTGATTTATTAATGTCCAAGACGCGTCCCATATTTTTGCCAACCCGCCATGAATTTCAGATATCCATGTTGTCCCATGGGCTTTTATAGCAGAAAACTGAAAATTCCACTCTTTCTAATAACAACGGTAGCTTTTGATGGGAAACACGTATAATATGAAAAAACATGCCTAAAATATCAAAATATTTCTCCACTTCAATAGATATTTACGCTTCTAAAGAACACGTCCGATAAATCGGTGACCGATTTATGTAGGAGTAAAATAGAACGTACTGATGGCAATATTGTAACGCACACGTCCTACAAAAAGTCGGTCAGAAATAAAATCGGTGCATCCCGAACGATCCGATTTTCGGTGAAAAATGGAACGTTCGGAAATGTATGCGTTAACGCACACTACTCACAGACAATCGGCCGCATGCACTTGCAGGGAAGGACGTTGTGCCACAGACAAAGTGACGGACGTGTACGTTGAGTCGGTCACAAAATCGGTCATAAGAATCGGAGGAAAAATCGGTCCGATTATCGGTGCTACAAAAAGTCTGACGTCGACGGGCAGCCTATAGCTTTGGGTTTCTAGGAAAGTGGTTCCGTCATATTATATGTCGTCATGAAAATCTTGTCATTTTCACCAGTATTTGACATATGAAAGTGTCAAAAAGGCTCTGTATTTGGATAGTCGTTATTGTGACTAAATAAACCTGAGACTAGAGATGCCGATGCATTCTACCAGTTTCTGTGAGAAATCTTTTACTATTCAAGCAGTACGGTTATGGAATGACTATTTTATTGATTGAACAGTGTAACAATTGTACAATAAATACATTCTTCTTCTCTTTCGTGTCGCACGACTGTATTTCAGATCTTGTTGGCTCAAAACTTCGTCACTTCCACGGCGTCGGCGGTGGCAGCGCAGAAGTCACTTTGAAGACATTAAAGAGCATCTCCCGGCAGGGTGTAACCTTCCGTAGTCCACTTGGATGTTCCTAAACCGTCTCCGGACACAAGTGGGAAGATGCAACTCCATCCTGGAAAAGTTGGGCTACCTCGACGGAACGGCAGTAGTGCGTGGCTGTGGAGCTATGTCGTAAACCATGCTCCACCTCCATCCTGCGTCCCAAAACAATAAATCCTACTAATATTATAAACGTGAAACTTTGTACGGATGGATGGATGGAGGTTTGTTACTCTTTCACGCCAAAACTACTTAACGGATTTGGGTGAAATTTGGCACACAGATAGTTTATAACTAGGATTAACACATAGGATACGTTTTATCCCGATTTTCCAACGGGATCGTAACTTATGCGGGTAAAACCGCGGGGTGCAGCTAGTACTTAAATAAATAAAGCGTTTCTCATTTCTACAACTACTTTTCAACAGAATTGACACAAGCTTTGCGGTAGATTTTGCCAGACCCAACATTTTTGATTTTTCCGTCACCGTTATCGCTGATAGAATGTCACAGTCCGTTATTTTACCTCTGACAGCAGCAATCTAACAGCAACCGTATTGTAACGAAAAATAAAGATCAAAATGATTTTGACAGACTTGTCAGTGGCAGCAACCCAATAGCAACCTTATGAGAATGAGAATAACGTTCACTGTGATTTGGACAGCGATGCAAAATCAGAGATAAAAAAAAATGGCCTGGCCCTAAGGTGATCTACCCCGACTAAGAACCACACAACAGTACAAAATACTCACCTTATGAATTCCAGCACGCACACCGGCAGTAATTTATAGAAGAAACAATATTACATAACTGCAAAAACTGTGTCAAAACACAACAGACTTCAAACAGACGTACGGAACGTGTTCACAATCGCTAAGGGTTTTTCTTAACGCCTGCGGAATGCCAAAACGTCTTGCGGTGTAGTAAATTGCTTGTAGGAATATACATAATCAGCCTTTATTATCCCCACTGCTGGGACACAGACCTCCTGTCTTCAAAAAGGAGGAGAGGGGTGTAGGAATATGGTTTGGAGAATTTAAGGCCTACGCTATTCTCCCATAAAATCTCTCGAATTTGAAAATATTGTACAAGACAATTATTTATAAAAGAGTAACCGTGGAGTTTCTTGCCGGCTCTTCTCTATAGGAAACGACCGATACGAACTGTGCAACTAGCTTCTGACGTTTCATAGTCCAACCTGATGTGAAGCACCTTTGACGCGCGCCTTGCATACACTCAACGAAATCGTGGAAAGGGTGGATTTATTTAACTGTTCTCTGAATACACACATAATCAACCTGCAATGTTCCCACTATTGGGACACAGGCCTACTCTCTGAATGAGTACTGAGCTGTACTTAATGGAAAAAATATTGTTTAATACCACGCTACCGATTTGGGGCAACCTGTAATGATATTATTTTTTTTTTTCCGGTTGGGTAATCATCGAATGGCCCCTCCCGCTCTGGGTGGAGCGGAAGGGAGTGTCAGACTCTTACTGACTAAAACCCACCCATGTTCCTTCCTTTGCCCTTTATGTTCCGGGGTAGCGGTAACCCTTTCGGACGATCCCGCTGATCCTGTAATGATATTTGTGTTGGGAATAATAAATAAATAGTGCCCATGTATGTTTATGTAAAATAAAATACAATAAAAAATCAACGAACGACGACAATTCTAGTAATAAGCATTGTATTTCTCATGTGACTTTATGAGAATAAATTTCTTTAACCACAAAATATTTTTTTTTTATTTGATTTTGATTTAAGTAGGTACTAAGGTTTGTGTATGAGATTGATTGTATGGTTATTGACTGCAGCCCAAAAGGCTGACAACCAGTCTTACCAAGGGGTATCGTGTTACCCAGTGACTGGGTTGTGGAGGTCAGATAGGCAGTCGCCCCATATGGTCTAATAAGCGAATTGTAATTAGTTCATAGCTTTTTAAGAAGTTTAGGACTTGGCTTCGTCCAGTTGGCAGGACCTAGGGCTAGCCGTGACTCATATTTTATGTGTCATATTATAGGGCTGTCAGTGGTTATAGTTTTACTTTCAATAGTAATGAAATGAAATGATGTTTATTTCTATAAGGGTTGATTTGAACACCTGATAACTTTATTCGAGGAATAATTTAATTTAATAAAAGTTATCCGGCGATGGAAAAATCAGCCCTAAGGGATTTTTTATTAGCCAGATAACTTTTATTCGAGGAATAAAATTGACGTTTGACAGTTTTTGTATGAAATTACTGTCAAAATTTCAAAATGATTCCTCGAATAAAGTTATCAGATGATTGCAGCCCTTCATGTGCTTTTCGAGGCACGGAGGGGTCTTGGTATGCAAAGATGGTCACCCATCCACGGACCAACCTCGGCAAGTGTAGCTTAACCTGATCGATCGAACTGTGCGGCTGTTATTACTTAGCCACAACCCAAAGGCAATGTGCACCTATGTATGTAGACATAAATATTCTAGGTGATAAAGCCTGTTTATCAATAAAATCAGCTAATAGTTTCCGTGTGACGGGAATCTTATTGTTTACTAATTAATTTAATAAAAAATCCTTTGTATTGTATAGTCAATCAATAGATTAGCATTGTGTTCGATAATGTTGCCCTATGATAATGTGTGATCCTTGATTCCACCTAATTGCAAAAAGACCTGGGGCCTATTTTATAAAACTGTCAGGTGACAGAGGTCAATCAATTTTCATAGTTTTCTGCTTTAGCTAACAGAATCTGTCATATCATCACTTTTCCCAAATATGTTGGGTTCGGCTTCCAGCCTAACCGGATGCAGCTGAATACCAGTATTTTACATGGAGCAACAGCCTCCACAACCCAGTTACTGGGTAATACGATACCCCTTGGTAAGACTGGTTGTCAGACTTTCGGGCTTCTGACTAACCGTAACGACTGTAAAAGATCCACGAATGACAGCCGGGACCAACGGCTTAACGTGCTTTAAACATTAAACGCCTAGTGTTGTTTATATTTCTCTGCTATCGTAATAAAATATTAATAAAAGAAAGAAAAAGTATTTATTGCGACTCGTACAGGAAGATCACAAACCAAACCAAATCTAATCTATTTGACACATAAACCTTCCGGAGTAAATTCTCTAAGGGCTGATTTTTCCAACGCCAGACAATTTTATCGGAGGAATAATTTTGAATTTTTGACAGTGACAGTCATACAGAATCTGTCAGACGTCAATTTTATTCCACGAATAAGTTATCTTTTGCTTAAATTAAGTATGGTGAAAACCGCATCAAGCCGTCACACAAACAGACAAGAAAAGCGACTTTGGTTTATACCATAGATATCCCTGGTTTATACTATGTTATTCATAAGTCCACAATGATTTATTATGACACTGTGATTTATATTTTAATTATATTTAATTATATTATATATTATATATATATTTTAATTATATTTAATTATAATATTAATTATTTTAATTATATTTTTGATTTAACTATTAATAGTTTGACATTATAAATAATGCATTATTGATGAATCTTGACCATTCTGCATGTGCAGACGCCAGCACATCAAGCTACTACAATCTGTCAAATTTCTTTAATATATTTTCAACTTTATAGATAAAGTATTAAGGTTTAAGGTTGATTGGGAAAATTTGTCAGTTTCGGGTAGCTTGACCTGCTGGGGTCTGTACATAGCCTTTAATATTTCTACACCAGCAATGGTAGTGTGTGTGAAACAATGTTTAATATAAAATATATTTAAATGTATATATACTGAGAAAAAAAAAAAATACAAATAAATACCATTTCAAGCCCTGATTACCTTGCATCGTGAAAAAGTCGATAAGCGCCAACCCTAGTAATCTAAGGTCGATATAGCGCACGCATCGAATGTCAATGTGCGAACACTATTGTCTATAAAAGCGATGCGCGGGCGACGCATAAGAACGAAAGTCGACGAAAATGAAGGTGATCACACGTTCTTTTTTTAAAGTGTTTATTTGTGTGCGTGTTTGTGATTGTGTTCGGAGTTTGAACTTTTTTACAATATTTTCGCTTTTTTTTTGTAGCGAATTTTTGTAGGATTCTCGTGTTTGCGTTTTGGATGTAATTTTCGTTGTCGGATCCTTTATTTTTGTGGAGAAAAAAAAGATTCTTATTGCCACTGTAATAGCTTGTTGATCAATAATTTTATTCAGATGGACCTATTTATTCCAGTTTGGTCCTTGGCAGCTCTGGACAGAGGGAGATGGAAAGGGTGGCCTTTGCCCAGCAGTGGGACATTAACGGCTAATGATAATAAAAAAAAAATACTGGTAGTGGGCATTAATAGCTACAAAAAAAAAAAAACTACTGTAATATCTTGTGGCTCAATAATTTTATTCAGATGGAACTATTAATCCAAAGTTTTTATTAGTTAGGTAATTGATCTTTTTACAATTATTAACACAAATAATAAGAATAAGATTTGTTAGACTCAGGGCTGATTTTTCAATCGACAGATATTTTTTTATTCGTGGAATAAAATTGACGTCTGACAGTTTTTGTATGGAAGAAATGTCAAAAGTTCGAAATTATTCCTCAGATAAAATTATCTGGCATTGGAAAAATCAGCCCTAAAAATGTTGAGAAAAACTGTTCTTAAACCATACTCAAAGACAGAATTAAACATTCTTCCTCGTCTTTATTTACGCAACGCGAAAAACCCTAGAAGCCTACCTACCTACTTTCATATACATGTTGTAACCACATGAAACCATGTATAGTAATAACTTTAGCGTAATGTAGGACCGTAGTAGTAATACATAAGTTGTTACTCAAGTATATAACGCCTTTGATGGATGCGCGAAATAAACCCATTTCTGCACTTGGGTTTTTCTTTTTGCAACGAACTGAATGCAACCATTTTCTCGCAATCGCATAGTTATTCTGCTATTCGGGGCGGAGACAAATCCAAAAAATCAAAGATCATAAAAATCGGTCGAGCCGTTCTTGGGTTATAAATAATGTAACTAACCCTTTATTAACTTAACTTTATTTCATTTAGGGCTGATTGTTCCATCGCCAGATAACCTTTATTCGAGGAATAATTTTGAAATTTTGACAGTTATTTCATACAAAAACTGTCAAACGTCAATTAATGTCGTGTGACAAAAAAGGTCGATCATATGATAGTTGTTATTTTAGTTTAGCAAATAACATCACAGAGTCTAGTAATGTTAACAAATTAATCAAAACATCCAAGTATTTGCCAGCTATTTGCAACGGGGACGTTGTCAACTTTTGAGGGGCTTATGGCAAAGTAATAACAGCCGTGCGGGTCGATCGATCAGGTTAAGCCACGCTTACCGCGGTTGGTCCGTGGATGGGTGACCATCTTTCATCAAGGCCTCGGAAAGCACGTTAAGCCATTGGTCCCGGCTGTCAATCGTGGATCTTTCAGAAGCCCAAAAGTCTGACAACCAGTCTTTCTAAGGAGTATCGTATTACCCATCTGTGTTGTGAAAATCAGATAGGCAGTCGTAAAATACTGTTATTCAGCTGCATTAGGTTAGACTGGAAGCCGACCTCAACATAGTTGAGAAACGGCTAGGCAGATATGAGGTATTATAAAAGTTTTAGGTACCTAAATAAAATATTCAGTGTTACGACATAAATTATTTCAATTCATAATCGATTTTTAAGTGTACTACCGATCGATATCGATAATTTAAAAATTATTAGATTAATTTGACTGCACCGTTGGTCTCGCAAGTGCGACTGCTGAGCGTGGGGTCTTGGGTTCGATTCCCAGGTCGGGAAAAAGTGTCAAAGTCGGGGTTTCCATTAGTAATTTCTTAATTTGAGTCTAAGCTCGGAGTTTGGCAGTTGGCGGCTTAATACCCCCGTGCCTCGGAAAGTACGTAAAGCCGTTGGTCCTGCGCCTGATCTCTCTCCGATCGTGTCGGATTGCCGTCCCATCGGACTATCAGAGTAAAGGAACAGAGAGTGCACCTGCACGCACACACTTGTGCACTATAATATCTCCTGCGAACCTGGCTAATCTCCGTTGAGATTGGCCAGCGTGACCGAAAAAAACAACGAAATATTTGATAGCTATCTGCAACGCTGCCAACTACACCACACTACCCACGGAATTAAAAGCTAGCTTATGAAGATATCCTGTTATTGTTTGAAATTTAATTCCCATCCCCTGCCCGAGGGTTGCAGCCAAGGGTCCATCGATACCAACCGCTATTAACCCTGGTTTAATCACTTCTGTAAGACTTAATACTTAACGTAACATGATATTAATTATGAACATTTTAGATACTTGATTCAGAATTGGGATGTTGTGTCAGTATTAGTTTTAAGCATGAGCTTAATTTGGGTTTATTTTTATTTAAATTATAATTTCAAGCTTAAACTCTGAAGGGTTTTGGTACAGGAAAGGAATTAGTTAGGGAAGAATGGATGAAAGTTTTAAATTTTTATGAATAGTATTTTTGGAGTGTGGAGTTGTGGATACGGTCACCAAAGGAGATAAGTAACCAGGGTCGTCTGATACAGTTGACGTTTAATAAGAACCGATGGATGTTAATAATAGAAAACAAACAGTTAATTTATCAAATTAAATTTCATTCAAAACATTCAACGGTTTCTTACTAAACGTCAACTATATCCGACGTCCCTGGTTATTTATTTCTTTTGGTGACTGTACATTGGGCCTATAAACACGTACAGAGAGTAGTGGTGGCCTGGTGGTAACCATCCTGACTGACGTGTCGATGATGTTGCAAGGAAAGAAGTGAACACTAAAATAACTACAGAGATGAGAAAGATGAGAGATAATGATGAGGTGTGGGGTGATGTGATGATAGTGTATGTGATGGTGTGTGATGTTAATGTTTCCCCGTTCCTTCTAATCTCAGGAGTTGCTGGCTGTGATATTGCTGATAGTGAGCGGGGTGGTGGCAGAGCCCCCGGCGCCCTACGCGCCAAGCGGATGGAGGCCCGATGGACCGGCCTTCGTGTTACCACAGAGAGGACAAGAACAGGTAAGCACCATCGAGACTTGATAGAAAAACTAGACTAGAAGTCTATTCAAACTTATGTTTCAAATTGATGTTATTTCTAGTTAAACAAATATCAACTTTATTATAATTGAAATTAAGTCGATTTCAGAGTGACTAACACTATTGAAAAAGTTATAAAAGTTGTTTGAAGTTGTAGCGTAAACTGAACTTTATTGTGTATGATTTAAAGTTATTTTTCCATAAACTCATATTTGTTTACGTTTTTGGCAAATAAATCGCGAACGCATACTAGATAGGTATTGCCACCGACTTCCGAAACTAAAATTATTTGCGGTCCAGAGGGCCTACTTTCCAAAACTGTCAACGAAGATGCAAGTCCGTCCGAAAGTATTTGATCCGTCAAAACAAGTGTCAAATTCCATTTTTCGGAAGGGCGTATCACATCAGGCGTAGGCACAATTGTCAAATCGTGTTGTCATTGATTCTTAGTTCGGAAATCGAACCAATCTTATGTCCGTTCGTGATAAGGAGTAGATAACTCTCATTACTTCGGCAGATACTACGGACATCGTGCTGAGGGTGTAGACCCCCAGTAATCACTGCGAAATCGGTGTAAAAACATACATAAACATAAAAAAAACTCGTCGAATGCTCCTCCTTTTTTGAAGTCGGTAATAAAATCTGAATTACCGAACACCAGTCAAATATTGGACATGTTACTTACCTATAGGTATAAAAAAAATATGGATTAGTATGAGTCAGCCACCATGACTATTTATGGCTGGATAAATTATAAAAGTAGAGTAATATTAGGTCAAAATTAAATTTACCATCATCATCATCTACCTAGCCTTTTCCCAACTATGTTGGGGTCGGCTTCCAGTCTAACCGAATAATATGTAAGTACGCCACTAATTTCAATCCATTTTTCAGCAACCTTCACAATACCTGCCACCACAAACATTACCCCTGGATCCTCGCAACCCTAACCTGAACGTGGAATACGGCACCCCTCAAGAAGAAGACGTATCAGTCCAAGGCTTGCCCCCTCAGAGAGAGGAGGTGCCTTTCTTCCAGCGATCACCAGTCAATGGAAGGCAAAATGTTGGACAAAACTTTAACTCAGATATCCAGAACTTAGATCAGGGATTGAAGCAGACTCAGGTAATTCATTACACAGGGCTTTATGATTCAGATGTTGTTAGAAGTATTCTTAGTGACAATACTCTACACTGCTCTCAAAACGGTGAAGGAAAAGATCGGGAGGAAACCGACATGTCCTAGAACCAAAAATTCTAAGATATGTGACATCTACCAACCCCCATTCACAGCTTTTGATAAAAAATAATTTAAAAATCTAGAAAACATTCAGACCTAAGTAGTAAAAAACAATTTGTTGTAGGCCAAAATCACATGGAAATACATTTATTTTCAGTACACGGAACAACAGCAGCGGTACCGCGAATTCGAAAGACAGAGACAGAGAGATGCCGAATTCAATGCTGCTAACAGACTGCCGAAACCCCAAATCCCAGCCCAATTCGCTCCCAGAACCACTTCAACCACCACCACAACGGAGACACCCACTACTGAGTCCTCCACTCAAGTATCAACTACAGAACTGAACTTGAACGAAGGCGAGACCCTCGAATCTCCTAAGAAAGATGCTAAAGTATCCGTTGAAGTAGCCAGACAGAAACTACAAGAATTCCCCGGAGAACTGTTCCTTAGTTCATTGGCCCAGCTTCAGTTACAACCCCAGTTTGTACCTCTTCAGCAATTTGGACAACTCAGATCACCTTTGTATCTTCAACCCGTTCAGTCTCAAAAGCAAGTGGCTGGATTTGATGCTCAAACGCACTTTGCTGCTCTTCCTTCGATTATAGCTCAACAGCGGCTGCAGCAGCAGAAAGTTGAGCAAGGATATACGAATCCTGCTCTGTTTGTTGCTGAACAACCTCAGGCTCAAATTCAGCCAGCCACTGCTTATCAACAACCCCAATTCCAAGCTGAGCCAGTAACAGTGCAGGCTGCTCAAGCAGTACAACCTCAGGGTTTCTATGGACAGCCAAACGCTGAGCCTGTCCCACAATACCAAACTGTGAATGCTTTCCCTCAGCAACAGTTGCAACCTTTGCCACAGTTTTCTGCTCAACCTGTAGTGTTGCAAGCTCAGGGTGCTAACCAACTGCCGGGCCAGTACCAACCACAGCAGCCAGCTCCATTCCAACCCCAACAGCCTGATCAGTATCAACCTCAGACGGTTCAACTTCAACCTCAGCCCCAACAGCCTGATCAGTATCAACCTCAGACGGTTCAACTTCAACCTCAGCCCCAACAGCCTGATCAGTATCAACCCCAGATGGTTCAATTCCAGCCTCAGCCAGCACAGTTCCAACCGCAACCAGCTCAGTTCCAACCCCAACCAGCTCAGTTCCAACCCCAGCAAGCGCAGTTCCCACCCCAGCAAGCGCAGTTCCAACCCCAACCAGCGCAGTTCCAACCGCAACCAGCGCAGTTCCAACCACAACCAGCCCAATTCCAGCCACAACCCGGCCAATTCCAACCCCAACCCGACCAAGAAAGTCAAGACGTCGAAACCAACGTCAACTCCTACCAACCACAATTATACCAGCAACCCATGCTAGTTCCAGCGAACCAATACCAACAACCAGGCTATATCCAGGCCCAACTCATCAACTACCCAGGCCAAGATTTGAGTCAATTCCAACAAGCTCAATTGTTCCAAGGCCAATTTCAGCAACAGAATCAGTACCAACCGAGCCAAGGGCCAGGTGCTCTCCAAAGTGGTTTGGATGTAAACCAGCAAGGCAATGATATAGAGGAACCTCAAGATCAAGATGAAGAGAGCCAAGACGAAGGTAGAACGGCCACAGCAGTCGCAACAGCCTTTGGAGCAAGGTTAGATGAAGTTCCTGTAGAATTTTAATGTAATGATAAGACTAGGTGCAGATGTGCGATTGTCGTCAAGGTTGTGGGTCGCGTTTTGTAGTTTCGTTCTGTCGTGATCGAAGGTTGGTGTGTGTACTGAATTGGTAATTTCTTTCGTGGCAATTTTATGTGGTTGGGTTTAATAAGGATAGTGATAGGTTCAAATAGAAAGATTTGAACTATACTCTAGTTTTTTATATTTGCGCGGCAATTGGGTAACATACATACAATGACAATCGATGGCAATGACTTTTTTTTGACAGTTCTGCTATGTTCATTGCGTTATTTACGTTGTTGGGCAGACGATTTTTTCAAACCTATGAAGCAATGGATATGAATTTTCTTCAAAATTCTCGGATTGTAATTCAAAGCTTTAATTCTAATCAAATACGACTGAAATTTATTATGTTAAACATAGGAAAACAAACTTATTATTTTTAATTTTTATTCGCGGAATAAAAACGACGTCTGACAGTTTTTGTATGGAAGAACTGTCAAAAATTCAAAATTATTCCTCGGATAAAATTATCTGACGCTGGAAAAATCAACCCTTAGAGGGTATTGATGATTTTATTGATTATAATTCTGTAAATGCATACTTGTTACGGTCGCGAATCATATTTTGATCAACATACAACACTGACTTGCAATAAACGTAAGAAAATTTGAATTTTGCGGACTAGCCTGGCGATTCCCCCTTAAAAGCGTCTAATGGGCCTCTGCAAGTTGGCTTCGGTCCCTCGTACACCTTCAGACCGGGACCTTAGGGTCCCGAGATATGTCATAGATACTATAAATAATAAAAATCCTTTATGTAAGTGTTAAATCGAACATTAAAAGATCATTTCACTTCTGGCATAACAATAAAAATCGACAGAATTAAAATCGCAACTCGTGCGCATGATCTTACATCGCGATCACGTACCAAGAGCCGCAGCAAATGTAAATTGAATCGACACAATAGAGACGTTGCCCTGTTCGAGGGTGAATATTGATGTATTTTAATGTGTTACGTCTTGCACGTTGTTAATGAGTCTGTTTATGTTCTGCTGTTGGCACATTTTCTGTGGTTAACTGGGGTAGGAAAGATCAGCAAGGTTTATTATGGAATTTTTATATTACTCTTAACTAACGAATTTATTCAGGGTAGCGTCATCATTATGCATACAAAAAATAACACTTGCAATATGTAGTCAACATTATAAACGTTGCCTGGCACAAGAGTCATTATTTGGACGCTAAAAGTTAATCCATACACGAAAATTTAGATTTTAAATTTGTCATTACTTAATTTAATGTATGTGGAGCATTAGAAAAGTTGTAGATTCTGGTGCTGGATAGTTCTATACAGGGTTATTGGTAAAACATTAACTACCTCTCAGGAGTATATTACTAACATCATAAACAACAACTTTTCTTCTATGACTTTTATCAATTCATCAGATTTTCATACGAAAATAAAAAAATTCAATTCAACGAATTGAAATATTCGATTTTCTGTTACGAACTCTACGCGAAGCAAAAGAAAGCGCTAGTTAGGGAAACAAACTGCCGTGTCTCGTACAAAATGCAGCGGAGGAGAGCGGGGGTTAGATAGAACAACGAAATTTTAAAGGTTTGTTTTTGATAATTTTTTTTTTTTATTTTTACCATTTATTTACCATTTATGTACACACATATATAAACAGACAAGAAAAAACAGAACAGAAAAAAATAGGTACAGAGGTGATGCTTATTTCACAAGAAATCTCTTCCAGCACACCCGAGACAGGACAATAGATACAGAGATGTAGACAGCGTGTGAAATAGTAAAGGAGACAAAAAATAATACATACAATCAAAAACATTTCTCTTAAAAAACTAAACAAAAATTGCTAAAATATACTAACATACATACAAACAAACGTACATACATACATACTACTAAAATAAATATCACTATAATGTTTTGTAAAAATTCATATAGAACAAGAGTTGTTGTTGATGATGTTAGTAATCCAGTCCTGCAAGGTTGTTATTGTTTTACCAATAACCCTGTATAATAAAGA
Organism: Apamea monoglypha; assembly: GCA_911387795.2. Lineage (NCBI taxonomy): Eukaryota > Metazoa > Arthropoda > Insecta > Lepidoptera > Noctuidae > Apamea > Apamea monoglypha. The sequence goes on along the minus strand of OU426940.1, from coordinate 9,624,939 downwards.
TTATGATGGGAATTTCGGCACTACTATTACCCGTACGAATGAAATTGTACCATTTTTAATTCTGCCCCGACGGCTGGGGTAAAATAAAATAGCACAGAACACAATGTGGACAGCATTAAAAATATTGCCAAATAAGCCGGGAATTTCATTCGTACGGTTTTATCCCAATGGCTGAACTTACCCGAACCGTATGTCTTAAAAAATGTGTATTTTGTTTGCAGGACTCAACCTCGAGTGTTACCTCAATACGGCGCCCCCTACCCCGTACCGAAAGTGCAGGCAGCTCCTGGAGCCATCAATACTACAGAATCACCTGTTGAGGTAAATTATTTGAAGCATATTCTTGATTTATTTGATTTTAATAGAAGTTACATATGATAAAAGTATATCACGTTGTGAGAAAAAAGGCCAAAATATGACAAGCCTACAGCCCGGAATACACATGCCTGTAACTTGCACAAGAAGTTTGCATGCCGTGTGTCTTCAGGTCCAGTTGAAAACCAGCCTCAGGCACTAGTTATCATTTTTGCTGAACCGGGCCTTTTTGGTGCAGTCGTGGGGCACATTTTCCTGCTAGTTTCTTAAATCGGACTTTACACTTTCTATTTCATTTTTATTTGTTGCTATCAGAGGGGCAGTTCTCATTATTTTAAGAACGTCCACAGTCAAAAGGCCAATACTAGCAATTTAAAACCGTTCACAATCTAGTCGCAGTCTCATCTCAGCGACAAACAAATGTCAAAAACTTGTCAAAATGTAGATAAATTAGACGTATTTTTGACAGATTGAGACTGAGATTTCAGACTGTGAACGTTCTTAAAATTACGAGAATTGCCCCTCTAATCTCAGTCTCAATCTGTCCAAAATTGATATAATTAACCTACATTTTGACAAGTTTTTGAAAGGAAACCGCCAAAATTGGGCCAAAGTATGCACAGAATCGATATGTATATAAAAAAAAACTAGATTTTTTACTGATAAAAAAGAACATGTAACAATAATAACTTTCTATCGGAATGAGCTAAAAATTATGATTTTAAATATGGTTTTTAATTGAACGTAGTTCTAAAACTAGCTCTGTAAACAAGCTGTCAGGTCATTTTAAGTTCGTTCTAAAACTAGTAGGTCTAAAGAAGTTATTAAAAAAACACTATCTATTTTGTTTTAGCATTTTTGACATGAACATTATAATCGTTTATAAAAGAAAAAAGGACATTAGATGAATTATTGTTGTTTTAGTAAGTTATTTATTTATTTAACAATAACATCTTTCAAAATCGTGTATCAGCGACTGTTTCAAAACGAAAACATATCAAAACGTCAATGTCACGTAATAAAATAAGACGTGACATTGACATTTTTATTTAACCTACCTAATTCCTTTTTTGTGCTATGCAATAATATGCTAATAGTAACATACAAATATGTTTTCAAATAATTAAATCAATATGTCTATTTGACAGTTTGTATTTACAATACATTTTGGCATTATAAATACAATTCTTACCATTTGCCGCATAACCTAACCTAGTGACCCAAAAACATATTTTCTTCCTAATTCCCATAGATTTTAGAAAAAAATCTTTCTGATATTGATATGTACGTGTTTTATCTATTAAATAACACATAAATGATTCCTGTTCACATTTGGCCCAATGATATATGGATTTCTGGCGGTCTCCTTTGCATGACGCCGAGATGAGACTGCGACTAGATTTTGAACGTTTTAGATTACGAGAATTGGCCTTCTGATGTATTCTGGTGTATTGTGGCTTTTAGTCTGTGCTAAATAAATGTATTTTCTTTCTTCTTTTTCTCTCCATAACCACTTCTGACACGTGTATTCCTGGCTGTAGATAGCAAGGATAATATTATCATGAAAATAAGGCAATACTGATCATTTTCTGTCAGAATCACGCCCGTATTAAGAATTAAAGATATTTTAATGAGAAAATTTTAGATTTTGCCTGCATTCAAGTTTTTTTTGTAATCTCCAGGAGGTAACAGATGACGGTCCTGTGGTAGCTCAAGCCGTGGCCATTGCTGACGGAACCAGGAAAAAGAGCGCTAAGCTAAGGTGAGCAAGCTATATTCAGAGTATTATGTGAAGATGGACGGCGCCGCCGATGCCGGCCCAGAAAGAGATGGCGAGTTAGCCAGGGGGCTTACCACCAGCTCTTATAGCAGGGCAGAAGTTGAACTTCATTGCTTTTTTGTACTTAGTCATAGAACAAAGAAGCAGTGCAGTTCAACTGCTATAAGAGCTAGTGGTAAGCCCCCTGGACGCGCCGCGCGGGCTGTTAGAAGTGGCGCGGGAAAAGAGTTTCTGGAAGGTTTTGAGGGTGGCCTTTGCCCACTAGTGGGACAGTATAAGATAGGAAAAAACTGTCCAACCTCTTACAGAAGGTGGTTTAAAAGCTCGATTTGAATTCTCATAACGATATCATCAAATTGAAATGCGAACCTCATCTTGAAAGACCAAACTTGATCCTAAGACTTCAAAGGACTACAAAAGAGGCCAATTTTCTTTGATGTGGTTTGAAGCACTAAAGTGAACGTTAGATATTAACGACTCGAAACTCGTAAAGGCTAATAATTTCGTGACTTTAAGTCTAATTTCCATGAACTTCTCCTGTGAGAGCTCTTTTATTTATAACTAGCTTTTCATTGATTAATTCATACAAAGTATTATAAAATCCCAAATAGGAACGTTCAGTTTTTCCCGAATTTGAAAATTACCCAGATTTTTTTTCCATTTTTTCTCTCCGTAAGGGTCTGATTAGAAAGTACACAAAAATAATGGGGGAAAATATGCGTCACATCCACGCAAAACGGCCATCGCTCAGCATAATGCTAAGACCCTATGCGAGATAGAACCCCAGTGCTTGTTTTCAGTAACAGCTGGCGTTGACCTGATGACGGACTATTATAAACCACGCTCCAGCCATTCTCAATAAACAGCATTTTAGTTTTTATTTATATAGATTATGCCACATTAAAATCTGCATTAATTTCAGGAGTCGTCGAGTCCGTCCAGTCTTCACTGTGGACAGAAGCGGACACTTAGTATTGGCGCAAGGACAATGAATACGGATACGACTTGAAACATACTCAATAACTACCAATAAAAATACCATTAGCATCTAGGTTAGTCGTTTTTTGACAGATCGAACTAGTGAGCAATTATATATTTTTTGTTAAAACTGATACACGTACGGTATTATAATGTCTGTAAGAAGTCATAAATAAGATTAGGCAGTTTATATATTTATTTTATTACGCATTTTAAAGTTAACTTTTACGTAATCTGGAATAGTAACGTTCTAAGGCAGCTGTCAAGAAACAGTTAACCTAGTAAACAGAGTATATGTAAGTACCGTAACTGAAAAGTGTCCATTATACTCATCGTTATGAAGAACTTTTACCGAGGAAAAAAACATGAAATTGTGAATAAAATCTGTTAATCCATACATTTGCTTTCGCATAACTCGCAGAATGTAGGGAACAGCATATTTTTTTTTTCATGAAATCGATTTGATCGCCAGAAGTACGTATACAAGGTGGAGACGACAATACAACAATAAGTTAAATTGCGTATATCTAATGCCATTCCCAGCCTGCATACAAACATTCGCTCAAATATATCCAATAGTTTAGTCACAATAGCTAATCAAAGACCACAACTATTTGTTTGTTTGAAAAAAAACACTCTTTCAATTTCATTGTCAGGATTTTTTTGATAGTTGCAAAGTACTCTTACGGTTTAGTATTGCCAGTGTTTTAATTTATTTTCGTATTATTGTCTCCATGTAGTATACGCGACGGTAACGTCAACACTACGAACGTTAGTTTTGTGAAACTACGCTAGAGCAGTGTTTACGTGGCGTCAACCTACTGTCCTAAAATACCATTGTTATTTTTCAACGAAACTTTACTAGTCCTGCAAGCAAAATATAAACATTTCCTAAATATAATATTGTACCCAATATTTTAGGTATTATTTGAAACACGAACATGATGGTAAAATTATATTATTTGTGTATTATTTATTGTTTTAAAATGTTTATGTTGTAACCGTTATTTTCTTCACATTAGTCAATAGCATTTTTTGCTTTATGAAAGTCCCGGTTTACCATTTTCATATTTCCTTCTGTATGAGCGCTTATTTGTTTTCTTCAAATAAACAGTTATTTATTTGAATTTGATTAATTTGTATTTATTTTCCCCGTACAGAAAAATAGTAGGGTGGGAGACACACTCACTCACACACACACACACACACCCTCACAAACACACACATATACATTATCAAAGAACACACACACACACACACACAGCACAAGAACAAGCTAGTGTTGGAAGCTATAATAAGAATATTTTAAAATAAAAATATGTACAGACGCCAGCAGGTCAAGCTACCCGAAACTGTCAAATTTTCCCACTCAACCTTGAACCTTAATGCTTTAGTGATAAAGTTGAAAATCTATTGACGAAATTTGACAGATTGTAGTAGCTTGATGTGCTGGCGTCTGTACGTTTAGGTTAAGGTATTTATCTATAGGCCTGCGTCGCCTGAAATAAATAAATAAAGCACTGAGAGTAGTGGTGGCCTAGTGGCAATGGCCACGAGTTACGAGTTGTACGTCCTGGGTTCGAACCAGGCAGGCACTTTAGTAAATAATTTCCTCACCACTGCTCTCAAAACGGTGAAGAAAACATCGTGAGGAAACTGGCATGTCCTAGAACCAAAAACTCGGAAGACATGTGATATCCGCCAACTGGCCCGCATGGTGGATTATGGACCACTCCCTCTCACTGAGAGGAGGCCTGTGTCCCAGCAGTGGGAACATTATAGGCTGGTTATGATTAAGCTAAAGGATTCAGAATAATGCATAGTAATCAAAAGCCTACTGAGCAGAGGTTTAAAGAATCTAGTAAATAGTTTCAAAAAAATAGTAACTAGTACACGAATGTGAGTGAATAATAACATCAAACTATGATTCGAGTTCTACGAAAACTGTACTGTAGCAACCTTAGCGACGCGATTGCTGAATTGCATTTTTGATATGGTAAAGGAACTCGAGCGATAGACTCGCCAGTCGCTTACATACCATCGCCCTGCCACGTCCACACTACTATAATAAACAATCAGAGTTATTTTGAACCTTATTAAATACTGTTAGGGTTAATGGAGGAACACCAAAGGAAAGGCCTATCCTTCCAATATATAAATATAAAAGGATAATAAACGTATTATAAAAATCCTTATAACAGCCTTTCCTTTGGTGTTCCTCCATTAACCCTAACAGATTTTGATTTATGTTAACATTTTCAGTATAAAATAAATTTGATTGTTTATTGAAGTAGTGTGGACGTGGCAGGGCGATGGTATGTAAGCGACTAGCGAGTCTAGCGCTCGGGTTCCTTTACCATATCAAAAATGCAATTCAGCAATCGCATCGCTAAGGTCGCTACAATAATCACTTCAAAACTCTGTGATAGGAATCATCAGACTATGCCAGTCCACTGCTGTATAGGCCTCTAGAGTCACAGACATTTCAAGTTTGTCCTCAGCTCGATGTTTTAATACAAGCAAATACTCCATACTCACCTTTAGTGTCATCATTGTTATGGAATATTGCCACTAACAGCCCTTTTTTTTTTTCGGATGGGAAATCATCAAGTGACCCCTCCTGCTCTGGGTGGAGCGGAAGGGAGTGTCAGACTCTTACTGACTAAAACCCACCCATGTTCCTTCCTTCGCCCTTTATGTTCCGGGGTAGCGGTAACCCTTTCGGACAATCCCGCTGACCCGGCAGGCTTCGGCCCTACGGGGCCCATCAAATTATGCTGACATCTCTTTGAGGCGCGCGTGGAACACTTACGCGCCGTCCGGCACGGGCCTGGTTCTGATCGGGCGGTGAGCTACCCATTGCTCTCCGCCCGCAGGCCCGCGCCTACGGTGGCCGGGAGTCGTCATGCGGCTCCCGACGCCCGGAGCGTCTCCCGCGGTGGCTGGGACGGGAGGCTCTCTCCCTCATCCGTCCCGTCACCTCCTTCGCTAGCATGACTGTTTCGCAGAAGGAGGCGACTGCCTCCCACTCCCTCTCGCCCCGGACCATGGCTTGCACCAGGGCCGGGCGCGAGAGGCCGCCGCCGCTGCCGATCGCCTCTACGAGGACACGGCGGTGCTCCGCCCAAGCGGGGCAGACCTCCACCGTGTGCTCCACCGTGTCCTCTGGGCGGTCCTGGCAATGGTGACACCCGGGCGTTACACTAACAGCCCTTGAAGGCAGTTTTGCTTATTGCCTTCCGCACCCTAAATGCAACACACGATCAACCGCAATCTGAATGCTTTTGAAGGATATTGCTACTCCATTGCTTCATAGGTTTGAAAATTTGTCTGGTCAAGTACGTAAATAACGCAATGAATGTTCTTGAACTGTCAAAATGAAAGCCATTGCTACTGTTAATGTGTTACGCAATTACCCCGCAGTTTCATCGGTGAAATTGGCACTGAGAAGCTTAAGAAAATAAAACTCCAATATCACTCACCGAAATTACCAAGGTTTCATTATGATAACAATTACACCATAAAGACAAAACAGAACAATGAAGAACGTTGGAACACTTGTTAGTACAACCATGTTCGCTCTTAAAAATGCCATAGGAGCAGTAAATATGAACTTGAGTCGGCTGAAGCCGTTTACGGTTGAAAGCTCTGTAGTAGCTGTCGATACAGTCACCGTGTCCGCTTTACCCACCTCTACAGAAGCACTGTCAACAGCTTGTGCCGCTCGTGGTTTCAATATCTCAACATAATCCTTCAAAATCTCAGGCGGCTGCAATACCTTTAAAGCCTCCACCGAAGATGGAATGGGTTTTGGGGCTTCTAAACTCAATTTAAGCATTAACTGATCTATGACTTGTTTCTGCACCAAGTCGCATTGCACGCACATGTCAACTTCTTGTTTCAGATGCTTTTCTAAAACCAATATTCCTTTATGTAGCATTTTTGGGATTGGTCTCTCACATCTGACTGGGGTTGCTGATGTCTCCGCATGTTGGGTTTCTATCGTCGGCTCCTTATATTCTGGCTGGTTAGAGATAGTTAGTGATGCTCTTATATCTTTTACTATTCTATCAGTTAACGTCTCTTCCAATCTCTTCATAGCTAAATCTAACACTAAAGTCAGTCGCTCCCACATCTCGACTAAATCCTTGGGATATGTATTTTTGACGTTGTCGGATCTTTTATCATCCTGTACTTCTTTTATGTTGGCTTTTATAGTCACGTCGTTTGGTAAACTGATATTATTTTGGAAGTAATTTATATCATTTGTTTTCACCTCAATGGGTTTCTTTAATACGGATTTTTTTTTCTTATCTTTTAGAATATCTTCATTTATATTTGTCGATGTTAATGGCAAACTGTTTATTATATTATCTGTGACTAAGACGTCATTCTTTTCACTGTCAAAGTTTGCACCAGAAACAATAGGTGTTTGCATTGGATAATATCCGAGGTTTTTAATCTTTTTTAACCAAACGAGAATTCTGAAAAAGCTATTCCGGTCAACAAGAAAACTACTTTTTTCAGAATTATCGTTTGATAACTCGTCGTTGGTAGATAAACAGGATGGCACATTTTCAGTACGTAACTGTGTTTCCGAGTTGAATGTTAATGTGCAATCAGAATTAATGGTTGATTTATTAAATTCAGAATTTGTCCGAGCGATAACAAAAGTGTCATCATCACTATACACTTCTGCAAGAGATTTTGCTTCTTGAGCGATATTGCTTTCAACTTTTGGATTCAAATTCACGCCGCACAAGTCATCGTAATCAATCATATAGTATTTGGGTGCCTCATTAGATGGCGGTTTCGACGTAAGTTCAGTACTATTATTCTGTAAAAATGTTTCGGAGCTGGTTAAGCATTCTTTATCTATTAATTTCTCATTAATATTCCCAGCAGATTGATTATTGTTTCTTTTTGATTCGTCAAGCGTTACGGCCATAGCTAAATTGATAATTTCTGATTTGTAGTATATCTGACTATCAGTAGTCACATGAATGATGGAATCTGCAATTTTTATGCTATTAAAATCTTCATTGATTGATGATGAAGAGTCCTTGCGTACTAATGTGTTCTGGCTTGCATAACTTGTGAAAGACTTTTTCGTAGTTGATGGTGAAGAATTAAGAGAGTTCTCATCATAGTCGAACATGCTAACATCGTCGTTCGGCGAAATTCGGTCGAAATCGGCTATTAAGTTTTCTTTAGCCAAAACTTTTTTTAGAAGCGATCTGGAAACAACAGTTGATAGAACGTTACTATATATTTGTTTCTGAATTTGTTCAGCATTATTCAATTTCGTTTTTTCATAATAATTTTCCAGTCTTCGAGTGATACCGTTTTTTGGTTTTTTGTATTTAAAATGTATGTTCTTAAACGCGATGACACGTTTACTTTTCCTAGGTTTCTTTCTCGGAAATCTGGTAGTGTCTTTACATTTTTTTATGTGTTTTGGTGCATTAAATATAACTTTAGGCTGTTCATCGGTCGTCATATTATCATTTTCGATGTAGCTGCTTATTTGAGGACACTTCTTTTCTATGACATCTCCACATTGGTTTTCATCTACAATATCAAGTTTTACTTCACTTACAGTTGCTATGTCAAGTACGCTAGAAAGTTTTTCAGTTGAAGAAATAGTGAAAGTTTTTGTTGAATTAAGGGAGTCAGTAGGTGAGATTGATTTAATACTGAGCGTACTATTTTCAAAACTCCGCTTGTTAGTAACTAATTGTAGTTTCTGTGGGTCATCAAGAGTTTCCTGAACAGCTAATGCGACTACATACGTGGGCATTCTTTTTGGGTATCTTGTTGGTGATAAAAACCTTTTCCCTTTTTTCATGACTGCTTCTTTAGTTGATTCCATTTTGATTTAGAAATACTCCTGGTTATCTGAAACAAACATGCAATAAGGTACTCGGGGAATCAACGGTTAAGATAAAATAATGCTAAACAAATTCAATAGAAACAAATAGACAGCCAGTTAACTTTTTAATTTAAGACTAAAAAAATAAATAACAATACGTAACAACGACAACGTATTAGAATCCTAAGTCGGAGAGTTTCACATAAAGAACTGAAGAATGGTTTCGTCGGGGAAATTTGATTCTTTGTCCTGGTCGCCCAGTAACCAATCGTGGAGGTTTAATTTTATCCTTCAAAACATAAACGTAAAACAGACAGCCTAATAACAAAATAGGGATCCACAATAACAAACAGTACACACAGCCTTCGCAAAAACCCATTCCTCTGCGTTCTTTACTGAATTTCTGCAATCTGGTCGGATCTTCTTCCGTGCTGTCTAGTGTTCCAGTTGGCTCATCATCACAAAAATGTGCTATCATATTTCGTTCTACATCATCTGTAGGAAATACTTCTGTAGAAGAGTAAGCACAGTTCAATGGTCCTCTTTCTAACATTGGCATAGAATCGGTACGGTTTGTGTGTGTATCTGATCCACAAATACACGGCGGTAATATAAGTCCCTGCTGATTAGTTTCCTGGGCCGCTTTTTTTGTTGACCAGTGGAACAATTTTCTAAGGTGTCTGCTTTTGTCAAAAGAAGTTGGTGAACTGTGGCGGTGCACACTATAAACGTGGCAGTGAGGACTCTTTTGATAACCATCGCAATATAAGGCGATCAATTTTCGTTTCCTTGCCTGCTCGGAAGTAATTTCAAACAATGATTTGGATTTTTGTACAGAGCTTGGCAACTCTTTTTTGGCGACTTTGTTGACTCTGGTGTTTCTAATGTCTCTGGTCTCTGGATTGTCTCTGGTCTCTGGATTGTCTCTGTTGGTGGGTGACTCGTTCAACTCGTTAGCCTTTGATGTCATGTCAGTTACTCTAAGAATAGATTCACTGTCGATAATACGATATGACGTGCTCTTCTTTGCGAGTCTATTATAAAAATCAAACGTTTCTTTCTTTTTCGGTTCTTTGGTTATCTTCAATCCGGATAAAAATTTTTGTTTTTCAATTACCTCTTTTGAATATTGTATAGCTTTGGATGGATTTCTTAGGTTAATAACTGCTTCTACTTTTGAACTGGATGTATAGTTGCTCGGGTTACGGGATATGTTTGTTTCGGCATTTGATTTATTAGAGTCTCTCTTCAGCTGTTCATTTACGAATCTTTCTGCTGCTGCAGCTAAATCTTTTATTACCGCCCGAAGTTCACTGATCTCTTGTACTATTTCTAATTCACTCGTTAAGGTGCTTCGTTCGATAAAGCTAATTGGTTTAGACATTGTTTCTAGTTTTTCTTTTGAATTCACTTTAAAAATAAATTTTGCTTGACAGACCGAGCTATCAAGTAGGGGAATGATTTCAGGATTAAATTCATTCAAACAGTTTTCGTTCTCAATTTTGTGTTTGATCGGTTCTTCATCCATGTGGACTGATGAGTCCACATGAGTTGATTGTATGTTATATAGTAAAGTAGGCTTAAATGTTATATCATAAATACCCGGGTTACTAATACCTGTGCAAACATCTTTTGTTTTACATTGATACGTTGGGTACACATTTATTTGTACATCTAATTTAATATTTTTGTTTTTGTATTCTTCGAAATACTGCATTATATTTTGGCAGTGTTTTAAAAATTCTCCCCGCGGAGGCGTTTGAGTATTAGCTTTCTTGTAAAGATATGTAAATTGCTTGTTGCGGATGCTTTGGAATGTCTGCCGTTTCTTGGGTTTATTAATCTTACCCCTGTTCGAAGTCTTCTTCTGGTTATTTTTAATTTTAATACTAGATTTTTTTGGAAGTTCCAGACTAGATTTTTCAGGATCTGGCAATTCAATTATACGATCTGTAAAATCGTGCACAAAGATAGGTTCGTTAACATTTTCTTCAGGCAAGCATTCCTCTATTATTTGCTTGACGTGAGTATCGTTTGCTATTTCAGTGGTTACTTTAGCGTTGCTAACTATTATTTCATAAGACATACTTTCGGTCATTGTAGAATTATTGTTTTTGGTACCGTATTGAACATTTTTGTCAGGCATAACAGGTTCGTTGGCGTAGAGGCTTTTTAAAAGGCTAGGCATGGCTTCTAACTGGTCCTTCTCCATAACTAAGTTATTTATTTGTAAGTTTCCATTATGTGTCGTATTTGAAGTATCAGTTGCGCTTTTATAAAATGGTTTTGGATAGAATACAATATGGCGCTTTTTCTTTTTGGTGAGTGTGTCATTATTTGTGGTCTTCTTTGTAAGAGATTTGGCCGAAATCGTCACTAAATCAAAACTTGACGAATCCATAAATTTATTTGATCTGTCAATGGACAGGATTAAGTTTTTGTGTTTAATTTTTTTCATCTTGTACCATGAGCTGTTTTGCTCCTTCTTTTCTTCCAAGCCCCTTTTGTGGAAGCTTCTCGGTATACTCAAAGTAGATATTATTCTTATATCTTTGTAATGGAAAGGTGTGGTGGTGAGTGCTGAAGACCTCTTTTGGCTCATACCGCTTTCTCCTGCAGAAGATCCAACGTTTACGTAACGAGGTTTGCGCTTGCAGTATTGACAAGTGAGTGACCCGGTTGCAACCTTTTTATTTTTGACTTCTTGTTTGCCAGCCTCCTTATGTAAAATGTAAGTTGAACCTGAAGATGACGGATGATTATTTCTTGATTCTAACTTTTGAATCAAGGAATCTAGTACTGTATCTATTTTTTGTTTGGTGTCCTTATTCTGTATTAAATTTTTTTGTATCCATTGGTTGAGTAGATCTTTTAAGTTGTCTATCATAAGGGATGCGATGTCGAGAGGTGGATTGCTTTTATCAGTATCATTATCTCCACAAGCACTTGTGTCTGGGTACTCTTCTATAGTTTCACATTCAGTGTCAACTAGCGTGGAGAATCTAGACTTTGCTGAAATTGCCCCGAGCAAGCTATTCTTCTTTCTTCTGTAATACCTCCTCAGAATACAAATATCTGTTTCTACACTCAAATCTCTTTTGGCTTTCCCCCTATCCGTGTAATAGGTATGCTGATTCGTTTCCAAATTCTTCCTAATTTGCATTATACCGCTTCTTGAATATAATTGTGATGCGCCGGAAAATGTTCTTGAATGTGAAAACATTGTTGCGTTTGACTTTTTGAAGAGAACTTTGGTGTCTCCATCTTTATTATCGTTGGATCTCGATTCAGAATTTTTGCCCATTTCAAGAATCTTCTCTCTTTTTCTGTAAGCAAAAATACTTGTATTCTATTCATCTATATCATATTCTATAACTATTCATCTATGTCATATGGATCTCTTACTCTTCGCTCAGTATCGGATACTATTATTTTAATTGGACCACCCAGTTGTAGATTTGGTGTTAAAGTATAATCTTAACTTGTCTATTGTAAACTTATATTGAACTAAAATCACTGAGAAAGCGCGACAATTTTCTTTTAAATGAAATGAGAACTATTTAGTAAATGAAACGCTATCTAAAACGGAGTTAACGAATATATTTATGTTATTAAAAATCGTATAATGGGGTGTGACAAATAATTAATTAAGAATATTATCTAAAAAGTTTCATTAAACATTCTGCGTTGGAGAATACAGTATTTAAATGAACTTGAAAATAACCCCAATCAAGCCTCAAAAACTGATTGATGTTAGTAGTACGTTTTTAATACTAGGCAGCACATTTGAGCAGCGGGGTGATTGCGTAACGCACTATCAGTAGCAATGGGTTTCGTTTTGACAGTTCAACAACATTCATTGCGTTATTTACGTTGTTTAGCAGACACATTTTTCGAACATATGAAGCAAGGGATTTGCAATATCTTTCAAAATGATTCAGATTGAGATTGATAATGTATACAGAATCAGTGTGGGTCGCAACGCAACGCAACGCATTGATAAAACCCTCTAAGAGGGTTGGAGGGGTTTTTTTTTAAAGTGAATCGTTGCAGGCTACAGCCGGGCCGGCTCTCAGGCTATCGGGCTATTTTGCTGCGATGCACTGCGGCCCATAATCACCCCTAAGACACTTGAAAGTATTGACAAGGGGTGAAAGTCATGAACAAAGTTGCAAATAATACCATTTCAAATACTAACCGAATAGTCTACGAAGTCAAGTCATTTTCCATAAAAATAAAACTGTAGTACCTAAGATTTTCGTTGGTTCAAGTTTATTTGTAAATTACATAGGATCACTTAAGAAAATTTTGCATATTGACATCTCCAATGACTTAAGTATTCTTCTTTTTCATTTTAATGTATTCGTAAATATTTTTGTGTCGGTTAGATTTTAGTTTTACCTTTTTTTTGGTGCAACGAGGTTTTATATTTTTTTTTCCTACATAACATGCAACAACACCACGCCTGTATTTTCTGAAGGGTTCGGCAGAGGTGTACCTGTAATAGTGCACACACATTTGGCCAGTTATGTTTACATAATCAGCCTATAATGTTGCCACTGCTGGGACACAGGCCTCCTCACTGTGAGAGGGAGTGGGCCGTAATCCACCAGGTGGGCCCAGTGCGGGTTGGTAGATGTCTTCGAATTTTTGGTTCTAGGATATGCCGGTTTCCTCACGATGTTTTCCTTCACCGTTTTGAGAGCAGTGGTGATGAAATAATTTACACAAAGTAAAGCGCCTGTCTGGGTTCGAACCTATGACCTACAACTCGTAAGTCGCGGCTGCTACCACTGCGCCACCACTGCTCCTATTAAGTTATGTTTAAGTCCTATGTAATAAGGGACGAGTCTATTAAAAGTTCTCATTTTAATTCTATATGTTGATGTCAATAATGTTTATGTTGTTGTGTACCTATTTTATTTATAATTCAATAGTTTTAATAGTTTTTTGGTTGGCGCAGTGGTTAAGCGATTGACTGCTGCGCTGCGTGTCGCGCGTTCGATTCCCGCACGGTACAAATATTTGTATTACCTACAAGTAGTTGTTCCGGGTCTGGCTGTTTGTGTATGTGAGTTTAAATGTTTGTAAACGCATCCACGATACAGGAGAAATTCCTAGTGTGGGGCAACGTTTTTTTTAAAAAAAAAGGAAAAGCGGACCCTTATAAGATCACTTCGTTGCCCGTCTGTCTGTCCGTCCGTGTGTCAAGACCCTTTATCTCAGAAACGCGTGGAGTTATCAAGTTGAAATTAATTCCAAATACGCAATGCTGTAATCCCCTGAAGCAGCGAAAAAATGAAACTTCTAAGTCAACGCAATCAAAAGATACGGACGTTTATATTCCGTTTATGCCGCGTATTTTGACACTCGCAAGGGAATCAAAACCTATAGGGTACTTCCCATTGACCTAGAATCATGAAATTTAGCAAGAAGCAATATAATGTACCACAAGTAAAGGAAAAAAAACAGAAAACCGTAAATTTGTAGTTACATACCTACAAATTTGTACGGAACCCTCGGTGCGCGTGTCTGACTTGCACTTGACCGATTTTTTATCATTGTGCCTCTCAACCGAAGCACCTACCATCTAATCTCTTCACTACTCTTGGTTGACTGGTAGAGAATGTCTAAGGCATTAAGTCCGCCTTTGTACCTTTTTGCGTGTGAAAAGTTTAAATATATAAATAACACATTGCGCGACCAGGGAATCAAGCCCAGGACCTCATGCTCAGCAGTAGTGCTTGCGACGACTAGACCAACGAGGCAGTACATTTTTATTTTTGTACATCAGGTTGAAAACTCGATAATATTTGAAAATCTGACTCGAAGATTGAACCCTAGATCTAGGGAACAATGGCGAAATTATACACAAAACATATTCAAATGATACCTAAGATATTTCTCAGACCACGAATCTCCAAACGTAAGGTGGGACGCCCTCAGGCTAGGTGGAGCGACGATCTTCGCAGGATGGCTGGTAGCAGCTGGATGAGAGTTGCCGAAAATCGAGTTGAATGGCGTGCAATAGGAGAGGCCTATGTCCAGCAGTGGACTGCTATAGGCTGATGATGATGATTTTCCTGACCTGGAAATCGAACTCCGAACTCTACGTTTAGCAGTCGCTCGCTCTTGCATTCAACTAGACTTGACCAACGAAACAGTTAACTTAATCATGAAAATAATACTTCCACCAATGGGCCTAAGGTACTCGGAAAGGTGTCTTCTTCAGATATTAAACTTTATCTTAATTCGATTGAACTTTGTAAGTTACTGTGTTCCTTTGATATGCCGACAATTTTAACTGACGAGTTTAGGGAAACCAGGTAACTGACATTACATAATCAGCCTAAAATGTTCCCACTGCTGGGACACACGCCTCCTCTCTGTGAGAAGGAGTGGACCGTAATCCACCACGCGGACCCAGTGTGGGTTGGTAGATGTCACATGTCTTCGAATTTTTGATTCTAGGACATGCCGGTTTCCTCGCGATGTTTTCCTTTACCGTTTTGAGAGCAGTGGTGATGAAATAATTTACACAAAGTAAAGCGTCTGTCTGGGTTCGAACCTACAACAGTCGCAGCCATTTCCACTGGGCCACCACTGCATTTTTGCTACTAAATAAGTGGTGTTGTAACTTGGTCAAGTATTTTCGGTCAAGAGTGGTATTTAGTTAAATTGTTCGTAATTAAGTCTCCACGTGAAAGCAAACAACAAGTAGATACTTCAAGATTCATTGTTTGGAAACCGTAAATTGAAATTGTATAATTTAGGCATATTTTACTGAGAGCGGTTGTGGCCCAGTAGTAACGATAAAAACCTATACTTAAAATAACTTATTTTAAATATAAAAATAACTTATTTTAAGAATCGGTTTTTATCGTTATCGATGAGACACCTTTTTATTTATATCAAAACCCGGTTAAAACCCGAATAGAGGTCGTCTAAGAATTTTAAACGCACTTTTGCACCACCCTCCACAAAAATGTTTGAAATATGTTTGCAATAAACAATGCAATTTTAGATAGAAAGATTCTCTAGATACTCTTTATTATGTACATTATATAAATGACATATATAATTAATAATAATTATTTATAATTTAAAATTAGGTTATCTATACCATCCTTCACAGTCGGGTAAAACATCATCTGCCTAGCCTTTTCCCAACTAGGTTGGGGTCGGCTTCCAGTCTAACCGGATGCAGCTGAATACCAGTATTTTACATGGAGCGACTGCCTATCTGACCTCCACAACCCAGTTACTGGGTAATACGATACCCCTTGGTAAGATTGGTTGTCAGACTTTCGGGCTACTGACGACCCGTAACGACTGTCAAAGATCCACGAATGACAGCCGGGACCAACGGCTTAGTGTGCTTTCCAAGGCACGGAGGGGTCTTGATATGTGAAGATGGTCACCCATCCACGGACCAACCGAGGCAAGCGTAGCTTAACCTGATCGATCGACCCGTGCGGCGGTTATTACTTAGCCACAGTCGGGTAAAACACCTTCCAAAAATGTCACATCCCGCATGCTACAAAACACCAAACCAATAGTTAGCAGAGCCTTGATTAAATGGATCTTGAAGGTCCTTCACTGGTCCATAAACAATGTCTAGAGAACCAACTTGATTGGGGGAGACATAATTACATTGAATGTTTTAAACTTTAACAACGCTGGTTAATTATAATTTTGGGTAACTTTTACATTGTTGGTCGAGATTCAACGGAAATAATGGATTTGGGTTTTGAAAGACCCGTGACTATACCCTGTCAATTAGATGAACCGTTTTTTGACAGCTGTCTAAGGGCCGATTTTTTTATCCGTTGTTAAGCTCTACCAATTAATAAAAATAGTAATTAATGGTTATTTTTTTTGCAAAATGTGTTTTTCGTCAATTTTTAGTTTATCTAATGGTTATTTTTTTAACTAATAGTTAATTATTTGACCATTAGCTATGATATTATATCATTAGATAAACTAAAAATTGATCAAAAAACAATAATATTTTACCATTAATTACTACTATCTGTACAAATTGGTTTAGTTTAACTACGGATCAATAAACCGGCCCCAAGAACGTAATTTTTCCAGATTACGATAAAGTTAACTTTAAAATGCGTAATAAAGTAAATATATGTAGCGGTATCTACAACGCCACATGCGAACAACGCGTCGTACTGACGTCACGCAAATCCTGCATCTCGCAAGCAGAGTTTACCGCGCAAATAGCATAGATACAATTTCCCAAAATCAATTGATGGGCAATTGCCCGCCAGACACAACACCCGTCTGGTCGGAGGATCCTCCCTTTTCTCTGGAGGATGAGTGAACTTTACACCCTGTTTCTCATACCTCTAAATATACATATAAACTGCCTTATCTTCTTGAATTATCTTATTTATGGCTTCTTACAGACATTATAATACCGTACGTGTATCAATCAATGTATTGTGTGTTGCTGCAATCACTAGTTTCATCTGTCAAATGCGGTTTCCCTATTGGACAGGGTATAAGATGTGATGGCCTTACGATAACCCTGTGTCCAAAGGAGTTAGTCGCGCGAATTCGCGATCATCGCGTTTATTGCCGTTGATGTCCGTCATGTGATCGCGTGACGATCGCTTTGGTTACAATGCGGCCTATTTGAGAATAGTGTATCCTACTAATATTATAGCCCCTGTCTGGAGTCTTTGAGTTTACTTAAGGCAACCACAGGATAGTCCGGTTAAGTAGTCACGACCTCTCAAGGTCAACTACGAGATGCCATATATAAAAACAAAAACAAAACTAATATTATAAACGCGAAAGTTTGTGAGGATGGATGGATGTTTGTTAGTCGACAGTTGAAAATCGATAGTATTGAAGTACTTAATGTTTAATAGTTTTTATTAGGGTTCCGTACCTCAAAAGGAAAAGACGGAACCCATATAGGTCGTACATTTTGACCAAGATGACTGTGACTGTTGTTAAATTGGCAGGATGGCAGCCTCCCTAGACAAAATCTCTAGTTATGCCAATGGGCACATGTCTTAGTCGCAGCACGAACTAAGTAAAATTTAAACATGAAAGAAAAATGTCCTACGACCATCGAAAATTTATTAGCAACACAAAACCAGACGTTGATACATCTTTTCACGCTGTAAACGCTATTGGTCACCTTCTCCACATCTGAGGGTCCTCGTATAAGACGATAAATCATGGAACGAATGTCAAATAGAGCTATATCTCACCACCAACTGACGGGTTTGCCGATAGGGGCAAGGATTGGGAGAAAATGTCGATGTGGCATTTGGGAAATTCATGTTTTATGTCCATTAGGTAAACCGTTTTTTGACAGATGTAATACGCATAAAAATTATATTGTTTTTGTCAAAACTGATATACGTACGGTATTATAATGTCTGTAAGAGGTCTCAAATAAGATACGTCAATAAGATAAGGCAGTTTATATATTTATTTTATTACACATTTTAAAGTTAACTTTTACGTAATCTGGAATGGATCCGTTCTAAGGCAGCTGTCAAAAAACGGTTAACCTACTGGAAAGGGTATAGTGGATGTGACCTCTAGTAAAGAAAAGTTGTTCAGCCACTCGATTCTGTAAAAATCTCACCGTGAAAACTCAATTGAAGTGAGCTTGATGTGAGCTGTCAGTAGTGTCAATCCCTAGCATTAGTTGGAATGACAGCTCACTCCACGCTCACTTCACCTAAGTTTTCACGGTGAGATGGTTACAGAATCGCACTGCAGTAATTGAGTTTTATTTACAAGTTCATTACCGTTGGGTTAGTACCGATCCTTTCAATTAATGTTTCTTCCCAAAATTTCTTATCGTACAGAGAATGATAAAGTACTGATCAACACACTAGATAGCTGGGAGCGATTTCAGTTTTTTTTGGCTTTCGGCGCCACTGGGATTCGATGTATTTTTTTTCTTTCTGTAAATTCTCTCCCCCATGGAGATGGTGCCTTAACGAGTGGCAGGCGTCAGCGGTAGAGGCCACTGTAGCCGCCGACGCGACGACTTGTATCGACGACTGCAGTGGCCTTTTCCGTTGACACGTGCCGCTCGCGTGTATGCACTCTTACTGTAAACACTCCTAACCAAAGCGATCGATCGCGCGACTACGCGATCGGCGCGTTCAATTGTCAGTATTGTCACTCGCGTTCATCAGTGCGATTCTGTATCCATATTACCGTGAAAACTTAGGTGAAGTGAGCGTGGAGTGAGCTGTCATTCCAACTAATGCTAGGGATTGACACTATTGACAGCTCACTTCACCTAACTTTTCACGGTGAGATTTTTACAGAATCGATCGGAAGGTTCGCCGAACAAAAAAACGCAACAATCGCGTGTGCGCGCGACTTTCGCTTTGTTTAGGACACGCCGACATGGCCCAAGGTAGTAATTTAACTTTTTTTTTATTATGTAAAACCTAATTAATTAACAAAAATAACAAACCTATATCCTAACTTAACTAAAAAGAAGAGTAAAAGAACACTATCTGTCCACTTCATCATAGTTGTGTATGTATTTATTATTTTGAGTATGATATAATTATTATCATTCTAGTGATATTCTCGTAATTTTTGTTTAATTTTTAAGTGAATTGTGTTTGATTGTGTATATTATTTTTTGTCTCCTTTACTATTTCACACGCTGTCTACATCTCTGTATCGATTGCCCTGTCTCGGGTGTGCTGGAAGAGATTTCTTGTGAAATAAGCATCACCTCTGTACCTATTTTTCCTGTTCTGTTTTTCATGTCTGTTTATATATGTGTGTACATAAATGGTAAATAAATAAATAAAACTATTCACAAACTAAAATATAGCATCGAAAAATTCATCCACATCGCTATCGACTGGTAATGTACCCAAGAGACTGGCGGCATTGCCTCGTTTTATGGCAATGCTTAGCCTCTGGCCAAGGTAAAACCCATGCCCTTGAGTCATGGGAAGTGTCAACCAGCCATTTTGAAATTTCCTTAAAAAGAAAGAAACTTAACTTAGAAAGTTCAAAAAAAAAAAATGAAGCAGTCACACACTCGCTATATACGCTCGAACCCGCGATTCCGTTTCCTTGAGCTTTCTGTCTCTAACTATTACAAAACTTTAATGTTTTTGTTCATTTTCACCTCCTCCATTTTTCGTACATCCATGCCCGATGTGTAGTTGCCAAGAATACGGCAATGTGGACGATGCGAAAATTCAATTTTATATTTTGTTTTTAAGGTGAAAAAACAAACATTCGAGTTTAGTATTTCAAGTAGCTACCTTCAATGCAGTGCAACATTGCTGTTGTAACAACACATTTTAGCTGTGAAATGCCTGTGCTTGTATTAACAGAACCTGTGTTGAGTCCAGTATGGAATATTTTTTGTTTTTATAGAGTACACCAGAAAGGTGTGACCAGATAGAACTGCATTCTCCAAAGGAACGAAGTCGCAATCGCGAAAAAAAAAAATTCAGCCGTCCCATACATTTTTGACCGAGTAGGTATTGCAGTTTTGTTGTATGTATATAGTACACATAATTATATGGGTACGTATTGCAATATCTAAAATTAAAAGGACTAACGAAAAATAACCTACGTTCAAAATCCCTAAAATCTAAATACCTAATGATTGTTTCACTTATATTCAAAATACCGAAAGCTTACAATGTCAAATGGATATGTTAGTGAAGTTCATAAAGCTAAAACTTGAAATTCCTATGTATAAAGTTCCTTAAATTAGTTTACCTCACCGTTATATGTTTCTGTACCCGCATGCGTAACACGCATGTATCTTTTTTAAATCGAAACAGCTAGGTTAGGTTAGGTTAGAACTGTGACCACACAACGCACGAGCCGAGCGAGCGAAGCGAGCTGTGCCGCGGCAGCGGCCGGCGAGTGCCAGAAACATATTTTTGAATGATAGATATTTAGTCCAATCAGTGTTTTAAACTTAGGTAATTCGTAGGTAGGTGTTAGTTGCTTAGGTATTTAAAAACATTAGGTATTTAGATAGTCAGCGGGATTGTCCGAAAGGGTTACCGCTACCCCGGAACATAAAGGGCGAAGGAAGGAACATGGGTGGGTTTTAGTCAGTAAGAGTCTGACACTCCCTTCCGCTCCACCCAGAGCGGGAGGGGTCATTTGATGATTTCCCATCCGGAAAAAAAAAAAAAGGTATTTAGATAATTTTAGATATTACAATACGTACCCATATATAACAAAACCTATATTATCGAGTTGAATGGCGTGCAATAGGAGAGGCCTATGTCCAACAGTGGACTGCTATGGGCTGACTATGATGATGGTGATATAGGTACAGCTTGATCAGCCTATAACGTCCCGCCTGCTGGGTCACTACAGGCCTCCTCTCTGTAAGAGAGCGTGGGCCATAATCTACCACGCGGGACCAGTGTGGGTTGGTAGATGTCACATGTCTTCGAATTTTTGGTTCTAGGATATGCCGGTTTCCTAACGACGTTTTCCTTCACCGTTTTGAGAGGAGTGGGGATGAAATAAATTACATAAAGTAAAGCGCCTGCCTGGGTTCGAACTCACGGCCTACAACTTGTAAGTCGGGGCTGCTACTACTGGGCCACCACTGCTGAAGTATATATATGGGTTCGTCCTCTTGGCAGGCAATAATTTCATACTAGTTCTTCGTATTTTAATAATAATAATAATACAATAATAATAATTGTTTATTATCAGAAAGGTGGGTACAAAAATCATCTATCATATTCAAAGAAAAAAAAAAAAACAGTATAAAAAGTTTGACTTTTAAAGGATAGAGTAAACGATGATGTCCGTGCTCATGTAAACTGTGTGATGGACATCAGCGCCTTCCTATTACAGATTTAAACAACAAAAAATTAACTTTATTTGCATTATAACAATATAAAAACTACAAGATTTTGATACAAAATGTTGATTTAAAAATCAGTAGAATATAAATTTAACATAATAAAAATAGCACAATAATAATTACATTTTAGATTATATTTAGGTCCATGCTGTGAAACCCTAGTCTTTTTGTTACAAACAGTGTTACCAGTTAAAATAAAAGACGTAAAATACTGTTTTTGTTCGTTCAGCAGCAGGTTCTGCAATAAATTAAAAACATAATTTTTATTGTGGCAACCCTAAAGTCCAGCGACAGAAATAAATGGGAAAACTTTGCCCGGGCGTTTCCTTTATTATTTAATTTTATATTGGGTACCTTTATTTTAACTTCACTTTAGGTTTTGGGTATGTAACGGCAAGCCGGTAAAAATCTATATGTACTTATTGACCCGAGGGGTAATTGCGTAACAAACTTTCTTTTTTTTTTTCTTGGTCGGAAATCATCATATGACTTTTCCCGCTCTAGGTGGAGCGGGAGGGCGTCTCAGACTTTTTCTGACTAAAACCCACCCGTGTTCCTTCAGTTGCCTACGCCAGGGGCCACGGTATCTCTTTCGAACAGCCCGCGGCCCTGGCAGATTGCGTAACACACTTACAGTAGGAATGGCTTTCATTTTGACAGTTCCACAACATTCATTGCGTTATTTACGTTGTTGAGCAGACATGTGAACATGAAGCAATGGATTAGCAATATCTTTCAAAATGATACAGATTGTGATTGATAGTCACCATCTGCCTAGCCTCTTCCCAACTATGTTGGGGTTGGCTTCCAGTCCAACCGGATGCAGCTGAATACCAGTATTTTACATGGAGCGACTGCCTATCTGACCTCTACAACCCAGTTACTGGGTAATAAGATACCCCTTGGTAAGACTGGTTGTCAGATTTTCGGGCTTCTGACGACCCGTAACGACTGTCAAAGATCCACGAATGACAGCCGGGAACAACGTCTTAGCGTGTTTTCCGAGACACGAAGGGGTCTTGGTATGTAAAAATGGTCGCCCATCCACGGACCAACCGCAGCAAGCGTACACTGTACATGTACTTACCTATTGACCCGTTTTTGGGTGACAAATAGAAATCATTTATAATGTAGGCTAAGATGGAACTTTTATAAATAGTTCCGATCCATTATACCTTACGCAAAATTTTCAATATTTTAATTCATGTTAGCATAATCGAGCATAATACGTCTAGATACTGTTCCCACTGCTGGGACACAGGCCTCCTCTCAGTGAGAGGGAGGTCATAATCCACCACACGGGCCCAGTGAGGGTTTGTGAATGTCACATGTCTTCGAATTTTTGGTTCTAGGACATGCCGGTTTCGTCACGATGTTTTCCTTCACCGTTTTGGGACCAGTGGTGATTAAATTAAAGAACCTGTCTGGTTTCGCATCTACGACCTACAACTCGGAAGTCGTTTTCGTCACTTTGTTTATTTTTGCTTCTAGTATTTTCAGGGTTGCTCTGACATAACCCTTCTTGCTCCAGACAAAGGTAATGGAGGCCTTTATCAAGGCAATGTCAAATTAAAATAGCTAGTGAAACTCTGAAGACGAGATTGGTATCGATATGTAAACACAATAAAACAAAAGAAACCAGATTTTCTCAACTCATACTTCAAGGTAACAAAACTACCAGCGGTCGTCGACCCCAAAAAAAAAACATCAAATATTTTCAAAGTATTTATTAGTGCAATTTTTGGTGATATACAGGTCTTACAGAAATTTTATAGAAACTCAAAAATCTACCCTTTATCTGTCCTACACTATTAATTTAACAATATTAGAAATTAAATTAAGCATTATATTCGATACAATTCAAATAAATTAAAAGTCTTCAAATAGGAATATTACATTGTAAATCATTAATACAGGATCAGTCACAAGAAATTTTTTCAGCAAGAAATTAGTTAATGATATAGAAGCATTTGTCTATTAAAACATTATTTAGGGTGCGTTTAAATTGAGTCAAGTTTAAATTTAAATTTTATTTTTATATTTTATCAGGTTTAGATATCGCACCTGCAGACTTTCGCTTGGTTAATTCTATATGATCCTGTATACATACACAGGAAAGCGCAGAGAAAGCAGAAAGCGGTGGCGAGATTTATTTATTTATTAAATAAAACAATATACAACAATACAAAACTAAAATACAACAATACAAACTCAACAATAACAACAATACAATACAATACAATATATATTTATTATTTTATAATATATTTTTTTTAAATTTAATAATAAAATTGTAGAATAAAGTTTTTTGTATGTTCGTTTGATTATATTGTGTGTTTTATCTATGGGTCATAGTTGTCTGAAATAAAGTGATTATTATTATTAGTTATTTATTGAGTATCTCCAGCAAAGGATACACCTATATAATAGAAATTTACAATAATAAAAAAGGTTCTTTTACGTGTGCTCCTTCAATTACAGAAGACCACAGCATGCACATATAACTAGGTGTAAACACGATAAAAATAGAGAAAATAAATTATGAATGATGAATACAAATTATAAAATTAGAAGATAAAATTAACATATTAAGATTGAGCATTCATATTACAAATGGAGTAGCCAGGCAAAAAAATAAAAATTGAGAAAAAATATTGAATAAATTTGTGGGAAATAATAATTATTAAAGATTAACATGTCAAGATTGAGCATTAATATTACAATTGTTTAGTTTAATAATAATTGTAGTATACTACATAGTTACATACTTAGTTATTTTGCGGTGGCTATATTCTTTTTGTATTTTGAATTGGGCAGGGTTATGTCCAGACGGGCAATTCTCCTAATTTTAAGAACGTTCACAGTCTGATCTCAGTCTCAATCTGTCAAAAATACGTCTAATTTCCCTACATTTTGACAAATTTTTGACATTTGTTTGTCGCCGAGATGAGACTGCGACTAGATTTTGAATGTTTTAAATTACGAGAATTGGCCTTCTGGTCACAACGCTATGACAACTCATTGTATTGCCTGCAGAGTCTCGGGAGAGCGGCGAAACGTCCCAGATTAGTTTTAGATCCTGAGAAGCAAAATAAGTTGTAGCTACATTTCCGCGAGATGACCTGGACGCGTAACGCGAGGGTTGGTTCGATGTGGCGCGGGGAAAGAGTTCCTGGAAGGACTTGGGGGAAGCCTTTGCCGAGCAGGGGCCAGTATAGGCCGAACAAAAAACATAAATAAAAAAACGGGGGTTATAGCTTAGTGTTGGATACTTCCACTCGGCCCAGGAACGTGGGGGGCGCGGTCACTATAAAACTACCGCAGGTGGCGGGCCAACGGGACTTTTTCGTTTGAACCTATCTTCTAGTTCTCTTTGGTTTTGAACTACGTGGCGTACAGAAGCGCTGTCCGCCGGTCGTTCGGTGTAATCTGCTAAATCTGGTATCTCTGTATCTCATTAATCTCTTGTGATAGACATTGATGTCTATCACAAGAGATAGATAGTGATGATTGTAATTTTGTTAAGTTTGACAATTATTTTTATAGAATTCATATGATTAGTTTTTAGGTTAATAAAATAATGTTTTTCTTTTAATTGTGATTTCACTTCTGTCCTAACATTAGTTTAATTTTGATTCTGGGCTTTTAGGGCTGCTGTGACACAACCCTACTTGCTCCAGACAAAGGTACGAGTATTGTAGCCCTACAGTATGATCCAAATCAAAACGATGTTTAAACAACAGATTTAATTTATTAAGCGAGGGATTCTCTCTTAATAAATTACTGGCGCTCACTTAATTACACGTGGTTGGGAAACTTTGCTAATGTAAGCAAGCTTTAATATTGATGTGTTTTGATATTCCTGACACGTGTACTATACACGTGTCTCAAATTAGATTTAGGTACATCATTATTTGTGCTTTCAATTTCACGCAAACGAAGTCTATATATAGCCTTCCTCAAAAAATGGGCTATCAAATACTGGTACTTTCCAAGGTTAGCGCGTTCAACAAACAAACTCTTTAGCTTTATTATTAGTACATTCTAACTAATCCTATTATTCCTCGGTCGGTCGGTCGATCGGTTAATAACTTTGGAACAAATTAAATTACACTTTTTAATACAATTCACATCTGGCTATAATCAAAATATTGCACCCTTATGGTAATGATAAGCTCTATTGACAGTTAGCGGGATTGTCCGAAAGGGTTACCGCTACCCCGGAACATAAAGGGCAAAGGAAGGAACATGGGTGGGTTTTAGTCAGTAAGAGTCTGACACTCCCTTCCGCTCCACCCAGAGCGGGAGGGGTCATTTGATGATTTCCCATCCGGAAATAAAAAATCCTATTATTCCTACTTTCCTTTCCTACTATATTATATATTATAATATTATAAACGCGATAGTTTTTATGGATGGATGGATGTTTGTTACTCTTTCACACCAAAACTACTGAAGGGATTGGGATAAAATTTGGCACACAGATAGTTTATAACCAGGATTAACACATAGGATACTTTTTATCCCGATATATCCACGGGATCGAAACTTATGCGGGTGAAACCGCGGGGCGCTGCTAGCATTTTATAAAAAAACCCCTCTGTGGCTATTGCGGTGATTTGTGATAAAGATAGAACAATGTTGGGGACATTTTTATCCCGATGTTCCCACGGGATCGAAACTTACGCGGGTGAAACCGCGAGTAATCTAGTATATAAATATATTAGTATAGATTTGTATGTAAAAATCACGCTTTATCCGCGATCCGTCGCATGGCGTGTGGGACCCGTCGTGGGTACAAAAAAAGAAAATACCAATAAAGGTTTAAGGCAGGCCATAAAAACATTATCACCAATCCAATAACGTTGACTTAGTATCCAAACTCAATAAAACCTAGGCTACACGAGCAATATCAACAACAATTAATCTTCCGGAGACGTGAACAATCAATATAACAAAGAACGCGCGGTAAAGAAATATAGTCGTACGCACTTTCGAATCCATAAATTACGAGGTTATGTACACTGCGTACGATTGTGTATACTAGGCTTTATGAAAGTCCTAATTG
Source organism: Apamea monoglypha (assembly GCA_911387795.2). NCBI lineage: Eukaryota > Metazoa > Arthropoda > Insecta > Lepidoptera > Noctuidae > Apamea > Apamea monoglypha. The sequence continues at coordinate 9,598,061 of OU426940.1, read as the reverse complement.
TAATTTGGGTCAATTAAATACTTTATACTATCATCATCAGCCTATAGCAGTCCACTGCTGGACATACGCCTCTCCTATTGCACGCCATTCAACTCGATTTTCGGCAACTCTCATCCAGCTGCTACCAGCCATCCTGCGAAGATCGTCGCTCCACCTAGCCTGGGGGCGCTCCACCTTACGTTCACCGATTCGCGGTCTCCACTCAAGAACACCCCAACGGTCATCGGTTCTGCGGCTAATATGGCCGGCCCATTGCCACTTCAGTTTGCTTATTCTGTGAGCTATGTTGACAACGATGATCCACGATGAATAGAAGCCTAAGAAGTCTTCCTCTTCTTTCCTCACACAGTCCATCCTTCGTTTCTTTGATCTTCTCCTACTCTTATAGTCATTCACATTCTACTCCAAACTTTTCTCACGCATATTTTGTAAATAAAGACTGAATTAAAGAGGATTGAAGATTTTTATATGGAGCCTGGCATACCTACTGTCGCGCCATTTTGATTATTTTCCAAAATGACGGCCATGCTTGTAGCATATACATATAAATCGATAGCTGACATCAATACAAGCATAAAATATTACAGGACCAAACCCGCGTACATCTTGCTGCATAGATGATTGAAATAATTACTCTGAATGTTAAAATTATTTCATCAAATTTTTTTGAGTTTGCTTAATATTCAAAAAATATGGATGTCACGTGATCAACTTTGAACGTTAATATCTCGGAAACGTGAAGCTTTACGGGTTTTGGTCCTATTGTGTTTTCTGTTTGCATTGATGACAGCTATCGATTTATGTAGGCTTCGTGTGTGGAAGCCATCTTGAAAAAAAAAAAAAACCAAATTGGCACGGCAGTAGGTATGTATCCAGTATTTCTTACTATAGATCGATACAGGGCTGGAATCCAGTAGTACTGGATCGCAATTAGAATTGACTCATAAGAATTTTGATAACACGTGAACGCTCGCAGTGTAGACTCGACATAAAAGAAACTTTACACAATGTAAAGCTACATGATTTTACATAGTAACGCTAACAATATGGTAACCAACGATTAATCACGGAGTTGTTGAGCAACAAATATACTGTCAGAACAGTGTATACGCCCGTTTAACAGTTAATTATGACGAAGCCGAATTTCGTAACCTTTTTAACCCGTAATTTAACGTGTGTAAAACTGTTGGTAAATTTTTAGGGTAAGCTTGGCAAACAAAATCATTTATCATTTACCAAAAATATATATAAAAAGATCCGTTATCTTTTTATATATATTTTTGGTAAATGATAAATGATTTTGTTTCTGAAAGTAGGTTTACACAAACACTTTTACACGTCAATCATATTTTAAAAACTAGATGAGGTCGGCAATTCCTATCTGACTAGTCTGAGAAGAAAGGCCGAAACAAACTCAGAGGTCACAGTCTCTTTTAAAGTCCAAACATAATGAAGATCATGTAGATCGATGTCTGAGATGGTCTTTTGAGGAAAGAACCACACAGATTGAGTGGACCTGTCCAGCTAGTGCACGCATTTGTCAGAAATCGTGCAGCTCAACTCTACGATTCAACGAACAATACCAAAGAAACGGACCACGACAAAAACAAAAAGAACAGAGAAAAAAAAAAACAATAAATAAATAAAATGTCAAAAAACAATATGTAAAAATTGAAAGCAGCTCAATCCCAAGCCTTTTTGTCCTCGATATAATCTTTAACGGTTTAAAAGGCTTTCTGGCACAACTTACGTTTAATGAATGATTTCAATTTATTAAGGCTTAAGGCAATTAAGACAGTTTAGTATACTCAGCCTATAATGTTCCCACTGTTGGGACACGGACCTCCTCTCTGTGAGGGAGTGGGCCATAATCCACCAAGGGGCCCAGCGTGGGTTGGTAAATGTCACATGTCTTCGAATTTTTTTATTCTAGCTAGACCATGCCGGTTTCCTCACGATGTTTTACGAGTACTTCACCGTATGGAGAGCAGTGATGAAATAAAGTTATGTGCCTGGATGCATAGTCCAGTACTAAAAATGGTGAATTTCAGAGAATTTACAGTACCATGGTGAAAATATTCACCCGAACCCATATCGTTCTATAGACCAAAAAAGAATCTAACCTACGGATTCGAATGTCACAAATTTTGGGCAAAAACTAACAAAAATTCGGACATGCGAATTTGAAAATATTTCGTCGGGCAGGACTCTAAAAAAAGTAATATGTACGGCGGGACCTGGGCTATACGAGTCAGTTAGAATCCAGCACGACCTGCACGACTGAATGTATCCACGTATTTGTGTTGAAACGTGAGCCAGCTTTTGTCAATTCAGTTCTCAATACTCCTCTCAAAAAAAACGAAGTAGTAAAAGTCTGTTAATACAATTCAAATTTCAACTCTTTATTAGTGGTTGTAATGGCAGTCGTAACATTTAGTTTTAATATTTTATTATTTACTTATTGATAAAAAAAAAAACTGCTGGGCTGAAGTGCTGGAGAGGGCCGGAGACGTTTCATGATTGCACCCGGAGCGATGGGCAAAGATCGTCAGTCACTGGACGCCTGACGGAGGACATCGCAGTCGAGGTCGACCTCGAAGGTGGTGCTACGATGTGGTAATAATTGCAAGGTCAATATGGCCAGAGATCCCACAAGACAGGGAGGTTTGGAAGAGGCAAGGGGAGCCCTTTGCCCAGCAGTGAGACACAATGCAGGCTAACAAAAAAAAAACCGAGTGTGCTTATGACCACACGACTGAAGTGAAACTTCTTTCTCAAAATATTAATTCATTAAATTGTTCAAAAGGAAATAGAATTACGAAAAATAACCAAAGAATCACTGTTCGCGTAACGCTAGTAAACTCGCAAACGAACTACTGACTGAGATATGTACATATTTCACTTACTAGCTGTAAGAGAAAGAGAGAAAGAAAATGTGCGCGTGAACTGCTCTATCTTGCTCCTACACTGTGATACAGACAATAGGCCTGCAATGTGCTTAGATATACGGAACATATTTGGCTATGAGTGGAAGAGAGAAAGAAAATGTGCGCGTGCACTGCCTTCTCTTGCTTATATCCCTCACTCAACTCCCGTTCGCCTCGCCCGATCACACTTTTCGTAACGCTTACGTCATGCGTTCGCCAGCTTACTCCCCAAGTCAAGCGTGCGTAAAGAAGTTTCACTTCACAAAACTTTTTGATAGATTCTTTAATATTTTGTAAAAGAGTAAATCCTCCCATACTTAACACTGTAAATTGAAAACGTTGTAAAAGTAAATTATGTTTAAAAGAGTAATCGTGGAGCGTGGCCGGCTCGTTTCGACGACAACTATTGGAACCGTGCACCTAGCTTCTGACGTTTCAAATGTGCCCATGCAGGTTTATGTGAAAAAAAATTTTTTTTTTGGGTTCCATAGATAAAAAAAATATATAATGGACGTTAAGGCTGAAACCTGCACCCCAATTGCGTAACACAGTATCAATCTCAATCTGAATCATTTTGAAGGATGTTGCTAATCCATTACTTCATATGTTCGAAAAATGTGTCTGCTCAGCAACGTAAATAACGCAATGAATGCTGTTGAACTGTCAAAATGAAACCCATACTCATAGTGTGTTATGCAACTACCCCGCTGTACAGACGCCAGCAAATCAAGTTACTACAATCTTTCAAATTTCTTTTATAGATTTTCAACTTTTTCGCTAAATCATTAAGGTTCAGGGTTGATTGGGAAAATTTGACAGTTTCGGGTAGCTTGACTTGCTGGCGCCTGTACAATGTACAATTCTTCTTGTTCATCTCTGTTACATTTTTCCGAGAAAAAAGGCCAGATCATCATCTGCCTAGCCTTTTCCCAACCATGTTGAGGTCGGCTTCTAGTCTAACCGGATACAGCTGAAAACCAGCATTTTACATGGAGCGACTGCCTATCTGACCTCCACAACCCAGTTACTGGGTAATACGATACCCCTTGGCAGACTGATTGACAGACTTTCGGGCTTCTGACGACCCGTAACGACTGTCATAGATCCTTGAATGACAGCCGGGACCAACGGCTTAACGTGCTTTCCGAGGCACGGAGGGGTCTTGGTATGTAAAGATGGTCACCCATCCACGGACCAACCGCGGCAAGCGTAGCTTAACCTGATGGATTGACCCGTGCGGCTGTTATTACTTAGCCACAAGCCCCCCAGAAAAAAGGCCAGATGTTCAGTTATATTGCGATATTTTCCGCTCATTCCCTTCGATCTGAAACCTACAATCTTTCCATACACTGGGTTAACATGCACGGACGTGGAGGGAACTATCATTAATTGGCTAGATTACTTTAAGACGAATCTCAGAGGATGCGGGAGGGATCCATAATCGATTATCTTGACAGTCACAGAAAACCTATCGGTTGCTTCCAACTTGCTGGGTCAGAAAGATAACGTTTTGTTAAGCTTAATTGTTTCTTTTGTCGTTAATTAAATGGCTATGAACAATAGGACGGGATCCTTGCGAAGGCCGCAGGAATCCGTTGGATGCGAGAATCAAAATGTTCGTCAATTTGGCGACGCTTATGGGAGGCCTTGGTCCAGTAGTGGACGATATTCGGTTGAAATGATGATGAACAGACTGTACCTACTAATAGTTAAAATTATAAATCTGCCAAACCTTTTCTCAACTATGTTGGTTGTAAATGTGTCGGTTTCCAGTAGGGCATGCAAAACCGGTTTTCCGGTTTTGCGCAAAACCAGAAATCGGCCAAAATTTAACGATTTTTGAAAACCGGTTTTGAGAGCCAAAACCGGAGCTCAGCTCCGGTTTTCCCATTATTGAGTAACAATTAACATTTTGATTTTTATCAACATTTATCAAATGTATCCGAACCGAACACAGCCTGCATCCACCCACTTACACGCCTCCCTCCACTACCCCCGCACCCCGCACCCGTAACCCGCCAGCCTGCGCCTGCGTTGTTGCAGTAATACCCTTACCGGGAGTGCAAGTGCGTGTCCTGTTCTGTCGCTGTTCTGTCCTTGTGCCGACGTGATGCTACGCTGCATACAGCTGACACAACATTAAAATTTATGTTTAAGAAGCTTGACGAACAAAACAGCGTTTTGAGTCTCAAGCTAGCGACTAATTTGAGAAGTTGCATAAAGCAAAGACGTCTCCTTCTAGCAGGTGTTTTACACTATTTACATGATTGGGAAGACTTCTCCGCCCAAGATGATGATGACACATTTCCCAAACCCAATGGTGCTGAAATAGCTGAAACTATTATCAACTTGTTGCAGCAGCTAAAATATAAACCCGAGGACACAGACACCATCACCGCAGTTCGCCTTCTCACCGAGCAGTCCATACCTTCGCAATCGTCATCATTTGACGCTGAAGAGCTAACTCTTCAAGAGCAGCTAGAGAAGGAATTACACAAATGCAAGAGAAAGAGAACCCCCAAAAATCGGTCAGATTTCGACCTGGCTGGGTTCGTAAAAGTAGAGCAAGCCATGTATGAAAGCGGAGGGCATCGGGGTGTGTATCTCACCGAAGCTTAAAATTATTTATTATGTGTTCTACCAACAAGTGTTGAGAGTGAAAGGGTGTTTTCGAGTGCTGGGTATTTCTGTAACAAAATAAGTTCGCTGTCTGATCGAATGTTGGATGCACTTATATTCTTGAGATCACATTATCAAGAACAGCGATCTCTTGAAAACAAGTGATTTATGCTTTATTTAAATTAGTATACATAGTTGATTATTGATCTCTTTTTTAGTGCAATATGAATCATATTATAATAATGTTATTTTGTAGTTCGTCTTCAAAGTTACAAAAATGTTGATTTTTTTGGTAATTGTGCGTGGCTGTGTTTAATATTTGAAGATGCTGATTGTGTTTTCTATGTTTAAAATATATTATTTTTGATAGCAGACTTAATAGGTACCAAAGATACCAAAAACTTACTTGTTGTTGATTTGATCTCAGTTAATTAATCTTTATACTATTATAAGTTCATTGTTATCTGTACAATTATTATGGTTTGGATTAAAAAGAAATGTATCATACAATTTGTTTTATTTGTAGACTTAGTGGGTATTTAAAAAAAATGGTGTTTCTTTTTAAATTATACTACATTCGATTTTTTTTGCTAAAACCGGACCTAGCTCCGGTTTTCGGTTTTGGTCCCAAAAAAACGATGTTCAAAACCGGTTTTGATGACTTTCCGGTTTTGCATGCCCTAGTTTCCAGTCTAACCGGTTGCAGCTGAATACCAGTATTTTACATGGAGCGACTGCCTATCTGATTTCCACAACCCAGTTACTCAGTAATACCCCTTGGTAAGGCTGGTTGTCAAATTTTCGGGCTTCGACTACCCGTTGACTGTCAAAGTCGAGCTAGTTTAAAGCTGCATGAATATAGGCCTTCGGCGACTGATATTAGATGACATTGCTTCGCAAAATGGGTGGCCTATATGGGGCTGAAAGTGCACAACATGGGAAGGCCTTCCACAAGGTAGGCCGATGAGTTGGTAAAGATCCCCGAAAGCTGCTCGTCGTGAAAAAATAGGCCCAATCTTTGTGTTGTGTTGTGTGTTGTGTGTGTGTGTGTGCTTAGAGGAGGTCTATCTTCAGTATTGGATGCCATTTGGCCAAAACGATTATGATCGATGATACGATCCGGACGAAGCGTTTCGCCTCGTCGTTTATACCGCGAACATCGAAGGACTGGAACAATTTGCCTGCAGCGGTTTTCCCGTCCGATTATAATTTAAGTGTCTTCAAGGCTAGAGTGAATAGGCTCATAATAAATTAACGCGCTTTACCATCAACGATTGCATCACTGCATTCCATCAGGCGGGATCGCAGTCAAGCAATAGTTTATATCATTAAAAAAAAAAAAACTATATTTTTCTTTCTGTATACGTTTGATTGCCAGTAACTCCCTGTTAAAGATATATTGAGAACAAAGCAAGCAATACTTGTAATATTATACATTTAGGCACTTTTCACCAAAAATCACTAAATGCGCGAAACATTTAAAACCGAAATCTTGCCGGGTTGATGGCAATATGGATTTAAATGTAAATGCTAGTCGGCACAAGTGTACGCGCACCGCGTTACGCAGCCATTAATACCGGCCTGGTATCACCACTTGTTACCATTAACAGCAGTACGTTTGTCAAGTGTTGAGGTGATTACTATTCTCTAGTCACGTCTGTTCTAAGTTATACAACATGTCCCTGAATTAATGCACACTACCAAACGCCCCAATTAGAAAACTATGTTTTAAGACATTATGGGGGGCTTTTTTTTTTTTCTCTGATGGGAAATCATCAAATGACCCCTCCCGCTCTGGGTGGAACGGAAGGGAGTGTCAGACTCTTACAGACTAAAACCCACCCATGTTCCTTCCTTCACCCTTTATGTTCCGGGGTAGCGGTAACTCTTTCGGACAATCCCGCTGACCCGGCAGGCTTCGGCCCTAAGGGGCCTCTCGGATTATGCTGACATCTCTTTGAGGCGCGCGTGGAACACTTACGCGCCGTCCGGCACGGGCCTGGTCCTGATCGGGCGGTGAGCTACATTATGGGGGGCTTGTGTCTAAGTAATAACAGCCCTGCGGGTCGATCGATCAGGTTAAGCTACGCTTGTCGCGCTTGGTCCGTGGATGGATGACCATCTTTATCAAGACCCTTCCGTGCCTCGGAAAGCACGTTAAACCGTTGGTCCCGGCTGTCATTCGTGGATCTTTGACAGTCGTTGCGGGTCGTCAGAAGCCCGAAAGTCTGACAACCAGTCTTACCACGGGACGGGGTCAGCTTTCAATCTAACCGCCCGACCTACCCCGTCCCATCGCATCGCCTACCCGAGCTATTACTTCCTTACTTTTTTGTCTTTTTTTTGGCTTCTAAGACTCCAAGCGTGTTAAATAGCCTTCCTCAAGAACTGGGCTATCAAACGCAAAAAGATTTTTTCAAATCCGACGGGAAATTTCAGAGATTTTCAGTCAAACAAACTCTTCAGCTTTATTATTACTCTTAGTATAGATACGTAAAGATATTCCGTAAATGTACGCTACGCTCGTAGTCGCGTAGGCTCGTGGCCGCGTCGTAGCTACAGCTCCGCGTAGCAGTAAACATTGAATCAAGTGCCAAACTGTCCATAGTTTGACCTAGAGTCTTATTTTTAAGGTTCGCCAAAGATACGACATTTCAATTGTAAAAAAACTGCTGTCGGGTTGCTTGTTGTGAAATTAAAGCCCTGTTGAACTTGATGATAATTATTTTATTGGCAACTTAACTTATTTTACGTTACACGTTACGTTTTATATATATCATGAGGCAACCCTAAGTGGAGGGATGAAAGGGACTGCGTGGCTATCGCCCTTTAGACCTCCCCTAGCTGCCTAGTTTCCTGAAGACTGCTAGGCTATCGAAGCAGGGAACTAGTCGTACTAAGGATCAAAGCTGGCTGCGTGGCTACCGAGCTCAGAATCCTCTAGATAGTGACTGACGATTTATTCGAAGACAGCTCTGCTTATAGAGATGGATTGGCTGTACATATGTGAACAATCTCTACATGTAGGTTATAGTCACCTGTAGTTGTGGTGCAGATAAATCGCGGGGTGGCGCTTGCGCAGATCGTTGCACGCGAAGATTGTAGATGGCATCACTTGTCTACAGAAATCGTTTGCAGTTGCCGTCTTCTAGTTTATGAAGCCGCTCATCATAGTGCTTTGGATAATTTACACTAGATGGCGATGGATTTTTGTTACACTCTAATTTTAATTTATTTTTCTATAGCAATGTACAGAGGGTGCCCAAAATTTACAGCGCAAGACTATAGAAGACACAGAGATTTGACCAATGACCCCCATGATAGGTGGAAACTGTGTTATAGGGGTCATCCATCTATCCATTATACAAGATTACAGACAAGTAGTATTTATTTTTGAGAGGAACAATTGTTTGCTTTATTCTAGTGTGAAAATTATATCAGTTAAACGGGTCACTCACTGGACGCCTGAGGCAGGACATCGCCGTCGAGGTAGACCAAGGAAGGTGTTGGTATTTAGTCGATTTAAATGTGCAAAAATGAATCGATTATTACTTTTTAATAATGGCAACACTGTCACTTAATGATTCGTATAAAACCAACAGCTTTTATCAGCTTGTCCCTTTTTATATTCGCTGTGCTAGGAGTCAGACATAAAACCTTCCCTGTGTCACGTTAAAGTAAATATAAAGAACATTATTTAAATTCAAAGTTTCTGTTTTTAATTCTCGTCCGTAACCTGATTTCTTATAGAAGGCGAAGGTGGTGTGACGATCTAATATCATTTGCAGGGTCAACATGGCCAGAGATTGCACAAGACAGGAGGAGGAGGAGGTTTGGAAGAAAAAAGGGGAGGCATTTGCCCAGCAGTGGGACACAATACAGGCTAGCAAAAAAAAAGGCCACAAAACCGAACAACAACGCTTAAAAAAAATCTGCAGCTGAATTTCTCATTAAGAAACGGGGGGTAAGTGCAAAAGGCAGTAAAAGCCAGCCTACTAGGTAATATACGGCCGACGTCATCTGTCGATCCGATGGAACCTGCTCGTAAAATATATACGGTGTAAATATAAGCCGGCTGCCCCAGAAAATGGGGTAACCGGATTTTCGCACAAAAATAATGTATTGGCGGCTACACGCAGATTGTTTTACGCTTGAATAGCTTTACTGCTGGTTTTAATAAAAATGTGCTGATATTTTTGAGGTAGTGTGTGGTGCGGTGTTTTGGTTTGGAATAGATATTTGCTTATTTATTTTACCAGACATATATAAACAGACAAGAAAAAAAACAGAACAGAAAAGTAGGTACAAAGGTGATGCTTATTTTTCAGCATACGTCTGCAATAGGACAAAAGATAGAGAGATGTAGACAGCGTGTGTAAGAGTAAAGGAGACAAAAAATATACATAAAACCATCTATATATTTACGTAGGTACGAAAGTGTTTTATTTTTTTAATTTTATTATTTATGTACACACAGTACAATAGATACAGATACGAGATATTAGTAAAGAGTACAAAGTTACTGCTTATTTCTTAAGAAATTTCTCCCAGCAGACCTGCGAAAGGAGAAATGAAAAAGAAATGTAGACAATATTGTGTGAGAACAAGAGAAGAATATCATGTTGTGACATCTTAAACAAATAAATTGGCACACCTTATCTGCATTCGCGACATATTTGCCAAAAATATAAACAAATATGAGTTTATGGAAAAATAACTTTAATTCCTGCACAATAAAGTTCAGTTTACGCTGCAACTTCAAACATTTTTATAACTTTTTCAATAGTGCTAGTCACTCTGAAATCAACTTAATATTCAATAAAATAAAGTTGATATTGGTTTAACTCGAAATAACGTCAATTTGAAACAAATAAAATTTGATACATATAAAACATCTGAACACAAAATAAATCAAAATTAAAAATGGATTCTTTAGTGAACCGATCCACCGACGTTGGATTTCAGCACTCGCCAGCTTTCATTCGCCTACCGAATGATCGAAAAATGAAATAAAAGGAGCGGATGATCGTTCACTAATATTTAATTTTGTCGGTGTCGTGAGAATACGGAATGAAACAAAAACGAATCTTCACTCGATTGAACCATTCACTGAAGTGAATGATCTGGAATGACTAGTATGTACATTTGCTTTTTTTTAACCACTTAAAAAAAAAAAAAAACTGTAGCGGTATCTACAACGCCACATGCGAACAACGCGTCATACTGACGTCACGCAAATCCTGCATCTCGCAAGCAGAGTTTACCGCGCAATTAACATATGTAGATACAATTTCCCAACATTGATCGTTAGGCAATTGCCCGCCAGACACAACACCCGTCTGGTTGGAGGATCCTCCCTTTTCTATGGAGGATAAGTGAACTTTACACCCTGTTCCTCATACCTCTAAAAAACAAATTTAAAGACTACTTAGTTCATAGTAAAAAAGAGTTAGGATTGAAGTTACAAAATCCACGCTTTTTTAAAAATTATCCTACACTATCCCATTGCTGAGCCTCCTCAAAGTCTTCCAATCACCCTTGTTTAGAGCACCTCGATCCAACCCTTGTGGTATGCGTCTAGGTCATCTCGTCACCTCTTCCTGGGCCGGCCTCGGCGACGCCGTCCATTTGTGGAGACTGTTGCCCAGCGGTTATTGTGTTTGCAGTTAACGTGACTTGATATAGAAAAAAAACTCTGGTTAAAGTTTCAAAATAAAAAATATACCATTACCATAAACGAAAAAATACGAACATACAACTCTATTTTTTCGATTTCAGACTTATCCTATTTTCTGTTCGCACCTAAAACATAAAAGCCGTGTCAGAAAAAGGTATTGGAGCGACAAAATATTTACTGCAGGCACCTATGTAGGCACCGTTAGTGACTGGTTCACGAAATATCTTATATTTTACATATATTCACAAGGTTTTACGACGACTCTGAGAAGTGGATCACTCTCCATCAGTTTTACCCACGCGAATTAGTAAAGTGTTCTATAAAAAGTCAAAATTCGCTGTAAACTTACACATAAATACGGATCATACTTTCAGGTTCTATATAGCCGGTGTAAAAAGACCCACCACATAGCCGTCAACTGCGCATTCTGTATATCAAATTAAGTAACATGCACAAAAATTATTGCTGGGAAACGACTTTTATTTCTGGTGTAAAAAATTGCTGTTTGTGGTAGTGCGCAATGTAACGCACGAAAAACACTGTGTTTATGGGTGCATGCGACGGTACAGGGGTCGTGGGGGTATTTAAAGTTGTGCTATAACATTAAATACTAGTTTTCGTAAAAAAAAATCAGTAAAAGTTGAAATTTTGACCTTCAATATCTCCGTAACCGGAAGATTCGTAGGCATGGTTAAGTACAGACGCCAGCAGGTCAAGCTACCCCAAACTGTCAAATTTTCCCAATCAACCTTGAACCTTAATGCTTTAACGATTAAGTTGAAAATCTATTAAAGAAATTTGACAGATTGTAGTAACTTGATGTGCTGGCGTCCGTACAAAATTATTACAATGACGGGGAGTACTGACGGCTTCGTTAAGTGTCTTTTTTTACATCTGCTTTTTAAGTACCTACACATTTTCTAAATTCGTTTACAAATATATTTTTTCCTTAGTAGCTGCCTGGTGTGAGGATTTGTGCCTGGTAGATGGCAATAGGCTTGTCGCCCATTACATGGGTCTTAAACAGAGCTGGCGCAATGTTTGTGTACTATAGGGAACACCTCTGCCTACCCCTTCGGGGATTACAGGTGTGATGTGTTTTTTGTTCTAAATTATTTTTAAGCCAGATAGAGAAAAACAGTCAGAATTTTCGTACTCTTTTATATGAATAGTAGCTGTCCCGGCGAACTTCATGCCACCTCAGAATCAATCAGTCATCAATCAGCAGGGGGTCGGGAGAGCAAGAAATTTCGTACGTAAGTCGCCAACAAAAGCTAGTTAATAATCCTACTTCCTATCCTACTAATATTAATATAAAGTTTGGATGGATGGATGGATGGATGGATGCTGGTTACTATTTCACGCCAAAACTACTGAACGGATTGGATGAAATTTGGTACGCAGATAGTTTATAACCAGGATTAACACATAGGATACTTTTTATCGCGATATTCCCATGGGATCGAAACTTATGCGGGTGACACCGCGGGGCGCAGCTAGTATATCCTATCCTACTTCCTAATATATATATATTATATTTTATATAATATTATAAATGCGAAAGTTTGTATGGATGGATGGATGGATGGACGGATGGATGTTTGTTGCTCTTTCACGCCAAAACCACTGAACGGATTTGGATGAAATTTGGTACGCAGATAGTTTATAACCAGGATTAACACGTAGGATACGTTTTGTCCCGATATTCTCATGAGATCGAAACTTATGCGGGTGACACCGCGGGGCACAGCTAGTATAGTATAAGTCCTTATGTTAGGTCCATAACACACCAGAAACTCCCACGGACAGAAACAAATGTCTGTTGCATAAATATTAACGTTTGTATTTGTTTTATTAATCACATTTTCCTTATCTGTGTGAGGATCGTAATTAATTACGGAGACAAATAGTGCAGTCGAGAACATAACTATGTTTGTTTCCACAACAAACGTTTGTATCATTTATTTTTTGAAGACGTTTCCGGCAAATGGCTATGCTTTTATTATCGCTGTTGTCGTAAAATGTGACAAAGGGATTTGGTTAAGAGGATGGGTAGTAGTCGTAGAGCAGTGGTGGCCCCGTGGTAACGGGAGGAAACGCCAGGGTGTCACCACTATGTGGATCGCCCGGAGGACACGGTGGAGGTTTGCCCGGCTTGTGCGGAGCACCGCCGCGTCCTCGTGGCGGCGATCGGCGGCGGCGATCTCTTGCGTCCGGCCCTGGGCCATGGTACGGAGCGAGAGTGCATGGGAAGCCGTCACCTCGTTCTGCGAAGCAGTAATGCTCGCAAAGGAGGAGGCGGAGCGCGTGAGGGAGAGGCAATCTCTGCGCCCTCACGCCCCTAGTCACCGCAGGAGACGCCTTGGACGTCGGGAGTCACCAGCCGAATCCCGGCCACCGTAGGCGCGGGCTTGCGGGCGGCGAGCAATGGGCAGCTCGCCGCCCGGCAAGGACCAGGCCCGAGTCGACGGCGCGTTGTATTCCACGCGCTCCTCAGATGTCAGCACGAAGTGACGGGATCCGCTAGAGCCGATGCCTGCCAGAGCCGATGCCTGCCAGAGCCGCGGGTTGTTCGAAAGAGATACCGTGGTCCCTGGCATAGGCAACTGAAGGAACACGGGTGGGTTTTAGTCAGTAAAAGTCTGACACGCCCTCCTGCTCCGCCCAGAGCGGGAGAAGTCATATGATGATTTCCCACCCAGAAAAAAAAAGGCCCGTTGGTAACGGCCGCGACTTACATAGAAATAAAGAAAATACATTTATTTAACAAAAGACACTGCTGCTTTCTGATGTATGTATCTGAAGGCCAATTCTCGTAATTTAAAACGTTCAAAATCTAGTCGCAGTCTCATCTCAGCGACAAACAAATGTCAAAAACTTGTCAAAATGTAGGGAAATTAGAAATATTTTTTGACAGACTGAGACTGAGATCAGACTGTGAACGGTCTTAAAATTACGAGAATTGCCCTTCTGGTGTATTGTACAGACGCCAGCACATCAAGCTACTACAATCTGTGAAATTTCTTTAATACATTTTCAACTTTATCACTATAGAGTTAAGCTTCAAGGTTGATTGGGAAAATTTGACAGTTTCGGGTAGCCTGACCTGTCTGTACCAGATACATACATCAGAAAGCAACAAATGAAAATCAAATAGAACGTATACAAGTCCGATGTAAGAAATTAGCAGGAAAGTGTGCTTCACGGCTGCACCAAAAAGGCCCAGTTCAGCAAAAATGCCAGACAACTAGTGCGTGACGCTGGTTTTCAACTAGACCTGATGCGTGAGGTGACGGATGTAAATCAGTTTTATACGAGTTGTAAGTCGTGTGTGGATCCAGATAGGCGCCTTACTTTTTTAAAATTATTTCATCACCACAGGTCTCAAAACGGTGAAGGGAAACATCGTAAGGTATCCGCGCATGTCCTAGAACCAAAAATTCGAAGACATGCGGATGGATATACCTACCACCACCTTTGTATGGATATAAAGGGAGAAGGAGAGATAGAGTCTCTGGTGTACCATTTACATAGTATACAAAAAATATATACATACATAAAGCATATAAAATCAAAATCAAAAGTCATTTATTTAAATTAGGCTGAGATATATAAGAAGATATATGTATATATCGCTTCTATATATATATATAAGAATAAATCAGCACTTTTCGAACGTCCAAGTTACATAAGACAGTCCCCCAAAACGCCCGCCCTTCACCACTTCCTAGTGCTTTCGCTGGGAAGAAGAAGTGGCGCAACAAACTCCCCAGCAGCACAGCTGTCTGTTCAGTTAGATAAACTTACTTCTATACAATAGTAGGCATGTAAAGCAGTTAACAATACGAGACACAGAACATCAAATTAAGCTATTTGCCTTATGTCAGCTACACACGCCAATATACCAATAAATAGAGTGCACAAATCAAATTAAAACTATTGAAAACCAAAATTTAACACCTAAATGAAAGCCTCCAGGCATAAAGGGCGTGACATATTTATGCAATGCTTATCTATAAACTTATCTATAAACCTCTGGGTACCCCTTCGATAAATGTAGGCGTGATATTAAGTAAACAAAGCTGCTATGATTAAAACTTCCTCTACTAACTGAACTTAAGTAATAGAAAGTTCATGAAGCGGTTACGTCGCGGTTTTAGTTAAACTTTACTTATACATACATAAGCAATAAAGATGCAGTCCATTGCTGCACACAGTTACGCACGTGTACCCAGCTTCGCTTTGTAGGAAGACAGTTGCGCAACATGTTTTTGTGTTGCGGGAAACATAGCATAAGGGCAGTGGTGGCCTAGTGGTAACGACCGCGATTTACGAGATATAGGTCGTAGGTTTGAACCCAGGCAGGCTCTTTACTTTGTGTAAATTATTTCATCACCACTGCTCTCAAAACGGTGAAGGAAAACATCGTGAGGAAACCGGCATTTCCTAGAACCAAAAATTCGAAGACATGTGGCATCTACCAACCCGCATTGGGCGCGGACGGTGGATTAGGGCCCCTGGGGTAATATCATCACATAAACCTTTCGGAATAAATTCTGTAAATATTACATAAGTATGACTGCATCAACATCCTACGCAGCAGTGGAATAGCGCCTTTATCTTACGTTCATTGAGTGTTGCTCAGATGAAAAGGTTCCCAGCATTGACTGAAGCCGTTTAAAAATAAAACTTGCTCCAATTTGTTTGATTTATTTACTTCGAGAAGTTAAAAACCTGGGTTCCTACCTACTAGTACTAGTTAGCACTCAGTTGCAGGTTTGAGACATGACAGGTACAGTCAGCCCCAAATACACGGACACGGAACTATTTCATTGTCTACATTGTTCTATAACATTGTATCCACCGATGTTTTGTGCAGATGCCAGCACCTCAAGCTACTACAATCTGTCAAAGGGAATTGCTCAGTTTGTTAGGGCAATTTGGCTTAACGTGAACATTAAGTATAATATTTAATGACTACGGTTTTTAATAGTTTATGCCTAAAAGAAATGAATTATAGTAATAAGGTTACGGGAAAGTGTAAAAATGGTTCATATTTAGCATGTCTTATGCTAAAACTTGTCGCTGAAAAAGTTACAATTATGAGTATTTATTTTCCAAAATAAATCATTTGCCTTTATAATAATGATATTCTCTTACTTTGAATGCAGTAACTACTACATATCCTGAGGTCATTTATGGAAAAAATAAAACTAATATTTTTTGTTTTCAACATTCACAATACACGGAGGCAAAGCGAATGTTTTCGTTGTCTAGATTTGTCATTATTGACAGTTAGTGTTGCCAGGTAATAAAAAAAAAATCGATTTGACAACAATCGAATTAATATTATAATCGGATGTAAAATGATTTGATGGCCAAAAACGATGAGTGTTTAGTTTGTTTTTAATGTAATTAAAGGAAACTAAATATAAACCTTTTGAAAAATCACTTAATTACAGATTTTCAAGAAAATACATACTTTTTACTCAGATTTAGAAATCGATTATTTTCTTTAATAAAAGATTGAAATCACAATTGTTATTAATGTGGCAACACAGAATCAGCCTCCAACCATAAAATGGCGACGCTTTTTGAACTCAATCAGCGTAAATACTTATTAAACGACTTGTTTTTACATTTACTTTCCTGCAACGAGAATCAAAAAAATATTCATTTTAGTTTTAATTATATTTTTTCGTAAAAATACTTTTTACAGAACAACTTGTCCACGTTAAGCCAAGAATGAGCAATTCCCTTTCTTTAATAGATTTTCAACTTTATCACTAAAGCATTAAGGTTCAAGGTTGGTTGGGATAATTTGACAGTTTCGGGTAGCTTGACGTGCTGGCGTCTGTACATAACAAAACAGTACCTATAAAAAATATTTTACAAAAAAAAAGTAACAATTTTGTTCCAAAACACCTATACACTCAATGACCAAAACAAAATAAGTAACTCAAGTTTTATTATTGTAATATATCTCGTTGGTAATCCTTAAAGAAATAACTAAATAAAAGATTTTTTATGTCTTTTCGTGACTTTTCAGTATTTCGGGGTAAGTTTCTCCCTCCTCAACTGTCCTAGAACAAGAATATGATCGGAATAATAAAATTAATAGGGCATACACATATATGTATGTATATATTTTTTTAAATATTTTTATTCGATAGTTTATATCGCCATTATAATAGTAAAAAATATTACTCACACCAAAAAGGTAATTAAAAGTACTTAAAAAAAGTTAATCGTCACGGGTACCTAAACGCCCTCCATTTTGGTGAGCTTGGTGTGACGTCATAGTTCATAACATTGACAATGGATTGAATTGCAAACACTCATATAAAATGCATTAACATTTATTATTGTCATAGACTTTTACATCACATTCGCTCTGACTAATGGCGTCGCTTTTCAAATATTAGAATTCCCTACAGTTTTAATGCACTTAAAAAAAAAAATCTTTGTCAAAAATAAATCATAATCAAAAATATTGAACGGAGGCTTAATTCTGACGTAATCTGCATTTGCGCCATATTCGCCAAAAAATGAACAAATATGAATTTATGGAAAAATAAGTTTAACTACACAATAAAGTTCAGTTTACGGTACAACTTCAAACATTTTTATAACTTTTTCAATAGTGCTAGTCACTCTGAAATCAACTTAATTTCCATTAACATAAAGTTGATATTTGTTTAACTTGAAATAACGACAATTTGAAACAAATAAAATTTGAATATAGGTACTACAATTTATTAAAAAAAATGTTGCCCTTATTTGAATCACATCATGAATATCCCCCTATTAGGCCAGAACCTAAATCATTACGTCATAAAAACTGTCCGCTAGTCAATAGGCCTTAATAAATAGTCCAGAACTTGGCACGAAGCCACAACATACTGTGAATTTAGTCAATAGTTTACGAATCAAATGTTTGCCAAATATGGTTTCAATTAATGTTTTGGCAGTAATTCTAAACTATCGCTCCTGGGGGCGCCAAATGCGATGCGATGCGACGAGGAGTTATGTAACGGCTCACTGTTGAGAATTCATTGGATGTAAAGTTAATTGTGAGCGTAATCAAATTAATAGTTCTATTACAAGATAGTGCCATATACATACATAAACTTACGTCTTCTTGGCATGGGGGTAGGTAGAAACTGCAGAATGTCACCGGCTAGGGTAAAGGTGGTATCACCTTTGTTAACACCTCGCATATGTGTGCAAGTGCATACACAAATACACACATATGCAAACGAGGTGACAAAAGGAGATTCCAAAAATCTGCGCCTAGGCACGACGGGCGCGCCCTCTTTAGTTTTTCAAAAAAGCTTAGTTTTGACAAGAAGCATGTCAATTTATTATTTTCTGCGAATTACTATGTTTTGATTAATCATTATATTACTAGCTGCGCCCCGCGGTTTCACCCGCATAACTTTTGATACCGTGGGAATATGGGGATAAAAAGTATCCTGTGTTAATTCTGGTTATAAACTATTTGTGTGCCAAATTTGATCCAAATCCGTTCAGTAGTTTTTGCGTGAAAGAGTAACAAACATCAATCCATCCATACAAACTTTCGCGTTTCTCGTTTATAATATTATTAGGATATTCTTTTTATTGGGGAACCATTCTTCTTATTTATTTCCGTCCATCGCCCCATAAAGAGCATCATTGCCTTCATAGCCTTACATAGTCCAAGATGAAAAATTATTTATCCAAATCGTTATACAGGGGGCATAACACTATTTAATTTGATTTAAACATTTTCTTATTCATTCTTTATTTTAGATCCCCAAAGACTGCATTGAAATACCTTTGGCTTTATTTAAATATCTGAATTTAACATCTGAAGGCCAATTCTCGTAATTCGAAAACGATCAAAATCTAGTCGCAGTCTCATCTCAGCGACAAACAAATGTCAAAAACTGGTCAAAATGTAGGGAAATTAGACGTATTTTTGACAGATTAAGACTGAGATCAGACTGTGAAAGTTCTTAAAATTACCAGATTTGCCCCTCTGTTATTTTTGGTATTGTGCTCATAAAATGTTTTAAAAACTGTGTCCGTTCCTGACCGTACATAAAGTAGGTCTTGTAACACATTTAAACGTCTCTATGTAAAATAGTTTTACCAACGTCCACAGTTCAGGTTTACGTTTATAGACAAAGTTAGAACGACGCTATGTAGAGTTGTAGAGTCTAATGTAGAGTCATTTGAAACTGTAGAGCTCGTTTTACACTCCGTACCAAGATGACTTTGCGTGATAGCAAGTGCATTTAGAGGAGGAATAGATGTAAAAACTTACAAGAAAGATTTTTCTTTTCATTTGGAGTTGGTTTTTCAATCGGCAGTTCACTTTTATCCGAAGAATTATTTTCTGCCCGTGACTTCGTCCGCGTGGAATTTCGACCCGCGACCCAAGTAGATCGAATTTCCAATGAGCGTTTATCTAGGAATTTCTTGTTCCCCCGACCCACTCCGTCGCATCGCATCGCCTGCCTGTTTTCGCTTAGCGTTCTTACTGACTTTTTTCTTTTTCTCGGCTCCTAAGGCGTGATGTTAAAAAGCCGAACCTTCCTCAAGAATTGGGCTACCAAATGCAGAATCAGAATCAGAATCAGAATCTTTATTTGTAAACATAGGTAGAGTTACACAGTGTGGGATGTTACAATATTTCCATAGGGTCTCTATGTTTTGCCATTAGGCGTACAAATACATTATAATTATCAATTTAAATTCAAATTAATTAAGTACTATAATAATTACTGATTATTATAAATTATACAAAGCACCAGAGTAATGGATCAATAATTCCCCTCCAGAAAGTCCACAATAAAATGTTAAGAAAGCACATAGATCCGATGTAAAATGTCAAAAAGAAATAAAAATAAACAATATATTAATGTCACAACAGGTCAGGTAACTTAATGTTGAGGAGGAGGGATTATAGAATTGTCATCCAAATAGTCCTTTAACGAGTAGTAACATTTATTGACTAAAATTATTACCACTACACTTTTGAATTTGTCCAGATTTAACAATTTTAATGTGCCAGGCCGCTTGTTAAATATTTTTGTGGCCATACAGAAAGTACTCTTGTTCATTAAGCAAAAAGAATTTTTCACATCCGACCGGTAGTTCCAGAGATTAGCGCTTTTAAACAAACAAACAGACTCTTCAGCTTTATTATTAGTACTAGCTTCTGCCCGCGACCCTTCGTCTGCGTGAATTTTTTTTTTGTTCCTTCGACCCACCCCGTCGCATCGCATCGCCTACTCGCGCTATTACTTGGTTTTCGCTTAGCGTTCTTTTTGACTTTTTGCTCGGCTCCTAAGGGCTGTAGCGTGATGTTAAATGAGTCTATAACCTTTCTCAAGAATCAGGCTATCACTAAAATAAATGCAACATCACTTTTTCAAATTCGACTAAGAGTTCCAGAGATTAGTGCAGTAAAATAAACGAACGAATTCTTCAGCTTTATTATTAGTATATAGATAAATAATACATTATTTATTCTGACATATGTTCGATGCAAAAGCTGTCAAACTGTCATATTTATTACTTAGGTAAAATTTATCTTTCCATACAAAAATCCTTAGAAATAAAAATGTAGTCACCTATTTGTCCAAAAACAATTTACCATTTGCATACTTCTAATACTCAATAAACTACAAATTATTAAAATAAAAATATAATATCCTATACTAACTCATCATCTGCCTAGCCTTTTCCCAACTATGTTGGGGTCGGCTTACAGTCTAACCGGATGCAGCTGAATACCAGTATTTTACATGGAGCGACTGCCTATCTGACCTCCACAACCCAGTTACTGGGTAATACGATACCCCTTGGTAAGACTGGTTCTCAGACTTTTGGGCTTCTGACGACCCGTAACGGCTGTCAAAGATCCACGACTGACAGCCGGGACCAACGGCTTAACGAGCTTTCCGAGGAACAGAGGGGTCTTGGTATGTGATGATGGTCACCCATCCACGGACCAACCGCGGCAAGCGTAGCTTAGCCTGATGGATCGACCCGTGCGGCTGTTATTACTAAACCACAAGCCCCTCCAATAATATCATATACTAACTAAAACTATTAAAAAACTTAAATATTGCGTCGAAATATTCCTCCACATCGCTGTCGACTGGTAATGTACCCAAGAGACTGGCGGTATTGCCTCGTTGTATGGCAATGCTTAGCCTCTGCCCAAGGTAAAAGCCTACTAAAGGTAACGGAAAGTGTCAGCCAGCCGTTTAGAGAGTTCATTGAACAAATTACAATTTCATTACCTAAATCTCGTTTTTCTAAGAAAATGTTACTTGTTTACCAAGAAACCTTTATATTTCAATACTTCACAGAAATTGGCGAAACACATTTTGAAATATCCAGCCGGATGTACTTTGCCCGCGCCCTTTGAATGTCATTTCCGTTGCTTCGGAACCGGAAATATGACTTCTATTTTCAAATAAGTGAGTTCCTGCTGAACGTTTGACAGTTTCCGGTGGCATTGTTACCAACATTAGTGCTTGAATATAATTCTTACAGGGTAGACGAAAACCCTGTGGGACAGTTAAAAAAAAAAACTTTTAGATAAGTATGGTACAGTCGTCCTCAGAAAGATTCGCCCAGAGGACACGGTGGAGGTCAGCCCCGCTTGAGCGGAGCACCACCGTGTCCTCGTAGAGGCGATCGGCAGCGGCGGCGGCCTCTCGCGCCCGGCTCTGTTGCAAGCCATGGTCCGGGGCGAGAGGGAGTGGGAGGCAGTCGCCTCCTTCTGCGAAGCAATCATGCTAGCGAAGGAGGTAGCGGGACGGATGAGGAAGAGAGCCTAACGTCCCAGCCGCCGCGGGACGCTCCGGGCGTCGGGAGCCGCGTGACGACTCCCGGCCACCGTAGGCGCGGGCCCGCGGGCGGAGAGCAATGGGTAGCTCACCGCTCGATCAGGACCAGGCCCGTGCCGGACGGCGCGTAAGTGTTCCACGCGCGCCTCAAAGAGTTGTCAGCATAATTTGAGGGGCCCCTTAGGGCCGAAGCCTGCCGCGTCAGCGGGACTGTCCGAAAGGGTTACCGCTACCCCGGAACATAAAGGGCAAAGGAAGGAACATGGGTGTGTTTTAGTCAGTAAGAGTCTGACACTCCCTTCCGCTCCACCCAGAGCAGGAGGGGTCATTTGATGATTTCCCATCCTAGAAAAAAAAAAGCCCCAAAAAAGATGTATACACGGAGAAGGAACCATCGTATTGTCTACAACCTTGGTCCCATAACATTGTATCCACCGTACAAAACATAGTATACAATTTGTCTTACTCAAACAAAGTAACAAAGTAAAACAGATTTTTTGTACCAAAACATCTATACACCTTATGACCAAAACAATGGTCACATTGATAGTTCCAGAATGAGGTAAACAAGACTGACAACTACGAAAAAAAAGTTTTCTACCTTTTACCCAGAAATCTGTATATTTTTTTGCACGAACAAGAGTATTCTTTACTCGTAATAATCTCTACAGTATTTATTATAAAATATAGCTAGCGAGTGCGCCCCTTGACATTATGAACCTATATAAACCGAAACACTTGGCCCGGTTTATAACTTTCTTAGTGTGGGCCAAGTTATGAGAGGTAGCAGCGAGGTGCAGGAGGGGTGTGGTGCCGAGATGCGAGAGCTCGGTGTTTCGTCAACTTGTGGCAACTCCCGTACCGCGTAGCTACCTTTTTTTTTCCGGCGTGGAAAATCATCATGTATGTCCGCCTGTCTGTCAGACTCTTACTGACTAAAAACCACCCCAGTGTTCCATCTCACACCTACGCCGCGGGTCGCGGGAACGTACGATCCTTCCTCAACCCCCGACTGGTGCCGGCCCGCCACCGCGGGCCTCCTCGGGTCAGGGGGGGGAGTGAGGTGTTTGACCCCCCCGCAACGTCTAATAAACGTTCGGACTTGGGGACGTCCGTCGCCCCTGGACCCATTTAGGGGGGCTGGAAGAGGGCGTTATCCGCCCTCCGCCGACGCCCGGTGTGCCTGCTGCGGGCCGGGTGAGTGGACGAGACCGCGCAGCTACCTTAGGCAACGTCTCAGTTAAGTGGTCGGCCTATAACAGTAGCAATGGGTTTCATTTTGACAGTTCAACAGTAAACACGCGTTATTTACGTTCTTGAGCAGACACATTTTTCGAACAAGAGACTGACGGTATTACTACGTTGTATGGCATTTACTAATTCAATCAAATCAGTTAATAACTACGCAGAAGGTATGGCGACGGAGCGATAATCTACTAATCGATATCAATTCTTGATAATAATTCGTGGGAAAATTTCACAGGGTTGACGCTAACACTGTTTTAACATCACTAGACTAAATGCGGAAGGCGGAGGAGAGGATGTTGATAACGCAGCCAGGGAGGTAGACCACAGAACATAGGCCATTCTGCGGCCTGCGGGGTAATTGCGTTACACACACAGATTTATAAACTAAAGGGAGATATGCCAAGGGGGCGTGGCGCGTGCGAACAATGTATGCACAAAACAGAAACAAACGCGAGCGCCGTTGATCTGTCAATAAGAATTGTCAATGTAGTTGTGTGCCTCAAGGTTGCGATCTGCGTTACGCGATTGGCTCGCGTTGAGTGTGGCGACTGTTATATTGTGAGTGAGCGCGTGTTCGTATTGCAGTGCAAATGTAGTTGAAGGCGACAGCCGGACTCGAACAGTTGGGCAGCCACGCCATATCTCCTTTTAGTTTATAAATCTGTGGTTACACACTAACAGTAGCAATGGCTTTCATTTTGACAGTTTAACAGTATTCATTGCGTTATTTACGTTGTTGGGCAGACAAATTTTTCGAACATATGAAAAAATGGATAAGCAATATCCTTCAAAATGATTCAGATTGAGATCGATTGTGTGTTACGCAATTAGGATGCAGCAGTGGATTGCGATAGGCGGAGTTATTTGTGACTAAGTGCTTCAATGGTCAGAAAGACAGCTTAAAGGCGATGCCTCATTAGTGCGTTGCGTCGTCGCAACGGATCAACGCATTGTATGCCACAACTGCGATGCGACGACGCACGACGTCACCGCGCAAGAGGACGACGCACGCACCTCAGTCAGTCTCCACAATGGATCGGAACAAACGTGTTCTTTTGTCGTCGCACCGGAACTCCGACAGGCAGCGCATCACCCTCCCCCCGGCTCGTCTCTCGTACGTCGATCCGTTGAAACATCGCGTGCGACGACGTAACGCTTTAATGTGGCATATCATTTGACGACACGGTTGGCGCAGTGACTGAGCGATCGACTGCTGCGCTGCGTGTCGCGGGTTCGATTACCGCACGGAACAAATATTTGTATTGCCTACAGGTAGTTGTTCCTGTTTGTGTATGTGAGTTTAAATTTTTGTAAATGCACCGATGATACAGGAGTACAATTCCTAGTGTGTGGCAACGTTTAAAAAAAATATATATATGGAAAACGATGCAGCGTCGATGCTGCGACGACGCAACGCAACGCAACGCACTAATGAGGCAGAGCTCTTAGGCTAACAAATAGGTTGACTATTGTCTCTCCAAGATCAACACAAGCACAGTTAGTAACTTTACCCTGGACGTATCCAGGGTAAAGTTAACTAACACTATAAAATTCATAGACCGCTTTCCGCTCCTCACGTGTACCACGCCACAAACGTGCAGAAGCAGTTGAGATTATGTTCAAGATCACCACTACTTAGGAAAAATAGTGGTTTTGTCACAAAAATAACCTGTTTATTTATTCATTCGGAGACTTACTGTCGGAGTTTCGGGAGAAAATATCTCAGTTGCGGTTTGAATGCGGTAAACCTCGCGTAAGAAACGCTGAGATATTTTGTTGCATCGCTTTGAGTGTAACTTCGTATTTATTGTTGTAAGATGGGACTTCGTTTTATTTATTTATTTCAGGCAACGCAAGCCCATAGATAAATACCTTAACCTAAACCTATAAAATTTCACTACTCTAGCTTGTAGCTGTTCTATGGTCCTTGTTCGCGGAAGCGACGGAACACCACGTACTGCGGCCAGAAGTCTTCTTCTATGACGACGGGGCAGATAGTTTTTTGTAAGAATTTTAGTAACACAGATTTGGGGGCAAGATATGGGGGAAGATTTTCCCAGCAGTTGAATAGTTCGTAGTAAAATAGCTTTAAATCGCCAAGCCAAGAGAGCATTGGTGACCCAGTACTAACGGTCCCGACTTACGAGTTGTAGGTCGTGGGTTCGAACCCAATCAGCCAATAATGTTCCCACTGCTGGGACACAGGCCTCCTGTCGGTGAGAAGTGCGCTGAAATCTTCTACCACGCGGGCCCAGTGCGGATTGGTAGATGTCACATGTCTTCGAACTTTTGGTTCTAGGACATGCCGGTTTCCTCACGAATTTACACAAAGTAAAGCGGCTGTCAGAGAGAGCAGCAGCAGTGGGACATTAACGGCTAATAATAATAATAATAAAGCGCCTGTCTGGGTTCGAACCTATGACCTACAACTCGTAAGTCGCGGCCGTTACCACTGGGCCAGCACTACTCTCCACTGGGCCACCACATGGAGGTGAAAAGCTATGTTGTATCGTATCAAATAATCCAAATTGATTTTAACTCCGACACTTCGAGAGTTGTTTGAGAAAATATGTAGAAAGCTACAGTGGTTAGTTTTTCTCCAAAATCGCACTCGAAATCTCAGTGAAGGCAATTTGTAATAGAGACGGTGCAGGTTAAGCTGGGTTGCGCCAAAAACTGCATTTAGTATGCCTTACAGCTGCGTTTGGGCATGGAGCGTGACTTGTGATCCCCAGCCCAAGGGACGAGCGGAAAGCGATTTTTGAGTAAAGATATATTTACACATTAGCGATGTAAAAAATGTGCTATATCACAATAAAAAAATAAAAAATTGCGAATAACGCTGGAGTCAAAAATTGAGTTTACATAGCTGGACCTAATGGGATTTTTATGATTCTGTCGTACTATGAGATTACCACGAATGACAATATTTATATCGTACATCTGGTGCATCCAGAATAGTAGTTCGTTTCAACATGGCTTGAGTTATTATCACAAGTAAATCGTAACTTTCATAGGTAGGTTTTGAAAACATTAAAATTGATATTTTTGGTCGAGGTAACGCGATTTAAGGCACATATCCATTGCCAGGGCTGCGGGTTGTTCGAAAGAGATACCGTGGCCCCTGGCATAGGCAACTGAAGGTACACGGGTGGGTTTTAGTCAGTAAAAGTCTGACATGCCCTCCTGCTCCGCCCAGAGCGGGAGAAGTCATATGATGATTTCTCACCCAAAAAAAAGGCACATATTATCCAGCCTTATCGTTAAACTTATGATCACATTCAACCACATTAGAAAAAAAAATGCTTTCTCTAATAGTCCACTGGTCCTAAGGTTAAAGTCAGGCTGATATTCAGCTTTGAATCATCGCATCATACTGACGTCATGCAGAATCCTGCATCGCGCAAGCAGAGTTTACCGCTCGACTAGCATATATATAGTACAACTTCCCGACATCAATCGTCGGGTAGTTGCCCATCAGACACGACACCTGTCTGGTCGGAGGATCCTCCCTTTTCCATGGAGGATGAGTGAACTTTACATTAGTTCGGCATGCTTCTATATTAGTACGAAATAAAATCCTCAAATGATTTGAAAACTATCACAACTAAGTTCACCATTTGCCGCCATTACCGTACCATTCAAAGCAGCAGTCGCCACCGCCTGTACTTTACAACAATGTACGTGCACCGTGCAGCTTTTCCCTCGCAAATCATGAAAAATAAAAAATGGCGGCGCTGTACCCGGTCAGAAACACGTGATGGCAAACAGCCTCTGAAAACTAGCAGACCTTGTTTTAAAGAAATGTTTTTACATGAACTTGCTTTTGAATAATGGAGTTTGAGTTTGTGGCTTTTTTGTTAGGCTTTTCTAACTAGTAAATTATTATAAGCATCCTTTTGCAAATTCTTTTTTGTGCAAGAAAAAGAGAAGATGCAATCTTTTTTAACCAAGATTGTTCAATTTCTCAGTAGCTGCCCGGTTGCTGGAATAGGCTCGCACCCTATTATCAAATGACAAAATGAAGACATTGATTTTCGTCATTTTGGCGCTGGCAACAACGTGAGCGTCCGTGGAACTAATATTTATGAGCGAGTTTTACAAGATGCGTATACTCTCAGGATAAAAATGTTCTGAATATGTATCTCGTAGTAAACACAAGGACAGGGTGTTGTGGCGCAGCCTGGGAGAGGCCTATGTCCAGCAGACTGCGATAGGCTGAGTTGATTGAAACACAAAATACACAAAAAAGTCTTATCCCACGTTTTAGACCTAAGTCATCAGAGATGTACCAAATCAAAACGATGGCCATTTGCGGCGATGTGTCAATTTTAGTTCCTGAGACGCTCGATCGGGGTGCTTTGAATCGGCACAAAAAATACCTGTCATTTCGTATAGTATATTTAGTCCAGAGTACTTGTATAATATATGTCAGTGGTCTCATAAGCTTAAGAACCTCTAAGCTACCGGTCCCATACCTCTAATGCCCCTTCGCAGCTACATTACATCTTTTTTTTTTTTTTTGTTCCGGATGGGATATCATCTTGTGACCCCTCCCGCTCTGGGTGGAGCGGAAGGGAGTGTCAGACTCTTACTGACTAAAACCCACCCATGTTCCTTCCTTTGCCCTTTATGTTCCGGGGTAGCGGTAACCCTTTCGGACAATCCCGCTGACCGGACAATCTCGCTGACCAGCTACATTACATCTTCAGCTTGTCATTTAATCATTTAATCAACCACGCGCAGTTTTCCGATTAGATCAACCATTAGGCTACTATAGTGGCAATCGATAAAGCTACTCTTCATTTTTGCAAACAGTCCGGCCTTTGAGAGAATGCTTTCCAGACTCTTGACTCGAATATTTTAATAACCAATAAAGTTCAAATTCGCAAAACACATATTCGTTTGTATGAAACTGACAGGTGTCAAGAACGCATTCTCTCGACGACTGGACTGTACCTCTGCGGTTTTGTATCAAAAATTATTCTACATGATTTTGATCAGATGTTCTGCACACGGTGAGAAAGGATTTTCAAGACCAAAGGCATTGCTTGTCATCAGAGAGTTCACGATAAGAACGAAAATTAATCGGGTCGCTGTCTTTGGATACTGTGAAGAATATTCTACCGAGCGCCTGCAGTCTATTGACTTAGCATGCCGCACGCCAGTCGCAAACTCTCAGTAAAATATAGGCGTTAAAATTCGGAATTAAATATAAATATATCCTTCTTCTCATGGGGGTAGGTAGAAACGACAGAACGCCATCTGCTACGATCCTTACATATACTTTTTATCTCGTTTACGTTCATATATCTGCGGCGTAATTGCGGAACACACTATCAGTAGCAATGGCATTTATTTTGACAGTTCAACAACATTCATTGCGTTATTTACCTTGTCGAGCAGATACATTTTTCGAAAATATGAAATAATGGATTAGCAAAATGACTCAGAGTCAGATTGTGATTAAGAAAATAAATAAATAATGTCCTCCTGACTGAATTTCGGTCACGGTGATCAATCCCAGCGGAGACCAGCCTTCGGCGCGGGAGATATTATAGTGCAGTAGTGTGTGCGTAGACACAGGTGCACTTTCTGTTCCTTTACTCTCAAAGTCCGATGGGCTTTGGTCCG
The DNA here is from genome assembly GCA_911387795.2 of Apamea monoglypha. Classification (NCBI taxonomy): domain Eukaryota; kingdom Metazoa; phylum Arthropoda; class Insecta; order Lepidoptera; family Noctuidae; genus Apamea; species Apamea monoglypha. The sequence goes on along the minus strand of OU426940.1, from coordinate 9,569,106 downwards.
ATAATCCGACACGACCGGGGATATATCAGGCGCAGAACCAACGGCAAAACGTGTTTTCCGAGGCACGGGGGTATCACACCGCCAACTTCCAAACTACGGACAAATTTCCACCGGAAAACCCCAATAATAATTTTGTCCAACCCGGGAATCGGAACCTGGGGGTCTACTCCGAAGTGAAATCAGCCGAATGTTCGGCCGTTTCATGCTACGAAGTTACTATGAGGTTAGGTCGGTCCCGATCCTACACTCCTACACTCTTTCGAATATTGACTATGGTCCCGACCCAACTGAGCCGATCCGAACATTTGTCGCATTTTTCAATAATATTCGGTTCGGCCATGTGTCGGTCCGATCCGATCATTCGCACTTTGCACTTCGTAGTAGACCCCCAGGACGCCACGCTTAGCAGTCGCGACCTTTCTGAAGCAGATTATTTTCGGAACTAAACTCAGTCTATAAGCTAAACAAAAGCTAATCTAAGCGGGTAGCCAGATTTTAGGCGGACAAAGCCAGCAAGTTCGCACCAAATTTTAATTACATTCGATTCAAATCTATTGCCTAGTTCCAGTGCTAGACTTGCACGATTGGCTAGCCGATAGCCGGGCCATAGCCGACCCGTTTCCGGGCCGTGATCGATCGGCCATAATTATGTGGGCCACAATCTAGGTAGGAAACTATTAATCAGTCACATGTACTGGTCAGGAATGGGTTGGATTTATTGCATGTAATGAGGACTGTGGGAGATTAGAGTTGTTATGAAAGTAATTGTAGCAATGGTCGGGAATAAAGAGGCGTGGTTTTTTGTGGTTTCAAATGTAATGTTTATCTATACAACATTAGGAGGCACCTGTAGCTGTTTATTTATTTATTTTCTGCTCGCGGCTTCGCCCGCGTGTCGGAAAATATCCCATGGGAATTCGCTACTGGTACCAAAAATTATGTTACTTCTTATAACATAGAAAGAAAAAAGAAGAAATAAAATACGTTTTTTTGCGCTAAACATTACGAATAAAAAGAAAGATTTCGATTTAGAAATTAGTCAGCGCCTGACGTAAATTGACGTATTTTTAGTAGCCATGTTTTTAATCACGTCGAATTTGTCTATGGGGTATCTGAATTTGACAGGACTAAACTAATATTTATCTTCTGTCCCTTTCTTAATGAAATAGAAAGAAAAAAATGCACTGAACTTAAATTTAGTTTAGTTTGTGAATAAGGGAATCGGCGCCAATATAAGGGTATTATATTTTAGATTTCATCGTTGATTAAGATAGGTACATGGACTACTCACTAAATAACTTAGATTATTGTCATGCTTCAATCAGAGACCGTGTTACCCAGTAATTGGGTTTTGGAAATCAGACAGGCAGTCGCAGGCAGCTGCATCATATTATTACAGAAATTACCAATAACATACTGCACTTGCTTTAAAATTTTACCCTGGTCTTCAATTTATCAGTCACGCTAGCGACAAATACAGTGATTTTTAAATCTTACCTCTAACTAATTAACACCATATTCTTTCCTCCATTCCTCCCATCGGTCCCTATAATGTGCTACTTATTTTCAGTTGGCATCTTCTGGGCTTGCTAGTACCATCATAGACCTCCATCGCTTTCCACCAGGTCGAGATCGTGGTCATGAGCTAGTCAATTACGCAAGAAAAAAAAAATCTTATAAGAAAGATGCTCTAAAAAAATGAAAAAAAAAAAAACTTTAAACCCCGCTGTCCACAAACATCAACATTGCGAAGCGAAATAACGCTATGCTATTTAGAATTCCGAGCGACGATAGCCATCGCGATACGTGTGTGGCAACTCGTAAGTACTAAAATAAATGGTGTCTATGAAATATGGGCTAAATCTTTCCTTTTTTCGGATTAGGGTAAAAAAGTTGAACAAACTTCTAAAGAAAATCGTTACGTTACATACAAGGAAAACATCGTGGTGAAAGAAAGAAATAAATCTGAAGTTAAAATCGCCTAGTCGCACAGTCCAAGAGAGTAGTGCTGACCCAGTGATAACGGCCCCGACTTTCGGGTCGTGGGTTCGATACCAAGCAGGCGTTTTACTTTGTGTAAATTATTTCATCACCACTGCTCTCAAACCGTTGAAGAAAAACATCGTGTGAAAACCGGCATGTCCTAGAGTCAAAAATTCGAAGACATGTGACATCTACCAACATACACTGGACCCGTGTGGTGGATTACAGCCCACTTCCTCCAGGCCTGTGTCCCAGTCCAAGTGTGTTGAAAAAGTTGTTTTTTTTTTTTAAATTTGGTACAAGAGGTCCTTTTATGGCGAAAGTGAACACTAAGGAAAGATTTTCGAAAATTCATTAATTCTGAAGGGTATTAAAACTATAGACATTCGTCATTCTTTGCCGATAGAAAATCCCATCTGGCTTAAAGCTTGCTTTCATAAAACTTCAAAACAACTTGTTTTAAAAAAAACCACCACCACCACCACCATCACCACCACCACCACCACCAGACCCACCACCTTTACTTTTTCTTTCTTTCTTTCTTTCTTTTTCCAAACCATTCGAACGAACGAATGATTAGGAGGTTATCTCTATAACAAAATAAGCAAAGCTCACAAGATCTTCCCACTTACAAAACAACTGTGTAAGAAAAAAACTTAATGGATGGCTTAGGACTCTGGACTGTGACACAACCGAAATTCTATCCCAAAATGGTCACCGCATTCCTTCTATACTATTTATCTCCAAACACAATACTGGACATATTAGCCGGAATGGACTGGGTCCGCCATATTAGCCGTAGAACCGATGACCGTTGGGGTAGATGTGTTCTTGTGTGGAGACCGCAAATCGGCTAAAGTAAGGTAGGACGCCCTCAGGGTACGTGGAGCAGCGATCTTCACAGGTTGGCTGGTAGCAGCCGAAAATCGAGTTAAAGAGCGTGCAATAGGAGAGGCAGGACATATCCCGCAGTAGACTGCTGTAGACTGAAGACAGATGACAATACTGGACAATATTGTTATTATTTTATTAGGATATTGTGATGAGGAATAAATAAATAATAATTTCTAGTCTGTTAAAAACACGAACGGAGGGCTGCTCTAAAAAGCAACAAGTTTACATTTAACCGCAAAACATTTTCTCAAACTAAAATCGACCTTGACAAAAAAACAACACGGTCCCAAAAGTCTTCAAAATTGTAAAGCCACGTCCCACAAAGTGAGCGAGGCGAGGCTAGTTTATTCGATAAGAGCCATTGAGATTCCTCTCAACCGCGCTTGTATCTCAACAGCCCATTCCAGTACGTGTGCTGAGCGTTAAACAACTGACAGCTATATTATATTATATATTTAGACCCAAAATATGAGATAAATCTTGATCTGAACTCTGATTTGTGTTGAGGGTTTTTTTTTCAGTGGAATACCTAAGTTTTGTGTATTTAACAACCTTGCCAATGGTGGAGTTAGCGCTGTTATACAGCTTCCTGTATCAGACAGGTCATACAGAAACCTGGGTTTCGTGTTGAGACAGTCGCAGGGATTCACAAACGTTACCACGCTCAGGGTGCTGTATGACGCTTTGGTAAGGAGTCACTTGGAACACAGTGCGGTGATTTGGGTTCCTCATGATGCGAAATACAATGTCATGCTGGAGCGAGTCCTACTTCTTACTAATATTATAAATGCGAAAGTTTGTATGGATGGATGGATGGATGGATGGATGGATGTTTGTTACTCTTTCACGCAAAAACTACTGAACGGATTTGGATGTAATTTGGCACACAGATAGTTTAGAACCAGGATTAACACAAAGGATACATTATAACCCGTTATTTCCACGAGATCGAAACGTATGCGGGTGAAACCGCGGAGCGCAGCTAGTACAGAATAAATTTACAAGACACTTGTATTTCATTCTTTATCCCGCATACCCGCTGATGTATCTGACACTGTTTGTACTGGGTATGGTTGGGTACAACGAACTCAGAGTGCGCAGGGAATTTATACTCGCGGCGTATGCGCTAAAGCTCCTGCGTGGTGTAACACATAACCCGGGTGTGCTGCGTCACCTGAAGCTGCGCGTGCCAGACCTGTACGTGTGGAGGCGGCGGTGACCGCCACTGCTGGCCGTGCCTGCTGCCAAAACCAACCTGCTGTCAAAAACACCCTTTTTTTTCCGCCCCTCCCGCTCTGGGTGGAGCGGAAGGGAGTGTCAGACTCTTACTGACTAAAACCCACCCATGTTCCTTCCTTTGCCCTTTATGTTCCGGGGTAGCGGTAACCCTTTCGGACAATCCCGCTGACCCGGCAGGCTTCGGCCCTAAGGGGCCCCTCAAATTGTAAACACCCCTCACCCGCACAATATGTGTACTAAACGAAGACGAACGCATGAAAGGATTGATTTTCGTGCAATCTTAGTGAACTCGCAAGAGTTTCGTTGAATTTTGTCAGTTATATTTAAATATTAATATTCTGTGTTAAGTCTGATTTTGTATTTTAGGTTTAAACTTTAAATTAGAATTAGCATTAAAAATAAGTTTAGTTTGATAATTACTACATAGGTACAGTCGCCAAAGGGAGATAAGTAACCAGGGTCGTCGGATATAGTAGAAGTTTGCAATCCACTATTGTATTGGGGTCAGTCTGTAAAGATAGTGTGTGTAAGCTTAATAATAAATAAAAATGTTATAAGGGTGTGGTCGGTTAGGATAGTAAATATTTATGAACTATTTACCTAATTGCCCATTCCAACATTTTTACTGGCCATTCATTTATTACACTACTTGAGTAGCAGTAAAATTACTGAACGGGCAGTTACGTGTGGTTAACAAATCGGAATTAGTCGGTGAGAAATCTAACTTGGAAGTAGCGCTCACCGGCGCTGTCGCGGTACCGCTCGCTTTGCTCGCTCGGCTCGCGCGCGTTTGGTTACAGTTTTAACCTAATCTAAGTCATTTACAACAAAATTAAATTTGGGTTTTTGATGTAAATATTTACGTTCCTTACCGAAAAACTGCCACATTTTATTTGATTAAAAACAAAATACGAGTCTCCGGCAAAAATATGATATATATGAATATAAATGTATGATTCAGAAGACCGTCTAAAACCCCCAAATAGAGACATTCAACAAACACATCAGACAGACATTCGTTCATTTTGTTCGTTTCGCTTAGTTCTAGCGAGGCAGAACTTTTCTAAACCCAACCCAAAAAGAATCAGTAGTCCCATATGATACCGTTAAATATGACCTTACCTTGCAGTATAAACAAAAGTATTGACTAACACTGTATTTAATTTAACTTCCTTCCTTTAAACATTATCATCAATATCCTCCTCCTGCTTACATGGCATACCTAATCAGCCTATAACGTTCCCACTACTGGGAAACAGGCCTCATCTCTGCAGCAGCACCTCTGTCGTCAACGCGTGTCGCTCGTCTGAATACTAAGTAGTACAAACACCCACACACCTACATGTTTACCCGTGTAACCCACGAAATATTTATTGTCTTTTGTGGAAATCAAATTCACGAACCGTAGACTAGAAACTCAATTACTGTACCACCATTTCGTAAAAATATCGCGTAAGCAACGTCAACATATAATTTATTATACTAATACTTCGTCCGGAAGCAAATTGTACCAAAATGGCGTCATATCTAATGATAAAAAATACTCAAATATCGGAAAATAGTCAGCTTATGGTAAAATACATAATGGATTGCCCTAAAATCTATCAAAAAGAGTAATGGTTTGCACCATTACAACAAGAGCTGCTGGAGAAAGTTATAAGCGAAATTTCTGATTGCCATTGAGTATGTAGGTAGTGTATGTGTATGAACAAAGTATAGCGGCGAATTATGAGTCAATTCGGTCGGGCTGGTCCACAAATTCAAGGTCGCTCAGCGTGCTATGGAGCGAGCTTTGCTCGGAGTCTCTTTGGAGGATAAAATCAGCAATTACATTATCCGGAAAACAACCGGATTTACCGACATAGCTTCTAGAGTAAGCAAACTGAAGTGGCAGTGGACGGGCCATGTTTGTCGAAGGACCGATGGCCGGTGGAGCAGACGAGTCCTGGAGTGGAGACCGCGTATCGGCAAGCGTAGTGTGGGACGACCAAAGAAGGTGGCTGGGACAGACTGGATGCGAAAGGCTGAGGATAGAGTGCTGTGGCGCAGCCTGGGAGACACGTATATCCGGCAGTGGACTGCGCTGAGTTGATTGATCGATGGGTCAATTGTAGGTATATCAAAGTGAGATAAATAAGTTAGAGCAGTGGTGGCCCAGTGAAAATGATCGTGATTTACGAGTTGTAGGTCGTAGGTTCGAACCCTGACAGGCAATTTTTTATTATTTTTTATTAGCCTCTCCTTCCTCCTCTCTCTGTCCAGAGCTGACGAGGACCAATCTTTATCGAAGGAGTCCAGCTCAACCCGCCATCTCCGTCTAGGCCTGCAGGCGACAGGCCGATAGGCGCTTCTTTTGTGTAAATTACTTCATCACCACTGCTCTCAAACCGGTGAAGGAAAACATCGTGAGGAAACCGGTATGTCCTAGAACCACAAATTCGAAGACATGTGACATCTACCAACCCTCACCGCGCCCGCGTGGTGGGTTACGGCCCAATCCCACTTACAGAGAAGGCCTGTGTCCCAGCAGTGGGAATATTATATGCTGATTATGCTTAATTAATTTATATAGATAAGTATGCTGATCCTGGGGGTCTACTCCGAAGTGATATTGGCCGAATGTTCGGCCGTTTCCTGCTACGAAGTTACTATTTGGTTCGGTCGGTCCCGATCCTACACTCTTTCGAAAATTGACTATGATCCTAACCTAACTGAGCCGATCGAACTTTTTTTGCATTTTTCAATAATATTCGGTTCGGCCATGTGTCGGTCCGATCCGATCATTCGCACTTTGCACTTCGTAGTAGACCCCCTGAATTGGCCGTGAGTTAAACATTTTATTTACGTTTCTATCGCTTTATAACGCGCTCAGGAATCATTGGGTATCCAAAAATTTAAGTCGTTGGATTGGATATATACTCAATTGAATATACTGCCCTCACAATAGCGATAAACGCTCAAGCGACAGCAACTGCGGAGGAAACAAATGAAAGATGTTGTTGAGAGCATGCCACGAGGCACCGCGACGCGACTTGCTGAGCGACGGACCCCGCGTCCAAATAGAAACCCAAGATTTCCAAGAGATTTAAGATTTACCAAAGATTTCCGAAATTCCCGCGATGATCGCTTTCTATAAGGACGCGGCCGGACGGTTTCTGTATTTCCTATTTCATACACTGTGGAATGCGCTCCTCCAGGAAATCAGGATGGCAACCAACCGATTATCTTTTAAAGTTGAGGTTCGCGAGCACATTCCACACCCACCCACATACGACACACATCACACACTCAATACACACATCACACACTCATACACGCATCACACAGTCTTACACGTCCCCAATTACACCACAGCACACGCACTTACTTACACACTATTGCTGTTGGTACACGTTTTAGCTTCCCGAATTTTTGTAATATAATCTTACGGACGAATGGATGGCCCCTATAACACAGGATTTTCCTAGCATCGGGGTCATTATTCACAAAAATTGAGCATAATTGTGATAACATGATAATGTAACATGCATTGTATTTCTTCTTTTTGCCAAATATAAATTATTATTATTATTATTCGCAAGAAGTTGGCAGTATCATTACAACGGTAATATTTTCTCATTGTTTTATTTCGTTTTAGTATATTCATGTATTTATGTATACCTATTTATTTGTGGTTTACTTCACTCAGCGGGCATAGAGCGACCTACGCATTCAATATGATAATGCACTGAGAGTACCTACTGTTGCGGCTGCCGTGGCGTTGTAGTGCATCAGGGATGTTTGCGGATAATAATATTAATGGTTTTGCCGCCATTATTAGGAGTAGATGCGCATCCCTGATGACGCGAGTTCGCCGCGGCACTAACAGTAATCTCAGTGTGTTCGCAGATCGATGTTGCGGAGGTGGATGCAGCTCCACGCTGAGTTTTAATTATATGTACTTCTGTGTCTGTAAACTACTAACACTAGAAGTTAAGTAAAATTGTTACTAACCCCATGGACTCCTGTCTGATATAAAGGTTTTCTATTCTATTCTATATTTATATTTATATGTAATTAGGTATATATTATATTTATAGTTTTAATAGGTTTATGGGTATCTTTATTTCCTACTAATATTATAAACGTGAAAGTTTGTATGGATGGATGGATGGATGGATGGATGTTTGTTACTCTTTCCGGCAAAAACTACTGAACGGATTTGGATGAAATTTGGCACACAGATGGTTTATAATCAGGATTAACACATAGGATACTTTTTATCCCGATATTCCTACGGGATCGAAACTTATGCAGGTGAAACCGCGGGCGCAGCTAGTTTAAAATATTTATTCCTTAATTTTCATGATTGCAAACCACGAAAAAAAGTAATTTTTAAATCGAAAATCGCTTTCCCCTCACATCTTGCACGTAAAACTAAGAAAAAAAGTTTTGGTGCTATCGGTGGCTCAGTAAATCAAACTATATTACAAGTTATATCGTCCGCTATCGTAGCTCGGTCGAGAGTAAAACTATTTACTGTTTTTATTTATTTTCACCGCTATGTTGGATGTCGGGTGATATTGAAAAGGCCGGAGAATAATGCCATAAAAATGGTTGAATGGATTTATTGTGATGGTTTGTACGTCTGAAAATGTCTGAAATAATATTTTTTTTCAATTTTTCAACTAAATAGCTAAAGTACAGATTTTTTTGTAGAAAAATAATCTATTACTATGTATAAATATGTAGACTAGCTTTTGCCCACAGCTTCTCCCGCGAGCAGGACGAAATTATTCTACTGGAATAAAATGCCTATGCCCTAACCCAGATCATGTTCTTCCTTTGTGCCAAATTTCATCGAAATCCGTTCAGCCATTAAAGCATGATACTCGCAAATGAAACATACGGGGTTACTTTCACATTTATAATTTAAGAATAATAATGTTCCCAATGCTGGGACAAAGAATGTCTAAATTTTTGGTTCTAGGACATTTGACGTTTTCTCACGATGTTTTCCTTCACCGTTTTGAGAGCAGTGGTGATGAAGTTATTTACACAAAGTAAAGCGCTAAGGGTTCAACCTCACGGCCACGACTTACGAGTTGGTCACAGTCGCGACCGTTTCCACTGGGCCACCACTGCTCCCCAAGCGCTGTAATCGTGGTAATTTGGCAAGGGTAATTAAGATACGTTAAGAAGAATCAACCTATGACATTACTTGTCTGACCTCTCACCTCTGAACTATTTCTTTGAGCTAAATAAAGATTTTCTATTCTATTCTTACAGATAAGCCCAGTTTCTAATGGAAACGTCCAGAGAGTAATGTCTCTAAAATTATATATTTAATAGAAAAAAGCAAGATTATTTATTAATATGTATCGTATACATTTGCGGGTGAGTTGTTATGAATGATTGTCATTTGTTACACCCAAAGTTACTTGTAGGCTAGGAGCTGCAGTTTACGATTTCATAATCATGTTATATTTTTTTATTTTTAAAAGTATCTCGGCCTTTTTAGCCCTATAACCGATGACCGTTGGGGTAGACGTGTTCTTGAGTGGAGACCTGAATCGGTAAACGTAAGGTAAGATGCCCTCAGGCTAGGTGGAGAGACGATCTTCGCAGGTAGCATCTGGATGAGAGTTGCCGAAAATCGAGTTGAATGTGCAATAGGAGAGGCTTGTGTCCAGCAGTGGACTGCTTTAGGCTGATGATGTTCTTTAACTGAATGTTCAAACATACAATGTATTAAGATATCAAAACAATAGCACTAGTGAATACATAAACTCTGGTATAGAATGCCTCACAAACCAAGCATAAGATGACCTGTAAATGTTTACTGCCGAACACAAACCTGTCTACAGACGGCCTTCAAATGAAATGATGTGTGGCGTCTACAATGTCACTTACAGGAATACGAAGTTACGAGGTTTCACGTGCTTCACTTGGAGCGACGAACTTCTCTTCGACGATCTTGACGGCACGGTTGGCGCAGTGATTAAGCGATTGACTGCTGCGCTGCGTGTCGCGTTCGATTCCCGCATGGAACAAATATTTGTATGACCTACAACTAGTTGTTCCGGGTCTGGCTGTTTGTGTATGTGAGAAATTCCTAGAGTGGGGCAGAGTTTATTAAAAAAAAACCGAGTGTGCTTATGACCACACGACTGAAGTGAAACTTCTTTCTCAAAATATTAATTCATTAAATTGTTCAAAACGGAATAGAATTACTCTAGAATTAGTAAACTCGCAAACGAACTATTGACTGAGATATATACATATTTCACTTACTAGCTATAAGAGAAAGAGAGAAAGAAAATGTGCACGCGCACTGCTCTCTCTTGCTCTTACACTGTGATAGAGACAATAGGTCTGCACTGTGCTTAGATATACGGAACGTATTTGGCTATGAGAGGAAGAGAGAAAGAAAATGTGCGCGCGCACTGCTTTCTCTTGCTTATATCCTCCCGTTCGTCTCGCCCGATCACACTTTCCGTAACGCTTGCGTCACGCGTTCGCCAGCTTACTCCCCAAGTCAAGCGTGCGTAAAGAAGTATCACTTCAAAAGAAAATCTTCGCAGGGTGGCTGGTAACAGCTGGATGAGAGTTGCTGAGAATATAGCTAAATGGCGTGCAAATGGAGAGACCTATGTGCAGCAGTGGACTGCTGTGCGCTGATGATGCTGATGTGGCTTCACATCTCTCATCTGGCAAATTCTGCTTTCGCCAGCAGAGTTATCGTCGTCATCATAATTTCAGCCGAAAGACGTCCACAGCTTGACAGGCGTGCCCCAAACACCGCCACGTCGACCGTTTTTGTGCTTCTTGCATCCAGTGGAATCCTGCGGTTTGAAATTTATTGTTCCCCCGATGCACCCTGTCGCATCGCATCGCATCGCCTGCGCAAATTTTTTACTTGCTCGGCTGTCAAGGGTCATAGCGTGATGTTAAATCCTACTAACACTTATAATATTATAAATGCGAAAGTTTGTATGGGTGGATGGATGGATGAATGGATATATGGATGGATGGATGCATGTCTGTTACTCTTTCACGCAAAAACTACTGACCAGATTTGGATGAAATTTGGTACACAGATAGTTTATAACCAGGATTAACAAATAGGATACTTTTTATCCCGATATTCTCACGGGATCGAAACTTATGCGGGTAAAACCGCGAGGCGCAGCTAGTAGTTTATATAATAGCCTTCCTTAAGAATTGGGCTATCGAATGTAAAAATAATTTTTCATATTATCCGACTGGGACTTCCAGAGATTAGCGCGAACAAACAAACAAAACCACTCAATCAATAGATAGATTAGTACATAAGTAATAGTATAATTATAATAGATATTGGTATGAATGGTTACTTGATGGATTCGAGGGGCCCCGTGGCTAAATAATAACAGCCGCACAGGTCGATCGATCTGGTTAAGCTACGCTTGCCGCGGTTGGTCTATGGATGGGTGACCATCTTTACAAACCGAGACCCCTCCGTGCCTCGGAAAGCACATTAAGCCGTTGGTCCCGGCTGTCATTCGTAGATCTTTGACAGTTGTTACGGGTAGTCAGAAGCCCGAAAGTCTGACAACCAGTCTTACCAAGGGGTATCGTATTACCCATTAACTGGGTTGTGGAGGTCAGATAGGCTGTCGCTCCATGTAAAATACTGGTATTCAGCTGAATTTCGGTTAGATTGGAAGCCGATCTCAACATAGTTGGGAAAAGGCCAGGCAGATGATGATGGTTATTTGATGGATTCTTCGCTCCTACTAATCTTTTCACAGCCAATTAGGATATAAGAATATCCTGTGGGGTAATTACGTAACACACAAACAGTAGCAATGACTTTCATTTTGACAGTTCAACAACATTCATTGCGTTGTTTACGTTGTTGAGCAGGCAACATCAAACATACTCGTATGAAAAAACAGATTACGCAGCTCAAAAAAAAAAAAAAAATGTCCTAAAGTATATTTTATTAGTTTTCTATTCATTATGATCTAAAATAAAGGAAAAATACCCATAATTCTTAAAAAGTTTGCTTTTGTAGTAGTTATGTTAATCATATTTTTTGAAAAATGTAAAGTATGACGTTTCTAGATACGTACAGGCGCCAGCACATCAAGCTACTATAATCTGTCAAATTTCTTTAACAGATTATCAACTTTATCGCTAAAGCATTAAGGTTCAAGATTGATTGGGGAAATTTGACAGTTTCGGGTAGCTTGACCTGCTAGCGTCTGTACGTAAAGTATGATTTTTTTTTGTATCTAGGAGAACGGTTACATGCGCCTGGATACAAAAGCAAACTTTTTCAGGCCATATATTTTTTTTGTACCTTACTATGAATAAATCTACCGAAATTTCATACTTTCTTATCTAGGACCGAGTTGACGTGTGTTAGCAGTATCCTTCAAAATAATTCAGATTGAGATTGATAGTGTGTGCTGGCTGTAATTTTATGTCAGAAATACGACTTGCCAAGTAAAACTAGTTAATCAAATCAAAGTTACACACAACCATAGTTTGTTTACGCGAAGTATGTTGAACAAGATGTAACACTTCCCGAAATTTAGTATCACGGATCCCGCGTTAACTAAGATTAACAATAAATTTGTAAATCCTTGGATTAAGTCAGTAGCGCCGATCGTAAGTTTAGCTAAGCTGGTAAAATATATTATAAGACAAATGGTCTTTGTTAAGTAATTAAAAATAAAGGAAATTGTTTGTTTGAAAATTTGTGATTGAAAATAAACATAAAAAAATATAACATTGATTTCCAGACAACGGAGAAAATCAAGGTTTTTGAGATGGATTGTTCTTCGAAGTATATACATATATGCTAATAGGTGACCATGTGCCTGATGGGATTTTCCATGTCAGCCTTTTCCCAACAATGTTGGGGTCGGCTTCCAGTCTAACCGGATGCAGCTGAATACCAGTATTTTACATGGAGCGACTGCCTATCTGACCTCCACAACCCAGTTAATGGGTAATAGTCTTACCAAGGGGTATCGCCCTTGGTAAGACTGGGTTGTCAGATTTTCGGGCTTCTGACGACCCGTTACAACTGTCAAAGATCCACGAATGACATCCGGGACCAGCGGTTTAACGTGCTTTCTGAGGCACGGAGGGGCTTCGGTATGTAAAGATGGTCACCCATCCACGTACCAACCGCGGCAAGCGTAGCTTAACCTTTTCGATAGACCCGTGTGGCTGTTATTACTTAGCCACAAGCCCCTCCCTCGTTAGTATCCAGACATGAAATAATAATATGGAAAACTGATTTAGTATATCACAGAGTTATTAATTAAGTCGCTAGTAACATAAGTAACAGATGTGGTTCCACTTAAGACCTTGCTCCATATTAGTTTCTGAGTTAAGGTATGTTATGTTATATCCGTAGTAACTTAAAGTGTGGATTATTCTGAAATCACTTTAAGTGATGATTTTAATCAATGACTTCTTAAAATGGTGTATAGACCCTAGGTAGGGTTTCTTTCCTGGGTTTCCGGTCCCGGGAATACTCGGGAAAACTATCGATCCTAATTTCGGGAATTTTCAGCCAGGGAAGTTTTTTTGAAACATATAAATTTGCAGGTCAGTACCTACAAAGTCTATAGTATCAAATATATAGTAAAACTCTGGTGCAGCCTGCAAGGAGTTAGCCTCTTTTCATACGGAGAAAAAACGATCATCGCGTTAGCATAATCTTCAACCTTTACTGTTCCCACTGCTGGGACACAGGCCTCCTTTCTGTGCGAGGGAGTGGGCCGTAATTCAGCCCGCGGGCCCAATGCGGGTTGGCGGATACCACATTTTGTCGAACGTTGACGTATTTCGGCAGTTTTCGAAGGAAAATTGAGACGTACCTAATTGAAAAAGTCATATATGTGCGTACCTACAAGGTTTCGTGTCAATTTCTTGCTTGAAAGGGTCGTAAAACCCCAATATTATGATAAAAATAATAAATATGACTCCCTGTCTCCCGGCCTAAATAACATTCTTAGCTAGGGCGGGGAAATGGGGTGTCGGAAATTAATGAAACCATCGATGTAACGAGTGTTGTAATTTTTCTTCGTGGCCAGCCATTTGTCTTACGACGAAATTATATTAAAAATACCCCCAACTCCCCCTTTCGGAACTCCTTGGAACAAAAAAGGGATTAATTTTAACTTTTATCTGCTTTATGGGAGGCTGGTTTTGGATGATGTTTAAATTCGATGTTTTTTTTTTTTGTTTTAAAGTAGGCAAGTGATGACTGGTGAGGTTTTAAAATACGTGCGAGCTCTTGGTTAATTTAGTAGGTATGTCGGGTCATGAAACTTTGAATTTTTTAACGACTTTTATTAGGTATCTACTAAGTATGTCAGATTAATGTTGGATTGTGGGCAGGACGTATTGCTCGTAGAACAAATAGCCAATGGGGCAAAAAGGTGGCGACCGCTTACCGGAAGACGTAGAGTTGGAAGGCTACAAGGTGGACCGTTGACCTCGTAATGGCCGCAAAAATCCGCTGAATGCGAAAAGAAGTACACAAACAGAAGCGGTCGAAGTGGCGATTCTTAAGAGGCCTATGTCCAGCAGTGGACATCTTTCGTCTGAAATGATAATGAATCTTGGTTTTGGCGTTCTGTAGTTTCTGCTTACCCCCATGGGAAGAAGGCGTGTTTGTGTGTATGTGATGTAACCTTGGTTTGCCTGCGTAGTACCACAATAATAGGCTGCTAGTACTATATGTATCACATAATCCCCATGGCCATACAGCATGCGGATTCCCGACCCAGAAATGGCAGCAATCATTCTAATACGGTCCAATTTCCAGTTACAAAGCTCATAGGAATAAATGGATCCTACTCGAAGTACACTGCATCACAGATTACCCTAATTCCGACCAGTAGCGGCTGCATATACTGTGCTTATTTGCTGGTATTGTGGGTAGGACTTATCAGAATAGCGATAAGAGACAGCGGGGCAGTTAATAATATAAATGATAAGAAAAGAAAGAAAGAAAGAAAATAAATTTATTTACCACAGACTAAAAGACACAGAATACACCAGATACATACATCAGAAGGCCAATTATCGTAATTTAAAACATTCAAAATCTAGCCGCAGTCTCATCTCAGCGACAAACAAATGTCAAAAACTTGTCAAAATGTAGGGAAATTAGAAGTATTTTTTGACAGATTGAGACTGAGATCAGACTGTGAACGGTCTTAAAATTACGAGAATAAAGAAAAAAAAAGAAAAAATTTAGATGAAATAAACCGTGTAAATTTCCGATGTGAGAAATTAGCAGGAAAGTGTACCTCACGGCTGCGCCAAAAAAATAATAAATTATTTTATTTCTGTAAGTAGGTTTGTACAAACGTCAATCATATTTTAAAAGCTAGATGAGGTCGGCGTTTCCCGTATCTAACTACTCTGAGAAGAAAGGTCGAAACAAAGTCAGAGGTCACAGTCTCTATCTTGGTAAGATGATGTGAAGACCATGTAGATTGCTGTCTGAAATGGTCTTTACAAGTTTTGATGGAAATTAGGAGGATATCCAAAGATTTTTCAATCGACAGATAATTTTTATTCGTGGAATATAATTTATGTCTGACAGTTTTCGTATGGAATAACTGTCAAAAATTCAAAATTATTCCTCAGTTAAAATTATCTGGGATTGGAAAAATCAGCTCTTAATCTTATTTATTCATATAACAAGTTGTTTTGTTTGTTGTTTGCTTTATATTCCACTAGCTGCGCCCCGCGGTTTCACTCGCATAAGTTTTGATCCCGTGGGAATATCGGGATATAAAGTATCCTATATGTTAATCCCACTCCTATCAAGATCGGAGACTCAACACTCGAAGTTGTAGACGATTATGTGTACCTGGGACAAACGGTCCAGTTAGGTAGGTCTAACTTCGAGAAAGAGGTCAATCGTCGAATCCAACTCGGCTGGGCGGCGTTCGGGAGGCTGCGCGGTATCTTCTCGTCCAACTTACCACAGTGTCTCAAGACGAAAGTCTATGACCAGTGTGTGTTGCCAGTGATCACATACGGGACTGAAACGTGGTCGCTCACAATGGGCCTCATCAGAAGGCTTAAAGTCACTCAAAGGGCAATGGAGAGGGCTATGCTCGGAGTTTCCTTGCGTGATCGAATCAGAAATGAGGACATCCGCAAGAGAACCAAGGTTACCGACGTAGCCCGAAGAATTGCCAAACTTAAGTGGCAGTGGGCAGGGCACATTGCTCGCAGAACGGATGGCCGATGGGGCCGAAAAGTTCTGGAGTGGCGACCGCGAACCGGAAGACGTTGCGTTGGAAGGCCTCCCACTAGGTGGACCGATGACCTGGTGAAGGTTGCGGGAATCCGCTGGATGCGAGTCGCACGGGACCGGTCAATGTGGCGACACTTGGGGGAGGCCTATGTCCAGCAGTGGACGTCTATCGGCTGAAATGATGATGTTAATCCTGGTTATAAACCATATGTGTGCCAAATTTCATCCAAATCCGTTCAGTAGTTTTTGCGTGAAAGAGTAATAAACATCCATCCATCCATCCATCCATCCATCCATACAAACTTTCACGTTTATAATATTAGTAGGATAGTAGGATTAGTAGGACGTAGGAAAAGTAGGATAATAGGAAGTACTGTTTATTTTATTTTGTTACCTATAGTAGGTAGGTACTTAACAATCATTAAAATATCTGACTTGGTTTCCGTACGTCCTTTTCGGGTGACCACTGAAAATCAGCGCTGTGCTGTGATTCCCCCATAGCACAGCATCATACTCATTAGAAGTGTCTCCAGACACGATGTGCAGCTGTCGACCATTTCTGTTTCATGCTCGTGATTATAGATATATTTTGTTTTTATTTTTCTTTATTATTCGAGTTAATATATCGATATCTTTTTATCGTATCGTATGCACGTGTTTCTGTGACAAATAAACCAATTTTTTCTTCTTTTTCTTTTCAATAGTGATCCGGAAATATTAGTATCTCTTGGTGACTTGAAAATAATCTATATTAATAAAAATGAATCACCGAAATGTATGTACATACGTACGCGCATAACTTCTGATCGACTGCACCAAATTGGATAATTATTTTTTTTGTGTTTGTTATTGTCAGGACAAGGTTTGTATAGAAAAAGAAAATTAAAATATTAAAATAAAAATAAAAAATCAGCTAGCTTAGAATACTTTTCATTTTCGTATTTCAAAATATTTGGGCAGCAATTCTTGTCTAACTGAGTTGTAACAGCATGGAATAGGCTCCCGAAAAATGTTGTGACGGCTCCCACACTGAACTGCTTCAAGAATCAACTGGACATATTAAATATCTCCAAGCTGTACGATACACACGCATCAGTTAATTAGCTGCTAGTGTGTCTAACCAAATAATAATAATCGTTCAGCAATCAGTTGTTTTTATATACGGGGTTATTTTAAATTGGCTAGCTAAACTCCGCAGACGCGATGGCTATCTTTATTTGTGATAATGAACTATGTAGAGTACAATAACAAATTCCCAATGAGACTGTTACAACGAGCATCATTGTATTGACTACGTCGTTTGTATGGCTACATAATTAGATCCGTGCAAGTTGTAAGAGTTTACTTAGATAAAGAATTATTACTAACTAGCTTCAGCCCGCGACTTCATCCGCGTAAAATTGTTCCCTCGACGCACCCCGTCGCGTCGCATCGCAACGCCTGCCCCCGCTATTAGTGCGTGTTCGCGTTTTTTCTTGCGTTTTATCTTTTTGCCCGGCTCCTAAGAGTCTCAGCGTAAATCAAATAAATAGCCTTCTTCAAGAATTGACCTATCAAATGCAAAAGAATTTTATAAATCCGACTGGTTTCAGAAATTAGCGCGTTCAAACGAAAAAAATTAACAAAACTCTTCAGCTTTATTGTGACTATAGATTATAGTGTATTTGACAATTCTCGGGACCCTTGAGTGCCGGTTCTTTGGAAGGCATGCGGCCTGTTAGACGCTTTTAATAAAATGAGGCACCAACCGACGATTATCCCTTTACGCACTATGCAAGTGCACCCAAGGAGAACGCCCGGTATGTGTAGGACTGTTGCAGGATATGGAATATGTCTTTGGTGGCTAAAGTGGACTGGTTACCTGGAACTATGTAACCTACGCAAGATCTCCAGGATATTTACGTCGGCCATATACAAAATACAAAAAAACCGCAACAAGTTATTAAGTCATGTATTCAATCTAGCCTGCATGGTTCTCACATACACAGTCAGTTTTCTCTTTGATGGTGGTTTTATAATATATATGGTTATGGTTAAAAGGGCAGTATTGGCCCAGTAAGAGCAGTGGTTGCCCAGTAAGAGCAGTGGTTGCCCAGTAAGAGCAGTGGTTGCTCAGTAAGAGCAGTGGTTGCCCAGTAAGAGCAGCCGTGGGTTCTTACCCAGGAGCCCAGTAAGAGCAGTCGTGGGTTCTAACCCAGGGGCCCAGTTAGAGCAGTCGTGGGTTCTAACCCAGGGGCCCAGTTAGAGCAGTCGTGGGTTCTAACCCAGGGGCTCAGTAAGAGCAGTCGTGGGTTCTAACCCAGGGGCTCAGTAAGAGCAGTTGTGGGTTCTAACCCAGGGGCCCAGTAAGAGCAGTGGTGGCCCAATAACAACAGTCGTGGGTTCTAATCCAGGGGCCCAGTTAGAGAAGTTGTGGCCCAGTAAGAGTAGTCGTGGGTTCTAACCCAGGCAGGCACTTTACTTTGTGTCTTTAATTTCATCAATCAAAAATTAAAACATCATGAGAAAAACGGCATATCCTAGAACCAAAAAAATCGAAGACATGTGACATCTACCAACCCGCACTGGGCTTGCGTGGTGGATTAGGGCCCACTCCTTCTCACAGAGTGGAGGCCTGTGTCCCAGCAGTGGGAACGTTATAACGTTCCCACGGCTGATTATGGTTATGCTAATAATACATGGTTTTATATTTGTTTAGCAGCATCTACACCGCCACATGCGAACTACGAATCATACTGACGTCACCCAAAATCCTGCATCGCGCAATCAGACTTTACCGCGTGACTAGCATATATACAACAGCCCGACATGGATCATCGGGCAGTTGCTCACCAGACACGACACACGTCTGGTTGGAGGATCCTCCCTTTTCTATGGAGGATGAGTGACCTTTACATCCTGTCCCTCATACCTCTATACTAGTAACCCCGGCGCGACCTCTATCCATAATATATATTCGAAAATCAGCATTATGAATATCTTCATTATTTCTAACCCTACTGCCAAACCAAATACCCTTGGCCAGTTCATACCAAAGTTTCGCTTGAAGTTTGAAACTTGGACCGCTCTCATTGCCCCCGGCGCTGCAATATAAGTTACTGGCGCCAATACTGGAAGCCAGTGGAAGCTAGTTGGTCGCAATATGGCGGCGTCGGCGGTCGCAGCAACTATATTGCATATTGCTACGCTGGGATTAGAATAGCAATTATTGTTGTAATTGTACTGTTATGAGGTTTTTAAGATTTGTTTCTATATTCTAAATGAGGAGGTTAAGTGTGGTTTTGTTAATAGAATATGGAAGATTTTGTTCCAGTGTGTTTTTAGAATGAAGTTCTTTAACGTGGTTTGCGGAAGGAGAAAACTGGTAGAAATCTTCATGTACAGACGCCAGCACATCAAGCTACTACAATCTGTCAAATTTCTTTAATAGATTTTCAACTTTATCGCTAAAGCATTAAGATTCAAAATTGATTGGGAAAATTTGACAGTTTCGGGTAGCTTGACCTGCTGGCGTCTGTACTTCATGCGTTATGCGTTTACTTCATGCGACTTGACTGTGTGAGTTTGGTCGGACTGATAATCCAAGATGGCGGCTGCGAAATTTATCGATTTTTTCGTCATGGGTGTCGTTTTCATGGTTTTTGAGGGAGCTGAACCCAATAGCCTCACTATCAAAATGAAAATCCAAGATGGCGACTGCAATAGTTGGGAAAAAGGCTAGGCAGACGAAGTAATACATATAGAAACCTACTAGTTCCTTTTTCTACTTACTACCAGACTACTAGTAATAATTGAACAACATAACCCATCTACTTTCTACACCCTGTACGTAACAACCTGTATAGTATTTACCCAGCATCCTGTATGCATTTGCCGAGCAAAATTCCAGCACGTTTTAACACCTGCACCCTAATTGAGTAACACACTTTCAAACACAATCCGAAAGGTTTTGAAGGAAATTGTTAATCCATTGCTTCTTATGTCTGTAAAATTACTCTACTCAACAACGTAAATAACGCAATTAATGCTATTGAACTGTCAAAATAAATATCAATTGTAAGAGCAGTGGCGGCCCAATTGTAAAGGCCGTGATTTACGAGTTGCAGTTCTTAGGTTCGAACACAGGCATGCGCTTTACTTTGTGTAAATAATTTCATCACCACTGCTCTCAAAACCGTGTAGGAAAACATCTTGAGGAAACCGGCATGTCTAAGAACCAAAAATTCTAAGACATGTGATATCTACCAACCCGCTCTGGGCCCGCGTGGTGGATTACGGCTCATCTCACAGAGGGTTGGCCAGTGTTCCAGCAGTGGCAACATTAAAGGCTGATTATGTATTCGAGTAAAATATCTTGGTATCGTATCGTATGCACATGTAGCGGTATCTACAACGCCACAGGCGAACAACGCGTCATACTGACGTCACGCAAATCGTGCATCTCGCAAGCAGAGTTTACCGCGCAATTAGCATAGATACAATTTCCCAAAATCAATCGTTGGTCAATTGCCCGCCAGACACAACACCCGTCTGGTCGGAGGATCCTTCCTTTTCTATGGAGGATGAGTGAACTTTACACCCTGTTCCTCATACCTCTAAACACATGTTCTCTGACAAATAAACCTATTTTACTTTCTGTTTTGTTCCATTGTAATTTGTATGTGTGTTATGTATCTACGTGTGGTTTAATACAGAATTCCTGTCTTCACAATATTTACGACGAACCATTAATACTGAATACCGTATAGGTAATCTACTAAATACAGTATTTAGTGCCCAAATGAACGCCTAAGTGTTAAATAAAGATCGTGTATTTTACATTGTCAGACATTGTATATAATCTGTTTCAAAAGTTGCTGATGAAAATGTAAACAAATGAAACAGAAAACGTACAGACGCCAGCACATCAAGCAACTACAATCTGTCAAATTTCTTTAATAGAATTTCAATTTTATCGCTAAAGTATTAACGTTCAAGGTTGATTGCGAAAATTTGACAGCTTCGGGTAGCTTGATCTGCTGGCATCTGTACATGTGGATGCCAATTTGTAGTGCCTGTTACGAATAAGGTGCTTTGTGATTTGATTATTTGAACTTAAATGCGGAAATTCTAATTGTAAATCGCCTTAGTGATGTTTTTCATTTGACAACTGAGGTTAATTTTATAACCTCAATTTTCATCGATGATGTCGAATGAACCAGCGATTGTTCATAAGAAAAATACACTCGAAACGACAATAAATTTATGTAAAATAGTGAAAACCGTTGAGAGCTTGGGGAGCAGTGGTGGCTCAGTGGCCACGACGTATGAGTTGTAGGTCGTAGGGTTAGCTTGGTGTAAATTATTTCATCACCACTGTTCTCGAAACGTTCGAGAAGGAAAACATCGTGACGAAACCGGTATGTCCTTGTACCAAAAATTACAAGACATGTGACGTCTACCAACGCACGCTGGGCCCGCGTGGTTGATTACAGCCACTCCCTCTCACAGGGAGGAGGCCTGTGTCCCAGCAGTGGGAACATTATAGGCTGATTATGAAGAGTAAAAAAAACCTAAGAAAATTTGAATTTCGCAGCTTCTCTGTTAACTGGGTTTGTTTTCGTCAGACACTTTTGGAACATACTATAGATAGGTCAATTTCTGTGAAATCGTGCAGGCCAGCCGTCGGCAACACGCTGTTAATTTTTCAATGCTTAAAGCTCCATCAATCCTTTTTATGGCTACGGTATGCGATCATTATTGTGGGGTGACCATCATTTGGGATTTTATTAAGTCAGTAGGGATTTTTTTTATTTTCCTTCTTGGTTATCAAGAAGACTTGAAAATAATTCTGCGTTTTTTTTTTCATATTTGTGTTTATTATTTTACTCTTATGTAACATTTTATGATATTAGCTTCGGCCCGCGGCTTCACCCGCAAGGATATCTGAATTTTCATGGGTTATATGTTTTTCCGCGACACGCTATTTCTTTTTCTAAAATAAAAGTAGCCTAAGTTACTACTTATACCTTCAGCTATCTGTCAGTGACAGACACTTGAATTTTATTTATTCGTGTGTATGTCCAGATAAAAGTCAGTTTTTGTACATGAATCCTCTCAGGGTACTGCAAAACACAATGTTGGTTTGCTGTTGAGTTTGTTAGTGAACATAAATCTTGAAGATGCAGCAGGCAAAAGTAGTAGGTACCATTATACCTACTTTTTATCCCGCTATGCAGTACTTACAGATGTTATAACAGACTCGTGAGGCTTGCAACACTGTGTCTAAGGTCGTCAATGCAAATTGGTAAATCACGGTTCTGCAGGCCTCAAAAAATATGTGCAGATTAACAGATTTTCACAAGATTTGTTATCTTTTTATTAAATAAAACTTCGTGGGTAACTAATGTGAGTATCCCGGTCGATCGGTTTGACGAATTATTCTAGAAAAACATTTAATTTTATGCAAATATATTTCTAAGCATTTATTAAAGGACAATAAATTAAAGATGCAGAGCTATTCCGCTTACTGGCTAGTTTACGAGAGGCCGCTGTTGACACCGTACGTTTTCAAGACATATGGCCATTTGGCTATTGTGCCCCGAGAGCTTTATTGAATATCTTTTGAATAGGAGAATATGAATTGAGTTTTAATACTATGCAGATTTGAATTCGAAAGCTTGGTTTGAATTTCAAAGCCTGGTTTTGATGTATAAGGCTGTGATTTCATCTGGGTGTGATGTCTTGTTCCCCGACCCAATTAATAGCCTAATTCTTGAGGAAGGCTATATGCTATTTAACATAACGCCATGACTCTTAGGAGACAAGCAAAAAGAAAAAAGTTAAGCGAAAACGAATTAATAGAGCGGAAAGTCATGAGATGCGACGGGGTGGGTCGAGATCGACCACAAATTTTACGCAGATGAGGTTTCGGGCAGGAGCAAGTTTATAATATTAGTATGGATAGTATGGAAGTTATCATCTGCCTAGCCTTTTCCCATTTGTATTGGGGTCTGCTTCCAGTCTAACCAGATGCAGCTGAGTACCAGTATTTTACAGGGAGCGATTGCCTATCTGACCTCCACAACCCAGTTACTGGGTAATATGAAACCCCTTCGTAAGACTGGTTGTCAGACTTTCGGGCTTCTGACGACCCGTAACGACTGTCAAAGATCCAGGAATGACAGCCGGGACCAACGGCTTAACGTGCTTTCCGAGGCACGGAGGGGTCTTGGTATGTAAAGATCACCCATCCACGGACTAACTGCGGCAAGCGTAGCTTAACCTGATCCATCAATCCGTGCGGCTGTTATTACTTAGCCACAAGTCCCCTATGGATAGTATGGGAGTATGAATATGCATGGATGAATTCCGTCCCAGAAAAAAAATTCGGAAGCATGGACTCCTTATTTGAGAGGAACATTATTAAACATTAATTTGCAAGTCTTCCTTAAGTAGCCGTCTTGCAGGTTTTATTGATTTAAATTATACATTGCAGCCGCTCGTTATACTAGCCAGGGATCATCAACCATTTGGTAAAACAAAATGGCTGAATTATTTTTGACAGCTCGCGTCGTCGGCCATCTTTCCTTTCATTGTGAAAGAAGTGTGGCGGTTTTTTTTTTTTTGTGGAATTGAGGAAAATGTCGTGAGGAGAGTTTTGAGTATGAATGTCGATGGCTATAAGAGTAGGGGATGACCAAAGAAACCGTTGATGGAATGTAGAAAGGGGGTGACTACCGAGATGACGACTAATAGAGAAGTATGAAAGAAAAAGACATGTCGCGCCGACCCCAAATAAATTGTTAGAAGGACAGTAGAATGATAAATGCCTTTATTGTCCCACTACTGGGCAAAGGCCTCCCTCAAGTCCATCCAGGAATTTCCCGTGCCACTTCGAACCAGCCCTTGTGGTCTTGTGGTCTTTCTTTTCTTTCTTCTTTCACCTCTTTCAGGCGTCATCCATCTTCAGGCACCCATTGTGTGGACACTTTCCCAGCGGTCATCGTACATGCAGCTGACGTGACCCGCCTAATCTTACTTGGAAGGAGCTTGGAAGCCTTCTTGCCTATGTCGGATTATCTATCTTATCTTAATATAATATAATTCTTCTGTACGTGTATTTGTCACCTAACTCCTCCAAAACGGCTGGACCGATTTGGATGAAATTTTCTGTGTATGTTTCAATAGGTTCCTAGATGGTTTGAAAACACAACTGGACCCGGTAGGTGGCGCTGCTTTTCCGGGCAGGTTGACGTCTGCCGGATCCGCTAATCATGTATAAAATGTTTACGATCCCTTCTGCTTGTTGCCTATGGCCGGTATTGGGCTCGTTTTGTACGTAATGAGCCATACTTAGGCAATTCCTTTTTGTTTGAAAACATGCTCAAAGCGTGTGAGGTGTTTAATTTCAGTTTTTTTTTTGTTTAACGCTGTGCACGCTTCTTTATTTTCTTGGTATCGATACTCTGTTTATTTTTTTAAAAGGTGCAAGCTTTCTTATATAGATTTTATTTATACTAATACTAAAGCTGAAGAGTTTATTTGTTATTATTTGAACGCGCTATGTGAACTATCAGTCGGATTTGAAGTTTAGAGGTATGAGGAACAGGGTGTAAAGTTCACTTATCCTCCATAGAAAAGGGAGGATCCTCCGACCAGACGGGTGTTGTGTCTGGCGGGCAATTGCCCAACGATTGATGTTGGGAAATTGTATCTATGCTAATTGCGCGGTAAACTCTGCTTGCGAGATGCAGGATTTGCGTGACGTCAGTATGACGCGTTGTTCGCATGTGGCGTTGTAGATACCGCTACACAAGTATTCTTTTTGGATTTGATAGCCCAATTCTTGAGGAAGATTATTTAACATTACGACTCTTAAAGCCGAGCAAAAAGAAAAAAAAAAATCAAAAAGAACGCTAAGCGAAAAGGAAGTGGGTATTGTGGCTGTCATTTTTTATATTATCGTGTCTTACGACTTCCACGCGAACAAAGACGCGAGCAGAGGATAGTAATAGGAACCCTGGTGTCCTGAAACACTGGTTTCGGCTTAGCTTAGGCACCAGTATCAGTCTCACAATTTTGCAACGTGTATTAATAGCTTATTACTGAGCAGTACTTGTTGACTTTTAAATGTTGTAGTGAGAAAATAAATTTTTATTTATTTATTTATATTTATAATATTAAAAAGTAAAATACCAGTCCCTCATCACAAAATTGCCCGATTTTGAAAGCTTTTTGTTATCTCTTATCTATTGATAATGGCTAACGGAATAGGTACACCAGAGGACCAGACAAAATGACATCTTATCAGTGATAGCGATGATGGATTTTGACCAGCGTTGCCAGATCTTTTTCGGCAAAAGTGGGTTTTTGTAATCTTATTTATTTATTTATTTATTTTATTATTTATGTACACACAGTAAAACACATAAGGATAAGACATTTAAAATATGAGTACAAAGGTACTGCTTTCTTTTGAGTAAGAAAAGAGGGATTCTTTCACCGAAAGCGGGACATACCAAAAAAACGTAATTTAAAAAAATACGAGTGATCGTTTATACTTTTACTTATCCTTTTAAGTATTTGAGTTTAAATTAAGGAAACATGATGATAATAACCATAGAAAATGTATTCTAATGACTTATTACTTTGCTATACTAATGACAATAGCTGTCTGGTTTACCACGTAAGGCAGTTTATTTTTCTACATCCAAAAAAGCGAGACTGAGGCTGTTCCGCGCGGGACTTTTAGGTTAGGGCTAAAAATAGAAAGAAAGAAAGAAAGAAAAGAAAATGCATTTATTTGGCACAAACTAAAAGACACACAATACACCCGATACATACATCAAATAAACACACACAATAAAAAAAATAAAAAAATAAATAAAAGATTAAATAAAAAGTGTGAAGTCCGATGTAAGAAATTAGCAGGAAAAGTGTGCCTCACGGCTGCGCCAAAAAGGCCCAGTTCAGCAAAAAAAAAATCGGGACGTCCCGCCAAAACCGGGACGTCTGGCAACTCTGATTTTGACCTTTCCATTCATATTTCAATCTTGCGACACTACGAAACACTTTGAAAGTGATTGTCACTGGTCGCTTCTGCCCCGGGCGACCTTATCCGACGACATGCGGCGCTTTCAGTATGCAATCGCCATCAGGCTTGGCTTATACACACATACCATACTATAAACCTACGCCTTTTTCCCAGGAGGGTGGGCAGAAACTATAGAACGCCACCTGCAGTGCGATTCTGTAACCAACTCACCGTGAAAACTTAGGTGAAGTGAGCGTGGAGTGAGCTGTCATTCCAACTAATACCAGGGATTGGCACTATTGATTCTAAGCTCACTTCACCTAACTTTTTACGTACGCCTTTTACCTCGTGTACGGTCATACATCAGCACCCTAACTGCGTAACTCACTCTGCGTCATTTTGATGGATATTGCTAATCCATTGCGTCATATGTTCGAAAAAATTGTCTGCTCAACAACGTAAATAACGCAATGAATGTGGTTGAACTGTCAAAATGAAAGCCATTGTTACTGTTATAGTTACGCAATTACCCCGCTGGTCATGGTACGAACGCCGGTTGAGAGTGCGCACCTGATCTTTCTGAAGAACGTCACCAATACGGTGCAGGATCATGATTTATGAGACACAGTTAATAATAATCTATTGTAGCACGAACCCCGTGGGGTCTAACGTGAACTCCTGCGTAAGAAAAAGGGTGTATAGCAAAAATATCAAGACGAAATAGACGGTTTTGTAAAGGATGCACGGTCACGGACCTACTATGATTGTTCAAACATTTTCCTCTGCCCTCCCGCGTTAGGGTCACTCCACACTAAAACATGCAGAATCGGACTGCTTATTGTCATCATAGAGAAGGATATTATTTTTTATTTTTTGAATGGCATCTCGCAGTTCATCCTATGAGGTTGTTGTCTGCTTAACCAGGCTTGCCTGTGGATGCCTCAATAAATTAAGGCCTCCAGCCAGGGCTTATAAAACTTAAAAACTAAGCGACTATACCCTAAGTGCACTCCTTGTGGGGTATTGACCTCGGCTTAGGGCGTCGCTGGGAGAGGGCAGCAAGGGACAGGCTGGATCGGAATTATTTAGGGATGAATTTAAAACTACGGGCTTAACGACGCGAGGTGGCTCGAGCAAGGGTCGGGACGGACATGGTATGGGGCGTCGCGTCGGGGCCTCGACGCCGAGGATGAAAGGACGGCTGTCGGGACTTGTACTTTCTGAGAGTACTGGTGACCTTACTACTCTCCTGGAGGAGGGTCGTGGCGTGGTCGGGGATGGTAAGGGTATGCCTCGGTCGGCGAATCCTACTCATGCGGGAAGGAGTGAATTGGGCTGCCACTGAACGACATTGACAGAAAGGCGTTTATTTATATATTCAACCGTTTATGTACACACACATATACAAGAAGAAAGGAACAGAAAAAATAAAAAGGCGATGCTTATTGGGGTTGTTAGTAAACATTTGTGAAATTGTCACAGAAATTGTATTGAAAAAACAAGATGGCAGTGTTAGTTCCAAACCAGTGCTGGGGCTCTGTCTCGTATAGTGTCTTTGCATTATACTGAGCGATGGCCGTTTTGCGTGGAAGTGACGCATGTTTTGACACAAAAAAAAAAACTAGTTGGGAACTTGCATTTTTGGGTTTGTGTTCTTTTTATGCGTCATGTTTACCGCAAATAAACGTATTATCTTTATTTCTTTCAGTTCCTTTTTTGGCCACGCTTCAAAAGGTCCCTGTGGCGTTCTAGGTTTGTGCTTGAAGTCCATTCTATTGAGCCCTGGTCGTGGCTACAATTCAAAACCAAACGAATAATGTCAGCATAGGAACACTTTGAAGTCGAACGTATCAGAACAGCCGATCGATTCTGTAAAAATCTCACCAGGAAAAGTTAGGCAAAGTGAGCTGTCAATAGTGTCAATCCCTAGCATTAGTTGAAATGACAGCTCACTCCACAGTAACTTCACCTATGTTTTCACGGCGAGATGTTTACAGAATCGCACTGCAGAAGTTTTCGTGTTCATTGCTAGTTTCCATTATTTGTCTCACTCTCAGCACTGTTATCTTTTTGTATTGACGATTTATTTATTAACTCTCTCCGTTTCACAACGATACCGTCGGACAGTATGGAAACGCCCTTAGGACACGTCCTATTATTTGGTGTTGCAACGTTGCAGGGTTCCGTGGCAATATTGACAATATTACAGTTTGGGTTTCAGACGCGTAGGGCTTTTTGTTTATTTAGTAATAAACTGTAGGTATTTTCGCTTTTTTCAGATCAGATGTTATTTCTGTGGACGCTTTTGGCGTTCGTGAAATTACAGGCACGTACTATATACAGGGTGGCAGGGACTTCGACGCGCAACCGCTTACCACGGATTCAGTACATGATTCTGGATATTGCTAATCCATTGCTTCATATGTTCGAAAATTTTGTCTGCTCAACAACGTAAATAAATAACGCAATGAATGTTGTTGAACTGTCAAAATGAAAGCCATTGTTACTGTTATAGTTACGCAATTACCCCGCTGGTCATGGTACGAACGCCGGTTGAGAGTACCTACTACGCACCTGATCTTTCTAGCATGATTTATGAGACACAGTTAATAAAAATCTATTGTAAATACGTAAAAATTAAGAAAACGCCGACGAAAAATTTTGTTATTATTTAGCCACAAGCCCTTGAAGAAAAATAAATGTTGTGCAGATCCCAAATAAATAGGGTTATGGGCAAGATGTTGATAATGCGGTAGGTATCGTTTCTTTCAGGTCATCAGGGTTTAAGGTTTTCTTAGGCAAAGGTACTTTCCATCTGGGTGGTCATCGAAATGTTTAGCATAATCAGCCTATAATGATCCTACTGCTGGGACACAGGCCTTTCTGTGAGAGGGAGTGGGCTGTGTAATCCACAACGCGAGCCTAGTGCGGGTTGGTGGAGGTTCAATAGTCTTTTGGTCTTCAAAACTGTATGGGAAAATGTATATTTTTGAAAGGTTGTGGAGGTGTCATTACTATTAATCTCTCAACGAGTCCCGATGAGGATTGAAGCGAACAGAATTGCGGACAGCACTTGCCTTATAGAGCATAGCATAATCAGACTTATAATGTTCCCACTGCTGGGACACAGACCTCTTTCCTTGTGTGTGTTGTCTTTGGTTCTTGGCCCTGACATCAAGCAATGGACAAAATTGTAAACTTTTTATATACTTGAGTACGAGGCTTTCGACTACTTTGTATACGTATATTTTGTAATGTGCGTTTTGTTGCAGAGCAGTGGTGGCCCAGTGGTAACGGGGAGACTTACGAGTTGGTCTTGGGTTCGGACCCAGACAGGCACTTTACTTTGTGTAATTTATTTCATCACCATTGCTTTCAAAAAACGGAGAAGGAAAACATCATGAGGAAACGGGCATGTCCTAGAACCAAAAATTCGAAGACATGACATTACCAACCCGCACTGGGCCCGCGTGCTGGATTACGGCCATTCACTCTCACAGAGAGGAGGCCTGTGTCCCTGCGGTGGGAACAGTATAGGCTAATTATATGTGCGTTTTGTTTATGCAGAATAAACAATTTTCTTTGTTTTTTTTCTTCCTGTGCAATCATACAGGCCCAGTGCGGGTTGGTGGTTATCACATGTCTTCGAATTTTTAGATCTACTCGTATGTCTCACGATGTTTTCCTTCACCGTTTTAGAGTATCGAGCATAAGTCGTATTTATTAATAGCTATTAAAGAGTAGCTGTGTTAAAATTAGCAAGTGCTTGCGCATGAGTCACAGTTTGAGTTAATTACGGTTGCGATACCACTGTTTATTTGTAATCTTGAGAGGCTAAAAGCTTATACATCAAAACATTGAGTTTGTATATCTTATGCGCCCCTACTATTGGCATTTATTCAGTGAGTTCCTTCTTCATCTTCTTCGTGTCGCTGGCTGACCGTATTTTAGATCTTTTGGCCCAAAACTTTGCCACTTCCACGGCGTTGCCGGTGGCAGCGCAGAGGCCACTTTGACTGCATGTTTGTTGTGCTGAATTATACTGCAATCATTATATATAAAATGTACAATAACATTTTTGGGAAAGCAAGGTAATTTGTATAAGCATCATCACCCTAAAATGTTCCCATTGCTGAGCAGGCCTCCTATCTTCGAGAGGGAGTGGGCTGTTAACTACCACGCGGGCCCAGTGTGGCTTGGTAGATGTCACGTGTCTTCGAATTTTTGGTTCTAGGACCTGCCGGTTTCCTCACAATGTTTTCTTTCACCGTTTTGAAAGCAGTGGTGATGAAATGATTTACATAAAGTAAAGCGCCTGTCTGGGTTCGAACCCACGACCTACAACTCGTAAGTCGGGCCCAGTGCGGGTTGGTGGATGGCACATGCTATGGTTATTAAATCTTGATTAATGAAATCATAGGAAAATGCCATAGATTTTTGGTAGCTCGACCCCTAAACGAATCCCGTTAAGGATTGAAGCAAGCAAATTCGCGATCAACGACTTATCTAATCGAGCATAGCATAATAATATCCTCCCGACCGATTTCGGTCACGGTAGCCAATCTTAACCGAGATTAACCAGGTACACAAACACAGGTGCACTCTCTGATCATTACCTCTCATAGTCCGATGGGACGGCAATCCGACACGACCGGGGCGAGATCAGGCGCAGGACCAACGGCTTTACCTGCTATCCGAGGCACGGGGGCTTCACACCACCAACTTCCAAACTCCGGGCAGTCACTGAGACATTTCTAATGGTACAACAATAACACTTTGCCCGACCTGGGAATCGACCCCAAGGGTCAGCAGACGCGCTTGCCACCATGAGACCAACGAGGCAGTCGAGCATAGCACAACCCCACTGCTGCGACGCAGGCTTCCTTTCTCGTAACCACTGGACCACCACTGTACTATAGGTACACCTCTGCCTAACCCGTCGGGAAAAACACGCGTGATGTTATATTGTATAAGTATCTGAATAAAATGAGGATCGTTAATCAAATTACTGAAACTGAATAATATATCAATTTGGTTTCCAATAACAGACGATAAGACCGTTCTATTAATTAAATCAATAATTGTGTACGTAATGAGATTGCTCGTAGTAATACGGTTCACAGTATAATGTTTACACCCAGACTTCGTTTGCTATGGTGTTTGTTTTTCCGGCTCGAGTAGAAAGATTTGGGATCTCATAAAATGATGTGAATGTTTGCAGGTGCATAATATTGTAATATGGCGGGGCTCGTGGCTAAGTTACAGACGCCCGGGTCAATCGATAAATGGGACTTAAATATGACGTGCGAAATGTGGGTTACTATAGGTGCACCTCTACCTAACCCTTTGGGGATTACGGGCGTGATGATCATCATCTGCCTAGCCTCCAGCCAGCTTCCAGCCAGTCGGCTTCCAGTCTAACCGGATGCAGTTGAATACCAGTATTTTACGTAAAGCGACTATCGAGGCTATCTGACCTCCACAACCCAGTTACTGGGTAATAGGATATCCCTTAGTAAGACGGGTTATCAGACTTTCGGGCTTCCGACGACCCATGAAGACTGTCAAATATCCACGAATGACAGCCACTACCATCGGCTTAACATGCTTTCCGAGGCACAGAGGGGTCTTGGTATGTAAAAATGTTCACCCATCCACGGACCAACCGCGGCAAGCGTAGCTGAACCTGATCGATCGACCCGTGCGGCTGTTATTACTTACCCACAAGCCCCTCTAACATTTGTAACGTGAGGTGAAGATATGATATTGTAGCGGTATCTACAACGCCACATGCGAATAACGCGTCATGCTGACGTCACGCAAATCCTGCATCTCGCAAGCAGAGTTTACCGCGCAATTAGCATAGATACAATTTCCCAACATCAATCGTTGGGCAATTGCCCGCGAGACACAACACCCGTCTGGTCCGGGGATCCTGCCTGTTCTATGGAGGATGAGTGCACTTTACACCCTGTTCCTCATACCTCTATAATATTAAAATAAAAAAATTGTTTTTTCAGTACAGTACAGACAGACGAAATACTTAAATTACTGTATTATAATTGCTATCAAGTGCGTTCTCCGATCATTACAACCAGATGTAATGTTAATGTGAATCAGTAGTGATTGATTGAAGTGGGTTCGACACCCGGGCAATGGATTTTAAAAGTCTTTTCATTCGATTTAATTTAGTGTGTATTTTGAAATGTTAGCCTGTTTTAGTGATTTATGTGTTTTGTTATTGGGTTCAGGGGTAATGGAAGTGTTAGTATAATAGTTATAATTTTTTCTAAACTGAAACCTCATTATCGTCAGCCTATTGCAGTCCACTGCTGGACATAGGCCCCTCCTATTGCACGCCATTCAACTCGATTTTCGGCAACACTCATCCAGCTGCTACCAGCCATCCTGCGACGATCGTCGTTCCACCTAGCCTGAGGGCGTCCCACGTTACGTTTACCTATTTGCGGTCTCCACTCAAGAACACGTCTACCTCAAGGGTCATCGCTTTTATGGCTAATATGGCCGGCCCATTGACACTTCAGTCTGCTTATTCTGTGAGCTATGTCGACAACTTTGGTTCTCTGCCGGATCACCTCGTTGCATGTTCGTTCTGTAATAGGAACAAATACATCTATAATTATATTTACGTAATTAGTATAAATTAAAAATCGCTTTTCATGTATCTCTGTGTGTCACCGTTGACCTCAAAAAAAAAAAAATTATCAACTTTGTTTTGTTTTATAGTGTTTAGTAGATATCGGTACACGTCACGTCTGCGGAGTTTCGCTAACTAATTTTATTTTTCCGACCTCAATTGACACAATGTTACCGTCTATCTAGATAATAGATATCAGTGGACTTTGGATTGCCATCGTGGTGAAAGGATTCGCCAATCTGTGTGGATCTCGCTGATTGGTTGACATTCTACATATAAATAATCCAAGATACTTCAGAAGTACAAACACAATCATGGCAAACTGACACACTTCACAAGTTTTGTTTATTTTGTATGATACCTTATAGCTGATCACTGTCTCATAAGACACAGGTCACCCTAGTTTAAGAGGCAGGGCCCAATTCATGTACAGACCTTGTGGTTACAGCATAATTAAGTACCTAGTACTCGTCTTTATTCTTATGCCAACCAGTTGTAATCCATTTTTTACCTATTTCTAACCATAACATAATGTATTTTCTCGTCTGTAACTTATTTGAAATAAATAAAAAAAATATTATTATTATTATATTATTATTGCCAAGGGTGCGCCGGACGTATAGAGGCTCTGTAGATACATCGCTCGGGGAGGCTCCTTTCATGAACCCCACCTAGACATGAGTTACCTTGGGTAACCTGGAACAGACTTCCAGGTTGGCCGAAACAAGGAAAACCTGTTCAGGTAGAGATCCATAGACGACTCCGCTGGGTGGGAAATCATCATATGACTTCTTCCGCTCTGGGCGGAGCAGGAGGGCGTGTCAGACTTTTACTGACTAAAACCCACCCGTGTTCCTTCAGTTGCCTATGCCAGGGGCCACGGTATCTCTTTCGAACAACCCGCGGCCTTGGCAGGCATCGGCCCTGGCGGACCCCGTCAGTTCGTGCTGACATCTCTTTGAGGCGCGCGTCGAACACAACGCGCCGTCGATCCGGGCCTGGTCATTGCAGGCGGCGAGCTGCCCATTGCTCGCCGCCCGCAAGCCCGCGCCTACGGTGGCCGGGAGTCGGCTGGTGACTCCCGACGTCCAGCGCGTCTCCTCCCACCTGGACATGAGTTACCTTGGGTAACCTGGAAGTCTTTAAATAGACTCCGGACCCAGGTTGGCCGAAGCAAGGAAAACCTGTTCACGTGGAGATTCATAGACGACTCTGCCTTGGAGTGTAAACGTGTTGCTGTTCCACAAACGATGGGTCATTTGATATCGCGTCCTGCGTGTCCTGTCAACTGTACGTTACAGGAACTGATGGACGCTGGTGATGGCGCCAAACAAGTAGCCGAATTCTGGGCCGAGTCCATTTAGATTATTATTACGCTAAGAAGATAGGTAAGTACCAAAGTAAGTAAATACGATAACAAAAACCTAAGACCGAGTTAACTCCAGTGTTCAGTCTGGAACTGAAACCTAAATAAAAGTTAAAGTTTAAACAACGGCTCTTTGTCGAGAGCGAAGTCTGCTGATCTTTGCGATTGCCAGACAGACTTGGAGGATTGTTTACTTTTTTAGTCGCACTAAGAAGCATATTATAAAGGATAGGTACCATGTGTATCTACTCAGTTAACTTTATGACTGTTTTTGATTATGAGTGGTTAAGGATAATCAGCCTATAATATTCCCTCTGCTGGGACACAGGCCTCCTCTCGGTGAGAGGGAGTGGGGCGTAGTCCACGCGGGCCCAGTGCGGGTTGGTAGATGTCACATGTCTTCGAATTTTTCGGTTCTAGGACATGCCGTTTTCCTCACGATATTTTTCACCGTTTTGAGAGCAGCGGTGATGAAATAATTTACACAAAGTAAAGCGCCTGTCTGGGTTCGAACCAACGACCTACAACTCGTAAATCGCGGCCGTTACCACTTGGCCACCCTATATCTACCTACTATGTCACAATTCTGCCTTCCTCTGTGGGAGTATACCTACAAATATTTCCGCCAACCCTTTTTCCAATTAAGTTTATCACGGTTTCCAGTGTCAGGTCAGACTTGATACCAACATCTTAAAAAAGGTTTACGGCCCACCAAAAAAGAAAGAAACAATTCAAATATCCAGCCAGCCACACAAAAATGTATTTCAAACCACCCGACCACAGAGCATGAAACATTCGGCAAATAAATCCTTGCTTTAAATATTACCCCTTATACGCATAAGGTCCTGGTTACACTGTAGAGTCCGTTCACAGTTATTTTACCCCAGGTACAGGTAAAATGCAGCCTTATAGTAACGGTAATAAAGATCATAATTATTTTGACGGACTTGTCAATGGCAGCAAACCCAACAGCAACCTTATTCGAATGAGCATATAGAGGTATGAAGAACAGGGTGTAACGTTCACTCAACCTCCATAGAAAAAGAAGGATCCTCCGACCAGACGGGTGTCGTGTGTGGTGGGCAACTGCCCGATGATTGAGCATCAGCTCTGTACCAATTTTTTCTTTTTCTGTTTCTTCTTGTCTGTTCATATATATGTGTGTACATAAATGGTTAAATCAATAAATGGTTCATGTCGGGCTGTTGTGTACATATATGTCGCATCCAACTGGTTTAATTAACCGTTTAGTTAACCGCCTAGCCTTTTAACTAAACGGCGGCCGTTCAACCAACGGCCTGAATGAGATTCAAATTGGAACTGTAACCAATCACGTGCGAGCCGAATTGATCGCAGTAACGAAGCCAGGGCACCCCGACCAAATGGGTTAGGTTAGAACTGTGATCAACCGCATGCGAGCCGAGAGAGCGAAGCGAGACGAGCACTACTTCCAAAGGCCAGGCGGTTGACTAAACGGCTAATTTAACCAGTTGGCTGCGACATATTACTAGTCACGCGGTAAACTTTGCTTGCGCGATGCAGGGTTTCGCGTGACGTCAGTATGATGCGTAGTACGAATGTGGCGGTGTAGATGCCGCTAGCATCTGTCCAAATCAAAGGTAAATTAACTTCGAAGGGACTGTACGAGCTGCTGCCCTGACAGCAGACAGCTACTGCCACTGTGTTACAGTCTCGTGACTGTCTACAATGAGTATCTTTAAAAAAAGTAATTTTATCACATTGTATTGATTGTAATTTTCTGAAATAAGTCTTGTCTCAAAGTTGCAATAGTTATTATTTGAGAAAAACGCTTTTGCAGTTTGCCTTTTTGACTGTACTCGCACGACAGTAGCTCGACTCGTCCCGACCGGTCACACTATATCGTGTTTATTTCTGTCTCTATCTTAACTGTAAAAATCTTTAAAAATAAAACCGTTTGAGAGTAGGTAGTACCCGATTAAGCAGCTACCCGAGAGACAACAGCTGCTGTCTTGTGGCGAGGAGGGGAAAGCTGAGATGCGAGCTACTGGCCTCCTAGCATAATCAGCCTATATTGTTTCCACTACTGGTACGGACGCTAGCACATCAAGTTACTACAATCTGTCAAATTTCTTTAATAGATTTTCAACTTTATCGCTAAATCATTAAGGTTCAAGGTTGATTGGGAAAATTTGACAGTTTCGGGTAGCTTGACCTGCTGGCGTCTGTACATAGGCCACACGGGCCCACTGTGGGTTGGTAGATGTCACATACCTTCAAATTTTTGGTTCTAGGACATGCCGGTTTCCTCATGATGTTTTCCATCTCCGTTTTAAGAGTAGTAGTGATAAAATAATTAGCACAAAGTGAAGAGCCTGCCTGGCTGGGTTCTAACCTACGACCTACAACACGCACTGCTCTCCTGCGCAGTACGTGTTGTAGGTGCTAGCGCGTGACAATAATTCGTGTGATGCGGTCACAAGATGCAAGCAACTGCAGCAGTTAATGGCTGGTTAACGGTCATCACTCATTATAACCGCACCGTTCCGACACAGTAAGTCATTCAAGTTAGGATTTTAAATCAACTGCATTATAGTAAATTTTACGATGACAATATACAATATAGTGAATAGCTCGCGCGGGTTTAGTTCAAGAAGCAAGCATGTAAAGACGTCAAGGGACTTTAAATGGCTACATAACTACATATTGTCTGCGTCGTTGGTCTAGTCGTCGCAGGAGCTACTGCTGAGCATGAGGTTCTGGGTTCGATTCCCAGGTCGGGCAAATCCGGTTGATAGCAAAAGACTCGCCCTCTATTAAATGGGACCTAAACATAACTAGTGAAATATGGGTGTACTTACTATAGGTACACTTCTGCCTAACCGTTCGGGGATTGTAAGCGTAATGTTATGCTATTGTTAAGTAAATATATTTGTTGTATATTCATTAATTTATTATTTTACAATGTGTGTGACATAGACGTTTTTATTTATTTATTAAAACTTTATGCACAAGTAATAAAAATACTGTACAAAGGCGGACTTAATGCCTGAGGCATTTTCTACCTTAGGGTGATGCAGAGATAAGTTATGGCAGATGCAACATTCGGGATAAATAACTAGGAAATGACTGATGATCATTGATGATGAATGATTCATTTTCTCCTTTCAATCAACAAGCCTCCAAGGAGTTACTATTTTCAAGAAGAAAGCTGCATATTATATCAGACGGGCAATTCCCGTAATTTAAAGAACGTTCACAGTCTTATCTCAGTCTCAATTCGTCTAAAATATCTGTAATTTCCCTACATTTTTGATAAGTTTTTGACATTGATTGTCGCTGAGATGAGGTTGTGACTAGATTTTGAACGTTTTTAATTACGAGAATTGATCTTCTGCTCAGTCTCAATCTCTCAAAAATATCTCTAATTTCCCTACACTTTTGACAAGTTTTTTACATTAATTGTCGCTGAGATGAGATTGCGATGAGATTTTTAACGTTTTTATGTAGGTACGGGAATTGGCCTTTTTTTTTTTTTTTTTTTTTTTGGGATGGGAAATCATCAAATGACCCCTCCCGCTCTGGGTGGAGCGGAAGGGAGTGTCAGACTCTTACTGACTAAAACCCACCCATGTTCCTTCCTTCGCCCTTTATGTTCCGGGGTAGCGGTAACCCTTTCGGACAATCCCTCTGCCCCGGCAGGCTTCGACCCTGAGGGGCCCCTCGTTGCTGATGCTGACATCTCTTTGAGGCGCGCGTGGAACACTTACGCGCCGTCCGGCACGGGCCTGGTCCTGATCGGGCGGTGAGCTACCCATTGCTCTCCGCCCGCAGGCCCGCGCCTACGGTGGCCGGTAGTCGTCTCTCGACTCCCGACGCCCGGGGCGTCTCCCGCGGCGGCTTGGACGGGAGGCTCTCTCCCTCATCCGTCCCGCCACCTCCTTCGCTAGCATGACTGCTTCGCAGAAGGAGGCGACTGCCTCCCACTCCCTCTCGCTCCGGACCATGGCTTGCACCAGGGCCGGGAGCGAGAGGCCGCCGCCGCTGCCGATCGCCTCTACGAGGACACGGCGGTGCTCCGCCCAAGCGGGGCAGACCTCCACCGTGTGCTCCACCGTGTCCTCTGGGCGATCCTGGCAATGGTGACACCCGGGCGTTTCCTCCCGCCTGATGATGTGCAGGAACCTCCCGAAACTTCCGTGTCCGGTGAGGACCTGCGTCAGGCGGTAGGTGAGGGCGCCGTGGCGCCTCTCTAGCCACTCCTCAAAGAGGGGTCTTATCGCCGCTATCGCGGCGTGCCCTGCGCTGGGTTGCGACAGTCGCTCTTTCCATGTCGCCATGAGATCGAGCCGGAGGTCCGTCCGCTCCGCAGCAATTTGCCGCGGGAGCGGACTTTCCCCCCGGCGTAGTGCCTCCGCGCGCCACTCATACAGGCGCGCGAGGACTATCGCCTCCAGATCCCATGGCGGCAGTCTGGCAAGGAGGCTTGCCGCCTCGCGCGAGATCGTGCGGTAGCCCCGGATTAGCCTTACGGCTACCACCTTCTGGGGCGCGTTCAGGTAGTGGGCGGCTCGCCGCCGCAGTGAACGCGCCCACACCGGGGCCCCGTATAGGGCCATGGACCGCACGACCCCCGCGTAAAGCCTCCGGCAGGAGGCGTTTGGCCCCCCCAGGTTGGGCAAGAGCCGCTTGAAGGCGGCCCCAGCCCGTTCCAGTTTGGGGGCCAAACGTCGGAAGTGCTCGACGAAGTTCCACCGGCTGTCGAGGACGAGACCCAGGTACTTCATCGTCGTCTCGATGCCGATGTGAACCCCTTCTGCCGTTCACGGGAATTGGCCTTGAGTTATATAACATAACTACGGGAATTGACCTTGAGTTATATAACATAACTACGGGAATTGGCCAAAATGCAGGGAAATTAGAGATATTTTTGACAGATTGAGACTGAAACTTTACATTCGAAAACTATTGCAAATGTAAGTCCACTCGCGCACTTGCTCACACAGTGTATCCAAGCCTTAACACAGAAAACATTTTATTGGAATACCAACGGCTGATACAGGAATCCATGTTATTTGATACTTTTCGCGTAGACTTCGACACAAACTGGATACGGCGTATATACACTTGTATACCAAGTATTTTCTTGGATCTACTTCGAGTTTTAAGCGAAGTTTGTTGAAGAAATGGTATCTGGGTAGATTGTTTCGAGAGCACGTTTTCAGGAATTGTGGGTTTGTTCTAGGTAATTGATTTTTCGTATGTATTGTTAAAACACTAATTGTATTAAATAACTAGCTGTGCCCGCGACTTCGTTCACGTGCCATGTCCGACAACAAATTGGATTTCATGGGTTTAATTTTTTTTTGCGCAAAACCTTTATTATTTTTCTTTATTAAAAGTAGCCTAAGTTACTCCTAATAACATTAACTATCTGGCAGCCAGTGAAAGTCTTGTCAAAATCAGTCAACCCGTTTCAGAGATTAGCCGAAAGTAGCGTCGAAAAATTCTCCGCGTCACTGTCGACTTGTAGATAATGTACCCAAGAGACTGGCAGCATTGCCACGTTGTATAGCAATTATAAATACCCTGGCCAAGGTAAAAGTCAGCCTTTGAGTCACGGGAAGTGTCAACCAGCCGTTTCTAGATTTTCTTAAAGAGACCATAAGCACTCGGACCCCAGGGTAGAAGTGTAATTGTTCTTTAGGCACTTATCTATAACTATACTGGTTTAGTGGTAAGGGCTCACCTCTCAAGCACGAGGCTGTGGGTTAAAATCGGAGCCAGTACCAATGTGAATTTTTCAATTCATATTGTACTTTCTATGTTTATCTTGGAAATCACTGCCATTGTTGAAGGAAAACATCGTGAGGAAACCTGGACTTGTAGTTAATATAAGTCAGAAGTTGCCAACCCGTCTTGAGCAAGCGTGGTGATCAATGCTCGTGCTTTCTCTGTATGAGGAGAGAGTGTTTTTTGCCCTGCAGCGGGACAATAATAGGTTCATCATCACTTCAGCCGAAAGATGTCCATTGCTGGAAATAGGCCTCCCCCAAGCACCTCCACTTCGTCCGGAAGAATTGCCAAACTCAAGTGGCAGTGGGCAGGGCACATTGCTCGCAGAACAGATGGCCGATGGGGCCGGAAGGTTCTGGAGTGGCGACCGCGTACCGGCAGACGTAGCGTTGGAAGGCCTCCCACAAGGTGGACCGACGACTT
The DNA here is from genome assembly GCA_911387795.2 of Apamea monoglypha. NCBI lineage: Eukaryota > Metazoa > Arthropoda > Insecta > Lepidoptera > Noctuidae > Apamea > Apamea monoglypha. Next base: position 9,528,491 of record OU426940.1, on the reverse strand, counting down.
TGTGAAGGTCGCAGGAACCCAATGCGAGAAGCAGAGAACTGTAGAGGTATGAAGAACAGGGTGTAAGTTCACTCAGCCTCCACAGAAAAGCCGTCCGTCAGAGGCCGTCAGAGAGCCCCCGTCTACGCGTCAACTGCCCGACGATTGATGTCGGGATTTTGTATGTATGCTAATTGCGCGGTAAACTCTGCCTGCGCGATGCAGGATTTGGCGTGACATCAGTATAACGCGTAGTTCGCATGTGGCATTGTAGATACCGCTACAGAACAATAGGTTGGTACAATTATTTTGTATAAAAGATACAAAATCCTTACATTTTTACCGAGACATAAATGATAATTCGAGTCTTCATCCCAGCGCGAATGGAAGAGTTACCCACCACCCCCAAAGGGAGATTGCCATCACATCACCCCCTTTATCAAACCATATATACCCCACATTACTTTGTTCAGAAAACGTTTTTAATAATAAACGTCCTATGTGAATAAACCGAGTGTTAATATGGTCCCTATCTGGGAACAAAGGAGTCCAAATTTTAAATTAAGGGGTGGGCCCTCTATTCGGTATTGTCTGGGAGCTAGCGGAAATAAGACTTTTCTCACTGATTTTTGTTTTTTTATTAGATTGCTCTGAAAAAAGTGTTTTTTACACGATTGACCTGAAAAAGGAGTGTTTTGTATATTCAGTGTTTTAGTTATGTATGCGTATTGGTATTTTACTAGCTTTTGCCGCGGCTTCGCCCGCGAGGATGTTGAAAAATATCCCGGGATTAAAATTACACTTTGTGTTCAAATAAAAAAAAATAGCGAATGTTTATTTTTTTAATTTTTAGCTGGTTCGATTCCCGGTTTAGGTAAGCTTGTCGAGAAATAAGTGAATACAGTGATGTTTCTTTTTAAAAATAAAGGAAGGTTTCCTTTAAGTAAAATAATCTATCTTAAGGATTTAAAGTGGTTTCCCTTCAGGGCCCATTGATTTTTTCCACCCTGTATATTCTATTTGTACAAAATTTCATCTAAATCCGTTCAGCCGTTTTTGCGTCAATTCGTACCATACTTCCAGAGAAGCAGGCAAACGGACAAAAATTCATCGTTACTACTCTATTTTATATGTTTATATTTTCGGTAGATATGAGTGTCTTCGATTTTTTTGTTAGTAACAGTACTTTTGGATCACTAACAAATAAAATTCACTACAAAACGATGTAGTCATTTAACCAACCGTCTTCAACCAAACATTTACGTAAAATATTAGTGTAATAAAAATATCTTAGCAAAAACTTGCAACAACCGGAAGAATCCCAGAGCGAAATTCAAGTAAATTTCACTCAGTTACTGCATACAAAATAATATTCAACGTTCCTTACTTCTAAGTAGACTGCACATTTTTATCTTTCGTCATAAATCTGCCCTTATCTTTCCCATCAGTCCCCGACTCCCCGACTATATTCCGCTTTCAGTAATAATGCGGTTTCTTTTATCTTTTCCTTATTATCTTTTCCCCTGTTTATTTCGAAAATTAGAAAATGTGAAACTCCCTGTAATGAAGTTAGCGAAACATTTTTCGGGAAGTGTGTTTCTGTTCATAATTTTCTCGTTTCTGTTGCCTAGTTATTTTTTGTTAGCGCAGTTATTAAACTTTCGAGGTCATTTAGTAATGTAATTGGATAAGCTTGTATGTTTATATTATGTTCGGAAAAGAAAATAAATTGGGTTCCAACATAATAAAAAAAAATCGCAGCGTATATCTATTTATCCTTAAATATTTTGACTTTTGTTTGGGCGAGTGTAGTGTGCGGCAAATCACCATCTTTGCAATTTGATTGTTTATGTGTAGATATACTCTGCCTCTGTAGGGCTAAATAATAACAGCTGCAGAGGTTGATCGACCAGGTTAAGGTATGCTTGCCGCGGTTGGTCTGCGGATGGGTGACCCAGACCCCTCCGTGCCTCGGAAAACACGTTAAGTCGTTGGTCTCGGCTGTCATTGGGGGATCTTTGGTAGTCGTTACGGGTCGTCAGAAGCCCGAAAGTCTGACAACCAGTCTTACCAAGGGGTATCGTATTACCAAGTAACTGGGTTGTGGAGGTCAGATAGGCAGTCGCTCCAAAATACTGGTATTTAGCGGCATTTGTTTAGACTGGAAGCCGGTCCCAACATAGTTGGGAAAAGGCTAGGCAGATGATATGTAGATATACTCTGTTCCAAAACAGTTTGTTGAAAATATAAACAAATGTTTCAGAAAACGTACAGAAGCCAGCAGGTCAAGCTACCCGAAACTGTCAAATTTTCCCAATCAACCTTCAACCTTAATGCTTTAACGATAAAGTTGAAAATCTATTAAAGAAATTTGACAGATTGTAGTAACTTGATGTGCTGGCGTCCGTACATGTGGATGGTAAATTGAAATCTCAATTTTAAATTGCCTTGACAATTGAAAAAAAAAAATGAAATGAATGAATGAATTGAATTGAATTTTGTCGACGATTTTTCAACTTACAATTTACATGCTGTCCAAACAATAATTGCTGAAAAAATTGGTGAGATATTAAATTGAAACCTTTTAAATACAGATAAATGTGTTACTCATCCCTTTCAGTGAGTGATTGGGGTGAATGACTTTCATTTTGACGGTTCAACAACATTCATTCCGTTATTTACGTCGTTGAGCAGACAAACTTTTCGAACATATGAAGCAATGGATTAGCATTATCCTTCAAAGTTATTCAGATTGTGTTTGTGTAATTAGGGTGCAGATTTGTTTACACTTTCATGAAAAAGTATTCGAGCAGATTAAGTTTCCGTTGACCCGGTTTTACCTGGAACCACGGAGACAAATAATCCAAGGTGCTTATAAAAACAATTTTATTGTATCCGCGTCGTGATTAACTAAAAATTGCGTATAAACGTATTGTTCCTGGAAAAAAAATGTAGCAAGTAAGAAATGTAAAATCATCTACTAATTCACTATGACCACGAAACCACGGCAATTCCTTAGCTAATCACGACATCTGCTAAATAATCTATTCTCTATGACACAATGAACGAAACCGCCCGAAATGAACGCGACGTTGGTGTTGTTAGAACTGTCAAAATACCACGCTTGCAGTGCGATTCTGTAAAAATCTCACCATGAAAAGTTGGGTGAAGTGAGCTTAAAGTGAGCTGTCAATAATTTCAAACCTCAGTATCAGTTCGAATGCCAGCTCCCTACAAGCTCCCTTCACCTTAGTCGTCACGGTGAGTTTTTTACAGAAAAAACCGGCTGTAACCATCTCACCGTGAAAACTTAGGTGAAGTGAGCTGTCATTCCAACTAATGCTAGGGATTGACACTATTGACAGCTCACTCTAAGCTCACTTCACCGAAATTTTCACGGTGAGATTTTTACAGAATCGATCGGCTAGTTTGCACGTGGTAAGATTGCGCGGCGAATCACAATTGCAATAGAGAATTGAGGAACTGTAGTGTTTTTTTTTTTTTCTAGAAAAAGTGGTAAGTCAAAGATTTTTTTGCAGATAAATATGGTTACAAAAGTTCTTACAATGGTAGTGTAATAGTAGCTGAATATATTCAATTATAACATAATGACATGCAAATTTTGTGATATAGGTACAATTAGATCATTTAGATTTAAACTGAAGGAATTCTTTAATAATATAGAAGGGATTCTCAATTAGCCACCTGTGTAAAGCCCTTCCGAAGTGGACCATTGGAAGTTCTTTAATTTGGTTAGGAAACTTGTTATAAATCTGAATACACATAGGGTAGCAACTTCGTCTGTAGAGTTCCGTTTTCGTTCTAGGAATAATCAATCTATAAGGATATCTAGTTTTGAACTTACATTTATCTCCCAGTTTTTCATACATCTCAGGGTGAGGTTTGGTAAATTTACATATTTCCTCAATATAAATACCAGTTAATGTAAGTATTCTAAGTTCTTTGAACAGTGGTTTACAGGATGTAAGTGGTTCTACATTACAAATCGCACGTATACACCTCTTTTGTGCGACGAAAGCTCTTCCGAAGCTTACATATATATATCTTCCATGGAAGGTTACGCTCGCTATAAGATTTTAGCTATCAGATAATATTACACAGAACAATGGCTTTATATTCGTTGTCTTTTTTGTCTGAATAGACAAACACGGAACACATGGAGTAGATATTTGATGGAGAATTCAACTTTCTCGCACTTTCAAATCACACTGACGGGACTGGTGACTGCTTTGGGAGAAGTAGATATATGTATATATTGGAACTTTTTTTTTTTTCGTCCGTCCATCAACTGGGAGGCGTTCCAAACTACGCTTGCCGATACGCGGTCTCCACTCAAGGACGCATAAGTCGAGGGGCCCCTTAGGGCCGTAGCCTGCCAGGTCAGCGGGATTGTCCGAAAGGGTTACCGCTACCCCGGAACATAAAGGGCGAAGGAAGGAACATGGGTGGGTTTTAGTCAGTAAGAGTCTGACACTCTCTTCCGCTCCACCCAGAGCGGGAGGGGTCATTTGATGATTTCCCACCAGAAAAAAAAAAAAATAAGGACTCGTCTGCTCCAGCGGCCATCGGTCCTTCGACAGACATGACCTAAAGAAGGTGGCTGGGGTAGACTGGATGCGGAAGGCAGAGGACAGGGTGTTGTGGCGCAGTCTGAGAGAGGCCTAGGTCTAGCCATGGACTGCGATAGGCGTTGTTGATTGATTGATTGTTTTTATTGCTGAATGGCTCTTGACCTTGACCAAGCCTGATGGTAAGCGATGGATGAGGTCTATAATGGAACGAGCGTGCCCAGAAGATGCCTGTATACTCTGGCTTTGAAGGCAGACGGACGTCTGACGCTACATAGGTGGTTTTTTTATAACACTAGCTTTTACCCGCGTTTTTGCGCTTATAGAAATCTGTTCAGCCGTTAAGGAAAGAAAATACGCATATTTAATACAGACTGTAAGGCAAGCCACCGAAGTCAATTACATAAGCCACTGCCGAAAAGCTTAACTCAATCATGTTGAAAGTCGTTGTAGATAAACGTATTAATTTAACACTTTGAAAGCGATTGCCACTGGTGTAGACCCTCTTATTGCGCCGAACGAATGTTTACCACAACTATCACTCGTGGAGACACTTGTCTGGTGACTCCATTTCTTGGCGTGAGCTTTTAAAATAAATTGAGGAGCTATTTTCATTGTAAATTATGTTTGTCCTAGTTTGTTCGTCTTCGTGTGATTATATCAAAAACAGGCTGTTTTTAACTGAACAGACAGCTATGTTGCTGGGGAGTTGCGCCACTTCTTCTTCCCAGCGCAAGCACTAGGAAGTTGAGAAGGGCGGGCGTTTTGGGGGACTGTCTTATGTAATTTTGACGTTCGAAAATTGCTTATTCTCAGCAATTTGAATAAATAACTTTTGATTTTGTAACACCATGTTTAAAGCCAATAAAGACTTATCTTCGAGAAATCAAAAGTGTCACGCGTGGAGGCTCCTGTCTGGCACTCCATTTGCTAACTACTCTGTGGTCCAGTACCACCACAGTGTTGACACGAGTCATTCAAATAAATTGGGGCGCCATTTTGAATGTAAATTATATTTGTGACTAGCTATATCCTAGTTTGTTCGTCTGCGAGTAATCAAAAGTTTTTGTTAATTTTGAATTTACTAAAAGCAGGTGCTGAATTGTTAGCAGTAACTTTATGAATTGTTTTGAAACTCGAAATTTATTGTCGAGAAATTCATAATTGGGACAATTTAGTATCAAGGAATGGTTATAACTAAATTATAATTTGCGATTTCCAACTGCGTTGTTGGTCCCGTGGTCACGAGCACGACTGTTCAGGATAGGGTTCTATGTTGGTTCCACGGGTCAGGCAAAGTGATATATTGTTTTAACGATTTTCTTTAACGCGGCTTGCAGTAGGAGTAAACTGGCAGAAATCGACCCGTAATGAAAAAGCGCCTCCATGTGACTTTCTCTTTCTCTCATCATCTGCCTAGCCTTTTCCCAACTGTGTTGGGATCGGCTTCCAATCTAACTGGATGCAGCTGAATACCAGTATTTTACATGGAGTGACTGGGTATCTGACCTCCGCAACCCAGTTACTGGGTAATACGATACCTTTGGTAAGACTGGTTGTCAGACTTTCGGGCTTCTGACTACCCGTAACGACTGTCAAAGATCCACGAATGATAGCCGGGACCAACGGCTTAACGTGCTTTCCGAGTTATGGAGGGGTCTTGCTATGTAAAGATGTGGGTGAACATCCACGGACCAACCGTGGCAAGCATAGTTTAATCTGATCGATCGACCCGTGCGGCTGTTATTACTTAGCCACATTGTACATTATGCCTATCGATATATATACCTTTGGCCTACCCCTTCAGTTGAAAACAGGCGTAAGGGTCAGTTCACACCGAGACGCGACGCGACGCTGCGCGCACACTTTAAAAGAGTGACTCAAAATATACTTTATTTTCTACACGACAAGGTACACATTGCATTGTGAGAGTTCAGAATACGTTGCGCGGTGCAGTAAGTCGTTTTAAAGTGTGCGCGCAGCGTCGCGTCGCGTCGCGTCTCGGTGTGAACTGACCCTAAAGGGTCAGAGAGTCGAACCACACACACAGATACATACACACAAACACTACACAACACACACAAAAACAACCAAATACAGTTCTGCCAACATAAACAAACTACGCAACAAAACACCCCGTATGGTTGCCACGCTAATTCCTTTAAAATACGCGTCACCAACTTTCAGCAACCAACTTCGGACCACAATGACAAAGTTTATGTCGATAAAATGCTGGCAGAAAATGTTTTAACCTAACCTTTATCTGATTAATGTCTTTTTCCTGTAACTGTAGAGAGTTTTAAAGGTTTTTGAAAGCGCCATCTAGCGGTGAGGGATGGATGCGTTAAGGAAAGGGTTGTGTTGTGGAGAAAACTTTCTTGTTTTATGTGTTTTATTGAAAACGAAATGTCTATGTATACAATACAACCCTCTAAAGTTCATAAAAATAATAAAAAATAAATAAAAATGTTTATTTCAATTAACATACTTGGTTTGCATTATATGGTTTGGTTGGAACTCCTTTTAAGCAAGGAAATGCTTGTGGTGGGAGACCCCGCTCTTCCACTTAACATTGTCAAAAAAATATATAGAACTGAAAAACATGTATTTAGAAAAGAACATGCAAGTAGATTTAAACAATAAACAAAGGAAAAAGGCACGGTTGAGTGAAGTGTAGTGAGAGGTGTGTGTGTGTGTGTGTGAGTGTATAGGGGTGAGTGAAGGAGTACAGTGATGCATGTGATTTGATTAATTTAGGTACATATTGTGGTTAACCCTGCGACAGTGTGTTCATATAACCATATTAATTGATATTTCATGAAATCAATCAATATATTTTAAACCAAAATTTCTGGTGAAAATTACCAGTAATTTTCGTTTAAAAAACGATGTGTGGGCCCATAAAATTTGAGGGTTGCCCTCGATTTCTCCAGGATCCAATCATCAGATCCTGTCTTGGTGACTATGGGACCACTTCAGAAGTATCTCCTTATAAACAAAAAGGAAAATTTGGCGCGATTGAGTGAAGTGTAGTGAGAGGTGTGTGTGTGTGTGTGTGTGTGTATGAGTGTATAGGGGTGAGTGAAGGAGTACAGTGATGCATGTGATTTGATTAATTTAGGTACTGTGGTTAACCCTGCGACAGTGTGTTCATATAACCATATTGATTGATATTTCATACATAATCAGCCTATTATGTTCCCACTGCTGGGACACAGGCCTCCTCTCGGTGAGAGGGAATGGGTGGTAATACACCACGCGGGCTCAGTGCGGGTTGGCAGATGTCACATGTCTTCGAATTTTTGGTTCTAGGACATGCCGGTTTCCTCACAATGTTTTCCTTCACCGTTTTGAGAGCAGTGGTGACGAAATAATTTACACAAAGTAAAGCGCCTATCTGGGTTCGAACCTACGACCTACAACTTGTAAGTCGCGGCCGTTACCACTTGGCCACCACTGCTCTCAATATTTCGTGAAATAGTCAATTTGAATTTCACGGGCGACCCTGGCGCTTCCCCCCAGGTTGCGCCTCCTAAGTCTCCACACCCGAAACCTTATAAGATTGAAGTATTAATTCCCAACATATTTTTCGGGGAACCAAATGAAAATTAATTGAAATTTAATCCACTTGTACAGATAATACTCTCTTAAATATTGATACTAGCTTCTGCCCGGGGCTTCGCCCTCGTGACTGTCGGAAAATATCCCACGAGAACATGCTACCGGAAAAAAAAACCTATGTTACTTCTTATAATATCAGCTATCTCAATCTGCGGGTGAAAGTCCCGTCAAAATCGGTTCAGCCGTTTCGGAGATTACACGGAAGAAACAGACAAAAATATTAAAAATTTCTTTTACCGTATATATTTTCATATGCATTTAGTAAAAGCAACATGCTGTGGACCGAAATATACTAGGTGTCAAACTCACCGACTGCATTAAGAACTCTACAAGCTGTTGTTTTGCATCCTCGTAAAATTTCAGGAGGCTATTATGAAAGACATAAATAATCAAATAAAATTACGACCCCTGGTAAATAATGAATACATACTTGTTTTTTTACTTATTTAAGTTTGACAGTATTTCAAAATACACCACTTTCAAAGAACAGAATCGCGTTATGGTATCGTATAAGCGGCCGCGTTTTTATGTGTGTGTAAAAGGGCAGTTACAGTGCGGTCTCGCCGCGTTTTAATATGCGTGTCCCACACATGCCGATTCTCAAAAATTAGAAAAAAAAAATACCTACTTATTTCTATAGAAGAAAACTTACACATAAAAGTGATACGTAAATGTCAAATTGTTAACCTTTAAGCCTCCGGGAGTTTATTAAATTCTGGAAAGAAGTCTTGTAAAATACTTTTGTGGATTCGATTTTATTTCTAGATCTTTTTTTCAAGAATATTAAGATGTTTGCTGAGTTATTCTCGAAGTCTCTTTAAAGGATAAAATCAGGGATGAAATTATGCGTAAAAGAACCGGAGTTACCGACATAGCTTGCAGAGTAAGCAAACTGAACTGGCAGTGGGCTAGTCACGCCGGGCCTTAATAGACTACTATCTTATACTATTTTATAGCTCATGTGACCTAAACCCGCACTTAAGTTTCACTCCTTAAGTGCGGGTTTAGGTCACACATTGCTATAAATATAAAGTGAGCTGTCATTCTACCTGATGCTAGCGAGCTTGAAGCTCTAGGGCTTGGCACTATTGACAGCTTACTTCAAGCTCATCATCATCATCCTATAGCAGTCCACTGCTGGACATAGGCCTCTCCTATTGCACGCCATTCAACTCGATTTCCGGCAACTCTCATCCAGCTGCTACCAGCCATCCTGCGAAGATCGTCGCTCCACCTAGCCTGAGGGCGTCCCACCTTACGTTTACCGATTCGCGGTCTCCACTCAAGAACATGTCTACCTCAACGGTCATAGGTTCTACGGCTAATATGGCCGGCCCATTGCCACTTCAGCTTGCTTATTCTGTGAGCTATCTCGACAACTTCAAGCTCACTTCACCTAAGTTCTCACGGTGAGATTTTTACAGAATCTCACCGCAAATGTACTTACACTTCAGTGGCTGAAAACATACCCAACCCATATCTACCTATCCAGATTTACTCTCGCGGTTCCCAAACAGACATTTATCATAACTACACCTCCATTATCATGGTATCCTCACTCCTGACATTGATAAATTGATTGTCACATTATGTATAATAATACCAGGTTTACATGACCCACCTCACCCCCCGATCCCTGCAGAAAATAGGGCGAGACAGGGGGTGGAGTTCGAAATGTGACAGGTCTTTGTAAACTGTTTGATGGAGAAGATATTTGTGTTTTTTTGAAGATACGGTTTTTTGAGATGAATATTTATAGGATGTTGTCATTGTGCAGGAGTTTTTGTTAAGTGCAAGTATGGGTACCTCATTACTTTTATGTAAAGTGTGGTAGGTAGGTGTCTTTGTTTTACAGCTGTTATTGATAAATTAGTTAAAAACATAGCTAGGGCATCGGACTAGTCATCCGAAGGAAGTGAGTTCGAACCCCGCTTGTTGCACTATTGACATTCCTACAGAACTACAGACCATTATTACTCACTTATTTTAGAAAAAAAAAGTTCAATCACAAACATAAGCATAAATACAAGGATTAAAAAACAATTTTCACAAAAAAAAAACAACCGACTTCCAAAAAAACACTACAAAGTGAAAAATAAAATAGTAATTTCGGAAGTCGGTGTCTTTGGTTTTTGTATTTCCGTTTTTTGCCACCGACTTCCGAAATTAAAGTAATTTTTCACTTTGTAGTGGTTTTTGCAAGTTGGTTATTTTTTTGTTGTAAAACAGTTTTTATTTTTCACTTTTTAGTTGTGAAAAGCAAACGACGCAATTTCGTTTACCTACTTGAATTTTTACCCGTAATTTTGGTTTAAAAATCAAACTACCGAACCAATTTTGTCGTAAAAGTGGTTAAAAAGGAGTACCTATTATAATACCAGCCTATTATCGTCCTACTGTTGGGCAAGGCATCTTCTCATACAGATTCTCTCTCATTTTCTTTTCTTTATCTTCTCACTAGCAGCGCCCCGCGGTTTCACCCGCATAAGTTTCGATCCCGTGGGAATATCGGGATAAAAATCTTATATGGTAAATATAGTTATAAACTATATGTGTGCCAAATTTCATCCAAATCCGTTCAGTAGTTTTTGCGTGAAAGAGTAACAAACATTCATCCATCCATACAAACTTTCGCGTTTATAGTATTTGTAGGATTTATTTTTATTGTGTTTACACCTAGTTACATGTGCATGCTGTGTTCTCCTATATACGTAAAAGAACCTTTTTTATTATTGCTATTTATATTGTATACTAGCTTCTGCCCGCGACTTCGTTCGCGTGAAATTTCTTGTTCCCCCGACCCACCCCGTCGCATCGCATCGCCTGCCCGTGCTATTATACAGGGTTATTGGTAAAACACCAACAACCTCTTAAGAGGTCATTGTACTCATCATTATGAACAACTTTTACTATGGGACCAAACCAGAAATCGCGAAAAAAAAACAGCTGTTCCCTACATTTATGTTTGTCTAACTCGTCAAAATGTAGGGAACAGCTGATTTTTTTTCGCGATTTCTGGTTTGGTCCCATAGTAAAAGTTGTTCATAAAGATGAGTACAATGACCTCTTAAGAGGTTGTTGGTGTTTTACCAATAATCCTGTATAGGTCGTTTTCGCGTTCCTTTTCTTATTGCTCGGCTCCTAAGAGTTCTGGCGTGATGTTAAATAGCCTATAGGTATAGCCTTCTTCAAGAATTGGGATATCAAAGGCAAAAAAAAAATTTCAAATCCGACTGGCAGTTTTGGAGATTTGCGCGTTCAAACAAACGTACAAACAAACAAACTCTTCAGCTTTATCAAGTATTATTTTATTATAAGTCAAGATTACTCTGTTTCTGTGTCCAATTCAACAACGCTTTCAGGGTGTTGGTGGGGCTGCCCCGTTTTTGTAGCGCATCGGGAATGTCCGCGGACGCACATATAAGTTGCTTTTACGCAACGATGCGAATGAGATGTGCATCCCTGGTGCGCAGAGTACGGGCCAGCTCCAACAATATCCTTAAAATGATCGCTAGCAGGCTCGATTGCATACACAATACATCAACCACTGTAGTGTCATCTCCCATGGGATGAAATAATAATTTTAAATACAATAAACTAACATAGTTCTTAAGCTTACTAACACATTGAGTCCTTGTTACTTAAATAAAGAAATTTTATTATTATTTATTATTAGTGTTGTATATCCTTTATTGGTACAGACGCCAGCAGGTCAAGCTACCCGAAACTGTCAAATTTTCCCAATCAACCCTGAACCTTAATGCTTTAGAGATAAAGTTGAAAATCTATTGAAGAAATTTGACAGATTGTAGTAGCTTGATGTGCTGGCGTCTGTACCTACTTGTAATTTGTAAATTCGAAATCACAGGTGAAGTCGCGGGTTTAAGCTAGTATAGATAATCATCCACACATTAACTATTCAAAAAACCAGATTCAATCCATCTACCGTTTAACCAGAATCGGACAACCCTCTATCCGGTGTTTAACCCTGAATTAATCTATCAAAACCACAGAAATAGTTCTAAAATGACCTGCAAACGACAGCATTTCCGGATTCCGGCAAACCCAGCCGGTTCCGGTTTTGTTCCGTGCAGTTCCGCATTCGCTATCGGCGGTCACGTCCCGTTGCGGCGAAAATACCGGAAGTAATCGCTGTAAGCTAATCAATATGAAAACATTTTGTGTAGAGGAATAATGTTAAAAAGGTGATCATGTATGATAAAATGTTTATTGTTTATCTTTTGTTGCTGGCTGCTTCGCCAGGATTACTGTTCACTATACCCAAGGGAGAGCAGTGGTGGCCCAGTGGGAACGGCCGCGACTTACGAGTTGCAGGTCGTGGGTTCGTACCCAGGCAGGCGCATTACTTTGTGCAAATTACATTTTTCATTCTATTTTCGAAACGATGAAGGAAATAAAGGATGGATGGATGGATGTTTGTTACTCTTTTACGCAAAAAATATTCAACGGATTTGGATGAAATTTGGCACACATATAGTTTATAACTATTTTTACCACATAAGATTTTTATCCCGATATTCCCACGGGATCGAAACTTATGCGGGTGAAACCGCGAGGCGCAGCTAGTATACTATACTTTCATAATGTGCATTTAGTAAAACGCTGTTATTTTGACATTACAAACAGACACTTTAATTTTATTTATTTATTTGTATGTTTAGATTAAAATTAAGATACTGCTCTAGACAAACTAAGTTATTTTAATATCAAAGTGTGTGCATAATATTATACACGTGCAAACCGCATAACACAACCCCCCAACTACACAGATACGGGGAGAATATAATACCTGCATTCACCAACGAACGATACGTTTAATCCATCACGTATTTCATAAAACTACCCCTGGGAACACCCCTAATTACCGGACCATGTTGCCGTAGTTTCAAAATCACCCCGGGGTGGTTTTGATGTACCCCGAATTGGATACCTTATGAACAAGTTGCGAGTAGGGTTACCATTCCAAAATAGGGTTTTTGGCTACTATCAAAAATATTCTTAGACAATTCAAAAAAAAAAGTTACTGATATGGAGGATTTGTGAAAAAAAATTATCAAAACGGAAAAAGACAAAAGTAATTTTTCTATGGGAGAAAATTCGGGCAACGAGCTGCTCCTGATGGTAAAACTCAATAACACTGCCCGACCTGGGAATTGAACCTAGGACTACATGCTCAGCGGTGGCGTTTGCGACCACTAAACCAACGAACTCGAACCCGTCAAAATGTTCGTCCTTTCCGGACAAATTCGGTCGGTTGGTAACCCCCTAATATGGGACCTATAGTTGTTTGCCCGCGGGTTCACTTGTCATTTTGTATTTATTTTTTGTCTTGAGTGATGGCTTATTTATTCATTTAATAGAAAAAAAGAAAGAAAAAGTATTTATTGCGACTCGTACAGGATTATAACCTAAACTATACACACTTAAAAATAAAAAAAGAAGAAATTATATAAAAAAAAGTAATAAAAGGTAAACTGAAACAGAAAGTTCTATACGAAGCCAAAAGGCTCCTATCTCAGCATGATGCTGCGACATTTAAAAAATAAATGTCGCGGCGCTGGTATTCTGACAGGGCCCGCTGTGATGTCACGGGCAATCAAAGTAATAAATAAATAATAAAATAGATATAATTATGTAAAATATTAGCAATAAAATATATATTATTTATTTTTAATCCGCGCCAGACTTAAACTCATTACTTGTCTTTGCCCTGAGTGTCAGAAGCACTCTGTGGCATTGTTGTTAATACTTCAAGCACATACATGTACAGAGGCGGACTTAATGCCATAGGCATTTTCTACCAGTCAACCAGTGATGCAGAGACAAAGAGTTCAGATGGTTTCGATCAGTTTTAAGGATAGTATCAGCTCCATGACAATGAGGGGTTGTGGCTAAGACTACACGGTCTAATTATTAAAACCAAAACATCTAAATAGGTATTAATATTTTGTATAACCCCCATTATTTTCAATACAGTCAAGTAGACGTGTGCGCATGGACCTTACAATATTACCACATATTTCGGTAAAATCTTCTAATCAATCTTCAATCAAATCAAATCTTCAATCTTAAATTTTCCTACACCTCCATGCAATGGGCTTTTAACTGTGGTATACACCTCTCATCCCGTGACCCCGTTGAGGTCGGGTGATCGCGCTGGCCATGGAACAAAAAGTATCTCCGGGTGATTGTGAAACCACTCACGCACAGTGCTCGCCCATTGAATAGGACTAACGCAATATTGGAGGGAGCTACTCCTGATAACGTGTTGCTGTACCTCTATGACGTAGGGCTTACGTCACTCATGAATAGTGAAACCAACGACCAAGGGGCATTTTCTAGTCCTGCTTGTCCTGATACTATCTATGCCTCGTTTTAAGGGCGGTAGATGTGCGCCTCCAGCAGTAGCACCAGCATTCGACTGGGGTGAATATTCTTACTGAATGTACGGACGCTTAGTATCATCGGTTTCAAGGCACGTCCTTCATTTGTTAACACACTGTACCTTTAATTAATTAAATACTTATATGTTTACATTTACGGCACGGTTGGCGCAGTGGTTGAACGATTGACTGCTGCGCTGCGTGTCGCGGGTTCAATTCCCGCACGGAACAAAATATTTGTATGACTTATAAGTAGTTGTTCCGGGTCTGACTATTTGTGTATGTGAATTTAAATGTTTGTAAACGCACCCACGATACAGGAGAACTTCCTAAAGTGGGGCAAAAAAAAAAAAAAAAATTATGCCTCTTTGAAATAAATATAATTGTATCAATCATTTAATTAATAAAGTGGCTTTTATTCATTTTAAAATCTGCAACAGGCGGTAAGATTCTCCGCATGCTGTAAAATAATAGGTATTCGGTTTAAAGAATTTATTCTCATAAATAACGCAAAACGGTTCACTTAAGGGGATTGCGTTCATGAAATAGTCATTCAATAGGTTAATGTGTATTTATTATAGAATTATAACCATAACAATCATCAATACAGATAGTTGTTGTATTTGAATTTTAAATGAGACCAAGTTTACTCTGCCTTGTGGCCTTAAGGCTGCGGAAAACATAACATAATCAGCCTATAATGTTCCCACTGCTGGCCAAAGGCCTCCCTACTCTGTTTCGCCTCTCTCTGGAGGAGGAGGAGGAGTCCAGCTCATCCCGCCATCTCCGTCTGGGCCTGCCGCGATGTCGTTTGCCATTAAGCGGGACTCACTGGGTCGTAAGTTTGGCCCATTGATCGTCTGACATGCGGCAGATGTGTCCAGCCCAATTCCATTTAAGCGTGGCAGCTGTCCGAGTAGGTTTCCAAGTGACATCAGTTCTTTTAGTGATGGAACGTATTGTTGTACTAGCTGCGCCCCGCGGTTTCACCCGCATAAGTTTCGATCCCGTAGGAATATCGGGATAAAAAGTATCCTCTATGTTAATCCTGGTTATAAACCATCTGTGTGCCAAATTTCATCCTAATCCGTTTAGTAGTTTTTGCGTGAAAGAGTAACAAACGTTCATCCATACAAACTTTCACGTTTATAATATTAGTAGGATTGAAAATCAATTTTATAGGGATCTATAAATATGAAAAAAATAGTACCACTCGGCTGACAGGTAACAAAATGTAATTTCTTTTTAATTTTTATATATAAGTAAGTAGGTACCTCTTGCTACAGCGTTTGAAAATTTATGAAACCAATTTCCTTTAGGTAACTATTAATTTTTAGGATTCCAAAAGATAAAAACGGGACCCTATTACTAAGACTCCACTGCCCGTCTGTCTTTCTGTCACCAGGCTGTATCTCATGAACCGTGATAGCTAGACAGTTGAAATTTTCACACTTGATGTATTTCTGTTGCGGCTATAACAACAAATATAAAAACAGAATAAAATAAATATTTAAGTGGGGCTCCCATAGAACAAACGTGATTTTTAACGCAGTTTATTGCTCGATATTAATAACGGCAACAGGTAGACGCTTGAAATATTCACAGAATATTTAGTTGTAAGGTATATTTACTTTCAGCGGGATTGTCCGAAAGGGTTACCGCTACCCCGGAACATAAAGGGCGAAGGAAGGAACATGGGTGAGTTTTAGTCAGTAAGAGTCTGACACTCCCTTCCGCTCCACCCAGAGCGGGAGCGGTCATTTGATGATTTCCCCACCAGAAAAAAAAAGAAAAAAAGGTAGGTATATTTACTTTATAAATAAATAGTTAAATTAAAATAAAATAAATATTTAAGGGGGGGGCATACAACAGACGTTTTATAGATAATGGTACGAAACCCTTCGTGCGCGAGTCCGACTTGCACTTGGCCGGTTTTTTCACAACCTATCCTATAACTGATGTCTTAATTTATGAAACCAATTTCCTTTAGGTAACTATTTTTGTATCACAACTTCTCCTCGAAAGGCCAATTCTCGTAATTTAAAACGATCAAAATCTAGTCGCAGTCTCATCTCAGCGACAAACAAATGTCAGAAACGTCAAAATGTAGGGAAATTAGACGTTTTTTTGACAGATTTAAACTGAGATCAGACTGTGAACGTTCTTAAAATTACGAGAATTTCCCCTCTGATGTCATAGCGACTATGTCTGACATGTAGCTTGATAAACCTATCCATTTTAGGCCAATCTAACCTTTAATTGAATACCTTCAGAATGCTGTCGTCGCTTCCTTTCACTCTGCCTGTTATTGACGCTATTTTCTAGCGCATGATCGCGAAATAATCATCAGTTTGGTCATCACACCGTATTTATGGCATCGGAGTTACCGACTTAGCTTGCAGAGTAAGCAAACTTTTTTTTTTCTTTTTTTTTTTTTTAAAAACGTTGCCCCACGCTAGGAGTTACTCCCGTATCGTGGGTGCGTTTACAAACATTTAAACTCACATACACAAACAGCCAGACCCGAAACCACTACCTGTAGGCAATACAAATATTTGTTCCGTGCGGGAATCGAACCCGCGACACGCAGCGCAGCAGTCGATCGTTCAGCCACTGAGCCAACCGTGTCGTCAAACTGAAGTGGCAGTGGGCTGGCCATGTCTGTCGAAGGACCATTGGCTGGTGGAGCAGACGAGTCCTAGAATGGAGACCGCGTATCGGCAAGCGTAGTGTTCTTTTTTATTTTTTTTCCAAGAAAAACTTCATCATCATCTGCCTAGCCTTTTCCCAACTATGTTAGGGTTGGCTTCCAGTCTAACCGGATGCAGCAGAATACCAGTATTTTACATAGAGCGACTGCCTATCTGACCTCCACAACCCAGTGACTGGGTAATACGACACGGGACACCCTTTGGTAAAACTGATGTTAAACAAAACGCTTCATGTACAATAAAATGTGTTTAGAGCCTCCTTTTGGGCAAACAATGCCCGTGTTAGGAGACTCCGTTCTTCCATATCTTAGATGTAGATATCTTGCTATTCCTATCATTAATATTCTAACATCTGGTTTGTCAGCATTGCCACATTGTATGGCAATACTGATTATTCGGCCAAAAAATAGGCCAGCCCTCTGGTCACGTGAAGAGTCGACCAACTACTTGGCGACGTCTCTAAATACTAAGTCTGCACTCGGACCCCATGGCCCTAGTGTTTCAACCCCAAACGGCTCGAACATATAAGTTCCAACACATTCCAAGTAAACTTCAAAACAAATAAAATCCGTTTCCAGAATTTTCGCTCCTCGCTTCCGCATTAACACCTGCCGGGGCCAGCGATTATTGGCCATATTCCCCAGGGATAGTTCGTTATCTCTGAACCGAATATCCTAGCCAGAATATTGCATATTTGCACAACGGAATGATAATTATTCCCGCGTTGAGTTGTGAATTTGGGCATTTATTTTATTATGTGTTATCCTGTTCTGTACCGTAATAATTATTTCATTGCATAAATAATTTTTCTTTTTGTACGAACGAGCTTTTAGATTATTTTCATACATAACATAACATAATGCCCGACTTTCCTGAAGGGTTAAGCAGAGGTATCAATGGTAGGTGAACACATTTCGCCAGTTATGTTCAAGTCCCATGTAATAGGGCGCTTAATGGCAAACGACATCGCGGCAGGCTCAGACGGTGATGACGGGACGAGCTGTTCTCCTTTATTGAAAGTTGGCCCTGGCAGCTCTGGACAGAGGTAGAAAGAGATTAGGATGGCCTGTGCCCAGGAGTGGGGAATTAATAATAAATATCGCAGCATCATGCTGAGATAGGAGCCTTTTGGCCTCGTATAGGATTTTCCTTTTGTTACTTTTTTTTAACATAATTAGTTTTATTTTTTTATTTTTGATTGTGTTTGGTTTAGGGCTGATTTTTCCATAACCAGATAACTTTTATTCGAGGAATATGATTGACGTGTGACAGTTTTTGTATGAAATAACTGTCAAAAATTCAAAATTATTCCTCGATTAAAGTTATCAGATGATTGAAAAATCAGCCCTTATTCATATTCATATTCATATTCATATTTATTTATTTGCGTAAAACATGGTATACAAAGGTGTTACATGAGTTAAGGATAAGATCATACATGTTTTGCTTAAGACTAAAGCATGCAAATTGGTTAACACAACTTATGTTCAAAGTATTCCTTATTAGTTTATGATCTTCCTGTATGTGTCGCAATAAATACTTTTTCTTTCTTTCTTTAATAGCTTATAAAAAAAGGGGGCGAGTCTTGCTACTAAGAAATTCCAGTTGCAAAAATCCAACTACACTTTCTCCTACCTGGGAATCGAACTCAAGTCTTCATGCGCAGCAGTAGCACCTGCGTCCACAAGATCAATGAGGCCCAAGTTTCGAGTTATGATTATCACACGAAGCATTCAAAATTGGTTTTCCTTCCATTATTTCTGTTCCAATTCGGGCAGCATCTTCCCGTAATTCCGGCCCGGACACGGTCCTTTATAATTCACAACAAGTCCAGCAAAAAGCTTATTCTTCAATTTCGGATGCCGGACGAGACCGGGTGTCCGGATTACTCCCGAACGTGGGGCAAGGCACGACAAGGATCGTAGAGTATGAATTAGACAAGGTATGAGGAGCAGGGTGTAAATTTCACTCATCCTCCATAGAAAAGCGAGGATCCTCCGACCAGACGGGTGTTGTGTCTGGCGGGCAACTGCCCGATGAATCATGTCGGGCTGTTGAATATATGCTAGTTGCGCGGTAAACTCTGCTTGCGAGATGGAAGATTTTGTGCGACGCCAGTATGACGCGTAATTTGCATGTGGCGTTGTAGATACCGCTACAGTTTATTTGTGGAGGTCGTATAGGCAGTCTTAACATGTCTTATTCCACTATTTAGTCTTAAATCATCAGAGACGTACCAAAACAACAGGACGACCGTTTGCAACAATTTGTCAATTTTAGTTCCTGAGACGCTCGAGCGGCGCTTTGAATCGGCACAAAAAACAACTGTCATTTCATATAGTAGTAGTCGAGCGTACTTGTATAATAAATAAATAAATAAATAAATAAATAAATCCCTGGACATTTCACACAGCACCATTTGTCCCAAGCTAAGCAACCTAATGCTTGTGTTATGGTAACAAGATGGCTGATAAACTACTTATATACAATTTTTTTTTTGTAAATACATACATATTATAGATAGAAAAACACCCAGACTCGGAACAAATACATGTAGGTCATACAAATATTTGTTCCGTGCGGGAATCGAACCCGCGACACGCAGCGCAGCAGTCAATCGCTTAACCACTGCGCCAACCGTGCCGTCAATAGAAGTCAGTGATTGGATTGCATAAGGACAAACTTATAACTCCTCCTGCGCTTAAGTCGATTGACAAGGGATCGTCCTATTTTCCTTCTCCATTTTATTTATTTTTCCTATTACCTATTGGATTTATTTAATCTTATATTACCACTACAACTTTTCCTCCTAGGCATCGATTTATTCGTCAATGTTTTTTGTTGTGTGGACGTTGTAGTAAATAAATCACAGGACTTTTTGACTTTATCGAAATAATCTATCAACTACGTCGAATGGTTTATATGAAGGCTGCTCAACCTTTTCAACAGTCGGGCCAACAGGAGGATTCAGGCATTTCGGGCGGGCCACTGACAATTCCTATTTTAGTTAGGTATTCTCAGGACATGCGCAATAAAACCCCAATGTTAAAAAAATGAAATTAATAATTATTGTTTATTTTTGTTAGGTAATATTTAGTATAAAAAACAAAAGAACATCTTATACTGAATAAAGAAACAAAATTGAACTTTATTACTATGTACCTAACAGGTACATAGGTGTAGGTATGTTGATGCTAACATCAACTTACCTTACAATTTGGTGGGTATTTCAGGACTTGCTTGCAGGGCCATTTAAAAGTCGTTGGCGGGCCATAGTGTGGCCCGCGGGCCTGGGGTTGAGCTGCATTGGTTTATATGATTCATACTTAAAGGTCGGACCCGTAACTGGGCCACGGCTTCTGGTCTAAAATCTACATCGAGGGCGATGCCGAATTACTTAGTTAAGGTTCGTGAGATAGAGGAAAAGCGATGCTATACGATGTGGAAGCTTTAACTGAGGCTCTAGCACGAACGCGCGACGTAGATTCGAACGAGTTTTTAATCGAAAATACAAGTCATAATTTCAGCCGAAAGACGTCCACGACTAGACATAAGCCACTTCGATAAGTGTTCTGTGCTTCTCGCATCCAACGGATTCTTGCGACCTTCACCAGGCCATCGGTCCACCTTGTGGAGGAGGAGGCCTTCCAACGCTACGTCTCGGCTCTCGGTTCTCGGCTCAGGTACGGGGTCGTCACTCCAGAACCTTTCGACCCCATTGGCCCGCTGTTCTGCGAGCAATGTGCCCTGCCCACTGCCACTTAAATTTGGCAATTTTCCGAGCTATGTCGGTTATATATTTAAAACAAAATGCTAGAGGATAGCCTCTAGCATTTTGGTTTAAATTTTACCAACATGTACAGCTAGGGCCGGCAGACTACAAATCATAAATCAAAAGACTTTTTTACTTATGTTTTGTGGCCTAGAGCCTAGGTACAAAACATAAGTCAGAAAGTCTTTTTTTTTTTTTCTGGTGGGAAATCATCAAATGACCCCTCCCACTTTGGGTGGAGCGGAAGGGAGTGTCAGACTCTTACTGACTAAAACCCACCCATGTTCCTTCCTTCACCCTTTATGTTCCGGGGTACCGGTAACCCTTTCGGACAATCCTGCTGACCCGGCAGGCTTCGGCCCTGAGGGGCCCCTCAAATTATGCTGACATCTCTTTGAGGCGCGCGTGGAACACTTACGCGCCGTCCGGCACGGGCCTGGTCCTGATCGGGCGGTAAGCTACCCATTGCTCTCCGCCCGCAGGCCCGCGCCTACGGTGGCCGGGAGTCGTCACGCGGCTCCCGACGCCCGGAGCGTCTCCCGCGGCGGCTGGGACGGGAGGCTCTCTCCCTCATCCGTCCCGCCACCTCCTTCGCTAGCATGACTGCTTCGCAGAAGGAGGCGACTGCCTCCCACTCCCTCTCGCCCCGGACCATGGCTTGCACCAGGGCCGGGCGCGAGAGGCCGCCGCCGCTGCCGAGTCAGAAAGTATTTTGGTATCACCCATAGATATGCATAAAGTCTTACAACTAAGTAAATATTATGTGCAAAACGAGTATTTTCAATTATAATATCGTTCGAAATTACCTTACGTTTACTCCACGCGTTCATGTTAGGCCCATTTTACTCAAGTCTTATGAAGTTGTATTCCAGTTTTGTTACAGACTATGGAAACTGGCGCATAGCCAGACGAATGTCTTGAATGTCACAAACTTTTCGTACTATTGACTTACCTGCTACAATCATACCCTCTTTTTCTCCGTATCGGTAAGAATTATACGAAAGAATATGTAGCTCCGGTCGAGGTAAAAATATTACTAGACAGCGAGACGGTAGCGGTGCTAATCTTAAATTGATCTACATAAACACATAGATGTCGTTACGGGTCGTCACTAGCCCGAAAGTCTGACAACCACTCTTACCAAGGAGTATCGTATTACCCTGTAAATGGTAAGTCGCTCCGTGTAAAATACTGGTATACAGCTGCATCGGGTTAGACAGGAAGCCGACCCAAACATAGTTGGGAAAAGGCTAGGCAGATGATGATGAAACACATAAGGTACCCAAGATAGTGATGGCCCAGTAGTAACGGCCTCAACTTACATGTTTTAGGTAGTAGGTTCGAACCCAGGAAGGTGCTTAACAATGTGTAAGTTATTTTATTATACCTATGTGTTATTTTAAGTACATTATGAACGACTATAGGCATAAAGCGAGGAATCCGAAATTGCTTTTTTTTTTAGTTTGTCTGATAAGGAGGATAGCAGAGTTTATCGCGCGACTAGCATATCCTACTAATATTATAAACGTGAAAGTTTGTATGGATGGATGGATGGGTGGATGTTTGTTACTCTTTCACGCAAAAACTACTAAACGGATTTGGATGAAATTTTGCATATAGATGGTGCATAACCAGGATTAAGATATAGGATACTTTTTATCCCGATATTCCCACGGCATCGAAACTTATGCGGGTGAAATCGCGGGGCGCAGCTAGCACAGCATACATTTTTAACCAGTGCGTAAACTGAAACCATGAATTCAGTACATGATTCTGAAAATTTTAACTCAGGGAGAGTTAAAATTTTTAGTCGGTTATTAAAAAAAAAAAAAAATTAGCTCTGCCATACATTTTGCCCGCGTCGATATTGCACTTTTCTATGAAAGTTGTTTTTTTTTTTTTGATAACCTTCGAAAAAGGTCTACGCTACGTTTTGAATCATGTACTGAATTTGTTTACAGTCTGCGCACTAGTTAAAAATGTATCATGTATACAACGTACCGACAACAATCATCGGGCAGTAGCCTACCAGAAACGACACCCGTCTAGTCAGAGGACCCTCCCTTTTGCCTGAAATAAATGTATTATTATTATTATTTTCTATGAAGGATGAGTGAATTTTACACCTTGTTCCTCAAACCTCTATACTGGTGACCCCGAACATGGACGTTGGCGCAGCATTCGACCAGCTAGTTCAGCGTGACGTCACCACTCCCTCAAGCTTTCGAGCAGCGAGTCACACAGCCAGCCAGCACCCACGGCTTCAACGGGTATCCTGACCACCTCCATGCAGCGACCGCGCATACCTGGTCATCACCCTCAGCCTCATCAACGACCTTGGCTGACCTTTAGTCAGATCTGGCTATCGCGACGCGAAGCCTACACTATTCTGTGATATTCCGGTTACTACTATAGCCGCCATAATCCTTCAGGATTAGTGTTATGTCCTGAGTATTCCTGTATACGAAATATTAAATCTATCTACAATAAGAGTTCTTCTCTGTGTACTAATCCATTAATGAGTGTATCGAAGTCATGTGCCTTTCTTCTCTGAATGTGTCTGTGTCTTGTGTAGGAACGTTAAAGCCGTGAGTAATAAACAATCCTCTTTTATTTACTACTCACCACACAAACGCAAAGTATTTATTTCAAATAAACCAATTACAGGCACTTTTGAATTGTCAAGGGGTCGGTCAGTCAGAAAGATGAAGCTAGTTGCCCATTCCTAAGCGTAGTAGGTACCTATGGAGAAGAACGAGCAAGAAACTCCACGGACACTCTTTTAAATCATAAAATTGTTACAAAATATTGGTTACATCGTTCATGTTGAAATGATGCACAAGAAAACAATGTAGAAAGACTTGCAAGTTAAAATCGTCCGTTATAAAAAAAGATAAAAACAATTCAGAAAATAAAATAAGCCGTGGCAGCTAAGAGATGACCAGTCCCTACTGACAGCGCCCGTTCACAAAAATGTCGTATGGATCAGCACCATTCAGCTCAACCATTTTGAAGGGAACTTAATGATCCAACACATACGCCACCAGAAGCACAATAGTTAGTGTACAATACCCACTAAAGCTTTATTCTCATCGCCACCGCCTCGCCATCTTCAGCTGTGACACAGCCCTAAAAACCAGCGTTGTCTCATTAACTATACAACCGTCGAAGGATTCCCTAGCCACCGCTGAGATAGCCACAAATTCTTCAAAAATATATATATGTATATCAGCCCTGCTGCTGACTAATCGTTCATTACATTTCTCTAACCGGTGATATGGAGGTGGTAATTTCTTTTGCGGAGATACTAGATTTGCGGTGAAGAAAGATGAGGGATATTAGAAAACTAAAAAAAAAAGAAGAAAAGTAAAAGTAAAAGACAAAGAGAAAGAAGTAAAAGAGAGAGAGAGAGAGAGAGAGTGAGAGAGGAGAGAAGAGGGAGGGAAGGGGAGGGGAGGGGGGGGGGAGGGGAGTGTAAGAGTAAAAGTTTTTTTATATTAAAAATATTCTATTCTATTCTATTAGTGTGTAATTGCAACACTGCTGGGTTGAATGGGGAAGGTTCTTTGAACACACATGTTTTTATTGCTGTGCCTACACGGCACGGCCCCACGGCACGGCACGGTCGTCAGTGTTGTATGGATCACTATGGAAGCTTCTTGACGGAGACGTTTTTTAGGTTACCGTACCTCAAAAGGAAAACCGGAACCCTTATAAGTTCATTTCGTTGTCCGTCTGTCAAGACCCTTTGAATTTTTGAACCCATGTCTTCGAATTTTTCCTTCTAGGACATGCCGGTTTCCTCACGATGTTTTCCTTCACCGTTTTGAGAGTAGTGGTCATGAAATAATTTACACAAAGTAAAGCGCCTGTCTGGGTTCGAACCTACGACCTACAACTCGTAAGTCGCGGCCGATACAACTGGGCCACCACTGCTCTTAGCTCTTAGTAGAAGCATTTACTCTAATGAAATTAGAAAATAGTTACAAAGAGTTGGATTACTTACCGATCTCATCGACTGCCTATCTGTCCTTCACAACCCAGTTTATGAGTAGGCACTACCTACCTAAAATAAGCGTAATCAACTTTTAATGTTCCCATTGCTGGGGCACAGACCTCCTCTCTGTGAGAGGGTGAAATCCACCACGCGGGCTTAACCCAGCGCGGATTGGTAGATGTCACGTGTCTTCGAATTTACGGACATGCTGCTTTCCTAGTACGTACCTATGTATTGAAAAAGTAACTTTAACTGAAATCTCTATTCCGTCTGGCAAGCGTAGTGATTATTTCGTTTGCATATTATAATATCTAAAGTTATTATAACAATTTTTGAGATAAGTATAGTCAAACGACCTACTGTTTATAATACCTAAATATCGTTTCACAGATTTTTGTAATAACTAATGGCCGAAATACATAATGGAGAATTAACCTACGGTTAATTCACCTACGGTTTGTTCAGCTACAATTAATAAACCTAAGGTTGATTCACCTACTGTTGATTTTTTCTGACCTGATTTTGTCTGTTTTTGTGCTTCTGAACCAGAAGAAGACGGTCGATGTCAGGGGCACCCCGAGGTTCGGTTTGGTTAGGTTCCTTTAAACCCTGCAGACAGAAATGACTCCTCCGTCGACTACGTCTTAATATTATTGCTTGACGCCAGCACATCAAGCTACTAGAATCTGTCAAATTTCTTTATTAGATTTTCAACTTTATCGCTATAGCATTAGGTTCAAGGTTGATTGGGAAAATTTGACAGTTTCGTGTAGCTTGACCTGCTGGCGTCTGTACATAAACCAACTTAGACCACAACTACCTACCCACCATTTTAGAAATAAAACGAGCGCGCAGTATTAATAAACTGTAGGCGAGTCGTCCATTGGGTATTTCATAGATTGTTGAAATATCCAATATCTTGAAAAATCATTAGATTTTCGTTCGTTAGTGCAATTAATTTTAGTTTAATCAAAATTAAGTAAGTAAAACAGTAGTTCAGTCGAACAATATGTGTTATGAACATATGTGAATCAACCGTAGTTATCTCGACAATAATTATAATAACTTTAGATAGTGCTGGAGCGGCTGCTGCTGGTGCAGAAAACCTCAAACGGCGAAAATATTCCAACCTGATTGGAAGTTATATGTTTGAGCTGTTTGGGGTTGAAACACTAGGGCCATGGGGTCCGAGTGCCCACTTGGTTTTTCGAGATATCGCCAAGCGGTTAATCGACTCTTCACGTGACCAGAGGGCTGGCCTGTTTCTTGGCCAAAGAATTAGCATCGCCATACAACGTGGCAATGCTGCCAGCCTTTTGGGCACTGTTCCTGTTGACAGCGATGCGGACGAATTTTTTGATGCCCTATGATTATTTTGCTTATTTTTTCTCATGTACATATCATTATTTTAAATGTTAGCTTATATAATGTAAATACCTATATTATGTCACAAATAAATACTTTAGATATTATGTATATTACGTAACCGATTATTTCAAAGTCTTCTTAAACCATTTTTCATTGAATCCCCCCTTAAATTCTGCCTACCCCTAAATCACAAGAAGCATGTACAATTGAACACACAACCGACAGTGTACTAGTATTTAGCCACTATTCTGGCCTTACACGTCAGTGCAATTATCTGATACAAGCCCCGTAGTGGCGCGATCACGCGGAATAATTCAGCTGTATACATTAGTGTGCACCGCAGGCTTTGACTTGTGTGAGGAACAGGCTGTGTGCGTGTGTGTGTGTGTGTGCTACCCATTAAATACACTGCCACAGGAATTTTCTTATTTATGTTCTGTGCTGACCTCTAATAAACAAGTACGCTCGACTAATTATACTATACGAAATGACAGTTGTATTTTTGTGCCGATTCAAAGCGCCCCCGCTCGAGCGTCTCAGGAACTAAAATTGACACTGCCGCAAATGGCCGTCGTTTTGTTTTGGTACCGTACGTCTCTGACGATTTAGGTCTAAATCGTGGGATAAGACTTTTTTGTTTATTTTTTGTATACTACAAGATATTTAGAATATTTTATCATGAGAATATGCGCATCTTGTAAAACTCACTATCAAAAATATTGGTTCCACGGACGCTCACGTTGCTGACAGCATATGCATCCAGTTTTATCTGACTGTACGTTTCAAATGAATAAATAAAAGTTTTGAATACATTTGTGGCTATTTTTGTATTTTTAGTCAAGCGAAATCAATTGAAATACATATTCAACTGATTTTGCATGAGACCATAACATAAATAATAAAATCAGGAAATACAATGGAGCCATTTTTCATTTCCAAATACTTCTGTTTGCATGTCACAGGAACTAAAAGTTTATTTTCTTACAAACAAACTGCAGTAAATCTTCATACAAAACTGTTACGTTGCATTTTTGTTTACGTCATGTTTTTCTCTTGATTTTGTTTATGATCATGTTTTCTGAGTACTGAATTCAATGCAGGGTCAAATTAAATTAGCTAGCGAAACTCTGCAGACGTGATGGGTGTCGATGTCTTAACACTTATTTTAACTATAATTTTGCATCACTGTCCAAAGCACAGTGATCTTTATTCTGCTGTAACTTTTGGGTTGCTCCCGCTGACACGTCTGTCAAAATCATTGTGATCTTTATTCTCGTCACAATAAGGTTGCTGTTAGGGTTGCTATATATTCTATTCTATACTATTCGAGGAACGGAGGAGTCTCGGTATGTAAAGATGGTCACCCATCCACAGACCAACCGCGGGAAGCGTAGCTTAACCTGATCGATCGACTTGTGCGGCTTTTATTATTTAGCGACGGGCCCCCGTAGTAAAATAATCCATTTTAAAAAAAATGTCTGTCAGTCTGTTTATTCCGGTTAATCCCAGAAAAGCCTAGACCAATTTTGACAGGACTTTCACTGACAGATAGCTGATGTTATAAAGAGTAAGTTAAGCTATTAATATTATTTTAGAAATAGAATCAGGGTGCCGCTGCAGCGGCCGGTGAGTGGCAGAAACATATTTTTGAATGTAAACACATAAATATATAAAACGTGTAAGGTTGATTGAATGGGTGGGCCATTTCAAATTTTAAATTTGAATCGGCTATAAAAAAAAAACTACTGATTCTTTTTTCAAATTTCTGATTTTATTTTAAAGGTTGAAGTTTGTCATTTAAGAATGGAACACAATATCATTCACATGACTACCACGACTGGCTCGGCAGTACCCCATCCGATCAACCCAATTATTCAGTACATTTTCGATTGTTTCGGCTTGAATCTCTACAATGGTAACTTCAATTTCATGCATTCGCTTCTCAATAGTCACGTGTGGGTTCTCTGAACCCCATATGCGGCAATTTTGCTTATTGACATAGCCACCGAGATGAAAATGAGCTTCATCTGAAAACACGATTTTTCGGTGAAATTCTTTATCTCCTGCCAGACAATCCTCAGCCCATTGGGCGAAGCGAAAACGCATCGGATGGTCATGAGGCTTCAGTTCTTGGACCAATTGAACTTTGTAAGCCATCATACCGAAGTCTTTATGCAAAATTCTTCTCAGAGAAGTGCGAGAAATGTTCAGTTCCAGGACAATGACGAGTTGATGTGGATGGATGTTCTTGCACATTCTGAGCCACAGCAGCCATGTTTTCGGTTGAACGCACTTGACGAGAACGTACACGGGTTGCTTTGTCCAATAACGATCCATTTTCACGAACTCACTTCACAAATTGATGCACAAACTGAACTGAAGGCAGATCATTTCTCAAAAATTTCTTACAGTTTGCGTTAAAGACTTACTACTTTGGAAGTATGTTTTTAATATTTCCCAATATTGTTCGAGCGTATAGCGTCCCATTTTGCAAATGTCAAACATAAAACTAACTTCCTGTCTAAAAATGAATAAAATTTTACCATTCAAAGTCACAGTAATCGGTACTTCAAATTTAAAACACTAGATGGCCCACCCTGTAAATTTATAAAATAGATAAGTTACTATAAAAATGACTACCTGTAGATTTCGGTAAAACGCAATAATATATATACCTAGTCTTGCCATAAATATTGTCACGAAGAAAAAAAAATTTTTTTTATTGCAAATAATATTTATTACTTTTGCAATGTGTTAGTTTAATACATAAATATAAAACAATTTAAAATATAAAAAGCTTATTCGAAGTGGTCTCCATTGGCTGCAATACAGTACTTTAAACGTTGAGGCCAGTTATCAATAGAAGCACGCACTCTTTCCATGGAAAAATTCTTCACTGCCAATCGTATGGATTGTTTTAGGGACTCCAAATTATCATGGCGTTTAGAGCAAGCCGTACTCTCTAAAACTGACCATAAGTCATAATCCGGCGGAATAAGATCGGGACTAGACGACGGCCAGTCTTCAGCTCTGATGAAGTCCGAAACGTTCACTTCCAACCAAGACTGCGTTGACCGAGCTTTATGACCCGGCGCCGAGTCTTGTTGGAAGGACCATACTTGGTTATTGAACATGGTGTTCTTAAGGGGCTTAACTACCTACTCAAGAATGGTATCTTGATACACTTGTGCCGATGTTTTGATACCCTTTTCACAAAAATATGGCTCAGTCACTTCTTCATAGCTAACACCCCACCAAACCATCACTGAAGTCGGATAATGCCCACGTTGCACTCTGTCGACTAATTGGGAAGCTTCCTTAGAGCTTTGAGCATAAATACGGTCATTTTGTTTGTTAAAATGTTGCTCAATAGTAAAGATTTTCTCATCCGTAAACAAAATTTTTCTGTGACCTCCCTTTGCGTACCGCTTCAGTAGTTGTTTCGATTTTACCACCCTATTCTTTTTTAAATTATCAGTTAAAAAATGACCAGTGCGTCTCTTATAGGCTGCAAGTCCTAAGTCATCTTTTAAAATACGCGACATGGTTCTGGGTGCTATCTTCATCTCCCGAGATAAAATCTTTTGCTTTCGGACAGGATTTCTTCGAATTCTTTCCCTTACTGCTTTGACCACCTTTTTCGTACGAACACTACGTGGACGGCCAAATCTTTTTCTGTCACAAACAGAGGAGGTCTCATTGTACCTATTAATGGCCCGGTACACAAACATTTGACTAATACCAAGCGTATGGAGAGTTTTAAAAATTGCATTTGGCTCCATACCAACTTTGTGTAATGCAATCACAGCGATTCGGTTCTCTTTATCACCCCACTCCATTTTAATATCGCAAAATATTGCACAATGAATTGGCGCCAAAATTAGAAAACTCAATGAACAATCGTATAAAAATGATGAAAACAGATTCCAAATTCAAATGTAATATCTTTCTTATTTTTAATTGTAACAGCATTTATGGCCAGACTGTGTATATATATATATATATATAATAAATAATATAATCAATAACTGTTTATTAATAATTACACACAAAAACATAAGGACAAGAACAACACGTCAGCCTAGTAATAATATATAATAAATAATATATAATAAACGCGCTGGTGGAAAAATTACGTCAGCAAATATTGTATTAATTTTTCGGAATGTTCAGTATTTTATTCAGTCGTATCTTTATTTGTATTCGCTAATAAGTTGTCGAAAAGTTAGTTTTTAAAGCAGTCAATTTCATGTTTTGAGTATGCTCATATTTTAATTTTTTTCTGAGCTTTTATTACTACCCCTTCAGAATTGACTGCGTTTAGTTTCTTTCAAGAAATTCGCCCTAAGATGGTTATTAAATAAATCAATACCACACAATCTTTGATCGCCTCTTTACTTAAGAATATAAAACTTTTAACTACGTATCTTTTCTCCGACGAGCAACTCCTGGAACTTGACGATAGATCTTTTTAGTTTGAGTTTCACTTTGTGCTGAAGTTTGTTAATTTTTAACAGTTTGGGAGTCTTGAGAGATTGCTTTTTTTCCATTGTTATCACGTTGTTATTTTTGGATAGAAAAGAAAGAAAAAGTATGTATTGCTACTCGTACAGGAAGATCACAAACTAAACTAGAAAAAAAAATAACAAAAATAAAACGTCCTATACGACGCCAAAAGGCTCCTATCTCAGCATGATGCTGCGACATTTAAAAAATAAATGTCGCGGCGCTGGTATTCTGATATGGCCCGCTGTGATGTCACGGGCAGTTAAGTACAGAAAGTAATAAATAATAAAATTTATAATTACATGTATGTAATATTAGCAAATAAAATAAAATATTAATTTTTAATCCGCGCCAGACGTAACCTCATTACTTGTCTATGCCTCACAGCAATGCCACAGTGTCTCTGACACTTATCAGAGACACTCTGTGGCATTGCCGTGACAAGCAAAAGATCGCACGCGCCGATCCACAGGCGAAAATAAATAAAATAATGCATTAAACATACATACATCATGTCTGTCTAGTTGCGGAGGATCTTTAAGTTACGTTTAGTTTCGGCTTTTTATTTTATTAAACCATAGGCCCTCTGAGCCGATGACGACGATGTTCGAAAAGTCAAAAATATTGACTCAAAGTACAGACGCCAGCAGGTCAAGCTACCCGAAACTGTTAAATTTTCCCAATCAACCTTGAACCTTAATACTTTAGCGATAAAGTTGAAAATCTATTAAAGAAATTTGACAGATTGTAGTAGCTTGATGTGCTGGCGTCTGTACAAAGGGCGGAAAATCCGTAACGGAAAAAAAAGTTTAAATTACTTATGCTTAAAGAAGCACGAGAACCATTGATCGATCGATCGACTTGTGACCAGCGATCTGATAATCCGAAAACCTACTTGTCTCCGTGGGGTGAAATTAGATTCCAATAAAAAACTGTATTTAGGTCGATGTTGGGGGTTGAAATGGGATGAAAAATTGCCGACGCATTATCTGAGTCGGTCGCAGCAATCGTACGTCAATTTCTAGGTTTTAAGTTATCTTTCTCTTCGAAATGGGCTGGGGTAAGATTTAGGGGTCTCCGATAAAAATGTGGAGTGTTTTCGTGATTCTAAACGGGTATGGTATTTGGGGGCGGAAATCGAAAGTAAATTGAGTCCTTAGAATACCGTTAGAAAGAAAGAAAAAATGTTTATTTGGGACACGCACAGGAAATACAAACAGTAAATAAGGAGCATTTAAAACTAACAAAATAAAGATGCCAGATAAAAAAAAAAAAATCGTAGCGCTGGCATTGTGATAGGGCTCGCCTATCTATGAATCCCAATGTGGGATTAAAAAATAAGAAAATCAAGCTTAGTATAATAAAATATAGTTTAGTTAGAACATTACAGTGGCGCCGATTCTCTTGTTCACAAATTAAACTAATATTAAGTTCAGTGCATCTTTTTCTTTCTATTTCATTAAGAAAAGGACAGAAGATAAATATCAGTTAGTCCTGTCAAATAAAGATACACCATAGACAAGTTTAGACGTGATTAAAAAATTGAGTACTAAAAATACGTTAACAAGCTTGAGCGCTTGCAAAACCTGTGCATTCGCTTTGTTTTCGGTCTTCGAAAGTATGACCATGTTTCACACCTTCGCAAGGAACTCAAGTGGCTCCCAATCCGCCTTCGTAGGAACACTCGGATTTTATGTCTACTCTTCAACATCTTACACAACCCGTCTTATCCTTCCTACCTGTGTGAGCGTTTTTCTTACGCTCGCTCTAGCGGTGCACCATGTAGATCTCACCTAAGATCTACACTTAAATCTCATCCTCATAAAACGAGCTACTACTCTTATTCCTTCTCTGTCCATGCTGTAAGATTGTGGAACTCACTTCCGCCTAGCATTCGTGATTTGCAAACTGTTTCTCTATTTAAACGTAGATTAAAAGACCATTACCTTTCCTCTATACCGTGAGTATTTATATATATTTATATATATATATACGTTTATATATTTTTGGTTTATGTATTTATTTAAGCATACTTATGTATTTATTTATTTTTTGCTTTATATGTGTAGGTATATTTATATTTTAGTTTTAGACTTCACACATTTATATTTTTCTCTTCTTGTTCTCACACACTATTGTCTACATTTCTTTTTTACTTCTCCTTTCGCAGGTCTGCTGGAAGAAATTTCTTAAGAAATAAGCAGTACCTTTGTACTCATATTTTAAATGTCTTATCCTTATGTGTTTTACTGTGTGTACATAAATAATAAAATAAATAAATAAATAAATTAATTAATTTACATCAGGCGCTGACTAATTTGACAGGACTAAACTAATATTTATCTTCTGTCCTTTTCTTAATGAAATAGAAAGAAAAAGATGCAATGAACTTAAATTTAGTTTAGTTTGTGAGGGAATCGTCGCCAATGTCTTACTTCGTGATAGGCGCTAATCTCTTGAAAAATAAAAAATAGGTAACAGAATATGTATGAAAGCCAGATAATTGTTCTGAAACTTAATGGGATAATGTAATAAAATAATCAGAGGAACTAGACAAGCGGTGATCGCTTTCAAAGCGATTCGTGTTTTTACAAAAAACTTTCAACAGGATTTTTTTTTTTTAAGAAAACGTTGCCCCACTCTAGGAATTTCTCCTGTACCGTGGGTGCGTTTACAAACATTTAAACTCACATACACAAACAGCCAGACCCGGAACAACTACTTGTAGGTCATACAAATATTTGTTCCGTGCGGGAATCGAACCCGCGACACGCAGCGCAGCAGTCAATCGCTTAACCACTGCGCCAATCGTGCCGTCTAATGATTGACATAAGCTTTACGGTAATTTAGCATAAGAAAAATCAGCCTATAATGTTCCCACTGCTGGGACACAGCCCTCCTCTCGGTGAAAGGGAGTGGGCTATAATCTACCACGTGGGCCCAGTGCGGGTTGGTAGATGACACATGTCTGACAATTTTTGTTTGCCTTCACCATTTCAAGAGCAGTGGTGATGAAATAATTTACACAAAGTAAAGTGCCTGAGTGGGTTCGAATCTAGGACCTTACAACTCGTAAGTCGCAGCTTTTACCACTGGGCCACCACTGCCTAACGCGATTGACTGACGTTTAAATATTTATCTATGTTCCCCACTCCTTTTCTTATTTTCCTAACATCCATATTTTTTTTTATTTTTCCTTTAAAAATATTCTAGAAAATGTTCACGCCTTTTTCCATCTAGCTTGCAGCTCCTCTGGGAGCCGACGCACTCAGTTGGGCAGGTCACGGTGTCAAAACATTGCAAACTCTA
This sequence comes from Apamea monoglypha, assembly GCA_911387795.2. NCBI lineage: Eukaryota > Metazoa > Arthropoda > Insecta > Lepidoptera > Noctuidae > Apamea > Apamea monoglypha. Next base: position 9,494,235 of record OU426940.1, on the reverse strand, counting down.
AAAGTTTTGGTTGCTTCACGAAGTAAATACCAAAATGAAATGTGAATTTGGATTTTTGGAAAACAGTTTTCATTTGATTTATGTCTCGACGCTTTTCAGCGAAGCTCTTGGTTGGAATTATATATCGCAGCTAACTGGTTTAATTAGCCATTTAGTTAACCGCCTAGTCTTTTAACTAAACGGAGGCCGTTCAACTAACGACCTGAATAAAAAAATCAATAAATTATAGTTTAGGTTGGTGCGAGCCGAATTGGTTGCAGTAACTAAGCCAGGGCACCCCGACCAAATGGGTTAGGTTAGAACTGTGATCAACCGCGTGTGAACTGAGCGAGCGAAGCGAGGCGAGCACTACTTCCAAAGGCCAGGCGGTTGACTAAATGGCTAATTTAACCAGTTGGCGGCGACATGTATATCATTCCTTATCCTTATAAACGTAAAAGTTCTTATAAGTAAAGTAAGTCTTCTCATCATCATCTGCCTAACCTTTTCTCAGCTATGTTGGGATCGGCTTCCAGTCTGACCAGATGCAGCTGAATACTAGTATTTTACATGGAGCGACTGCCTATCTGACCTCCACAACTCAATTACTGGATAATACGACCCCCTTGGTAAGACTGGTTGTCAGACTTTCCGGCTTCTGACGACCCGTAACGACTGCCGTAAAGCACGTAAAGCAGTTGCTTAACGTGCTTTCCGCAAGCGCAGCTTAACCTGATCGATCGACCTGTGCGGCTGGTATTACTTAGCCAAAAGCCCCTCATATGTGAAGACAATGAAGCTAGAATAAAATTACTAAACCACAATAGGTATTGTGAGTTTCACGTTAACAATATTACTTACCAGTTCAGTCCTACACAGTGTGCTAAAAGAATAATTAAAGCGGCTTACAATTGCCCAGCCCAACGAAAGCCCCGTAAATACAAACTTCCATTCTTCATCCGTTCTTTAGCCTAAATAAATAACATTTAAACGCGACAAAACAGCTAACTTTTGTACAAAACACTTTCAAACAAATGGTTGTTAGCATAAGGAAACAAATGCCAAGTTTTCAATCCGTAATAAAATGTAATGTAGCAAGTGCATTATGCATGAGTAACATTCAGCCCTCGAATTTCACCCCTACCTTCGCAAGTTTAGGGTTGAGATTGAAATGGGTGGAAATCAGGAAGCCAGGAACACGTTAGCAAGTATGTTGATGCTTAGTTTTTAGTGGATATCAGATCAGAAATATAAAATGTTATTTTTGAGTTAGAATAGCAACATTGTAGGTATTGCTCTTGTATTTGGTTTCGTGCAAACTGCTGTTTTTGTTATTGGAAAGATGTGAGTTTTGTTTTGTTTGCTATTTTTTTTATCAATTTTTATTCGTTCTCGAGAATGTCACGTAGAAAAATAGTGGAATATCGTGCAGTTTTCAATTGCTAAGACAGTCCTCGTACCAGAGTTGAAAAAGTTTTGTTTTGAAATACTTTGTACATCTTCTATAGGTACTAATAATAATAATAAAGCTGAAGAATTTGTTTTGTTTGGTGCTTTGAACGCGCTAATCTCTGGAACTAACAGTCGAATTTGAAAAATTATTTTTGCATTTTATAGCCCAAGTCTTGAGGAAGGCTATATGCTATATGCGATTAACATCGCGCTATGGCCTTTACCAGCCGTCCAAAAGTAAAAAAACAACGCTAAGCAGAAACGATGTAATAGCGCAGACAGGCGATGCGGTGCGACGGGGTGGGTCGGGGATACATGGACGAAGTCGCGGGTAGAAGCTAGTACATAATCCTCGTAGAGGCGATCGGCAGCGGCGGCGGCCTCTCGCGCCCGGCCCTGGCGCAAGCCATGGTCCGGGGCGAGTGGGAGTGGGAGGCAGTCGCCTCCTTCTGCGAAGCAGTCATGCTAGCGAAGGAGGTGGCGGGACGGATGAGGGAAAGAGCCTCCCGTCCCAGCCGCCGCGGAAGACGCTCCGGGCGTCGGGAGCTGCGTGACGACTCCCGGCCACCGTAGGCGCGGGCCTGCGGGCGGAGAGCAATGGGTAGCTCACCGCCCGATCAGGACCAGGCCCGTGCCGGACGGCGCGTAACTGTTCCACGCGCGCCTCAAAGAGATGTCAGCATAATTTGTGGGGCCCTTTAGGGCCGAAGCCTGCCGGGTCAGCGGGATTGTCCGAAAGGTTACTGCTACCCCGGAACATAAAGGGCGAAGGAAGGAACATGGGTGGGTTTTAGTCAGTAAGGGTCTGACACTCCCTTCCGCTCCACCCAGAGCGGGAGGGGTCATGCCTTTTTCCCATGGGCATAGGCAGAAACTACAGAACGTCACCTACTACGATCTCTACATACTCCTTTTACGTTGTGTACGTTCATATATCTTGTCATACACGCACGCCAGTTGCAAGTATTACGCACCAGACCTTTCTGAAGACCATCATCAATAAGGTGAGTAAATGTCCTTTAGATTCGAAACGCAAGCAGCCCGCGATGTATCGCCGTGAGGTATCCTTTGGCGTCTCTGTTAGCATGCATTTGTTTTACATGGACGTGACATCGGGGTAGCGAGCTAAACTACGCTTATGAGGTATCGCAGTGAGGCATCTTCGGCATGTAATTACCCATAATCCCTTTGCGGGTGACGATATTTGTTTCAGTGCGTCTGGTAAATCCTAGGTAGCCCTGAGGCTGAACCGGCTGTTGAGCAAATAATGTTAATTTGATGTCCTGTGTTGCGAAAAAACCTTGCCAGATAGGTTTTTTAGAAAAACCCTGGAGTTCTCAAAGAGAAGTCAGCTTCTTTTTTAGACTCCTTGACTCCAGGGTTTTCTTACCTAAGTTAAAGTTCGTGATCATATTCCTAAGAAGGTGACGGAATCATCGCAACGTTAATGTTTTTCATATTTGCCCATTGCTTGTCATATTTGTGTTTTGCTTGTCTCCTAGCATATAATTGTGTATTGATTTGTGCTTATGTTTATATACAATTAGGTATAGCATAATCAGCCTATAATGTTCCCACTACTGGGACACAGGTCTCTTCGAGAGGGAGTGGGTTGTCACTACTACGCGGGCCCAGTGTAGGTTGGTAGATGTCACATGTCTTCGAATTTTTGGTTCTAGGACATGCCGGTTTCCTCACGATGCAGCGATGTTTAGCTTCACCGTTTTGATAGCATTATATAAAAAGTATATTTATATATGTCCTACTAATCTTACTAATATCCTAGCCTACTAATCCTACTTCCTACTAATATTATAAACGCGAAAGTTTGTATGGATGGATGGATGGATGTTTGTTACTCTTTCACGCCAAATCTACTGAACGGATTTGGATGAAATTTGGCACACAGGTGGTTTATAACCAGGATTAATATGTTAATCCTCCTGTTCCTTCTCCTGGTTCCTGGTGGTGGTTGGTCCTATTGTTATGTTAATTGTGTTTTTGTGTGGGAAATTCCCACGGGATCGAAACTTATGCGGGTGAAACTGCGGGGCGCAGCTAGTGTATTATAAATGCGAAAGTTTGTATGGATGGATGGATGGATGTTTGTTACTCTTTCACGCAAAAACTATTACACGGATTTGGATGAAATTTGGCAAGCAGATAGTTTATAACCAGGATTATCACATAGGATACTTTTTATCCCGATATTCCCACGGGATCGAAACTTATGCGGGTGAAACCGCGGGACGCAGCTAGTATTCAATAAATTTATCAATTTAATTCCATTTTCCACAAACTATTTGATATTTAAACAACCTATAGAATAATGTAAAGTCAACTTCAAAGTAACTTCACTATATTTAATCAAGAAAGGCCACGTCTAAGTAAACATCATAAAGATTTCTCTTTGACGTTATACTGACACGCCCTCAGGAAATCGAGCGAGGCTAATATCCTGGGAATTGATAGATCTACCAACGTGTTAGCTTATAGTAATCTTATACAACTTGTCCCGGAATTAACGCACACTACCAGACACCCCAATTAGAATGTTATGTTCTAATCATAATACATACACTGATTTTTTATTATTATGTAATAAACATTGTTTTTCTCATAAATTAGTTGTACTGATTGTGGGAGAAAATTGTGGTCACATTACAAATCTACGCATGCAAACAGTCGCACTCGTTTAGGGGTCTAGCGCAGTAGGTACTTCATCTATTTTGGTTTGTTTTGACTGTACAGCGGAAGTGTGACAGTAATTTACGTAGTTTTAATTATTTTTGGGATAAAATATTACCTATATTAAAAATTACAGAAATCGATTCAGTAAACGATTCTGAACAAACTACTTTCATAATGTGCATTAATTCAGTTACACATTGTATATAGTAATCTTATTGGTGATGTTCTTCAGAAAGGTCAGGGGGTCTACTTCGCCTGGAGGTGGCCCTCAGCAAGTCGGAGGCCATGGTGTTTCATGGCCCCCGGTGGGCGCCGCCGCCCGGTTCACACATCGTGGTCGGGGGGGCTCGGATCGCTGTCGAGTCTACCATGAAGTACCTAGGATTGGTGCTCGACAGCCGGTGGGATTTTGGCCCCCACTTCCGGCGGCTGGCGCCCAAGTTGTTGGGCGCGGCTGGGGCGCTGTCAACGCTGCTTCCCAATCTGGGGGGCCCGAGTGCCGCCTGTAGGCGGCTCTACGTGGGGGTCGTGCGATCGATGGCCCTGTATGGGGCCCCGGTGTGGGCCTCTGACCTGACGGCCGGCAGTATCGCGGTACTGCGGAAACCGCAGAGAGCGATGGCCGTCAGAGTCATCAGAGGATATCGCACGATCTCCTACGAGGCGGCCTGCGCACTGGCCGGATCCCCGCCGTGAGACCTAGAGGCGAAAGTACTCGCGTCACTGTTTCGGTGGCGCGAGGAAGCGAGGGCGCGGGGCGAGCGACCGATGCAGCGACACATGGAGCTGCGTCGGTCTCAGCTTCGCGAGGTCCTGGTGGCGGAATGGCGGGACAGGCTCACACGCCCTACCGCCGGCCTCGTCACCATCGAGGCGGTCCGGCCGGTGCTCGAGCGCTGGCTCGGGAGGAGGCACGGCTCCCTGTCGTTTCGGGTGACGCAGGTGCTCTTGGGGCATGGTTGCTTCGGGAAGTACCTGTGTCGCATAAACAGGGAGCCGGACGCCCGGTGTCACCACTGCGTCGACTGTCGGGAGGACACGGCGCGGCATACGCTGGCAGAGTGTGCCGCTTGGGAGGAGCCGCGCCGTGCCCTCATCTCAGAAGTAGGCAGTGACCTGTCGCTGCCGGCCGTGGTCGAGTCGATGGTCGGCAGCGAAGAGTCCTGGGAAGCGGTGGTTTCCTTCTGCGAAACGGTCGTCTCGCAGAAGGAGGCTGCGGAAAGGGAGAGGGAGATCTCGTCCTCTCACCCGGCCCGCAGCAGGCGCACCGGGCGTCGGCGGAGGGCGGATAACGCCCTCTTCCAGCCCCCCTAAATGGGTCCAGGGGCGACGGACTTGGGGACGTCCGTCGCCCCCCACACATCAGGACCCGAGATGGCGGCGCGTAGTGTTCCACGCGCGCCTCTCTTAGACGTCGCGGGGGGAGTCAAACACCTCACTCCCCCCCCTGACCCGAGGAGGCCCGCTGCGGCGGGCCGGCACCAGTCCAGAACACTGGGGTGGTTTTTAGTCAGTAAGAGTCTGACAGACCCCGTCGCCCGCCCCAGGGCGGCGGACATCGATGAGGATTTTCCACCCCGGAACAAAAAAAAAAAAAAAAGGGGGTCTACTTCGAAGTGGTAAATGTATCGTACCGCCGTTTCCTGCTACGAAGTTACTATTTGGTTCGGTCGGTCCCGATCCTACACTCCTACACTCTTTCCAATATTGACTATGGTCCTGACCCAACTGAGCCGATCCGAACTTTTTTCACATTTTTCAATAATATTCGGTTCGGCCATGTGTCGGTCCGATCCGATCATTCGAATGTGTCACTTCGGAGTAGACCTCCTGGTTCGTAGAACCGGCGTGCGTGTATGATGTTCATGAAAGTAAACGAGGCAAAAGGAGCATGTTAGAATCGTACCAGGTGGCGTTCTGTAGTTTCTTCCTATCCACATGAGAAGAAGGTGCGAGTGATCTTATTGGTGAAGCTCTTCAGGAAGGTCAGGTGCGTAGTATTCAAAACCGGCGGACGTGTATGACTAGATGTATTGCCGTCAATCAACTCAGCCTATCGCAGTCCATTGCTGGACATAAGCCTCCCCCAGACTGCGCCACAACACCCTGTCCCCCGCCTTCAGCATCCAGAATACACCAGCCGCGTTCATTAGGTCGTCCGTCCATCTAGCTGAGGGGAGTCCCACACTACGCTTTCCGGTACGCGGTCTCCACCCCAGGACTCGTCTGCTCTAGCGGCCATCGGACCGGTATTTGTATGGTCGTAGATGAGGCAAAAGGATTTCAGCGGGATTGTCCGAAAGGGTTACCGCTACCCCGGAACATAAAGGGCGAAGGAAGGAACATGGGTGGGTTTTAGTCAGTAAGAGTCTGACACTCCCTTCCGCTCCACTCAGAGCGGGAGGGGTCATTTGAAGATATGCCACCAGAAAAAAAAAATGGATTATATAAGGTTCGTAGCAGGTGGTATTCTGTAGCTTCTGCCTACCCATATGGGAAGTTGTCGTGAGTTTATGTATGTAAATGTCACCCTGCTCTCAAAATTCACATAAAACTATTCGAATCACAACAAAAACATTACATACCATTGTACGGACGTTTTGAAAGTTATTTATTTCGTTTAAATGCAATTTTCAACGAATTCTTTTCAACGAAACGCTTGGGTACGAAGCGACCGTTGAAATTAAATTTCAACTTCACTTTTTTTTATTTTAACTTTAGTTTTATTTTGTCGCGGACCGTGATTCTAACTGGAGATAGGGTTGTGCTAATAGGGATGATAACATTTTTTTTATTTTTTATTCCATATATTTTTTTTGCAAGTAGTGCAATTTAGTGCAAGTAGTAGCAATCAATCAATCTACCTATTCTTTTCCCAACTATGTCGGGGTCGGCTTCCAATCTAATCGAATGCAGCTGAATACCAGTATTTTATATGGAGCGACTGCCTATCTGACCTCCACAATCCAGTTACTGGGTAGTACGATACCTTTTGGTAAGACTACTTAGTTGTCAGACTTTCGGGCTTCTGACTACCTGTAGTTGTTACAGGTAGTCAGAAGCCCGAAAGTCAAAGGAGTACAAATAACAGCCGGGACCAACGGCTTAACGTGCTTTCTGAAGCACGAATAAGTCTCGTTATGTTATGCATGGTCACCCATTCCCGAACCGACCGGGTGGGTCGGTGAAACAAGAAATACTAGTTTTTAATAAAAGTCATCATCCCTATTTTGGGGGAGGAAATATTCATGTGTGGGGGGGGGGGGGGGTGAAATAAACTTTCCTTTGGTATTTTAGGGTTGAATATTATTTTGATATGGTTCAAGAGTAGTCTTTTGAAAATACGAATATGTATTTAGGCAATGTTGAATTCTTGAATAATAATTTTAGAATATTTTGCTACTTTAAACTGAAAAAAACGTACACTAAGAATAATAATCAGAATTTTGTTTTCAGTTAATTTAAAGGGGATTGAAGATTTTTATATGGAGCTACTACTTTCGCGCCATTTTGTTTTTCTTTTTCAATAAAGCGGCAACATATGAGAATGCCAATTCTTGTAATTTAAAACGTTCAAAATCTATTCAGTCTCATCTTGGCGACAAACAAATGTCAAAAACTTGTCAAAACGTAGGGAAATTAGAAGTATTTTTGACAGATTGAGACTGAGATCAGACTGTGAACGTTCTTAAAATTACGAGAATTACTCTTCTGTTTGCATTGATGTCAGCTATCGTTTTATAACGGATTCACGCGTGGCCGCCATTTGAAAAAAAAAAAGAAACAAAATGGCGGACAGGTATACGCCACAGGTGAGACAAAAAATAGAAAAGAACGAGAAAAAGCAGTGTTACTTTTTAGATTTTTATTCATACTAATTATTTCTAAAGGCTGTTCAAACTGAAACGAACGTTACGCAGGACTCGATTGCGTGCGTCGATTATTTTAATGATTAGGACGTCGCGCAGCTGTAAGGGCCGTACACCTTCACCGCGAAAATAATGATGGGAAACCGCATAACGAATTCGACTAAGAGACATTACTACATTATGTCGCGATTCGATCAGCGGAACAGTATGAGAGTCAGTTGAATTGTAGCAATCGGAGCAAAATGTCGTCGCTTTCGACGGTGTACTTCGGACTTCTTAGATAAGTTTTTAGATAAGTCTTCTTAGATAAGGGGGTCTACTCCGAAGTGGTATCGGCCGAATGTTCGGCCGTTTCCTGCTACGAAGTTACTATTTGGTTCGGTCGGTCCCGATCCTACACTCCTACACTCTTTCGAATATTGACTATGGTCCCGACCCAACTGAGCCGATCCGAACTTTTTTCGCATTTTTCAATAATATTCGGTTCGGCCATGTGTCGGTCCGATCCGATCATTCGCACTTTGCACTTCGTAGTAGACCCCAAGGTTTCGCTTTATAAACTTGTCGACTGCCGGTAGATACGTGCGAAGCAAACGCGACACCGCAACAAAATAGCGGGCTGAGCGCGGAGGTGTACGGCTTCTGAGCGGATCGGCGAAATTACGCGGGAAAGAGATAGAATCATAATCATTAGAGCAGGCAGTTTCGCTTCTATTTCGCTCGCATGGCGGAACTACTGCGGTTTCGCTGTTATGGTTTCGCGGCGGAGATGTGGCGAAGTAATAAAAGCCGCAAGGGTCGATCGATCAGGTTAAGCTACGCTTGCCTCGGTTGGTTCGTGGATGGGTGACCATCTTTAAATACCAAGACCCCTCCGTGCCTCGGAAAGCACGTTAAGCTGTTGGTCCCGGCTGTCATTCGTGGATCTTTGGAAGTCGTTACGGGTCGTCAGAAGCCCGAAAGTCTGACAACCCGTCTTACCAAGGAGGTCTTATCGTATTACCCAGTAACTGGGTTGTGGAGGTCAGATAGGCAGTCGCTCCATGTAAAGTACCGGTATTCAGCCGCATCCGGTTAGACTGGAAGCCAACCCCAACATAGTTGGGAAAAGGCTAGGCAGATGATGAAATGTGATACCCGCTTAAAGGTAGATACGCATTTAAATAAAACTCTCCCGTGACAACCCTGAACCCAGTGTCGTTCAGTATTTTCTTATGTTTCATAAATGGCACTTGCCGCGCGTATCCGCTAATATATCTCATGAAGCACATACATTCCAAGTGAGTGTAGTTTTTCCTCGCTACACACCGTATTGTAACAGCGGATCGAAAAGTATTATATTCTTCATCGCTTGTATCCGTACGAATGATATGAACACAGCTTATGATTAAATATCACTTAAGAAGTATCACATCTTGTAGAAAGTTGATGCTAAGCTATTTTGTTTTGAACATCACCATCTGCCCATGTTGCGGGTGGGTGGCTTCCAGTCTAACCTGATGTAGCTCACATTCCACAACCCAGTTACGGTAATTACGTAACACACTATCAGTAGCAATGGGTTTCATTTTAACGGTTCAACAACATTCATTGCGAAGTTTACGTTGTTGAGCAGACACATTTTTCGAACATATGAAGCAATGGATTAGCAATATCCTTCAAAAATGATACAGATTAAGAAAGGGTGCAGCTTATTTTTAAAAGTTTCTCTAGGCCGAAAGTCTCAAACACCAGTCTTACCAAGGTGTTCTTGTTAACCAGTATTTTGTGATTGTGGTTATGGGGTTGTGGAGGTCAGATAGGTAGTTGCTCCATGTAAAACAATGGTATTCAGCTGCATTCAGTTAGACTGGAAGCCGACCCCAACATCGTTGGGAAAAGGTTAGGCAGATGACGATGGTACAGAACGGTGTAAAGTTCCAAAAAGTTACTCTTAAGTAATTTTATATTCTCTAAATGAAAAATGTGCGCGCAGTAACTCAGTGCACTCCACACCTAACCTATTTATTATTTTTAACTTTTCAACTTTGTAGTGCTCCAAGAAATGCTTTGAATAAGTAACTCTCTTTACGTTGTTCCTTTTAAGCTTAAGAAGTACGGTTCTTCAATTTGATTTTTACTTGAGATGGTTTAAAATGGCATGGCCCTGTGTTGCTGAGATAGGAGCCTTTTGGCCTCGTATAGGGCCTTCTGTTTCATTTTTCGTTTTGTTGCTTTTTTATAATATACTAGCGGACCCGGCAGACGTGGTCCTGCCCGGAAAAGCAGCACCACCTACAGGGCATATCCTAGAACCAAAAAATCGAAGACATGTGACATCCACCAACCCGCAGCAGACCCGCATGGTTGGATTATGGCCCACTCCCTCTCAAAGAAAGGGGATGAGGCCTGTGTCCCAGCAGTGGGAATATTATAGGCTGATTATGTTAACCCTAAAATTGTCCTATAAAACACGGCAGGGATAAGTTCCAATTATCACCGATAGCAATAAAAAAAAACACCAAAAAAATAAAAAGATTTTTTAAAGACAAAACAACACAAAAATTCCTCATAATTTACGCGTTTTACAAAATGCGTAAATTTGTTTACAAAATTAAAAACTAAGAAACTAGGGATGAAATAAACAAGTGTACAAGGCTTGCACCTGAGCTGTGCTGTGTTGCGGAAGTTTTACATCATCCGAGGGGCCTAGGGGCCTACAGGGGGCATGAGGAAGGGGGGCCTTATCTCCGCCTGAGGGCTTTACAGACTTGTGACGGTATAAAGCACAGCTCACGTTCTCGAGCGATGCGATTATGCGACTTGCGACGCAACTTGCGCCAAGCGACAAATTCGCGTGATATTGTTAATATTTATAGGAGAATATCTGATTGATTATTGAAATATTCAGTCTTATTTTTAAAACTTTAATCAATTGCTAAGCGACTGTTTAGCAAAATTCTTATTCATAATAGCTATTTAGCGCTAAGAGGATGCTAAGCAATTGATTAGTAGCTGTCAAAATTAAACACCACCGGACCACTGCTATGAGGATGCTAAGGGGCAACATGGCGGATTTTATTTGAATCAGCTGATCGGATCATTGCACTTTGAGGTTATTTTGTTCATAATATCCAGTAGTGCGTAAATATGGACTTCGAAAATCTTTTACTGGATTTCCAAAACGACGTAGAAGACTTTTGAAACGACGTAGGGAAGTAAAGAAAAGGATAGCTACAAAGCTCGAACAAAACCGCTACGAGAATGATTACCTATTGCATATTCTTCATTCCGAGTACACATGACGAAAGGATTTCTAAGGAAAGCTCAATGAGGTGGCTCAGTACGTGCTTAGGAGGTTTGAAGAGAATGAGTTTGTGAAGAAGCTCATCACAGATAGTGATTATTCAATACGTTATCCCATGTGTCCTTGTGTTTTCTTATGACGCCAGTTCTAAGGTACAGAACTAAAGAAAATCTATATACGTTGTGGCAGTCACACAGAAATAATAAGAGACAGTTTGTAGAAATAATTTACTTTGATTTTTGCTCTATATTCATTGTTTTTATTTTCCAATACTCTTCCTCCAAAGACATGGGTGCCATTCTTTCCTCACGCCACTCTCATTCCTCATCTTTTTCACGAAGCATGGTCTTCTCACTCGCCGCCTTTGCAAGGTTGAATTGTTGATGCTAGGTGCTTAAGTGGCTTTCATAGCAGCAGTCAAACTTGTGCCTGTAAACAAGTATAATAATTGTTATTACAATGCACTGAAACCCCGTTACAAAAGCAGTAGGAAGTAATATATGACACAAGTACTCACTTACATTTCTAAAAGAGCAAATTCATATTAACAAGCATAAAGAGCATGAAAATACATAGCTATTACTGCTTTAATATTAATTTGGTCAGTTTATATTAGTAAGTAGATATAAATTCGGAGATAACCTTTTTCTGTTTACTCCAATTATTAGAACTTATTATTTTCATAGCTACCATCGCAAACACAATGATTTAAACATAATAAATTATTTTATTCATATTCAAATTATCCGATGAAATTTCCGTCTTCTATCTGCCAAAGTCACGACAGACAAAAAATCGTAGTTTTGACAAGTTTATTCTAAAAATTCCGTTTTTTAGTCAATTATTTGGATTATAATCTGTGCCGAACGCATAATTTCACCTCTATTTCGTCTCGCTACTAATCACCTGCTAACTAGCGTTTATAAAAAATAAAGAAAAGTTAAGCATTGATTAAGGGAAAACTAAATGGTAAGCTAAACAGTAGCTAACGAGTGATTAGCGAGCTTTTTTTATAAATAAGGCTGAAGGCTGTTAATGTGCTGCCAGGGCCGCGGGTTGTTCGAAAGAGATACCGTGGTCCCTGGCATAGGCAACTGAAGGAACACGAGTGGGGTTTAGTCAGTAAAAGTCTGACACGCCCTCCTGCTCCACCCAGAGCGGGAGAAGTCATATGATGATTACCCACCAAGACAAAAAAAAAAGGCTGCTAATGTCTACAACAATAAATCAAAATAAGAACGTCAGCTGTCAGATGATAATGACATTGACGTCGGTATGGTCAAGTTCCATTTCAACAATATTAAATTAAACGTAAATTATAATTTTGTGAATAGAAAGGTTGTAATTAAAAATATGTTTATTGCATTTATTTAATTTATATTTCATAGACAGATGTATTTAATGAAATGATTTTTCATTATCAGCCTACTGCAGTCCACTGCTGGATACTGGCCTCTCTTTCTGCACGCCATTCAATTCGATTTTCGGCAACTCTCATCTCTCGGCTGCTACCAGCCATCCTGCGAAGATTGTTGCTCCATATGGTTTTTATTGTGACTTAAAAGGCTGGTTTACAAACAACCAAAGTCACTCAAAGCTTGCTATGTGGATATCAATTCCTATAAATTACTGACCTATATTAAACAAGTACGCGGGACTTCATACTATCGATGATAAAATGAAGACATTTACTTTTCGCCATTTTGGCGCTGATAGCAACGTGAGCGTCCGTGGAACTATTATTTTTGATAGCGAGTTTTACAAATTGCGCTTACTCTCATGATAAAAATGTTCTAAATATCATTCTCTTAGTAAACACAAAAACACAAAATACACAAAAAAGTCTTATTCCATGATTTAGACCTAAATCATCAAAGACTTACCAAAAACAAAACGACGGCCAATTGCGGCAATGTGTCAATTTTAGTTCCTGTGACGCTCGCTTGGAATTTGCACAAAAAACAACTGTAATTTCGTATAGTATATTTAGTCCAGCGTACTTGTACAGACGCCAGCAGGTAAAGCTACCCGAAACTGTCAAATTTTCCCAATCAACCTTGAATCTTAATGCTTTAGCGATAAAGTAGAAAATATATTAAAGAAATTTGACAGATTGTAGTAGCTTGATGTGCTGGCGTCTGTATAATAGAAGTCAGTGCTGTAAATATAGTTTTTATCCACTTTCTAATACGCGCGTCATTTGTTTCCAAACACCACTCCGCAAGTCGTATCGCGGAATAATAGTAAATTCACTTGTTTCACTTAAAACAGCAATTAAATAAAACTCGAAAGGATAGCGCGCGGTATCGCGGTAGGTAGCGCGCGCGCGCGCGCCACCCGCGGAGCGTTTTGATCGCGTTGTTTGCAATACATTGCGCACTCAAAAAATGACGATTTTTTTAACCGGTCATTTCCGAGGAATGACTTTCGTAATTTTATTTATGGCATCAGGTGTAACCTTTTCACGACGTTTGCGCGTCGATGTCCCTGCCACCCTGTATATGATGATCTGTGATTGGTTCAAAATGGCGGCAGATGTATGACGTAAAAGACGTTGGTAGTTTATAAAAAGGATTGTAATGACGTTATCAAGTCAGTTGCTTGGTAGATGTTTAGTTGGTTAGTTCTAATGCTTTTGTTATGTGGAATAGATCGACCAGATGTCACGTAAGTTAAGTAATTTGATATTATACCTTAATTATTACTTATTATGACTATATTGTTGTGTATTGTATATTGTTGTTGTTGTATATTGTTGTGTTGTGATTGTTATTATGTTGCTATTATTTTGAGTTCTCTTGGAAAGTTATCCAAGAGATAGAATTAATTGTTTTTAAAGATAACGATAATTTATGACAACGTAAGAAACGTATTGATAGAATACTTTAATACTGTTTCCATGGAGTTTCTTGTCCTTCTTCTCCATGATGACCTAGTTTTGCGAACGGACGATTAGTTTTCTGATTAATTACTGACAAGCCTCAAATTAAATAAATGTTTAGCCTTATCTATCTGTGCTTTACTTCATAAAACCCTTTCCCTACAAAGCATATTCAATAATAATTTTCGTACACAGTAAATCACTAACTAGTAACCATTCTGATATTCAAAGCTTGTTATTTGGGTAGTATATAGGTACATATACTTCTAGTATATACTGAAGAATCTAACACGTGCCGCTTGAACGTGTAGCTCGTTGCTACGGAGTAAGTTTGCACTACTTTTGTCGTCTTAACGCGTTTCGGTTTAAAAGGGGTAAATGTTGTAATCTGTCTTTATTTTTGTTTTGTTTGTGTGTGCTTATTGTAGTGGGGAGTTCGCGGTTTCACCCGCATAAGTTTCCATCTCGTGGTAATATCGGGATAAAAAGTATCCTATGTGTTAATCCTGGTTATAAACCATGTGTGGCAAATTTCATCCAAATTTGTTCAGTAGTTTTTGCTTGAAAGAGTAACAAGCATCCATCCATTCAAACTTTCACGTTTATAATATTAGTAGGATTTTGTTTGTTTTGTAGACCGACTGGTCGAAAGTGCGACTGCTCAGCGTTGGGAGCTGATTTTCGGTATGGGCAATGTTGCCTATTAAATTTTTAATCAATCATAAAGTATTTCAATAATACAATAAAAAAATCAAAAATTCTCAATAGAAGCCTGGAGTTTTTCAGACATCATTGCCCGCCAGACACAACACCCGTTTGGTCGGAGGATCCTCCCTTTTCTATGGAGGATGAGTGAACTCTACACCCTGTTCCTCATACCTCTAAAAGCCGATAGAGACGACAAAGAGATACCTCCAACAACAAAGAGGTAACATTGTTGTTATCTCCTTAACAAAAGACAGAAAGAGAATGCATACCAATCGCCTTTTTGGTAACATTATCTATACTAATATTATAAAGAGGTAAAATTTGTTTGTTTGTTTGTATACAGTAGGGGGTAATCTTTTTTTTTTTAAACATTGCCCCACACTAGGAATTTCTCCTGTATCGTGGGTGCGTTTACAAACATTTAAACTCACATACACAAACAGCGAGACCTGGAACAACTACTTGTAGGTCATACAAATATTTGTTCCGTGCGGGAATCGAACCCGCGACACGCAGCGCAGCAGTCAATCGCTTAACCACTGCGCCAACCGTGCCGGAACTAACGGTCAGATTAAAAAGAAATCTTATTGCATTTGATAGTCCAATTCTTGAGGAAGGTTATAGGCTATATAACATCACGCTGCGACGCTTAGGAACCGAGCAAGATGAAAAAAAGTAAGAATTAAAAAAAACACTAAGCGAAAACAAAGCACGGGGGAGCGATGCGATGCGACGCGATGGGTTGGAGGCCGAAGTTCACGCGGACGAAGCCGTGGGCAAAAGCTAGTCAGAACTAAGCGGATGGAAACCGTTTGAACCGAATAAAAAGATAGTAATCGTATTGTTTCCTGCAATGGACACTTACGTTTGTACCCGAATGAGTTTTTCGTTGCAAAACCCGCAGTGGTAACATAAAGGTATCCTTAGATACACATGGCATGATACAGATGGGGTGAGGTTATGTATAGGTACATAACCGCACGCCATCTTCCTACGAAGGTAGGCAGAAACTATATTCATACATCTAGTCAGACACGCACGCCGGTTCCGAGTACGCACCTGTGGTTTCTGAAGAGCGTCACCAATACTGTCATCTGAAATAAATTTCGTATAAAGTGTTTGTGTGTTTATATATTTATTTATTTACCATTTATGTACACACATATATAAACAGACAAGAAAAACAGAACAGAAAAAATAGGTACAGAGGTGATGCTTATTTCACAAGAAATCTCTTCCAGCACACCCGAGACAGGACAATAGATACAGAGATGTAGACAGCGTGTGAAATTGTAAAGGAGACAAAAAATAATACATACAATCAAAAACATTTCTCTTAAAAACTAAACAAAAATTGCCAGAATATACTAACATACATACAAATAAACATACATACATACTACTAAAATAAATATCACTAGAATAATAAAAAATATATCATACTCAAAAAAATAAAAATAAAAAATACATACACAACTATCATTATGATGAAGTGGACAGATAGTGTTCTTTCTGATATCTGATATCTGATATGTTTGTGCTCTTTTTCGCGCACAGTATTTATCAACACATATTTTTTTCTTTAATTAAAACGGTTTAAAACCAATTACAGAAATTAAGGACACAGTTTGTATATTCACATAAAAGATAAAATATAAAAATCATCAAGTAAAAAGTTAACAAAACTTTCATAAATCCTTCTCAGAGCACTTCTGACATGCCGATAAAATCTTCGTCCATTCGTCCGCAAACTGATCGTTAGTTTGATTAGAGTCCAAGAGACTACTTCTCGTAAGTGCGTACTCCTGTTACTCGTAAGTGTAAAAAAAAATGATAAAATTTTGAAAAAAATTGATTAGGTCTGAGCTCAAATGGATGTCCATTCGCCAAAGAAGAAGTTTGCGCGCTTTGACCACGCTTTTCTCCCTTCTCAACTCTCCCACTCCTCCTTCTTATCTCTTATCCCACTTCCAATATCTATGTTCTTCACCCGCTAAGAATCTGCTTTCTTCTAACAATCTTCTCTTACTCTGTCCTTCTCATACGTCTGACTTTGTTCATTCTTCTTTTCATATTCAGTCCATTCTTCTTTGGAATGCGCTTCCTCTTGATATCAGGACGGCAACCAGTCGGTTTGCATTTAAGCGGAAATTGCAGAGTTATTTTCACAACAAATAGCGTAGAGTCATCTCAACACCTCTCTCCCTTGATTTTGTATATATATATTATATATATATAATATTTATATTATAGTAATTGTATGTATGTGTATATAACCTATTTATGTATTTGTTTACCTAGTTTTAAGAGTTTTTTTTTATCATTGTCCCTCTCAACCAAAGCACCTGCCATCCAATCTCTGCACCACCCTTGGTTGACTGGTAGAGAATGCCTAAGGCATTAAGTCCGCCTTTGTACCTTTTTGTGCGAGAAGATTAAATAAATTAAAATAGGCACATCAATGTGCCTATTTTACTATCATTTACCCACCAACTATTACCCTCAACATTGCCTTTATATCCCTCCTTACAGCTTATCCTCCCTCAGTTTTATAAATAACCCTAGATAATCTTATCTACCCTCGATCCTACCGACGACCTTCGTCGCGATATTACCTGCTTTGATAGCAGGAACTAATGTTTTTTGTATCCTGCAGTTTGGTGTAAGTTTAGAGGGATTAAGTTTAATAGTCTTGTTGGGGAAGAGGGGCTTGTGGCTAAGTAATAACAGCCGCACGGGTCGATCGATCAGGCTAAGCTATGCTTGCCGCGGTTGGTCCGTGGATGGGTGACCATTTTAACATACCGAGACCCCTCCGTGCCTCGGAAAGTACGTTAAGCCGTTGGTCCCGGCTGTCATTCGTGGATCTTTGACAGTCGTTACGGGTCGTCAGAAGCCCGAAAATCTGACAACCAGTCTTACCAAGGGGTATCGTATTACCCAGTAATTGGGTTGTGGAGGTCAGATAGGCAGTTGCTCCATGTAAAATACTGGTATTCAGCTGCATCCGGTTAGACTGGAAGCCGGCCCCAACATAGTTGGGAAAAGGCTAGGTGGATGATGAGTCTTGTTGGGGAAGAACCCTTATCTAGTAACTAGCTTCTGTCCGCGACCCCGTCCGCGTGAAACTTCGGCTCCCGATCCACCGCGTCGCGTTTCACCCTGCGGTATTTCTTCGTTTCCGCTTAGCGTTCTTTCTGCCTTTTTTTCTTTTTGCTTGGCTCCTAGGTGTTGTAGCGTGATGTTAAGCCTATAACCTCTCTCAAGCATTAGGCTAACAAATGTAAAAAGAATTGTTCAAATCCGACTGGTAGTTCCAGAGATTAACGCGTTCATACAAACAAACGATCTCTTCAGCTTTATTATTAGTAAAGTAAAGTTATTATTAGTAAAGATTCATATAGATATGGGGCCTATGAATATCGACTTTAAAAGAGACTTTGGCTGATATCACACTGGCGATTTGCGAGCGAAGCGAGTGCGTAACGAACTCGCAGCGAGTTCGCAACGAACGCGTCGAACACGCCACGAAGACGCGGCGGGCGATTGATCCCATATAACGGGACGATTTTGAATTTCTGTTATAAATAACTCTGTATCCATTGTATCACGTTTGAACCCTTCAGCAGTGTTACGTCCGCTCGTGTCTTTGATACAACTGAAGTGGGGTGGGGCGGGCTGTTGAACGTGAGTGCACAAAGTGGCGTCGACGGGGCTATTCGCGGCGAGCTCGCTGCGCGCCCGCGGCTAATTCGCCGCGCGCTCGCGGTGAGCTCGTTGCGCACTCGCCTCGCTTGCAAATCGCCAGTGTGATAAGGCCCTTTGACCTCTGGAGTTTATTTCGATGTTTTCTTCTCCAAGTAGTCTGGGCTAGAAACACAGACTTCAGCTGTCTAAAAATTGAAGTAGATAAAAATTTTTGTACTTATAAAACATCTACAAAAACAAGAACAGTGGTGCCCAGTGGCAATGGCCCCCACTCAGGAGTTGTAGGTCGTGGGTTCGAACCCAGCCAAGCAGGCGTTTTACATACTTTGTGTAAATAATTTCATCACCATTGCACTCAAAAACGGTGAAGGAAAACATCGTGAGGAAACCGGTTCAGCTTTACGGATGCATACGCATTCCTTACAAAATCGTTGTTTTCTATGAACAAAAGCTGAATAGAGCTGAATAAGTGTAATCCCTAAGTCTTAGTTCTTAATAATCTTGAAGTGTCGCAAGATCCTCATGAAGCCTATATCTAACAGTAGACAGCTTTCAGCTGAATGATGATGCTGACGACGATCTTCATCCCTCATTACATGTCCATACTACGACAATGTGTACCCACTCTACTTAAACAGTGGTTTTATCCAACTATCTGCAGTGTAACCACACCACAGGGTATGCAACCATTTGTCGGACGGCCAGTGTGACCACATTACTTCCGACGTTGCCAAGTGGTCATTTACATATGTGGCAGTGCCTTGTGGCTGTATGTGGTAACTACGAGCGGCTAACAGCTTGTAAGAGACTATATACAGGGACAGTAATATGTGAATTTAATCTTAAACACACGTTAAAGATGCTTATTTTGTTTGTACAAACACGTAGTAATTAGCCAGTCTGCCCCGTTGGTCTCGTGATCACAAGCGCGACTGGTGAGCCTGTGGTCCTCTGAGATCGATACCCAGGTCGGGCAAAGGAAAGGGATTTCAGGGGCAAAGGGAAGGCGAAGGAATTTCTTAGTAACATCCCGGAGTTTGGAAGTTGGTGGGAGTTAACCTTCTTTCCGAGGCACGGAGTGGTCTCGGCATGAAAAATATGGTCACCCATCCACAGATCAACCGCGGCATGATCGATAGACCTGTGCGGCTGTTATTATTTAGCCACGGGGGTTACGTAAACGTATCTATGTCATCTCAATATATCAACATATGTTAACATGTACGAGTATGTATTTACTTACTTAAAAAAATGGTCTGTTGGCTTTGTAAACAGCAGTAACTTGAGTGGTCAATATGGTTTGTAGTTTGGACACGCTATTAACCATCTGTCAATAATTGTTTACACAACAATTTAATCTAATTAGTCCTTTGAGATTCACGGTAGATTAAGGTCCGTAGTTAGGTAATTACCAGGCATGTCCTTGTTAGTAAAACTTATCCTGTATAAGTTTAAGGCTGGGAAATCGACGCGCCAACTAGACTACTAAACTAGATCTAGACACCCTAGGGTAGTAATTTTACACCTTACGCGATAGTTGCATGCGTACACGAGTCAGAGAGAGAGAAAGTCGCATGCATGGAGGGGGCACAACGTTTTTTCCTGACGTGATGATTCCTACTGTTGCGCGCCACAAGTTACCACTAGCGCCATCTAGTATCGAGTAGCAGAACTATTCCTTCGAGAAATTTCGATGCTAGAACTTTCTAGAACTATCGACATCTGGTCAGTCGGGGCCGATATGTACTCGAACATTCTAGATTTTTCTACAATAAAAGGTTCTAGAACTAGAGACACGGATTTGGATAAGCGATACAAGCGAATACATCGAAAGTGATCTTCAAATGCGACTTAAGTGCAATTGTGTTTTATAATTAGTGTGTCTGAGTTGTTATTAGTGTTGTTTAATTATAGTGTAATTTTTGGTAATTTTTATTGGCAGTTTTAATTGTCACGAACCCCGAAGCTCGTAACACTACCAAATCCGCAAGCGGCGTTAAACACATCGGAGAAGTCAGCGTGAAGTATAAAAGTGACCCAAAGTTATTTTGTATAGTTTTTATTTTATTTTCTATTAATTTTAAGAAAACTTACAGCCAATACATTCGAGTAGTCCAAAGTAATATGTAGAAGAAAGTCAATTACAAGTTTTCACTTATAAAAACTTTTGTATAAAATTGACAAAACGCTATAAACAGCGTAAGAGTTAAACATAGAAACAACTGAAGAGAATAAACAAAAATAAAATACGTCACTCAACTAGTTACACTTCAAAGAAAAAGTTACTCAACATTTTTTGTACTGTATACTATTGGTGAATAAATCAAGCTCAACATCCCGGCACACCATATTGAACATTCGACATGCTCTTAAAATATATGTATTTTGTCTATATTTAGTTCTCACAATCGGTACATGAAGGAAATGAGGTCTCCGAAGAAACACAGACTGTACAGGAAGTCCAGTCTTGGTCACCAGCTATAATACAAAAAAAAAGCTCAGGGACGTCAGTAGACCCGTTCATTATACTAAATAAAAAAGCAAGATCTGCAATTTATCTTCGTTCGTGTAAAGGAAGACTATGAAATTTCTTACACCGACTCGTATAGTTGTACTCAATCATCGCCAAAAAATAACCTCAATCGATTACCTATAACAACGAACACTATAAATCTGGGGTAACTCACTTAAGTGCCTAATTTAAGACTACTTCGCACAGCATCAAAAGATAACACTTATATTTTATTTCGTAAAGGGCCCCAAATTCGATGCGATATATCGCCGCCGCCATTTGCAAAATTGTTATACGTTTATTCTCGAAATATCTCAATTTATTTCACATTTTAAATAATGTTTGCCTGTCAACGATCAGAAATAATGATGTGGTATTTATTTTCTGATCATTTTGTTTACGATGTAAACGGTAACAATTTTAAGGCTTGCAGCGTCCATTTTACGCAATTTATTGATGTCAGTTTCAAACTCAAAGACTCAAACTACAAAGCAAAGCAAATATATTCAATGAAATATATTCAAATAAACCAATTACTGGCACTTTTGAATTGTGAAGACCCGTTCAGTCAGATAGATGAAGCTAGTTGCCCATTCCAAGGTGTTGTAGGTACTTATGGAGAAGAACGGGCAAGAAACTCCACGGACACTCTTTTAAATCAAAATATTGGTTACATCATTCATGTTGAAATTATACATGTGAGAACGACGTAGAAAGACGTGCACATTAAAAGATCATCCATGAACTAAGCTCAGTACCATAATCGGCTGATTACAGTATAGGCTTATATTGTTCCCACTGCTGGGACACAGACTCCTCTCCTCATCTCTCTCTCCTCAGGGTTGGTGGATGTCACATATCTTCGAAATTTTGGGTCTAGGGCATGCCGGTTTCCTCACGATGTTTTCCTTCACCGTTTTGAGAGCAGTGGTGATGAAATATTTTACACAAAGTAAAGCGTCTGTCTGGGTTAACTAACCTCAGTAACGCTTATTTCTAACAAATCGTGTCCTTATTTCGTCACATCATTTAGCTTCCACTTAATTGCCCAAAATGCTTAAAAGTTCGGTCAGCAACAATTTTGATACCTACTCATTTGGGTTCATTTTGCAGTCATTCACTGAGATTACAGGCCATTTCAATTAATTGTCGAGCTGTTGGAGATAATGAGTCACATCATTACCCCCAATAGCTGGACAATTAATTCTCTTAAATTTGAGTGTTACCAATTATGTTTAAAATTATGGGGTATAAGGCAAGACCGGGCATGACCTCTTGTTTTTATTACAAAGTTATACATACATTTATGTGAAACTGTAAATTCAACACCCAAATTGGACGTAGTTAAGCAGAAAGGACTCAACCCACATTCTTCCCAATAACTCGAAAATTGCGTTAGTCTATGTAATACAACTTGACTCATAAAAATATTGGTATGTTTAGTGTTAAGTGACAATATTTCAAAATATTCCATATACAACATCATTGCAGCAATATACACCTAAACTTAAAACCTCGATAACTCAAAAATTACTCAAAAATTATAATTTAATTATCGCATTTGCTTTTTGTGGTTTGAGTCCTTTCTGCTAAACTACGTGCTAAAAACTCATCTGCCCAACAACGTAAATACCGCAATGAAAATGGGTGAACTGTCAACATGAAACCCATTGCGTTCTATTTACATTTTATGCGGGTTACGCAATTACCCCGCAGTTCTTTTTTGCATCGCCTACCAAAGTAATGGCACCTACTTAAGTCACTAGGTACTTTTCACGTACCAACTATTAGGTAGATACTTAAGTTACTAGGTACTTTTCACGTACCAACTACTACACTAACTAACCCTTTTGTAAATTGTTAGCGTAACCAAGACTTACTTTACTTGCCTTGGGTAACATGGAAGTCTTTAAACAGACTCCGGACCCAGGTTGGCCGAAGCAAGGAAAACTTATTCAGGTGGGGATTCAAACGACTCCGCCTTGGAGTGTAGATGTGGTGCTGTTCCACAAACGATGGGACTCTTTATATCATATTCTGTTATTCTGCATGTCCTGTCAACTGTCCTTACAAGATCTGATGGACGCTAGTGATGGCGCCAAACACGTAGCCCAATTCTTGATCGTATCCATTTATTTATCTAAGGTCAACCAACAAAGCATACACCATAATACTTGCTAAAGATTCCATATTTTTTACATTTTATAGTGTAGCCTTTGCATGCACTAAACATACATTTTATAGTGTAGCCTTAGCATCCACTAAACATACATTTTATAGTGTAGCCTTAGCACGCACTAAACATACATTTTATAGTGTAGCCTTAGCATCCACTAAACATACATTTTATAGTGTAGCCTTAGCACGCATTAAACATACATTTTATAGTGTAGCCTTAGCACGCACTAAACATACATTTTATAGTGTAGCCTTAGCACGCACTAAACATACATTTTATAGTGTAGCCTTAGCATGCACTAAACATACATTTTATAGTGTAGCCTTAGCATGCACTAAACATACATTTTATAGTGTAGCCTTAGCATGCACTAAACATACATTTTATAGTGTAGCCTTAGCACGCACTAAACATACATTTTATAGTGTAGCCTTAGCATGCACTAAACATACATTTTACAGTGTAGCCTTAGCATGCACTAAACATACATTTTATAGTGTAGCCTTAGCATGCACTAAACATACATTTTATAGTGTAGCCTTAGCATGCACTAAACATACATTTTATAGTGTAGCCTTAGCATGCACTAAACATACATTTTATAGTGTAGCCTTAGCACGCACTAAACATACATTTTATAGTGTAGCCTTAGCATGCACTAAACATACATTTTACAGTGTAGCCTTAGCATGCACTAAACATACATTTTATAGTGTAGCCTTAGCATGCAAAAACATACATTTTATAGTGTAGCCTTGGCATGCACTAAACATACATTTTATAGTGTAGCCTTAGCATGCAAAAACATACATTTTATAGTGTAGCCTTGGCATGCACTAAACATACATTTTATAGTGTAGCCTTAGCACGCAAAAAACATACATTTTATAGTGTAGCCTTAGCATGCAAAAAACATACATTTTATAGAGTAGCCTTGGCATGCACTAAACATACATTTTATAGTGTAGCCTTAGCATGCAAAATACATACATTTTATAGTGTAGCCTTAGCATGCACTAAACATACATTTTATAGTGTAGCCTTAGCATGCAAAAACATACATTTTATAGTGTAGCCTTGGCATGCACTAAACATACATTTTATAGTGTAGCCTTAGCACGCACTAAACATACATTTTATAGTGTAGCCTTAGCACGCACTAAACATACATTTTATAGTGTAGCCTTAGCACGCACTAAACATACATTTTATAGTGTAGCCTTAGCATGCACTAAACATACATTTTATAGTGTAGCCTTAGCACGCACTAAACATACATTTTATAGTGTAGCCTTAGCACGCACTAAACATACATTTTATAGTGTAGCCTTAGCACGCACTAAACATACATTTTATAGTGTAGCCTTAGCACGCACTAAACATACATTTTATAGTGTAGCCTTAGCATGCACTAAACATACATTTTATAGTGTAGCCTTAGCATGCACTAAACATACATTTTATAGTGTAGCCTTAGCATGCACTAAACATACATTTTATAGTGTAGCCTTAGCACGCACTAAACATACATTTTATAGTGTAGCCTTAGCATGCACTAAACATACATTTTATAGTGTAGCCTTAGCACGCACTAAACATACATTTTATAGTGTAGCCTTAGCATGCACTAAACATACATTTTACAGTGTAGCCTTAGCATGCACTAAACATACATTTTATAGTGTAGCCTTAGCATGCAAAAAATGTACACTTTATAGTGTAGCCTTAATTACATGCTGCCACGGCATGCACTAAACATAGAAGGAGAAAATGCAGTAACAAAACAGATTTTACTTATAAGCTAGATAGATAAAAATAATAAAATAAAAAAAATAAAAATGTATTTATTTCAGTAAATCTTTACAAATAAGTTGCCGGGGCTTCCCAGAAAGTAATCAAATGATACTTGTGTTGGGAAAGCCTCGCTCTTTCGATGTTAACAAAAAATTTTGACTTACTAGACTAACAATATAAGTAGCAGTAATATTACAGTAGGTAAGTACCTTAAAAATTAAATTAAAAATTAAAGAAGAAAAACAAGCATAAAGAGCGTCTGTGTTAGGCTGTGTGTGTGTGTGAGGGTGTGTGTGTATGTGAGAGGGTGTATGTGAGGGTGAGAGGGTGTATGTGTGTATGTGTGTGTGAGTGTGAGTGTGTGAATGGTTGTTTGAACGGGTCATATATCCCTATTAATATAATATATTTACGTGTCTATGCGAGTACGTTTATTATTAAATTGATTTTGATACATAAATTCAAGCTAATGTAAGCAGGAGTTCCTCCACATCTTCATAATTAAGGGTAAGGAGCCATTCTGTCAGTTTTTTCTTACACTCGTATAGTTGCATGGGGTAAATATTAAGGATACGATTAATTTTGTTATAAACGCGGGGGGCTTGTGCTAAATTTTGCCTACTAGCAAAGACAGTTCGAGTGGGGTATGCAGGGGCTACTATATCGCACCGTCTTTTCCTAAGTTTGGCACAGTCTAAAGGTAATGCTTTGTGATATGTATGTATCATGTGTAGGATATATAGTTTCCTGACGGAGAGAAGCTTAGATGTTGCATATAAGGATTTAGTAGAAAACCTGAATGGCTTACAGTACATAACTTTAATCAAGGATCTTTGCGCCCGCTCCAAATCTATAAAGTATGACTTAGCTGCACCTCCCCATACCGATATACAGTATATAATTACAGATTGGGCTAGAGCAACGTATATTTTATTCAGTAGCTCCGTACTCATAACGTGTCTTAGAGATTTGAAGACCCATATAAGCTTTCTTACCCTTCCTATAGTTAGTTCAAGGTGTGGGTACCAGCTCAACCTTTGGTCCACGATAATTCCAAGGTACCTAGCAGAGCTAACCTTCTGAATTGTCGGGCAGCTGTGATTACAGGTAGAATGAGTTCGACAGGAATGGATTTTAATTTCAAAATCATGCGAAGGCTGGGAGTTTAAGTACGGGGCGAAACATACGTAGTTCGTTTTTAGGGTGTTTAACGTGAGAAGATTCTCATTAAGCCAGTGACTAACTCTAGCCAGACCCCCCTCAGCCGCCAACCTTACTTTCTCCCATGTCTTGCCAGTAAAAATAATAGATTGATTGTTACATAAATACAGATACATGATACTTTCAATAAAATCCAATATACAAACACAACTGAAAGCTTACTAATTTTTACCTAAAATAATATGTTTAGATTGCCATTGACACACTGAGAAGAAAATACTTCATTTAATACTTTTGTAACCACATTAGTGCTAAAGTTCCCTCGGTCGACTTCAACTGAATTGGGGAGTTTATGTTTTAAATTCTTACTATTTTTGAGAACGAGAGAAAACGTTTTTTAATGCTTTGTTCTTAGATTCTTTATGAACTGATTAAATAAGTTAAATACAGTGTAGATACCACCTATTCGCTCGACTAAGCGAGCTATGGAACGAGGTAAGCTTGGAGTCTCTCTAAGGGATAGAATCCGGAATGAGGTGATCCGGCAGAGAACCAAAGTTGTCGACATAGCTCACAGAATAAGCAAGCTGAAGTGGCAATGGGCCGGCCATATTAGCCGTAGAACTGTTGACCGTTGGGATAGACGTGTTCTTGAGACCGCAAACCGGCAAACGCAAGATAGGACACGCTCAGGCTAGGTGGAGCGACGATCTTCGCAGGGTGGATGAGAGTTACCGAGAATCGAGCTAAATGGCGTGCAGTTGGAGAGGCCTATGTCCAGGAGTGGACTGCTGTATACTGATGTTGAGATACCTTATGTCAACCACAAATTAACCGGCTTTATGTCGTATACAATCAATCACATTCCTGTCACCCATCGAGAAAGCGGACTATATTTACAAATATGGATTTCAATCGAAGCGCAGTGAAAATGTTTACATAGTTAAGTCCCCATGTCGTTTATGAGTAACACAAATAATGGTGTTTGAACATTCTATGGGATAATACGGTCCAGTAGCTTTGCTATGGCGATGTAACATGGTTCACTTATGACTTGAGAGTTGTGTTTGCCTAGCAGAGCAGTGACGGCTAGTGATATCAGCCCCGACTCACAAGTTGTAGGTCGTGGCGTGTACCCTGTTAGGCGCTTTACTTTGTGTAAATTATTTCATCACCACTGAAAAACACAATCACACGAAAAACCATTAGAAATGCGACGTTGCCAGCCCGCGCAGGAAGAACGCTCTTAACAATTAGTCGCAATAAAAAAAGAACTTAAAGATTTATAAAAAAAATATATTATTATTATTATTTATTTTTGATTTTTAAAAAATCAAAGTGGATTAAAAAGTCAATGTGAATTTAAAGAGCAGTGGTGGTTCCCACCACCCCGCACTAGGCCTGCGAGCTGAATTATAGCCACACTCCCTCTCGAAGAGAGGAGGCCTACCAAGCCATCATCACCAGCGGCAGGCAGCGCCAGCAGATGTGGCGTCATTTCCAGTATAAACTGACTTCTCATTGTACGAAAATCCTACACAATGCGAGGTTAGCTAAAACTGGAAATATATAGCTTGTTATATCGTCGTGTGTACAGTAGACCAGTGCTCTTTGCAGAGGCTCGTGGCTAAATGTTTATTTATTCTCATAAGACCCTTTTCAGAGTTACGGATTAACAAACATGAAACATTTTAATTGAGATATGACGCTGGAGTACCTACGTAATTTATCGCAAACATCTCGGAAAAGGTCAGGGTAGGACTCGTCCAAGGTCAAAAATAATGACTTTTCATCACCCCCTTGTATTACACCCACCGGGGATTTGTCTACCGATTAACGGATCAACGTTAATTGACCTTTACTGTAACCTTTGTCATTATATTGTTTGATTTAGGCTGACGCAGATTTGGGCGGCCCAAAATCCTCCCACTCGCACTGACTTTTGTAATTATGTATGTATGTACCATCGCACACGATGAGACTGTAATGTGCGCTTAGCTGTGTAACTTGGAAACCCCTTTTTGGGTTTTTCGCAAATATCTGAAAAACTAGACGTCCTAGGTCAAAAATAACGAAATTTCCAACACTCCCCCTATATTGCACCATCAGAGTGTTTGTCTACAAATTAATGGATGACCCTTAATTGATCTCGACCGTGACATTTGTCAGAATATTGTTGGGCTGAAGCAGATCTGAGAGCGACCCCCTCACCGCATTGCAAGAATCCTTCTACATCACTAGTGCATTTTGTCATCGCATACCACGCGGCAGTAATGACCGCTTAGCTTATAAATGGATAGCTTGTAGAGGCCTTCGTCCTCCAAATATCTCAAAAACGTGAAACCCTTTTTTGAGTTTTTCGGCAAATATCTCAAAAACTACGCGTCCTAGGTCAAAAATAATGAAATTTTCATCACCCCCTTGTATCACAATCCCCGGTAGTATATCTGTAGATTGACGGATGACCTTTAATTGACCTTGACCATGACCTTTGTTAAAATATTTTTGTATTTATATTGCATGAAGCTGTGTTAATATTATCACTTCTGTAAGTTCGAAGCGTACGGCCCATTGTTGTCCCGTCTGCCCATCATGGGAATTGAACCCAAGACCTTATATTCCGACGCTGAGTTTGCATATTTTATTTGAAACTTGTCAAGAAACTTTGTTGAAATTCAGGAAATAAATAAAAAATCCAACACTTATTATAAATTCACATTTATTATTTCCAAAGGAATTTTACATCACAAAAAAACGAAACAATTACTTAAAATTGTTTTTTACAAAATGCTAGTACTATGCTAGTACTGAAAATAATTATTAAATGCTCAAAGCAAAAGGTACAGTCGTTTGCAAAAGAGATTAATATTTTAACAGTAAGAAAACACATAAAAAATATATATAAAATTAGTAGGTATGCTACAATACAAAAATACGAAAATCAATTTTACCGAGTCAAAGATTTTCTTTTATATGTTTTCGTTAAGTAAAACGAAACACCAACCAACCAACCATAGTTATACAAAAAAATATTAATAGATGAAATAATGCAAGCTTCCATGGTAACTTGAATAATATAAATAGCCGCTGTACCTTAACAATATCTATAAAATCTAAGTCATGGTGCTATTTTTTACAGATAAAAATAATAAGCTAATTTAAATCTAGCCTGCAAAAAATTTTGGTCTGTTTCAAACTCGATTAAATAAAATGATAACCAATTTTAATTTGTAAAATCAATTATTAATCTCGGTACTCAGTTCACGAACTTTTAATAAAAATAATAAAATCTTTTTTTATTTTCAAACTTTTATCTTTTTTAATATAAAAAGATTTTTAAAATAAAAATAATAACATGGAGAAAACCGTTTTAATTCTATTAGAAATTTATTATGTAAGTACTTTTTTTACGTTTATGTAATTTTACTAGATAACGTTATTAGTCTTAAAAGATTTTTTTATTTTTATGTTTCGTAGACAAAAAAAATACTCAAACATAAATCATTAAAACAGTTTTTAATAAAAGTTTAGGCCAAATCGGAATGCTGTAGTATATGAATAAAAGTTATATTTTTTTCTATCGTGAACTGAGATGTCATTCAATCATGCAACTGTTATCACAATAAGTATTCATATTTATAATATTTTATATAATTTACATTTAAACAACATCGCTTTTCTCTCCACGAGTAAGCTTTCAATATTCCGAAATATTTTTAAAACAACAATTCGAAGATATTAACATGCAATACGTTTTTTAACATTTTCACTTTTCAAGCGTCGATAGTCCTATCTTTCTTTTCGTATATCTTTCGGAAAAAACATCTTTCCTTATTTAATTTTTTTCCTCCTCTTTATTATCTTTTCCTTGACAAACACAAAATTAAATAAAACTTATTATTTGTAACATAAAAGCTCGATTTTGTGACAATAATTATTAATTTTTGATACATGTTAATAACTATTTAACTAGTATGGCAACTGTTCGTATAACATACTTATAATATTTACACTATATACATTCACAACGTACTTATCTATATTTGCGTTAACTAATCTCCTTTAAACAAAAATAATTTTAATTAAGAAAAAAAAAAAAAACAATTATTTTTACAAATCTGTAATTTGCAAAATAAAAATACACCATGTGATAATAAAAAAAAAAATATTTTGCGCGGTATTTTAAATGTAATTATGATAAGAATTAATTACAATAATGTAATCAAATAATTGTTTTATCTAAACGTGTGTAAGTTCTACACAAATTCAGTCTTATACATCTTGAGGAAGATGCAAAACTATTTTACAATCTAGGTATCTTTCGTACTATCAAATTGACATTTATCGTTCTTTCTAATAATCAATAATTCAAAAATCTATTTGCAGACAAATTTATTAAAATAAATTAATTGGCAATCTATTGTTTAGCAATTAAAATAAAATTGCTTGTCTTAAATAAAATTAGTCAGACATTTTGAAATAATTCAATTGAATGAAACAAAAATCACACATTTTATTGTAAAAAGAAATAGTTAAAAAATCACAACGGACGGGTCCATAGTTCCAAACCGATTTTTACCGAATTTTATCACATTAAATTTACACTTTACACCTTTTTTAAAACCACTTTAACTGAGGCCCTTTTTTCTAGGCCACTGGCCTGTAAATGTACTCTGAGGCCTTTATACCTAGTCCACTTTGCCTACACGTTGTAACACAAAAGGTGCTTTGTCCCTTTTTAATATTTTTTGTCTCAGTCGCACTCTTTAGTAACTTTAGCATGTTCTAGCGTAGTGTCGCTGGCTTTAGACATACACTTTGGCTCACTCGGCATTTGAGTCGGAGAGTTTCCTGAAAAAGAAAAATAATATAAGTTCCAGTAGAAAAAAAAGAGAGATACAGTAATTCGACCAGTGGTCCATATGGTTCGAAAGAGCTGGAAATCATGGAGAGAGGCTTTTGCCCAGCAGTGGAATGGTGCAGGCTAACAGTAACAGTAACATTAACTCTGTGACGAGATGACACAGTGATTTTTGACGTGAGTGTTTTTATTATACCAATTTTGGATTTTATGAATGATGCAATTACTAACATATTTTTAAGATCTTCGTAACTAACAATTATGGACAGTTAGTTAGGCTCAAATAAATAAAATTTAAAGATTAAAGGTAGTATTACTATTTATAGTACAGGTGTATATACAGGGTTATTGGTAAAACACCAACAACCTCTTTGTACTCATCATTATGAACAACTTTTACTATGGGACCAAACCAGAAATCGCGAAAAAAAAAACAGCTGTTCCCTACATTTATGTTCGTCTAACTCGTCAAAATGTAGGGAACAGCTAATTTTTTTTTTCGCAAAAAAAAAAACAATGACCTCTTAAGAGGTTGTTGGTGTTTTACCAATAACCCTGTATAATAAAATTTTTTTGTTAAAAATTTGGAAACAACAGACATTCCGGCTGTCGAGAGAATGTGCGTGTGGCGACACGCGAAGGCGTCAAGCGCGCAGTGCGGCCGGATGCGAGAATTCCAGTTTTTTAAACCCAGATACTAATTTGACAGCTGTAATGTCAAATTCTTATACTAAAAAAACGCAAACACAAAAGACTTAAATTTCAGATTAGTATCTAGGATTAAAAAACGAAATTTTGGCACTAATCACGTCATTTGTCAGTGCGGACGTAGCCTAACGTAGCCTAACGTAGACTAACGTAGCTTTGGCACTTGGTAGCAGAAATAGCTACAATGGTAATATGTTTCAGGACGAACTCTTACATAACAGCCATTATTATACATTCCAAAGAGAAAACATTTATCTTTTCATGAGCCTGAATATAATTATGTGATTATATCGGATTGTTGAACTGAACAGTTCTGTTTACTGAATATAATTAATGCGCACCGCAGAGCAATTATGGTAGAACAAAACATTATGGATACTGGACAAGATGGTTACTCCGGTGAACCTTTTTAAAGCGTTATTTGTGAACGTTTTTGGGAGTATTTATACGGCTATTTTTGAATTTCAGATATTTTAATTGTGAAATCCTCGAAATTATATATTCACGAGCTAAAATTATTGAGCAAATTCCGAAATGTAGCAAAATTGATACATTTTTGACAACAAAAAAAAAAAAATTATTAATTACCAGCAAGTTTGATGATTTCAATCAAAACCACTACCTATAGAATATTTGCAGTGATTACTTCCGTTTCATATTGACTGTACATTTCATAATTAAAAAATATTTAATGCTTTTAACAATGATTACTTCCATTTCATGCTGACTATACTAAAAAATATTTAAAACTTTTTACGTAGCTTTGTACGTACAACACAAAAGTATGCAAGTATTTTGCAAGAAACCAATATGAGGTTGTGCTGAAATCGTTTCAGCATTATGATATCTAGCTCAGACGCAGCATAGTCCATATGTTGATAAACCACGCAAATCGAGGGGCGGGCAGTTTTCGTAATTTTAAGAACGTTCACAGTCTGATCTCAGTCTCAATCTGTCTAAAATACGTCTAATTTCCCTACATTTTGACAAGCTTTTGTCATTTGTTTGTCGCTGGGACTAGATTTTGAACGTTTTAAATTACGAGAATTGGCCTTCAGATATTTATTCGTTGAATTTTACAACATTCAAGAAAAGGGGTCATCTATGAATTACGGGTCTAAAATTCGTGTGACGTAATTTGTGGATGACTCCTTTTCTTGAAAGTTGTAGTTCTAGTCACAGTTGGTCATATTTGTGTGACCCTTGGTGTGACGTCACATATTTTGCAATTTAAAATTAATATGTCAATAATATTGATGAGTTGGTACCTATTATTTTAAAGTTTTTCGTTAGTTTTTTTTTATTTATTTATTTAGGTTAGCCCACAATTGTTAACACAATACATTTAAAAAAAAATCCTAATACATTTATAAGTGCTACAATTACTTACACAACATGCACCATTAATGGTTTTACTTATTTCAAAGCCAAAATGGATATTTACAATTATATGTAGTTATTCAATATGTTTCTTTGGTAGAGTTGAAGTTTAGAGTTTCTAATATTATGCATTGTGATGACACGAAGCTTATGACTCGCCCCCCCATTGTCACACGATATCACAATTTGATCACCCCTCCATACCCCTAAAACATAGGTTCTTAATTTAATTTTGCCCACCGCCCACTTTGAGAATATTTTTTTTTCTAGAGCCCCATTATTTTTACTTACCGTTTCTCGCGAATCTGATATAGATATAGCTTAAGATAGGATATATAATTTTCTCTGGGTCTACTGTCCCCTGAATGTCTCAAACGCCCACGAGAGGGCGTAGGCGCCCACGTTAAGAACCTATGCCCTAAAACGTGTGACGTAATTTATGGATAGCCCTAAATATGGTGGAAAGGGAAAAATATTGTAAAAATATTTCTTAAACAGGATTTCGGGATTTACGAAGCTTGAGCAGGAATCTGATTTTGGACTTAAAACGTTCGGATAAATCCTTGGTCGGATTGTATTTAGTCTGATTAACGTAATCCACAGTTGGACATTTGCTAAGAACAATCTGACGTCATAAACCTGCCCATCTCAAAAGTATTTCTTGGTATTATTTTCTGTATAACCGCCTATGCTTGTTTTTTAGACTTGACAAAACGTCGAGATTTCATTCCTTTATGTAATTTGTATTATACACACAAACCTTCCGGAATAAATTCTCAAAATTATGGTTGAAAACCGCATCAAAATCCGTTGCGGAGTTTAGAAGAGCAACGCAGTCAAACAGACAGACACGAGAAGCGACTTTAATTTATAATATGTGTACTTATAGTTGAAAGACACCAAATGCCTTAAGACGGCGCAAACTATGCGACATGCGACTGCGCCAGCTCGGCGACTAGACGCAACGACAGGCTGCGGCCGACAATTTTCGTATATTTTGTCCTGTAGCGGTATCTACAACGCCACATGCGAACAACGCGTCATACTGACGTCACGCAAATCCTGCATCTCGCAAGCAGAGTTTACCGCCCAATTAGCATAGATACAATTTCCCAACATCAATCGTTGGGCAATTGCCCGCCAGACACAACACCGGTCTGGTCGGAGGATCCTCCCTTTTCTATAGAGGATGAGTGGAATTTACACCCTGTTCCTCATACCTCTAAAGTCCAAAGCCCCGCACACTTGGCTTCGAGTTGCAGACCTGAAGAGCAATTGATTTACGAAGACTTTTTATTTACCAATATCGAGCCTATAGAGTACCTACACAGTACTATCGAATAGAATAAACTCAGGTTGAGTACACCTCAGAAATCGGGCAAAAGTATGTTTCCAAGTGAATAGCTACCTTCTTTCTACCTTATTAAGTTCTACTTTGGCTAAGTTTTCCGCTTTCAGTATAATTTATGTTAGGCCGAGAGGTTCTCAGCCAAAACATGAATAATCCTTGAGTCGTTTCCACTTGGCTTGACATTATTCAAGAATACTTACCTCATTAAATCTTTAGAGGTTTTTCTTCATAATTTGTCCGGGAGACCCCCTTAAGAGAATCTTTGAAACTAAGTCCAGCTAAACATAGATAACAAGAGAAGAAATTTCGGAGTGCTTACACCTGCACGACGTTACTTCGGCTGGTGTAAAGAAAGTCTGTGGAAAGCAGAGGAAGGTAAAGGAGTGGAGGAAGACAAAAGAAACGATGGATGGACTGTGGAAAGTGATATGGCTAAAAAGAGAGTGATTACCGAGATGACGACTAATAGAGAAGTATGGAAGAAAAATATATGTTGCACGAACCACAAATAAATTGGGATAAAAGTTAGCGTACACTGTCCCACTGTTGAGCAAATTCCTCCCCCAAATCCTTTCAGACGTCCTTTTATAGAGAAATCTCGATCCAACCCTTGCGTCTGGGTCTTCCTCCACCTCGGCGTGCCGTCCATCCTCGGGCACCCACCGCGTGGAGATTGATGCCCAGCGGTCACTGTGCATGCGGCTGACGTGACCCGCTCAATCCCATTTCAGCTTGGCAGCATTTTAGCCTACGTCTAGGATCCCCGTTTTGGAGCGCAGCGTGGTGTTTCGAATTCTGTCAGTTCGTTTAATGCTTAAAATGCTGCGCTCCATTGCTCTTTACATAACGTAATCAGCCTATAATGTTCCCACTGCTGGGACACAGGCCTCCTCTCTGTGAGAGGAAGCGGGCCGTAATCCAAAACGCGGGCCCAGTGCGGGTTGGTAGATGTCACATGTCTTCGAATTTTTGCTTCTAGGACATGCCGGTTTCCTCACGATGTTTTCCTTCACCGTTTTGAGAGCATTGGTGATGAAATAATTTACACAAAGTAAAGCGCCTGGGTTCGATCCTACGACCTACAACTCGTAAGTCGCGGCCGATACCAGTGGGCCAACACTGGTGTCCATTGCTCTTTGGCAAACCCCAAAGTGAACTTTTGCGACTGGGTGAGCGACCAGGTCTGATCACCGTAGGTTAGGAAGGGCAGGATACACACATCGATGAGTTTTCGTTTCCGATTAGAGAAATACTGTATGGAAAAGCAAATATTCTTACCATTTATCCTAGGAGGCTTCAGATGTGGTAACGTGTTAGTAGATCTATCCAGCGCATTCTTGCTGTAGTACACAC
The DNA here is from genome assembly GCA_911387795.2 of Apamea monoglypha. Classification (NCBI taxonomy): domain Eukaryota; kingdom Metazoa; phylum Arthropoda; class Insecta; order Lepidoptera; family Noctuidae; genus Apamea; species Apamea monoglypha. The sequence goes on along the minus strand of OU426940.1, from coordinate 9,458,362 downwards.
TATTGTTCTCAGGGATGAATCTGACTGGAGGCGAGTTGGAGCAGCTTCTGGAGTCCATCGCTAAAGACCTGGGTTCCAGGTGGTATCTGGGTTCTAACTCCGGCATCTGAGTGAGGTTTAGTGGGTTTCTGTTCGGGTTGCTGTAGAGAGATGGTGGTGGTGGCGTTGCGTATAACTCTGGGGGGAGCAGTTGTTCTGCTGGCAGCTGTAAGAGAAATATTTGGGTTAGTTAGATGTTTCTGTTGAAGAGAATAGAATAGAATAGAATACTCTTTATTGTACACCATACAAATTATAAAACATAAATATATTAAGTTTTACAAAGGGTGACACAATGGGTGGTCTTATCGCTAAGAGCGATCTTTTAAAGACAACTTTTGGATGGATTAAAATTAAAGAGAGACAAATATAGGTAGTCTGTGGTGTGGTCTGAAGAGGTTGGGTATTTGGTCCTTGTGTTCTGAACAAGGATCAAGATGATACGAAGGTGTGGTGGAAGGTAGTGTGGGGTACATAAGTTTTGTTTACATAAAATAATTTTAACATAATAAACTTTGTTAATGTTCTAGTAAATAACTAAATATAAAATGTCCAATCAGATAAATTAATATAGATTGAATCGCTAAATCAATATTTGCCGAGTTACGGTTAGCGCTGATTGGACGGACCGCGCCGCAACGCAACGCATCGCAAAAATTCTCCTTCATCACTTTCGTCCATTTACTATGAACCATTGCAAGTTTTTTTTTTTTTTTTTTTCAAGAGTCATCACGAACCGTCTCGCGCGCAGGTTTGACGATTTTCAGCCTCCCGAACAAGCCGGTTTCCGAAAAGGCTTTAGCACCGTGGACCACATACATACGCTGCGGCAAGTTATACAGAAGACCGAAGAGTATAACCTGCCACTCTGTTTAGCGTTTGTGGACTACGAGAAAGCCTTCGATTCGATCGAAACCTTGGCTGTACTGCAGTCTCTCCAACGGTGCCAAATCGACTATCGGTACATCGAGGTGTTGAAGTGTTTGTACAAAAACGCCACCATGTCAGTCCGACTTCAGGACCAAGCTTCCGAACCTATCCTTCTGCAGCGAGGGGTGAGACAGGGAGACGTCATATCTCCGAAACTGTTCACCGCTGCACTAGAGGATGTCTTCAAGGTTCTGGATTGGAGAGGGCTAGGCATCAACATCAATGGCGAGTACATCACTCACCTTCGGTTTGCCGACGATATAGTGGTCATGGCTGAGACCATGGAGGACCTCAGTATAATGCTCGATGACCTCAGCAGAGCTTCCGGAAGAGTGGGTCTTAAAATGAACATGGACAAAACCAAGATCATGCTGAATGCCCATGTCACACCCACTCCTATCAAGATCGGAGACTCAACACTCGAAGTTGTAGACGATTACGTGTACCTGGGACAAACGGTCCAGTAGGTCTAACTTCGAGAAAGAGGTCAATCGTCGAATCCAACTCGGCTGGGCGGCGTTCGGGAGGCTGCGCGGTATCTTCTCGTCCAACTTACCACAGTGTCTCAAGACGAAAGTCTATGACCAGTGTGTGTTGCCAGTGATCACATACGGGACTGAAACGTGGTCGCTCACAATGGGCCTCATCAGAAGGCTTAAAGTCACTCAAAGGGCAATGGAGAGGGCTATGCTCGGAGTTTCCTTGCGTGATCGAATCAGAAATGAGGACATCCGCAAGAGAACCAAGGTTACCGACGTAGCCCGAAGAATTGCCAAACTTAAGTGGCAGTGGGCAGGGCACATTGCTCGCAGAACGGATGGCCGATGGGGCCGAAAAGTTCTGGAGTAGCGACCGTGAACCGGAAGACGTTGCGTTGGAAGGCCTCCCACTAGGTGGACCGATGACCTGGTGAAGGTTGCGGGAATCCGCTGGATGCGAGTCGCACGGGACCGGTCAATGTGGCGACACTTGGGGGAGGCCTATGTCCAGCAGTGGACGTCTATCGGCTGAAATGATGATGATGATTGCAAGTTACAGGTGGGCCGCAGCCGCAGCACACTTTTTTGCATGAACATGTGTTGCGCTGCGGCCCGTAGCGGCTGTAATGTCCGCTTGCCCTTATAGCCTTTCCAAACGGTAGTCAAAGAATGATAGTTGTAGTTGTAGAGGGGCTCGTGGCTAAATAATAACAGCCGCACAGGTGACCATCTTTACATACAGAGACCTCTCCGTGCCTTGGAAAACACTTTAAGCCGTTGGTCCCGGCTGTCATTCGTGGATCTTTGACATTCGTAACGGGTAGTCAGAAACCCGAAAGTTTGACCACCAGTCTTACCAAGGGGTATCGTATTACCCAGTAACTGGGTTGTGGAGGTCCGATAGGCAGTCGCTCCATGTAAAATACTGGTATCCAGCTGCATCCGGTTAGAGTGGAAGCCGACCCCAACATAGTTGGGCAAGTTGTGATTTGAATTAACGGAAATTTTAAATCAATTTTCTTTGCAATTTTAGATTTCTTAGAAATTAAAGATTTTCAACACTTACCAAACCACTAGTATTCAACGGCAAAGCATTCTTATATTTCAACCAATCCTCATAAACCTTATCATACGGCTGCCTATGACAATCATTTGGCCCAACATTCGGCATATGCAAGCTGCTCATTGGCCCCAAACTTTGTATGCTAGGACCAAGGTTTGGCATTTGCAACGTTGGCGCGTAAGTTGGTCGCCGGTATTCCATCGGTCGAACTTGTATATATTGGTTGCAAGGATCGATGTTGTGGTCGTAGAATCGGTCGCAGTTTGTCGACATGTCGTATTTGTCGGTAGTCTTCGAGATGAGTGGTCGTATAGAGCTGTAGTCTGTTGTGGAGGATTTATTTGAGCAGCTGTCGCTTATTTTTCCGTCCAAAGGTATTATATCTGGATTTTTATCTGGAAAGAAAAGATAATACATTATTTTTATTGGTCGTTCTTTTGTTTTTTGTTGGTTTCAACGTGAATTTATTTGAAGGAGTGTTTTTGATGTTTGGGACTGATCATCTCTTAGCTGCCACGGCTTGTTTTAATTTCTGAATTGTTTTTATGTTTTTTTATAACGGACGCTTTTAACGTGCACGTCATTCTACATCGTTCTCACATGGTTAATTTCAACACGAATGTTGTAATCAAATATTTTGTAACAATTTTATGATTTAAAAGAGTGTCCATGGAGTTTCCTGCCCGTTCTTCTCCATCGGTACCTACGCTTTGGAATGGGCAACTAGCTTCATCTTTCTGACTGACCGACCCTTTGACAATTCAAAAGTGCCTGTAATTAGCTTAGTTGAAATAAATGATTTGAGTTTGAGTTTGAGTTTGGTGAAACGTTTCGGATTTGTAATTACAAGATGTTTTTTGGTTGTAAAATTAGTAAGAGTTGGTATTATAGCCCTTTTGGGTATAATTATGTAAATTTTTACGAGGTTTTCATAATGAACAATTACTATTAAACACTTCAGTATACTTAGTTATGCAGGATTTACGCAGGTGACTGTACAAGGATAAATTAAATCAGCTAGCGAAACTCAACAGACGATATTGGTATCGATATCAAAACATGACAAAAAATTTTTTTTAAAAAATTGATGACTTTTTTGTGGGTGGACCGCAGTTACTGTCTGAAACATCTATTTAGAAATCTTTTTTGTGTATATTTCACAGAAGTATCGATATACAAATAAGATAAAATAAAAGAAAACATATTTTCTCAAGTCCTACTTTATGCAACAACACTACCAGATGTCGTTGACCTCCAAAAAAAGCATATAATTATTTTATATTTTTATTTTAGCGTGTTTAGATATCGATACTCATCACGTCTGCAGAGTTTCGCTAGCTAATCTAATTTGACGAATATTGACAGCTCACTTCACCTAAGTTTTCACGGTGAGATTTTTACAGAATAGCACTGTGTACAGTCACCAAAAGAGATAAGTAACCAGGGTCGTCGGATATAGTTGAAGTTTACTTAGAAACTGATGAATGTTTTCGAATGAAATTTAATTTGATAAATGAACCGTTTGTTTCTTGTTAATTAAATAAAATTTTATTCGAAAACATCCATCGGTTTTTTATTAAAATCCAACTACATCCGACGATCCTGGTTACTTATGTCCTTTGGTGACCGTACATTAGGAAAACAGTATTTTCTTCTAAAACACATTTATAAGTCCTTGAACCCTAAATTCAACCCACAATATACCGAAGCAAACACAAGACAAAGGACGAAAACTTAAGCCTCCTAAGACCAGAACACTATTCAAATTACACACAATTCTGAGGGTAGTTCAATTAAATATTCAGAACAGTATCAGTGGGTACCCAGGTTTAGTAATTCATTTGTCTAGCTTTTGCCCGTTTGCTCTCAAGCCGTCTTAAGGTACGATCAGGAGGGCTTATGGTTTAGCCTGAGAGCTGTTCAGGTATATAGATCTTTAGCCAGACATATATATATATATGCCTAGTGTCTGCCAGATACATAACAAAGGGTCGCCAATTCGAAGGTATACTAACTTTAAATTAAAATTATATTTATTACTAGCTTCTGCTCGCGGCTTCGTTCGCGTGGAAGTCGTAAGACACCACAATATACTAAAATAACTAAGGGGGTTGGATAAATATCTTGATACGAATGTCATCATCTTGCGATTGTACCCGTGTTTTGTTTGACAAAAATCGGTTATTATTGTGACTTAACTATAATAGTTAAGACATATTTAGCGCCGCGAATTTTTTTGTGTGTAATGACGAGTACTATAAACATGTAGTACAGACGCCAGCACATCAAGCTACTGCAATCTGTCAAATTTCTTTAATAGGTTTTCAACTTTATCGTTGAAGCATTCAGGTTCAAAGTTGATTGGGAAAATTTGACAGTTTCGGGTAGGTTGACCTGCTGGCGTCTATACATTATTTTATATATCGTCAATTGTGTTCGCAATGCACGCCAGATAATGACTTTTATAGTGCAATTTTTTTATACCTTGGGTTAAATTATTGCAATTTTCGTAGGGATCCCAATTAAAAAATAATAATAATAATAGCCCGTATCACCGTACACGCTGATAATGTAGCTTTCTATAGGTGAAATAATTATTAAAACCGTTTAAGTTTTTTTTGAGTTTATCCATTACAAACAAACACAAAATATCAAATCTTTTCTCTTTATAATATTAGTTTAGGCAAACGAAAATCACAAGAATCGATCGGCTGTAGCGCAGGGGTCATTTGCCGGGGTCACGGACCACATCGCATCAATGAAATTAAAACGAATAACGTGCAAAGAGTAGGCGAATTGAAGGAACGAGAGAGACCCCTGTGTCGGCGAGCGGTGCAGGCAGTAGTTTTCAAATTACGAATTATTTTATGTTGTTATAATTTGTATGATCACTGGCCACTAGCCCTACCCGGAAACGGATAGTAGCGAGAATTCCTACGATGATATTGAAAACAGCAACACCTAACACAACATAACACAGCAGAGCAATGACATACAAAAGAACCGAGAAAGCAGTAGAACCTCGCCAAAAGATTCACCGGTGAAGCTCGACCTGAACCAACCTGGCGGCGACATCATTAAAAGATGCCCAACCGTAGATAATAATTACCCATATCTCCACTAATCCAATGCTTACTCTAGGATGCATATCCAGTGCGGCTCTTAATTCCTACCCTTTCCTACGGGCACGTCTTCCCTCCCATTACCGAGCCTCCCGGTCTACACCTTGATAGATATACAATGGTCGCTGTAGCACCATGAACATGAGGCTACATGAGCTAGTGCGAATCTTGGGGTTCATTCGATTCGAGTCTGGTTTAACCACGCTGGGATCGGTGCATTTCATTCATTCATTCATTGCTGGCCACTAGCCCCACCCGTGTGTTAAATTAACGTCCCCATTGTAACGGCACTTTGTATACAATCTTGTAGGTACTGTGATTTCTCTAAGCCTTGTTAGTACTGAGAAATGAGATATGATGCTCATAACGATAAGCTGTCTTGTGTTCCATTAATTGAGAGGATGTTTGCTTTGTATTTAGTTTAGGAAACCGTACTGGAGATAGCTTAGAATTGTCGTGTATGCGACTACGATTTGCGACTCGATTTGAGACTACGCGACTTGCGTCAAGCGACACGCGTGCATATTACTTGTTTCCATTCGTGGGTTCTTAAAGGATGATATCCACCAAACGGCTCGCTTCGGATTTTACAATCTTTAAACGATATTAAATCGTGTACATAGTATTTAAAGTATATATTACCAAGCCGCGCCCGCGGGTGTCTTCCGCGACGCGCGATCGTAGCCGAAAGTATGCTGCGAGGAGCGATCGGCTCCTTTCGCCTGTCGTCGTATCCGATCGAATCCTTTCGGCATTAGAACACGTCAACACGGTAGGAATGAAACTATTTGACTAGGCGCAGAAACGGATACGTTCGCAAGCGACGGTACGGAGCCGATCGTGTGCGCATAATAAACGTGGAGGAGAAGCGCGGAGTATGACTCGTCGGGATATCAACCAAGCGTGGATGGTACGCTGCAGTAAGTTTGGCAAGTTCTTGTTAATATGATAACCGAATATAGGGACTTACCTAAACTATCGACGCTCTCCGATTCTTTGGTGCCAGTCAGTGGTATATTCGATGTCTCATCCTGTTGCCTTTTATCTTTTTCGTGTTTTCCTATTAACAAAAGAAAATTAAATATTAATTATAATTATACTCAATCAACAGAATTACTTAGAAATCTCTTGAATTCTCTACCAATTTTCTTCCGTGGACATTAATGAAATGTGAAGTTTAATAAAGAGCAAAACAAAAGGTTGGTCTTTCATATTTTCTTGAAATTTAATTACGTTATAAATAAAATAATGATTAATGATAAACGATTTTATTTTGTAACTAGGTTTGTACAGACGCCAGCAGGTCAAGCTACCCGAAACTGTCAAATTTTCCCAATCAACCTTGAACCTCAATGCTTTAGCGATAAAGTTGAAAATCTATTAAAGAAATTTGACAGATTGTAGTAACTTGATGTGCTGGCGTCCGTACAAACACTTTTACACGTCAATCATATTTTAAAACTAGATGAGGTTGGCGTTTCCTATCTGACTAGTCTGAGAAGAAAGGCCGAAACAAACTCAGAGGTCACTGTCTCTTTTAAAGTCCAGACATAATCTTGGTCAGATCATATGAATACCATGTAGATCGATGTTTGAGATGGTCTTTTGAGGAAAGAACCACACAGATTGAGAGGACCTGTCCAGTCAGTGCACGCATTTGTCAGAAATCGTGCAGCTCAACCCATATCACTACTAATATTTCAGTTTAAAATATTGGTTTACCAATAATAGCTACAGTTTCTGGAATATCAGATTTTAAAATGTTGTTAATGGATTAAAACGGGTTGCTTCATTTTAATTAACATTTGATATAAAAGCCCCACGACCCATCTTTTCGATGAAACGATTTCACTTTTTAAATTAAAAATGTTTTTTTTTTATAGTGAATGTTATTGTTGTATGTGAATCAACTAAAGTATTATTTATAAATGATTAATTTGTTTTGTACTTGAGTTTTGAATTTAATTATTTTAATTCTACTATTACTCAAAGTACACATGCGAAGTACGCATCGCACTGACGTCACGCTAAATCCTGCATCGCGCAAGCAGTTTACCGCGCGACTAGCATATATACAACGTTCCGACATCAATCGTCGGCCAGTTGCCCACCGGACGCCACATCCGTCTGGTCGGAGGATCCTCCCTTTTTTATAGAGGATGACTGAACGTTACACCCTACTTCTCATAGCTCTTTAGTTATTATGTTGATACAAACAAGGTGTACTTTTAATATAATTCAATTTTAATGGTTCAATTAAATAACACCAACTTTCAATTGAATTACACCGACTTTCAATTAAATTACACCAACTTTCAATTAAATTACACACAACGCTGCAACATTCAATTAAATCACATCACTACTCACTCTCTCTCTTGTTGCAGTACTTGCAGCAGAAGATGACAGCTGACACGCCTGTCATGGCGGCGATGACTCCCACTGCTCCCAGGACTATTATGAGAACTGTCGTCAGCTCCACCTTCACGGGGACTTGCGCTGTGGGAAGAACTGTGGCTTTTATCTTTCATGTAATTTCAAAACTAAACAGGAATAGTCCCGCATAGCTAAAGTTACTTTTGACTTTGTATGCGTTTTTATCTTATACAACTTATATACTTTAAAAAAGTAATTGTTATCGTGGTTTCCCCCTGTGCCTCGAAAAGCAGGTTTAGCTGTTGGCCCTGCGCCTCATCCCTTCCCGGTCGTGTCGGTTTGCCGTCCCATCGGGCTATGAGAGTGGGCGAAGAGAGAGTAAACCGGTGGTAACACTTCAATCTTGCTCAGGCCTAACGTAGTACGGAGTTTCAAAAAAATAAGAGGCCAGTTTGCACTGGTTTTGTTACCACTGACGTGCAGCCAGCTGTTCCAGTCATAAATGGAACAAAGATGAAGGACAGTATTCAATACGTGAAATCATACCTGTATGCCGTTGCGGGTACTTCAGCAAACTGGATGTCAATGTCAGGGCCTCACTAAAGCCTTTTCTATTGAAGGCCCTCACTGACACCGCCAAGGAATTGCTTGCTGACAGTCCACCTACTTCAAACTCAGGGTCATCACTGCTGACGTTGCGGAGCAGAAGGCCTGTTGCCATGTCGAAGATCTGTGTGGAAGAATAAGAAAATATTAAGGAACGAACGCAACCAGGGATGAAGGAATTGATGATGATTGAATCAGAGCGTTAGGGCTCCGTCGCACAGGGTCGTAGCGATTTGCGTGTAAGTGACGCATCATTTCTGCAACTTGTTCTTGTTTGTGTTTTTTATCTGCGCTATGTTTACCGCAAATAAATGTATTGACTATCTTTCTTTTTTTTTTGTTGAATGTTGTCAGTTTGGACTAGCCAGAGGCTAATCAGAGGGTCAGAGCCTCAGGCTAGGTGGAGCGACGATCTGCGCAGGATGGCTGGGCGCAGCTGGATGAGAGTTACAGAAAATCGAGTTGAATGGCGTGCAATAGGAGACTCCACTGCTATAGGCTGATGACGATAAATCAGAGCGTTTGACAGTATGAAAAGATTGAGGTGTAAAAAAGAATTTGGAAAATTTAAAAACGCTTCTTTTACAACTATACCTAAATATGCAGTGTTACGGTATTAATTAATTCAATTCGAAATCAATACTTTAAGGTACCACAGACCGAAATTTCATAACGACATTTATTAATATGGACAAATTAATCAGAACTACGAAATATTTGACAGGTAATTTACGACGTTGCTTTACAGAATGCACCTTCTTAAGTTAGTAGTAGTAAACCTTGCCTTTTCCCAACTGTATTGGTGTCGGCTTCCAGTCTAACCGGATGCAGCTGAATACCAGTATTTTACATGGAGCGACTGCCTATCTGACCTCCACAACCCAGTTACTGGGCAATACGATACTCCTTAGCAAGACTGGTTTTTAGACTTTCGGGCTTTTGACTATAAGATCTACAAAAGACAGCCGGGACCACCGGTTTAACGTGCTTGCCGAGGCACGGAGGGGTCTCGATATATAATGTAAGGTCACCCATCCACGAACCGACCGCGGCAAGCGTAGCTTAACCTCTGATCGACCCGTGCGGCTGTTATTATTTAGCCACGAGAGAAGTTTAAAAAAAAACAGCATTTTCAATGTTGCAAAAAAGCTATGTAATATGACACAGTGGGTGCCTGAAGACGGGCGTCTTCACCGAGGCCTAAGAAACGCTGGCGTGACGATTTGGACTCGTTCCTGACCGATTGGACGGAGAAGGCACAGCACAAGGAAAGGTGGAAGAATATGGTAGGCCTTTGCCCAGCAGTGGGACAAAATAGGCTAACCAAAAAGAAAGAAAAACAAATATGACCAAAAGAATATCGTTTTATCAATCTTATTTTTTTCCCAAACAAAAGTAATAATATATTGTCTGTGCACAAAGAATTTAATGTCGTCCGAGATTTATTTATAGCGTACTAAGTGACAGTAACAAGACGTATTGGAGCCTATTGATACATTTAACACAATTTATGAAGCCCACAACGAAAGATACACCATTTCTTTTTTTATTAATAAATTTTGATTTACTTTATGTTTATTTTGATTTACTTTTTTTTTTTTGCGAGACACTTGTGTTGAAATAACTGAAACCTGAGACCTAAAAAAGAAAACAAATCACATTTACTGCCAAGCAATAGGTTCTCGAACATTTCTTGAGAAATCAAAAACAAAAGAATCGTCAAATGTTTTTAAAAGAAGCGATTAGAAGCTTTTGAGAGGTGTTAAAAACAAAGGAAGTCGCAAATCTTGTTCCTTGTTAAAGTTATTTAGAAAGAAAGAAAATACATTTATTTAGCACCGACTAAAAGACACAATACACCAGATACATACATCAGATAAAAACAAAAAAAAAACAAGATCAAATAAAAATTGTAAAGTCGCACAGATCGATCGATCAGGTTCATCTAGCTACGCTTGCCGCGGTTGGTCTGTGGATGAGTGGACCATCTATAAATACCGAGACCCCTCTGTGCCTCAGAAAGCGCGTTAAGCGGTTGGTTCCGGCTGTCATTAGTAGATCTTTGACAGTCGTTACGGGTAGTCAAGAAGCCCAAAAGTCTGACAGCCAGTCTTACCAAGGGGTATCGTATTACCCAGTAACTGGGTTGTGGAGGTCAGATAGGCACTCGCTCCATGTAAAATACTGGTATTCAGCTGCATCTGGTTAGACTGGAAGCCGACCCCAACATAGTTGGGAAAAGGCTAGGCAGATGAATTACAATGTATTATCTATTTGCAAACAATACCGTTAATTTGCAAACTGAATAATTAGAGTATTCCACGTAATTTGTTGGAACTAGTAATTTTGCTGGGATTTCGAACTAAATAATTATTTACTCGACAAATAAATGTTCAACATTTCGCGTGTGGACTAACTAATGCTATACTGTAATGCAAAATGAGCACTTGTATATAGTAGTGCACAATTTGGTTTGTTGATAATTCTAGTTGAAAACTTGCTGCAAGTCGAACTGAATATTCACACAGCGCTTTTCACATTTCAGGACGTCAATTGCACTATTACAACCTACGGCCGATGACCATTGGGGTAGACGTACTCTTGAGTGGAGACCGCGAATCGGTAAACGTAAGGTGGGACGCCCTCAGGCTAGGTTTAAAAATATTAACTAATGGTTAAATTGCTTATATCATTAGCTAATGGTCAAATAATTAACTATTAGTTTAAAAAATGATAAACTAAAAATTGATCAAAAAACACATTTTGTAAAAATTTTACGATTAGTTACCATTTTTAACAATTGGTTGATTTTAACTACGGATCAAAAAATCATCGACTATGTGGAGCGACGATCTTCGCAGGATGGCTGGTAGCAGCTGGATGAGAGTTGCCGAAAATCGAGTTGAATGACGTGCAATAGGAGCGGCCTATGTCCAGCAGTGGACTGCTATAGGCTGATGATGATGACGCACAAAAGATCCCATTCGCCAAGTACGATGCGAGCTCGCACAATGGGTACGAGTTAGTCGTGTGTTACGTACAGGGTAATTTCCTAAACTACTTATTTCAACTTGTAATTACATTCTGCCGTTAGTTTAATTTAAACACCGTAATCACTATGTTCTATGTTACGGGTTTAGTTTCCGCACTTAGTCCTTCAGGTGGACCATTGTGCGTGGGCCATGGCGGCCGTCGGTGGTTATTCCAACCAGCCCACCTCCCTCCAGAAGTTTATTAAGCCTCCTGGTCTGTTGAGAACATCTGTGTAAGATCTGGGTGTCCCGAGGGTTTCTGACCTAATCTGGGTGACGCCTTTCATTAGCCTCCATGCAAGCTCTGCACAGGGGGCTGTCCGTTATCACTTGAAATATGAGCTTTGAAACATTTTTTTTTGTTTTATCTTGTTTGAATATCGATACTCGATAGCCATCACGTCCTTAAAGTTTAGCCAGCTAATTTAATTTTACCCTTTTGTAGGCCTGATGACGTCCAAAATTAATCCGGAGTGATTGAGATGTCTTGCATTGTCGTGCGACTATAAAGATATGAAGACACACCGGAAGACCAACTAGGGTCGTATGTTTATATAAGATATAAAAATATTTCCGATTTGAGGCTGCCCTAATCTAATACTTATAAGGATTGATAACGCCACATCGAAAATTATAGTAATCATTATCACACACTTACCTCCAATAAGAATGACTGGTGGATCCCTCCATCATGTCCCGGGGTGCAGTTCAGAGTCAAAGAGTCGTAAGTCACGTTGGTGATCTCACACGCTTTGGGAGTAGATGGCTTATCTGTATAGAAGAGAATAAGCGTTAAAAAGGGGTAAAGTCAAAGTCAAAACATTTATTTCAAATAGGCACTTAAAAAGCACTTTCGAACGTCAAAAATTACAGTAAAATAGAATACATACATAATAGTTACATAGAATTAATATATTTAGATGATTTTCGTCCTTATAGTAAACAAAAAATAAAACGAAATCCGCTCGTTACTATATAATGTTTAATTAATAATGTTTTTACGGTACTAAGGGGGAAGCGCCCGGGTAGCCCGTGAATTTCAAAGTGTCAGGTTGTATTTTGAACCAAATATGATTCACGACCGTAACAAGTTTGAATTATAATAATTTAAATAATCAATACAACCCTCCAAGTTCATGGATTATATGAACTTAGAGGGTTGTATTGGATGACTACTTCATGAAATATCAATCCTGCAAATTGCAAAAAATGTCAAATAATAATTTCGCGGGGTACCCTGGCGCTTTCCCTTCATAATCAGCCTATAATGTTCCCACTGCTGGGACACACGCCTCCTCTCTGTGAGAGGGAGTGGGCCTTAATCCACCACGCGGGCCCAGTGCGGATTGGTAGATAACACATGTCTTCGAATTTTTTGGTTCTAGGACATGCCGGTTTCCTCACGATGTTTACCCTCACCGTTTAGAGAGCAGTGGTGATGAAATAATTTATACAAAGTAAAGCGCCTGTCTGGGTTCGAACCTACGACCTACAACTCGTAAGTCGTGGTTGTTACCACTGGGCCACCACTGCTCACTGCTTTCCCCTTAATACCGTAAAAACTATGATTTATACTCCAGGATTCAGGATTTTAAACTCATTCCGCCCAATAAACTATTTCGAGGATTCACGTTACTCCGAAACAGGTCAAAAACTCAAAATCGTTATCTGCCTAGCCCAACCATTGGCATCTTCAACCATGTCTAGAATTTTATGTCGACATCCGACCTAATAACTTACACTCCACAAATAGGTACTAGAAATGTCTGGCGCACCGAGCATCATATTTTATAGGAATAAGCTTCGGAAATTGATCGTAGTTCTATCTGTCTGGGGTTTAACGACATCCTTGATTTGTATAGAGCTGACGATGGATTCTGGTACTTTATTGGAATTTCCTTTTGTCTAGATCTTTATTTGAAAATGGGCCATTGCTTTGACAATACAAGAAATATTTCTATCACGTCTTATAAAAGTACTGAAGACACATTTAAAATTCTGAAATAGCAAACTCCAAACATACTTACAAACAAATATACTTACACACACACAATCACGAGAAGCCAAAATAGTGTTAAGTGTAGCAATTTCATTGCAAAATTATTTGAAGTTTTTCGTTTGTTTTTTTTTTTCCTAAGGAGCCTATATATTCTTAAATTCTCACTCGTTTGTTACTTTAGGGGTCACAGGAATGAGGAATAATACCCTACTGTAATACAGTATCAACTAGTTAACAGGGTATTGTGACAGTTACTGGCGGCCTTATATATTGCAATGCCAACAGTATTCTTAAGGTATTAAATTGTGCAAATAAATAAATAAATAAAATATATCTTGGCGAATTCTTTGTTTGGCTGCTTTTATTTATGTAAGCCAATCGGTTAAAACAAAATGCAATGGGATTATGACAATAAACTTGATTTGTCTTTCAGAAACCAGAGGGGCAATTCTAAGAACGTTCACAGTCTGGGAGTCTACTCTGAAGTGGTATGGGCCGTTTCCTGCTACTAAGTTACTATTTGGTTCGGTCGGTCCCGATCCTACACTCCTACACTCATTCGAATATTGACTATGGTCCCGACCGAACTGAGCCGATCCGAACTTTTTTCGCATTTTTCAATAATATTCGGTTCGGTTTTTTCAATAATATTAAGGGCCGATTTTTTGATCCGTAGTTTCAAACTCAACCAATTGTTAACAATATTAACTAATGGATAAATTGCTTATATCATTAGCTAATGGTCAAATAATTAACTATTAGTTAAAAAAATGACCATTGGATAAACTAAAAATTGATCAAAAAACACATTTTGCAAAAATTTTACCATTAGTTACCATTTTTAACAATTGGTTGAGTTTAACTACGGATCAAAAAATCATCGACTAGGTGGAGGGACGATCTTCGCAGGATGGCTGGCAGCAGCTGGATGAGAGTTGCCGAAAATCGAGTTTAATGGTGTGCAAGAGAGGCCTATGTCCAGCTGTGGACTGCTATATGCTGATGACGATGATGATAGAAACGTTTTCGTTCTATACTAAAACAATTGAAGCACTATCTGTGGACATTATTTCACACATGCAGCTCATTTAGAGAGCTTTTCAAGTAATCTCCTTAAGGTTAATATATGGGCGGGACGCGCCGCTACACAATGCATAGTAAAAATCTTCCTTCATCACTTTCGAACATATTCTATGAAAAAACGCACAGTACAGGAGCGCCGCAATTTTTTTTTAATAAAAATGCGTTGCGCTGCGTCTCGTTGCGCCTATAAAGTGCGCTTGGCTTTAAAGTACTCACCTGCAGGTAGTATATGGAAGAGACAGGGCTTCGTCTGCCGCCCCACGGAGTTGGTTCCCGAACATTGCACCCAGCCATAGTCTGATGAAGTATTCACCATGTAAATGTATGTACCTTTAAGAAACACCAACAGTTAATATTTCCTCTATGAGAGAGCAACAATAAATTAATCACGCCTGTTTTTGAAGTAAGAAGGGGAGCAAGTATCTTAATGCTCGTTGGTGTAGTGGCTGGCTTCTGTACCAGGCACAGGATCAATTTCTTAACAAAATCAATATTGCAGACCTTTTATAATTAATATAACTTTGCCACTCCAAGAATCGAACTCAGATCTTCACGTTACATACCTACTTTTTGAACCAACCCACCCTTATATCTTTATAAAGGTAAGGACCGTTACTCACTGGGCACCTCAGGGAGGACATCGCCGTCGAGGTAGACTGCGGAGAAGGTGGTTACAAAAAGAAAAATCTTACCTGGCAAATTAGGCACAGTGGTCATCGGTGATGTGGTGAGTTCATGCTTGCTGTGAGCTGAGCTGTTGAACCACCAGTGGTACGACATTGGCTCCTATGGAGAAACAGATAAAATTTAAAGTTGTATAACAAAAAAACTGGCAAAGTGCGTGTTTGACCACGCGAAGTGAAGGGTTCCGTAGTTAGGATGAATTTATCCCAAAAAAACATGTCCTCTCAGACATTTATATACGTCACGTCACGATCAATTCTCCAACGCAACTGTAAGCTTGTAATCGGAAAGAAATATTTTTTGAAATGATTAAAACTATAAAGTAACGATTTTAGGACATTTTCCTTTACTTGTGCTATGAGACCTTGGTTCTTGCCAAATTTCATGATTCTAGGCCAACTGGATACTTCCAAGGTAGGCTATGTTTTGATTTATTTTGCGAGTATCAAAATATGTCACATAAATGGCCTTTTTTTTTTTTTTTTTTCTGGTGGGAAATCATCAAATGACCGCTCCCGCTCTGGGTGGAGCGGAAGGGAGTGTCAGACTCTTACTGACTAAAACCCACCCATGTTCCTTCCTTCGCCCTTTATGTTCCGGGGTAGCGGTAACCCTTTCGGACAATCCCGCTGAACATAAATGGCCTTATTATTTTATTGCGTTGACATAGAAGATTGATTTTTATAGAGCTCCAAGGGACCGTTGACAAGGGACAGTAATTGATATTAATCTTAACTTGATATCTCAACGCGTTCCTGAGGAAAAGGGTTTTGACAGACTGACAGCCAAACGGACCAGAAAGTGTTCCTATAAGGGGGTTCCGTTTTTCCTTTCGAGGTACGGAACCCTAAAAAAATATCCCTAAATATAAGGGCTCATATTCACATCCAACATTATCGTATTCAAAGAAAGTTAGGCCAATTATTCTGTATTTACGGGTAGGTAAATGTTCCACGGAACAGAATTAACGTATTTTGGAACGGCATTGTCAGTTATCATCCATTAGTATTTCAATAATAACTAGAAACATTTACGTGTTATTTTAGAAATGTGAATATAACGTATAATCACACCCTGTTTCCCCGAAATTAGGGGGTTAGGCAGAGGTGCCATCAACCGGACACAAACCCAGATTCAGGGCGTCTACTGAGAAATCCCAGATGGAAAACCCAATAACACCTTGCCCGACCTGGGTATCGAATCCAGGACCTCATACTCAGCATTAGCGCTTGCGACCACTGAACCAACGAGAAAATCAAACATTATTTAATAGTGACCTAAAATGAATGCTCTTTCATCCATTTTTGTAACGGAAATTAAATTCGCCTTTAATCCCATTATTTATTCACAATGGGATATTAGACTACACATTGAAGTCAACACTCCATGGCTAAATAATAACAGCCGCATGGCTCGATCGCAGGTTAAGCTACGCTTGCCGCGGACGGTTCGTGGATGGGTGACCGTCCATTACTTATAGAGATCTCTCCGTGCCCCGGAAAGCACGTTAAGGCCTTGGTCCCGGCTGTTATTCGTAGATCTTCGACAGTCGTTACGGGTAGTAAACATCGGACAACCAGTCTTACTAAGGGGTATTGTGTTACCCAGTAACTGGGTTGTAGAGGTCAGATAGGCAGTCGCTCCATGTAAAATACTGGTATTCAGCTGCATGGTTATTTGTGTTTTGAAGTCAATGTGTTTCAACATTGATTTCAACATAATCAGCCTATAATGTTCCCACTGCTGGGACACAGGCCTCCTCTCTGTGAGAGGGAGTGGGCCGTATTGCACCACGCGGGCCCACTGCGGGTTGGTAGATGTCACATGTCTTCGAATTTTTTGGTTCTAGGACATGCCGGTTTCCTCACGATGTTTTCCTTCACGGTTTTGAGAGCAGTGGTGATGAAATAATTTACACAAAGTAAAGCACCTGACGGGGATCGAACCTGCGACCAGTAAGTCGCGGCCGTTACCACTAGGCCACCACTGCTCTTGATTTCAACACCTCATATTAATTGGTTTCCGATCCGACCCAATGCCCCATTTCGGTCGGTAATATATTTCGGCGTCAGTTATTACAATCCCTTGCAATGGAGCGCCATTTTGATTATTTCAATTTGAAATTAACTTTGTACTGTCAACAACAACACAAGTACACACAACACAGCAGCAAACTGTTACTTTTACATAGAAATAAAAAAAGAAAAAAGAAATACGTTTATTTTCAGTAAGACATGACGCAAAAAAAAGACACAAAAAATTATAATTTGGGGAAAATATGCGTCTTCAGTGGTAGCGGCCGCGACTTACGAGTTATAGGTTCGAAGTTTCGAACCCAGACAGGCGCTTTACTTTGTGTAAATTATTTCATCATCAATGCTCTCAAAACGGTGAAGGAAAACATCGTGAGGGAACCGACATGTCCTAGAACCAAAAATTCGAAAACATGTGACATCTACCAACTCGCACTTGGCCCGCGTGGTGGATTACGGCTCCCTCTCACAGAGAGGAGGCCTGTGTCCCAGCAGTGGGAACATTATAGGCTGATTATGTTGAAATCAATGTTGAAACACATTGATTTCAAAACGCAAATAACCCTATCAATCTAGGCAGATTGATAGGGTTGGTTATTTGCGTTTTGCGTTGCAAAAAATATGTGTTATTTTTATCATAACTAAGGAGACTGACCAACTTGTTGATAAACGAAAGTATTCTTTTGAATTTTATAATAATGTTAATGGTTCTGTTGCCATTATTGGGGATAGATAGATTAGGGGCACCAACAGTATTCTCAGTGTGTTCGCTGATCGTTGGGATTCCCCGACGCGGAGGTGGATGCAGCTCCACGCTGAATTTTAATTGTAAATCTGTGTCTGTAACCTACCAACACTAGAAGTTAAGTAAAATTGTTACTAACCTATGGATTCAGAGTCTAAAATAAAAGTTTTCTATTCTATGAACAGCCGGTCGATTCTGTAAAAATCTCACCGTGAAAACTCAAGTGAAGTGAGCTTGATGTGAGCTGTCAGTAGTGTCAATCCCTAGCATTAGTTGGAATGACAGCTCACTCCACGCTCACTTCACCTAAGTTTTCGCGGTGAGATGGTTACAGAATCGCACTGCTGAAGAGTTAACCAACTCGCGTAGCCGACTGTACCCTTTTAAAATAATTGATACATGTTGATAATTACGTATTACCGAGTTTATTTGACGTAATGGGAGCAGTCACGTCTCGTTTGAAATGGCGGAAATGTCATTTATATTTTCTCGATGTTTGTTTTCTTTCGCCATGAGTTTTTAAGAGCTGTTTTTTCATGACTTATAATGACGTCAAAACAATTAGTGAAAACGTAAGTGCTTTTTAAAGAAAATAAAGAAAGAAAATACGTTTGATATTTGTTATGGAGTACTAGCTTTTGCCCGCGGTTTCGCCTGCGTGGAGGTCGAAAATTATGCCATGCTACCGAGATAAAAAGAATTATATATCCTTACCCAGAGGGATATTTGCGCAACACACTATTGTCGCAATAGAGCGCTTGTCCGGGGTCGAACCTACGCCCTACAACTCGTAAGTCGCTTCGCCCAGTGGCCACCACTGCTCAAATTACATTTAACATTGCTCAATTTAATCCATCCTTCCAATAACTTACCCATTCAATAGGTAGTAAACAAATCGCACAGTATATCGGAAGCATATCATAATAACAGAGCATCCGTGCAGAATCCCAAAGAGAGTATCCTCATGAATAACGTAATACTCCATCAGCGTCCTATATTACCTGCATCGCCGTATATTTTACCCCAGATTTTGTTTTGTTTACTTCCCCCTGTACGTACAGACAGCCTCAAAAAGATGTATAGTGTACCACTCAGGGACGAGCCGGTACAAATTTGAACCGCTTGTGTATCAGCTTGTCCGTCGAGGAGCAGTGGTGGCCTAGTGGTAACGGCCCCGAATTACGAGTTGTGGGTCGTGGGTTCGAACCCAGACAGGCATTTTACATTGTGTAAATAATTTAAATTGGTGATGATAAACATCTTGGGGAAACCGGCATGTCCCAGAATCAAACATTCGAAGACATGTGACATCTACCAACCCGCACTGGGCCCGCGTGGTGGATTACAGCCCACTCCCTCTCGAACATTATATGCTGATATGCTTTCATCGACGAGAAGGCCAATTCTGTTGTTGAAGAAGTTTGTTGCACCACTTTTTCTTCCTAGTGCTAGACCACTCACAGTGCTCTAGTACTAGGAAATGGTAAACGGCGGCCATTATAGGAGACTAGCTCATGTAATTTTGTCATTCAAAAAATGCTGATGCTCAGCCTAGTATAAATAAATATTTTTTGGTATTTAATAACGTTCAAAATCTAGTCAGTTTCATTTCAGTCTCAATCTTTCAAAAATACATCTATTTTACCAACATTTTTGTCAAGTTTTTGACATTAATGGTTGCCGAGATGAGATTGGCGTGAACGTTCTTAAAATTACAAGAATTGCCCCTCAGGAATTGCTCCTAAGAATTCATTTAATTATGTACAATGTGTGTTTCATAATACTGTATAAATGTGTAGCTACAATAAATTAAGTAAACAATGTTTGATACGTTTTGTGGGTACATATTGAAACAATATTACGCAACGAAAATTATAGACAACTAAATGTATTCTTGTCGATGTACCTATACGTCTTTTTTTTTTTTTTTTAAACTTTGCCCCACACTAGGAATTTCTCCTGTATCGTGTATCGAGACTGTATCGAGACTGACTGTACATAGCAAAATATGGCAGCGAAAGTTTAATGAACTATATTTTTTCGCGTAGGTACGGAGTTTTTTCTTGTTAGAGCCTATCTGAGATAGGTGTAAGGGGTACAGTAAAACGAGAAACTAAATAATCCAGTGGAAATTTTTCAAAGTAATTTTCGTTTTTTTTTTTTTTTTTTGCTTTTTCCTTTCTATACAAACTCAAGCCATTTGTTTCAATTAAACCAATTACAGGCATTTTGTTGACACGAAGTCGGTCACTGGGAAAGTTGAAGATAGTTGCCCATTCCAGAGCGTAGTTGGTTCCTATGGAGAAGAATGGGCAAGAATCTACATGGACACTCTTATTTATATAGTACCTACTTATTTTATAGAACTATATTTTTAACGTGTACTATAATTCTTTATTTTTGTACAAAAATAAATAAAATTAATCCTACAAACTTATAAACGTGAAAGTTTGTAAGGATGGATGGATGGATGGATGGATGGACGTATAGACGGATGGATGGATGGATGAATGTTTGTTACTCTTTCACGCAAAAACTACTGAACGGATAAGGATGAAATTTGGTACACAGATGCTTTATAACCAGGAATGACATATAGGATACTTTATATCCCGATATTCCCACGGGATCGAAACTTATGCAGGTGAAACCGCGAGGCGCAGCTAGGATAATTATAAATAAAGTCCTTCAGACCGTATTTCGGCCACGACGGCCGGATCTCAACGGAGACCAGCCTTCGGCGCGGGAGATATTATAGTGCACAAGTGTGCCCGCAGACACTGGTGCACTCCCTCTTCCTCACTCTCATAGTCTGATGGGACGGCAACCCGACACAACTAAAGAGAGACCAGGCGCAGGACCAACGGCTTAAAGTTCTTTCCGAGACACGGAGGTATCACACCACCAACTTCCAAACTCCGGGCTGTTACTAAGATTCGTAATAGGAAAACTCAATAACATTTTTTCCGACCCGGGAAACGACCCCACGCTCAGCAGTCGCGCTCGCTCGACACTCTTATACCTAGGTACTGGCCCAAAATTTCGCTTTTACCAAACAATTTCGCCGCGTTTAATACGACAAGACAAGTGACAATCGCACAACGACTTTCAACAGGATTTTCGGTAGCTTATGTCAGTCACTTACATTTTTGACTTTTCCGTCATCGTTATCGCTGACAGGATGACACTCTGTCTAGCCCTCAGTTTTGCTTCGAGACAAATATGTTTCCTAAATTATCTTAAAGGGTGGCAGCGTACGTTCGTGTTTCAGGACTGTATCTTTTGAACCGTAATTGGTACATACTTGAAATTTTCACAGAGTGTGTTCTTCTATGGGATAAAGAAAGAAATAAAAAAAATTGTACGGTGGTACGGAACCCTTTGTGGACACTTTTTAATTCTTTGCCTAAAATAAGAAGTGTATTCAAATCTTCAGAAGTATAAATTGAAAACAAATATCACTGCAAGAAGTCTTAACGATTTCGAGATTTCTTTTCGCATGTAAGATAAAGTTCGTGATGCCATATTATGACTCTTTAAACTTCTAGTTTTCACGCGGAGCATCCTTATGTATGAGTCGCATCGAGAAAATACGCAAAAAGACTTTTCTATTGCCAGAAAATACGCAATCTAAGAAAAGAGGGCCAATTCCCAAATTAAAATGATCATCATTTAGATTTTGATGAAAACAAACAATCTAGGTACTTAAAATTAGGTATGCAAACATGGAATACTTTTTTTATAAAAAATAAACATGTCTGTCAAATAAAAAACTGTACAAAAAATTAATGATAGAAAAAGAAAATAAGATAAGAAAAATAAGGGAAAAGAGAGAGAGAGAGTGAGATGAGAGAGAGGTTGGATAAGTAGAGATGATAATGTAATAAGATTGTGCCAACACAGAAATTTTACAGGCCGATACAGTAATGATTAATCTTAATGACACAGAATTCCGGAATCCAATCGAAATAACATACATACATACAAAATCAGCCTATAATGTTCCCACTGCTGGGACACAGGCCTCCTCTCGGTGAGAGGGAGAACTAACAATATTAAAAAAAAAAACATAAAAACAAAATACAATCAGTTTCAAAATAAAGCTTCGAACAGACAGTAAGTTTATAGCATTTTCAATAAATATGCATGAGTTTAAGCGTACAGTTTTACTGTACAGTACTTTAACTAAAAAAACGACCATTATTTTATACGCAGAATTGAAAATAACAATATTTTCGGAGCACAAAAACCTGTAAATTTTTTAAAAGTGTAAATATTGATAAAATTTGATGAAGCCTGCTTTCGCTGTTTGTGTAAAGCTGTTTGGTGATTTCAGTTTCGAACAGTTGCAGTTAAAGTTCAATGAATTTGAACTGGCGTGGATTTTGAACTGACATTTTATGGTTTTTTTCCAAATTTGAAGGTTCTAGATAATTGGCAGTGAATGTCAAAATGTTACCCCGGACGTGTATACATATAGACAACATCGTCCTAAAATAAAAAACATGATCCGGTTTGGATTCCATACGTCATTTTCGGGTGATCACTGAAAATCAGCGCTGTGCTGTGAAGCAGTCATGCTAGCGAAGGAGGTGGCGGGACGGATGAGGGAGAGAGCCTCCCGTCCCAGCCGCCGCGGGAGACGCTCCGGGCATCGGCGTGACGACTCCCGGCAACCGTAGGCGCGGGCCTGCGGGCGGAGAGTAATAGGTAGCTCACCGTCCGATCAGGACCAGGTCCGTGTCGGACGTATAAGTATATTACCCTCGTATAAGGAACCTCGTATAAGGACGTATAAGGAACATGGGTGGGTTTTAGTCAGTAAGAGTCTGACACTCCCTTTCGCTCCACCTAGAGCGGGAGGGGTCATTTGATAATTTCCCATCCGGAAAAAAAAAAGCGCTGTGCTGTGGGTCCCCTATAGCACAGCATCATGCTGTTTGGAAGCCTTCTTGTCACAGTCACGACGTGCAGCTGCCGACTAATTCTGTTGTGTCCTCGGGATTATACAGGGTGGCAGGGACATCGACGCGCAGCCTATTACCATGGATTCTGCACATGATTCTGAACTCCCAGCGATGGAATTATTCGCAGGTTGGTAGGTAAAAAAAAAATTGCTGTTCCATACATTTTGACAGCGGTAGTAGTAGTAGCAGAGGTATTGCATTTTTCTATAAAACCGTCAATTTTTTTTTATAACCGATGAAAAATTTCTATGCGTTCAGAATCATGTTGCAGAATTAATGGTTTCAGTTGGCGCGTCGACACCTGTATGTAGATCTCATCATCTGCTTAGCCTTTTTCCAGCTATGATGGGGGTCGGTTTCCAGTCTAACCGGATGCAGCTGAGTACCAGTATTTTACATGGAACGACTGCCTCTGATCTCCACAACCCAGCTACTGGGTAATACGATACCCCTTGGTAAGGCTGGTTGTCAGACTTTCGGGCTTCTGACTACCCGTAACAACTGTTAAAGACCTGTATGTAGATCTATTTTGTTTTATTTTCTTATTACTCGAGTTAATTATCTTTTTGCATGCACGTGTCTCTGTGGCAAATAAACCTATTTTTCTTTTCTTCTATATCCGTATTAGTATTATCAAAAAGAAACCCAAATGGCTTTCGTTCATATTACGCTTTTTTCGAGGCAAGAAATTTCCCTCCATTTCAATCGTCACTAAGATATTTGATCAAATTCCAAGGAATCCTTATCTGTACTGTGATATTAAAAATATGTAATGGTGTACGTCTTGAAGCCTACCAGTTTTTCACTAATCATATTTTTTGCGATTTCTTTGGATGGTATATTACTCGTAATTGTAGTACTTGGGGCTTATGGCTCAGTAATTTCAGCCAGGCATCGAGGTAAACCCCCAAGCAGCCCGCGATGTATCGCAGTGAGGTATCCTTTGGTATATGTGGGCGTGTCTATTAGCATGCGTTTGTTATACATGGAGGTGACATCGAGGTAGCGAGCCAAACCGCGACCGCGAGGTATCGCAGTGAAGCATCTTCGGCATGTAATTACCCCATCGATTCCACAGACATCTGCCTTGTCAATACCTTTTGTTAGTCTCCTCTCAGTGATCCTCTCCACAATAAATAAAAACTATACTCTAAAGCGAATCCGCGGAGCACAGCTTACCCATCCAATATTGAACAGCAACAAGATGACTTGACCTAGCATCCAACTTTATTGGCAAAAACCTGCCATTTTTTACAAAAGATGATTCTTAAATTTTATAAAAACGCTGACTAACCCATTAATTGAAGATTTAGGTAACCATTAGTGACGCTTCGGTAATATGGGCACAGGGTAGAAAAGACCAGTAGCATAAAGTTGAATATTAACTTGTTCCTTGCATCCAATCCAACAAGAGGGGCTTGTGACTAAGTAATAACAGCCGCACGGGTCGATCGATCAGGTTAAGCTACGTTTGCCGCGGTTGGTCTGTGGATGGGTGACCATTTTTACATACCAAGACCCTCCGTGCCTCGGAAAGCACGTTAAGCCAACGGCTTAACCGTTGGTCCCGGCTGTCATTCGTAGATCTTTGACAGTCGTTACGGGTCGTCAGAAACCCGAAAGTGTGACAAACAGTCTTACCAAGGGGTATCGTATTATCCAGTAATTGGGTTGTGGATTGCATGTAAAATACTGGTATTCAGCTGCATCAGGTTAGACTGGAAGCTGATCCTAACATAGTTGGGAAAAGGCTAAGCAGACTCCTTGCATCGTTGTAGGTAATGGTCCCGACTTACGAGTCGAAGGTCGTGGGTTCGAACCCAGACAGGCGCTTTACTTTGTGTGAATAATTTCATCACCTCTGCTCTTAAAACGGCGAAGGAAAACATCGTGAGGAAACCGGCATCTCCTAGAACCAAAAATTCGAAGACATGTGACATCTATCAACCCGCACCGGGCCCGTGTAGTGGATTACGGCCCATTTCCTCTCACAGGGAGCCTAGCAGTGGGAACGTTATAGGTTCATTATGTTGCATCATTGGTCTAGCGGTCGCAAGCGCTACTGCTGTGCATGAGGTACTGGGTTTGATTGCCAGGTCGGGCAGTGTTAAGGGGGTTTTCTATAAAACACAATGAATGTAGTTGAATTGTCAAAATGAAAGATATTGTCATTGTAAGTTGCACAATTATTCCGCAGGTGCTATGCTTAGTAATTGCGATCCAGCATGTGATTGCTGCCTTCCCCCAGGGACCCCCTAAGCCGAGGTCCTTACCCCACAGGTGCCCTTAGCGTGTAGCCGCTTAGTTTTTAAGTTTTCAAAGCCCTGGCTGAAGGCCTTAATTTATTGAGGCATCTAAAGACAAGCCCGGTTAAATAGACGACAACCTCCTTTTTTTTTTTTTTTTGCCGGGGGTGGAAAATCCTCATGGATGTGTCCGCCGCCCTGGGGCGGGCGACGGGGTCTGTCAGACTCTTACTGACTAAAAACCACCCCAGTGTTCCATCTCACACCTACGCCGGGGGTCGCGGGAACGTAAGATCCTTCCGCAACCCCCGACTGGTGCCGGCCCGCCACTGCAGGTCTCCTCGGGTCAGGGGGGGGAGTGAGGTGTTTGACTCCCCCCGCGACGTCTAAGACCCCAGACGACAACCTCCTAGGTTGACCTGCGAGATGCCATTCAAAAATTAATTATGCATTGTTGTCATTAACGTTTAAATTTTACTTAAAAGGAGGTTCCTATGTAAGATTTACTGTAAAAGTTGTACAAGTCTCTGCATTAAACCTTTTTATTTAATTTATTTATTTAACGTGTTTTTTTTCCCTTATGTAATTTTTTTTTATTTTTTCAGTCATTTATTCATGAACAATAAATTGTATCTGAAATTACATGGTATATTTCAGATACAATTTATTGTTCATGAATAAAAAGAAAGTGATTAGTCCTACGGCAAGTTGTTTTATACTGTGACATCTATCGAAGAAAATTCTATCAAGAATCGACTTTCAAGGTCTCAGAATCCCGTCTTAACTTTCATATAATGTCATTGTAACCATTACATAATGATCTTTAGATGCCTTTGAATCGAACTTTTCTCCTTAATATCTTTTGTGGCATTATCTTAAGAAATAATTCTCTAGGACGAGTTATTAATAAAGTATTTTTGGCCGGAATTTCATAGAAAGGTATTAGGGCTAAAATTATGAGAGGAAATAAGTATTTTGATGATGTTGAGACTCTGGGTAAATAAAAGGTACTGGAGTGTATAAAGGATTAGCTGGATAGGCATCTACTTTGGTAATAACGTTTTCATACAACAAAGAGTTTGTTTTGTTTTCTTTTCTACTCCTTTCGTCATGAAATACACACAGACAGGCACTTTTTCAATATTTCGACAGCCGGATTTGTCCGGAATTCAATAAAAATAAATATAGGAAAGTTACATTTCTATGATTTAGACGAATTTGAGTGCACCAAAAGAAAAATGCTAAAATGACTGGCCTTATATATGTCGCAGCCAACTGATTAAATTGACCGTTTAGTTAACCGCCTAGCCTTTTAAATAAACGGCGGCCGTTCAACTAACGGCCTGAATGATATTCAATAAATTATAGTTTAGATTGGAACTGTAGCCAATCACGTGCGAGCCGAATTGGTCGCAGTAACTAAGACAGGGCACTCCGACCAAATGGGTTAGGTTAGAACTCTGACCAACCGCGTGTGAGCCGAGAGAGCGAAGCGAGGCGAGCACTACTTCCAAAGACCAGGCGGTTAATTAAACGGCTAATTTAACCAGTTGGCTGAGACATATACACATCACGGGCTAGTTCAGCGCAAGCAAGTCTGTAGGACTAACGCCAGCGCATTGACTTCGTGTAAACCTGCCTTTGTATACGAAAGTATGTTCTTACCTTAGGATTAGCGTCCAGATCACAGTCGATGTCAATCACCTCTCCTCTTGCTGCCCTGACCACGATGGGTGCTGACGACTTGCAAGTCGGGACAACTGTGGAACAAGATAATTAGGATAAGAATAGGTTCAGGTGGAAACCAGCTTCAGGCACTAGTGGTCTGACATTTTTGGTGAACTAGGCCTATTTGGGGCACAAATATCTACTTTTTTGTTTTTATTTGTACTGTGTTAGGAGCAGTGATGGCCTAGTGGTAACGGCCTCGACTTACGACTTTTAGGTCGTGAGTTTGAAGCCAGGCAGGCGGTTTACTTTGTGTAAATAATTTCATTACAACTGCTCTCAAAACGGTAAAGGAAAACATCGTGAGGAAACCGGCATGTCCTAAAACCAAACATTAGAAGACATGTGACATCTACCAACCCTCACTGGGTCCGCCCACTCCCTCACCAAGAGAGGAGGCCTGTGTCCCAGCAGTGGGAACATTATAGGCTGATTATACTTTGTACTGTGTTAAATTTTTTTGTTTCACTTCAGTCCTCTTTAGAAATAACAGCCGCACGGTTCACGGTTCGATCGATCAGGTTAAGCTACGCTTGCCGAGGTTGGTCCTTGGATGGGTGACCATCTTTACATACCAAGACCCATCCGTGCCTCGGAAAGCACGTTAAGCCGTCGGTCCAGACTGTCATTCGTAGACTTCTGACAGTCGTTATGGGTATTCAGAAGGCCGAAAGTCTGACAACCCGTCTTACCAAGGGGTATTGTATTACCCAATAAGTGGGTTGTGGAGATCAGATGGGCTGTCGCTCCATGTAAAATACTGGTACCTATTCAGCTGCATCCGGTTAGTCTAGAAGCCGACCCTGACATAGTTGGGAAAAGGCTAGGAAGATGATAATGACTTCAGTGTCTTATCAAAACTAAAGTAACTTCCCTTAATAGAAGTAAGTTTGTCAGAAATATGAGCCTTATGGCTGACATATTTGTCATGGTCATAACTATTCGTATTCTCGTTTCAGTCTCAAAATAGGACGAGCATCGTCCATTGTGTAAAAGCAATAACAAATTCAGTATTGTGACTTAAACATACAACGAGGAAGCTGTGAAATCAATACGTCTGCGGGGATGAAATATTAATCATTGGAGGGTAGGTCGAGGTTGCGACACGAAAACTTATACTTTATGTCATGTTTAGGATATAAATTATAGCGTTTCTTTAAGTTGGGGAATAGAAATGTAAGATGGGTTTTAGTTTTCTTGTAAAAGTTGGGTTTTATATAAATTACTAGCTGCGCCCCGCGGTTTCACCCGCATACGTTTCGATCTCGTCGGAATATCGGGATAAAAAGTATCCTATATGTTAATTCTGGTTATAAACCATCTGTGTGTCAAATTTCATCCAAATCCGTTCAGTTGTTTCTGCGTGAAAGAGTAACAAACATCCATCCATCCATCCATCCATCCATCCATCCATCCATCCATCCATCCATCCATCCATCCATCCATCCATCCATCCATCCATCCAACCATTCATCCATCCAGCCATCCATCCATCCATCCATCCATCCATCCACCCATCCATACAAACTTTCACGTTTATTATATTAATTAATAATTAATTAATTATTAGTAGGAAAGTAGGATAGTAGGATATCGGTTTGGAAGCGATATAAATATTGGTTTTCAAATAAACCAGTTTCTCATCTAGTATTTTATGAACTAGATTTTCAATTAGTATTTCAACCATAAACTGGTTTCTCAACAAGTATTTCAACCACGAACTAGTTTTTAACTAGTGTTTCAACCACGAACTAGTTTTCAACTAGTATTTCAAACACGAACTAGTTTTCAACTAGTATTTCAACCACCAACTAGTTTTCAACTAATATCTCAACCATGAACTAGTTGCTCAACTAGTTTTTCAGCTCGTATTTCAATCAACGCCGTGTTTTGTGGAGGGATTGGTGATATGAAGGTTTAAATTGGGATGAAATACGGTACAGAAGTTTGTCGTTTTTGAAGTTAGAAAGAAACGTGGAATTTGGTAATTTGAAGTCTAAATATCAAATTCACACTCCATCAACACGGCTTGTAGTTTAATAATTAAGATCTAATAGTCTACTTACACTTGACATCCAACACCAGACTCTCAGAGGATCCTTCACCCAGGGTGTTCCTTGCGGAGCAGACGTAAGCACCGGCCGCCTTCCTTGACACCCGCTGCAGGACGAGGCTCTGGTTGGCTAGGAGAACTCCTGGACCTGGTTTCACTACGACACCCTGGTGGGGGAAGACAATGTGTTATTACTTAATAAGCTTGTGTGATGAGTGGGGTTTGTGTTCTGGAATAAACAGAGGGGTGGGAACAGGTGTATAATACAGCCAGATAGAAAGAATGAAAGTATTTTCTTTAAGAAGAAAGAAATACAAAAAGTATTTATTTTCTTTCTGGGTGTACAATACTGCTGCATTTCAACAGTTTTGTAATAAGTCCCATGTACTGGGGCGAGTCTATTGCTATTTTCCGGGCACAAAGGGAAAATCCAATAACATTTTTCAGACCTCGGGAATCGAACCCAAGACAGTTAAACAGACACGCTTGCGACCACTACACCTTAGGCCGTCGTAATGAGTCTATATTTTGATATCTGTTTTTCATATGGTTTGCATAATAAAGAGTATTATTAGTAATATTATAGGCAGACTTTATATTGACTTGCCGGTAGTTTCGCGTTTTTACACCCTTTTCAGAGAGGCGTATATACGCAAGGGTTAGGCAGAGATGCCAAACACAACAAGAACCATAGATAGAAATAAGCAGTAACAATATTTATAATATTATAATTTTATTGAATACTTACATTATGCGTAAAGTATACATGGTTGTGCCACGGGTTCGCCCGTACTCTGCAGTCGAGGTACACGTCTGAACCCTCCACCACTTTGCTGGCGTCTAGATTAGCACCTAACTCCAGTTTTGCTACCGGGAGATCTGTTGGGAGAAGAAACCAAATATTTCATAACATTTCATTTATTTAGGGGCTTGTGGCTAAGTAATAACAACCACACGAGTCGATCGATCAGGTTAAGCTACGCTTGCTGCGGTTGGTCCGTGGATGGGTGACCATTTTCTCATACCAAGACCTAGACGACAAGTTTCCGTGCCTCAGAAAGAATGTTAAGCCGTTGGTCCCGGTTGTCATTCGTGGATCTTTGACTGTCGTTACGGGTCGTCAGAAGCCCAAAAGTTTGACAACCAGTATTACCAAGGGCTTTCGTATTAATCAGTAACTGGGTTGTGGAGATCAGATAGGCAGTCGCTCCATGTAAAAAACTGGTATTCAGCTGCATCCGGTTAGACTGGAAGCCGACCCCTACATACTTGGGAAAAGGCTCGGCAGATGACTTTCATTGTAAGTGTCGAAAAACTTGTAACTTACATTATATAATTGTTTTTTTTTGTATTCATCGGTAAATTATTTTTACTAAACACTTGTTTTTAACTTTATCGAGAGCTAGTCACTTGAATTCGGCTGAGATTTTATCGTCGAAAACAGATAAGTACTTGAAAAATGTTTTTAAGATTAACTCTGTAACTACGTTACTTTTTTGCGCCGTTTGTCCTTGCCGTTTTATCTGGGTTGCTGCTGGACGGAAAATGACTATACAATTATATAAGGAGTTACGGGTCGATCGAACAGGTTAAGCTACGCTTGCCGCGGTTGGTCCGTGGATGAGTTACCATCTTCACATACCCGTTGGTCCCGGCTGTAATTCGTGGATCTTTGACCGTCGTTACGGAGCCCGAAAGTCTGACAACCAGTCTTACCAAGGGTATCGTATTATCCAGTAACTGGGTTGTGGAGGTCAGGTAGGCAGTCGCTCCATGTAAAATCCTGGTATTCAGCTGCATCCGGTTAGACTGGAAGCCGATCCCAATATAGTTGGGAAAAGGCTAGGCAGATGATGACTTAGGTATATAAGGGGTTTTAAATTCGCAATAATTACTTACGTTGTATTTCCATCTTCCAACCATCCTCATGAGTGGAATGCGGCAGACTTGGCTGTACTGCCCTGCAGGACAGAACCCTTCCAGCGTCTTCTATAGTCGGCACGAAGGTCAGGATGCTACTGGTGATGTTGCCGTCCGTTGAAGTCTGGTGACAAAGAGGTGGTATGGTTACAATGTATTACAGGCTGGCGATGTAGTGACCTGCATTCGTCTGCAAGGGGGTCTGCAAGCGAGTGTCTGCAAGGGGGTGATTCTACCCGTCTCAGTATAAACAACTTTCACTACGAAACTTTTACCCTATTCGTGAAAAAAAAAACAAATTTCTATAGACAGACCATTTCGATGCATGTGTAATTTTTTTTTTTTACAATTTACCTGTATTAAGGTAGGAGGTAAAATTATTTGACCAGGTGGACTTAATTGAATTAAGTGTTAAGCCAATTTACCGTGTTACAGCCATTTCATACAAACTCACTAATGTTTGTTTTCGATGGTTGTATCGAAGACAAACATTAGTGAGTTTGTATACGGACAATTTAAGTTGGTAGGTAGTCAAATTGTTTATTATACAATTATGTTCCCTGACTTTACATAGGTATGATAAAGAATTTACTATTATTGCGTTGTTTACGTTTACATCGTAATTCAGCATACTCCAACTACAGACTGATTTAAACCGGTCGTTTTACAATATTCTGAGGGGGACAGCGCGAACGCAGTCCCCACTAACAAAAATTGCGCATCCGAGTTATCCACATTAGGGATAA
The DNA here is from genome assembly GCA_911387795.2 of Apamea monoglypha. Taxonomy (NCBI): domain Eukaryota; kingdom Metazoa; phylum Arthropoda; class Insecta; order Lepidoptera; family Noctuidae; genus Apamea; species Apamea monoglypha. The sequence goes on along the minus strand of OU426940.1, from coordinate 9,426,511 downwards.
TCGCAGGGGTCAACCCAACCGCAGTGCAATGGGAAGGCCTCGCCCTGGGGGAACCGCCTACTTGATCACGGTTTCCCCTATGCCAGGTAAGTATGAATTCTTTACAAAAACTCGCGAGGGTCATTCAACGGCGGAGACTCTTAACACCGCGATTCAGAAACGTGACGTAATTGTACAGCGCCATCTAGTTTGAAAAATTGGAACTAATTGCGTGTCAGTCAAGGAACTACAAAAACTCTGTAACAGAATTTGAAGTCCCGTTATTTTCAAGTGATTTGACTGGTTCATTGTTTTTGTCCGGTGTGGCTTCAGCCAATCACAGAGCATAATCTTAATACTCTACAACCTGATAGCATTGTTTCTCACTTCCACCCGATTCACTCCTTTGTCCGAATTTAGTCAAACAATATGGCGCCTTTACATACCTACTATTGTAAAGGCGCCATATTGTTCGACTAAATTGAATGATCCATACCATATGAGAATACCTGTGACCCATCACTGCGTCGAAGGTATTCTCAGACTTGGTAGTAATTACTATTTTGGCTAGAATATGCCTGAGATAGAGAATATGGCTAATATAATAGAATACTCAATATACTGAGTAAGACCCGAAATAGCGGTTAATTTAAAGATGAAGCACCTACTCGTATATAATACGAAGCGTCTACTGGTACAAATGTATGCCAATTCAAGACAGAGTGGGAAAGAGAACACGTAGCTCCATCTCTTTCCCACACTGAAGTTAGCGTGCACACACACGAGCGAGACGCGTCTACAACAGAGGCAGCAAATGCACCCGAGGGCTGTCGTCGACGTGTGTCGATGCAAAAAACGATGAATAGGTATAACATTTTTTTACCTTACTTCAGGTAGTAGCAGGTAACTCAATTCTACCTAAACTCAAACACTCTTCAGCTTTTTAGGTGTGAAATAGCTTTCAGATTGACAATATGCCTTCGTGTGGCATAAGCATTCGTGATTGAGCTGGATGGTGCTGATCCACGCGTCATGTTCGTGAATAGGCGCCGTCGGTTGAGACTGGTCATCTCTTAACTGCCAGGGCTTATTTTTAATCTTAAATTTTGAATTGTTTCTTCCTTTTTCTTTACATTGTTCTCACATATAGAAGCAACAAGAGAATAATGTACCCAGAATTTAGTAATATCTTGATTTAAAAGTGTCCTAGGAGTTTCTTGCCCGTTTTTCTCCATAGAGATCTACATTTTGGAATGGGCAACTAGCTTCAACTTTCTGACTAGCTGACCGACTATTTGACAGTTCAAAAGTGCCTGTAGATGGTTTATTTGTAATAAATGCTTTGATTTGAGTTTGAGTATTGTGGATTGTCTCAGGAAGTACTCCTAAGGAAAGGCTAGTAAAAGCTAGACATAAAAGGCAAACAATAGGGTTCCTAGGAAAATGCTAGGTTAATAGGGTCGTGACTCTACCGATGCTATCACTCTCCCTTTTACTCTATCACAGACAACAATGAAACCAATAGCGCACTTTTATTTAATCAACAGCTTCTGCCCGAAGTCAGCATCACTCACAACCATTCGACAGAATCTCGAATCGAAAATGACACTTTTTCAATTACCTACTAATTTACCTTGCCCCCGACAGCAGATAGCTGTCGGAAGAATGGTAGTCGTCCATTTGATTAAGGGCTGATTTATCCAACACCAAATAATTTTATCAGAGGAATCATTTTGAATTTTTGACAGTTCTTCCATACAAAAACTGTCAGACGTCAATTTTATTCCACGAATAAAAATTATCTGTCGATTGGAAAGTCAGCCCTTAAACTGTTACCTAAGTAATTATATCGGGTTTTGGATTTCTTAACAACCTTTAGAGGACTCTTTTGGTAACATTGATTGATATTCGATACGGTACGGGAGCGTATCGTGTAGTTGTGAATAGCTATGCTGAAGTATCCTATGCGGTCTACTACGAAGTGCAAAGTGCGAATGATCGGATCGGACCGACACATGGCCGAGACGAATATTATTGAAAAATGCGAAAAAAAGTTTGGATCGGCTCAGTTGGATAGGGACCATAGTCAATATTCGAAAGAGTGTAGGAGTGTAGTATCGGGACCGACCGAACCAAATAGTAACTTCGTAGCAGGAAACGGCCGAACATTCGGCCGATACCACTTCGGAGTAGACCCCCTGGTTAGCCGTTTTCGCGTGTTTGACTAACAAACATCTAAACTTTCACATTTATAATAATGAGTAGGATAGTTAGATTAATTTAGGTATCGCTTAGTGTAAGTGAAAACGGGCATAAAACAAAAGGGACACAAAAAAACCTTCTGGCTACTATTGAAGAACTATTAAAAGAATTATTTTGAAAATACATATATAAAAACAAATAGATACTATTGTTAAAAACGGAAATATAATAAATATTTAATACTAAGGAAAACCATAAAAGCTCTCTTCCTCTCTTCTACATGTACAGTCAAAAAAAGAGATAATAACCGATTTAGTTTGAAATATTTGTTATCTATTAATTTAATTAAATTTTATCCGAAAACATCAATCAGTTTCTTACTAAACTTCAAATATATCCGACGACCCTGGTTACTTATCGTCTTGGGTGACTGTACGTTATGGATGCAATAAAAAAATAATTAAATTTAACTCCTAACAAAACCCCAAAACCGCTTAGCTGGAACAAAGAATCAAATCCAGTCTCTAGCCATAGAAAACACACAAATACATTTTTTTTAGTGATACCAACTGGTGCTTGACTGCTATCCCGCCTGATGGAAATTAGGAACATCCATCAATTAGGCAGAAAATACACAGAATACTCATCTCATCAATCCACTCAATTTACCGAAGAAACAAAGAATCATTTACGTCAGAATAAAGATCTACACAAAGTCATAAATCCTTTATCTGGATATGCAAAGGTCGGCGTTTAATCCCAGCAAATGTTGCAACATTATTGTTATGCGCCAAAAAAAAAGGAAGAAGATAAAATCGATTTAAATCGAATTCGAAAGACCGATTCTCGATAACGTATAAAGAATAGAATAGAATACTCTGTATTATGTGCACCATATAAATTACAGATATACTCGTAAATATAGAAATTTTACAAAGAGTGACATAATAAGCGGTCTAATCGCTAAGAGCGATCTTTTAAAGACAACCTTAGGATGGATTAAAAAGGGGAAGGACAGACAAATACTGTGGTGTGCCATTTACATAACACAATATACATAAAGTATATTACACTAATCTAAAGGTTTCTTTCATCTAACTAATCAAATGTTGCAACACTCGTTCTCCAAAAAGTCTACTCAATGATTGCCATTAGCATTTTTAAAGCACCAAATTGCGGTCTTAACCGCTTATTACACTATCCAATTTAACGACTGCTAACTAGGAACACTAAGTAGGAAGTCGGAAGCTAGTGATTACACTGCACTAAATTGGATCCAATCTGTTCTAACTGCGATTACATCTGCCAATTTCCTAGTTAGCATTCCTTAAAATTGGATAGTGTAATAAGCGCTTTATTTTTTTTTAAGTCAACCTCTATTGTCCCACTGTTGGGCAAAGTTCTCCCCCATAACTTTGCACTATTTCTTGTCTAGCCAATCTACCGTAAGTTACGCATCTAAATCGTCATGCTAGCGTTTCCTATGCCTCCCGCAGAGACGACGCCCGTCTTCTGGAACTCACTGAGTGAGCCACTGCGCCTATCAATCTCTTTCATCATCATCAGCAGCCTATAATGTTCCCACTGCTGGGACACAGACCTCCTCTCTTGGAGAGGGAGTGGGCCATCTACCACGCGGGTCACATGTCTTCGAATTTTTGGTTCTAAGACATGCTGGTTTCCTCAAGATGTTATCCTTAACCGTTAAATCGTCATCGATCTCTTTGCATCCTACATACATGGCCCGCTCAATCCCATTTCAGCCTAGCAGAATTAATGCCCACATCGGCGATTCCTGTTTTGCAGCGTGGTTTTGTTCGGTCGCTGAGCTTTTTACCCCACACTCTACTCTCAATTGCCCTTATTTATAAAAAAAAGGCAACACAAAGCAAGAACCACCCTTCTCTGAACTCGATTAAAAATACAACTGTCAACCCTACCATTCAATCAATCGATTCGAATCGAATCATTACCGATTCTCGATTCCGTCTATAAGGTTTCAATATACAACTCCTGGTTAATGACAGCCTACCATTGTGCTGTCCATGTCAATCTGGATTGTCGTAATGCTATGTAATTAGGTTCGTTGACTTGAAGAGGGCATCGCGATCGTAGCGACATCTATTAGGGTATAAATCAGTTTTGTGTTTGTAGTTCTGGTTTCGGATAAGAGATGGCGCTCGTGGGGTATTGTTATTTATTTAGTTTTTCAATCCTTAACTATAACAAAATTGATATATTGGTCCTTTTAAGTCCTATCACAAAAGCTAACTATTTAGAACCAAGTGGTCTTATAAAGCCTATTACTGAAAATTTCATTTACGGTGTTAAAATTTCTTATAAATGATGGCGACTAAAGTTGACAAAAAATAAAAGGCCAGTTTTGACATTGACAGTTCTAGTAGTTAATAAAGATCAAATTCGCAAAACACGTATTCGTTTGTATGAATGTCAAGAACGCATTCTCAAATGTCGAAACGGGCCTATTATTTTTTGACAATTTTACGCTTTGAAGTTTTATCAATAACTAAAGGCCTGTCCGACTCGGTAAGTACTACAGAAATTAATATTTTATTAAAATTAATTATTAATTTCTTGTTTTATTTAAATTGAATACTTAAGTATTCAATTCAAGTTATTACTAATTTCTGTTTGTATGAAATTGTTGTAAGAGTGCTAAGTTTAAATAAAACCGTCTTAACAGCTTTTACAGAAGAAATCTTGAAGATAGGATTAAAGCGATATTAAATTCGGAACTGGGTCTTTAAGAACAACTGTTTAACCACTTTAATTAAGCTACTGGCTTTTCTTAGGATTCTTTACTTGTTTTAGTTTCAAAAGAAAACAATATAAAGAAAAATAAAGAAATCGGGTCACCATATTGTAGACGAAACAATGTTGTTCGGAGTCTGTTTTTGTAGTGTTGCACCAAATTGCAAATTAAGTTTCGGCTTTTATTTTGGCCGGCGAAAGCCGAAACCTTATTCTAACTGAATTTTGTTTTAAATACGGCAAATTAAACAGCAAGATATTTTAATTTGGCGCACCTATCCAATTTCATCCTGTATTGCCTTCACTTGCCTGCCATATAGTTTTTGTTGTTCCTTGTTACGTTAATACAAGCTATTCTTCAAGGGCTAAATTAAAAATGTTCTTTTCAACTTATTCTTTTGTGCTTGTGTTTTTTCTATGCGTCATGTTTACAGCAAATTAACGTACTTAATTTCTTTTTTTTACCTTTCTTGAATAATGTTTTTAGTTACTTTAAAGTCCAATATATTTTGAAACAAGTGCCCTATTCTCATAATATAGTTCTTCTAATCCATACCTACTAATATAATAAATGTGAAAGTAACTTTGTCTGTCCATTTCTTTCGTTAACGGCCGAACGGATCTCGATAAAATTTGGCACTCAGGTAGACCTGGGTCAGAACATACATTTATCCTGGAAGTACCTACATTTCAGTGGAATAATGTCCGACCTTCACATAGGCGAAGCCACCGGCAACAAGTAGTTCTCATATAAAAGAAGAAGTGTCAACTACCGCCATGAATTCTCTAACAAGTTTCGTCTAAAGTTCAAGTTTCGGCCGAAACTATAACCTAATTTGGGGTGCAGCACTAGTTCGTATTTATCGTTTCCAGGGGCCATCTGGCGTGAAATGCGATGCAATGTAAACAGTTCGCTCGGCAAGTTCACTGTACTTATGTTGCGATAAGCTTATCATGCAAATGTACAGACGCCAGCAGGTCAAGCTACCCGAATCTGTCAAATTTTCCCATTCAATCTTGAACCTTAATGCTTTAGCGATAAAGTTGAAAATCAATTAAAGAAATTTGACAGTTTGTAGTAGCTTGATGTGCTGGCGTCTGTACCTACAGCAGCGCGATTCTGTAACCATCAATATACGCGCCGCACTATGTAGGTACTATTTGGTAGAAACTCAGATGTGTCTTCTCGACATCCGTGTGTCACTAACGGGATGCAGCAGAATACCAGCGTCAGGTATTGTACAGACGCCAGCAGGTCAAGCTACCCGAAACTGTCAAATTTTTCCAATCAACCTTGAACCTTAATGCTATAGCAATAAAGTTGAAAATCTATTAAAGAAATTTGACAGATTGTAGTAGCTTGATGTGCTGGCGTCTGTACCTGGCATATGCTGAGCTGGACTCCCATTTGGTGCAACCATGAGACACATACCGCCCAGTAGTGATCGACCGTTATATGTAGATTTACTTATACGAGGTGTCTATGGGTCAATTTATCTTTTTAATCTTTGTTTTTTTTTTGCTTCACCTATTTTTACGTTTTTTTTTTTAAATTCTTGTACTGTGTCTTTTGTTTGCACTGAATAAACGTTTTATCTATCTATCTATCTATTGACAGCTCACTCTAAGCTCACTTCACCTAACTTTTCACGGTGAGATTTTTACAGAATCGATCGGCTGGTATTGGTAGGTAATAAATGGGTTACCAACCCTACTATATAATATAGTATCCTGCCATATTAGCGGCCTAAATAAGATAATGGCGCCGATTCCCTTGTTCACAAACTAAACTAAATTTAAGTTCAGTGCATCTTTTTCTTTCTATTTCATTAAGAAAAGGACAGAAGATAAATATTAGTTTAGTCCTGTCAAATTAGTCAACGCCTGACGTAAATTGACGTATTTTCAGTAGACATGTTTTTAATCACGTCTAATTTGTCTATGGAGTGTCTTAATTTGACAGGATTAAACTAATATTTATCTTCTGTCCTTTTCTTATTGAAATAGAAAGAAAAAGATGCACTGAACTTAAATTTAGTTTAGTTTGTGAACAAGGGAATCGGCGCCATTTTACAATTTAAAAATAAAATCGTTGTTAAAACTAGTAACAGGGTGGCAGGGACATTGACGCGCAGCCTACCATGGATTCAGTACATGATTCTGAACGAATGAACGAAAATGTTTTTTACGTTCATTTTTTTACGTTACCCCAGAGCGTAAAAATGTTTCGTAGTGTTTCTAGAATCATGTAACATGTGTGTGTTTAACTAGCAATCCGCTGTTTCAAACGGTTTTTATGACTTGATAAAACCTTCGAGAGTTCTTTATTATAATATGATTGTATATTATTAGTAGGGTACACATAAACTTTTCGGAATCGGTTCCCTGTATGATTGTGAGCCTTACTAGTCGATTCGCACGAAATTACCCATTCTATTTATTTTCACTATATTATTTATTCTATATTTTGAGGGGCCCGTGGCTAAATAATAACAGCCGCACGGGTCGATCGATCAGGTTAAGCTACGCTTGCCGCGGTTGGTCTATGGATGGGTGACCATCTTTACATACCGAGACCTCTCCGTGCCTCGGAAAGCACGTTAAGCCGTTGGTCCCGGCTGTCATTCGTAGATCTTTGACAGTCGTTACGGGTAGTCAGAAGCCCGAAAGTCTGACAACAAGTCTTACCAAGGGGTATCGTATTACCCATTCACTGGGTTGTGGAGGTCAGATAGGCAGTCGCTCCATGTAAAATACTGGTATTCAGCTGAATCCGGTTAGACTGGAAGCCGACCCCAACATAGTTGGGAAAAGGCTAGGCAGATGATGATATTTGTGGCGTCTTCATTAATTATTTGTTAATATTATAGGTATTACTTTAGTGAACTTAGTATATAAATAGTGTTTAAAGTTAACTGTAATGTACCGTTAGCCTTAAGTTTCTCACGGCAACACCGCACGGGTTGTATTCTCCTGTTCCTTAGTTATTCAAGGATTACAATGGTTTATTGTAGGGTAAATGTTCATTGCCCAATTTGTGTATTGCTTATACTAACTTTAAGAATTTAGAGTAATATAGTCATTAATGTTTTGTTGAGATGCCGACGGTTCTTTTGTATGTATTTAACTGTGCTATTTTTATTGTGCAACCTAGCTGTAAATACCTTTGTATAGATTTAGTTTTTAACGTGCCGCTCACGACCCTTTCCAAGTTTTCTATAATTGCTCAAATGTACATGCTAGTTAGTAACTTCTCATCTCTGGGATCGGTCGGTCGGCAATCTTCCTCCGTGTAATTTATTTTAATAAACCGACTCCATCACCAAGTAACTTCAGTACTTATTTTGCGATTCCCATAACACCTCCCATCCAGGTAGTAGGGCTACGACGAAGCTTATCACTACACGATTTGTTTGGCCTTCGATAAATTCTGATTGTAAGTCATGGGCCAGAGCATGTATTGATTGTCAACGATCAAAAGTTTCTCATCACGTCGGGGTCACCACTTTTGCGCGCGTGCGCTCTTTGGTCGGTTAACTAGTGTCGGCGTTATGGGAATCGCAAAATAAGTACTGAAGTTACTTGGTGATGGAGTCGGTTTATTAAAATAAATTACACGGAGGAAGATTGCCGACCGACCGATCCCAGAGATGAGAAGTTACTAACTAGCATGTACATTTGGCAGTTCTATACCCACCCCACTGCATGTTGAAGCAATACGCTGTGCTTAAAGGCTATTGCAATGAGTTACGAAGCCGTTTCTCAAACGGAAGTTCCCCGCAATGAGTTATGAAGCCGTATCTCATCAAAATGATATGAGCGCCTTAGTTGGCCATTGTGCAAAGAAAGACTGCGTGGACCAGTCGACATAAAGTCCTCCATAGTACGCCGGTATGAATCAGAGGTATTATAGCCCCTCTCTACCCCCGCACCTGAATCAGTTCCCCAATGTTCGCCATCTATACCTCAGGTTCCTGAACCGCAGGGGCCGCGAAGGTCTGGTAGACGCGTACGATTTCCTGATTACTACCAGGCCAGTCTTTCGTGATCTCGATCACTGGCAAGGGGGTACTGTGGCGTCTTCATTAATTATTTGTTAATATTATAGGTATTACTTTAGTGAACTTAGTATATAAATAGTGTTTAAAGTTAACTGTAATGTACCGTTAGCCTTAAGTTTCTCACGGCAACACCGCACGGGTTGTATTCTCCTGTTCCTTAGTTATTCAAGGATTACAATGGTTTATTGTAGGGTAAATGTTCATTGCCCAATTTGTGTATTGCTTATACTAACTTTAAGAATTTAGAGTAATATAGTCATTAATGTTTTGTTGAGATGCCGACGGTTCTTTTGTATGTATTTAACTGTGCTATTTTTATTGTGCAACCTAGCTGTAAATACCTTTGTATAGATTTAGTTTTTAACGTGCCGCTCACGACCCTTTCCAAGTTTTCTATAATTGCTCAAATGTACATGCTAGTTAGTAACTTCTCATCTCTGGGATCGGTCGGTCGGCAATCTTCCTCCGTGTAATTTATTTTAATAAACCGACTCCATCACCAAGTAACTTCAGTACTTATTTTGCGATTCCCATAACGCCGACACTAGTTAACCGACCAAAGAGCGCACGCGCGCAAAATATTTATTCTATATTTTACTTTTTGCTAATCAATTCTGTGCGCTAGTGTCCTTTTTTCTATACCTTATTGCATAAAATTCAAAATGTGCCAATCCGTGAGAGGCGCCTGTAGAAAAAATAATATTGGTATAAATTGGCCAATTACCGTTTTACGTAAAATGCAAATAAATAATTATCACTCACAGTTTCTCTAACAGTCTTCAACCTGGTGCCTCCTTTCCACCAGGATATCGTTGGCTTGGGCCTGGCTCCGACCGCCTGGCAGACCAACTCAGTACTCTGCCCCGCCACCAGAGGTCGCTTGCCGCCTTGGAGACGCACCCAGAGTGGTCGTACTGTGGACAAAAGTATGATTAAAACTTAGATTTAGATAAGTAGACGTTTTGAGGAGTTTTCAAAGTTCTTATGGAAGTTGTAAGAGCATCATTTTACATAAATAAAAGTCTATTATTGTTAAAAAGTCTATTATTGGCAAAACGGTGAAGGAAAACATCGGCGTAAACGTAAATCAGAGAAAGCAAACACTTCGTAATATGCCTAAATTCAGTAGAAAAAATGTAAATACATGAATAACGGAAGTTAGCTGATGTTGTGTTTTATAAGGCGGACTTAATACCTTACGCATTCTCTACCAGTCAACCAAGGGTGGTGAAGAGATTACATGGCAGGTGCTTTGGTTGAGAGGAACAATTATAAAAAACAAAAATATTAAAACTTGGTACACAAATATATAAATAGGTTTAATTTATTGGGTTTTAGGTTTTTGGGAGACTTTTTATCAGCTACCTGACTTATTGACTACGTCAAGCCAAGACACTTTCGATCAAACACATTTAACTTTCCATTAAAACGGAAAGGGAATTAACAAAATCTCACAAAGCAACCTTAACAAAAAAGTAAAACCAATTCAAGCAGCAATCACGCCTTTTAAAACCAGTCATTATCACATCCCACCTCACAAACCCTTTGATTAATAATCCCCAAATACGGTAAGAACTCTTCATGACAACAAAATTGAATTTTAATGACACTTTTCAATTATTCAATTAAAATGGATACCATGCTTCCTCGCTCCGTCGGAATCAATCAAGTTTTTAATGAAATTAAGGATTGAATAGGGGATCGAAGGACCAGGTGGTGGCCATATGGTCTAAGTTGAGGTAGATAGCTATTATTTTAACTAGGAGTTGGCCCTTCAGTTATTTTTTATGTAAAATGTAATGTTGGTGTTTTTTTTTGGAGCTCCTTAAGTTCTGGGCTGAGCTACACGATTACTGACAAAAGCCTTGCACTGATTAGATAGGTCCGCTCAAATCTGTGTGGTTAGTTCCTCAAAAGATCTTTACAGACATCGTGTCCGTTTAGATAGACCGGCTCGGAGGAAAGTACATATTTATCGCGTTTAAAAAAAAGTTTTGGGTCATTGAAATGAGGTTGTCTTTTTCATGTCACTTCATTTTTTAATGAGCCGACCAACGCGCAGTGCAACGTGATAAAAATGCACTCTCCTCTCCGAGCCGGTCTGCTGTGAACGGACACTTATGGTCCTCACATGATCTGACCAAGATTATATCTGGACTTTATTCCATCCGCCATTTCTTCTCAAGGGATAATTAGATATGAAATGTCGACTCCATCTAGTTTATTTTATAGCCTATGACCGTCCCCAGGAATCCTAGGATGCCATCTAGCTCCTTGCCAAATTTCATCCAAATCCGTTCAGTAGTTTTTGCGTGACAGAGTAACAAACATCCATCCACACAATGACATATAGTAGGATACTTAGTTAGATTCTTATATTATAGTAGGATAGTAGGAAGTATGCAGACAAAAATACTTTTTTAATGGCGGAGGTTTTTTAAAGATACCTTTAAAAAACCTCCGCCATTAAAAAAGTATTTAGTAGCAAGAAAATGTAAAGAAAAATAATTTACGTAACCACCAAATTAATGAAAAAATTATCTAAGCCCAAGTTTTTACGGTCGACTGTTCTATAAATTCATTGTGGGCTACAACAATAGCCCACTTGTGGGGAAACAAAGGGCTAACTGAACTACGATTCAAAAGAATCCGATCCCTTTTTTTATTTAGACCACTTAAGACAATTAAGCGGAGTTTTTTGTTGGTCTAACCCTTTTTAGGGTACCGCAAGGTTGTGTCGTAAAACCTTTTTATAATTTACCAAAAGGTAGCGTTTTGTGTACTTTGTTGGTATATTAGCGTGAATAGCTGAAATATGGCAAATAATTTAATTTTATGTTCTGTGTCTTGTAATATTAATTACTTAACATAGGTAGTATTGTATACAATCAAATTTCTAACTGAACAGACAGCTGTGCTGCTGGGGGGTTTGTTGTGCCACTTCTTCCCAGCGATAGCACTAGGACGTGGTGAAAGGCGGGCGTTTTTGGGGGACTGTCTTTTGTAATTTTGACGTTCGAAAAGGGCTGATTCTCAACCTAATTTGAAAAATGACTTTTGATTTTGATTTTTGTTTAACTTGATCTGCAAGCGAGGTTTTGTAATTTTGTGTGCTGTTTTCTCAAATTGCGTAGCAAAAGGATTATGACTATTATACTAATTATAACTCTGAAGACTTTGTTTGTTTATATAACTTAATTCATCGTAGCGGTGATTTAGCAGTGAACGTTACTTTGAAGAACGGCTTTGCTTTTATTAGGATTAACAGTTCGCATAAGATTTTAATATTTATTTATTTCCCACCACACAATTATCTTTACAGGTTTGTCACCTAATGCGATAATGTAGACAACTTACAAACTACAGTTACACAGTTACAAACTAATAATTCTTGATCATATTTACTGCTACTACAAACACCAATATATCTATGTCCTAGTAGGACCATAACTTATTTCAAAGAGAGCTCTCACTGTGAACCCACCCAGAATGCGACAAAATATATCTATATCCTCCGCTATACTGTTGAGGATACGGAGTGCGATCTAATCTAACTAGCCTGTATTGGACACACGGCTACTGTAATTTATATGGTGTACATAATAAACAGTATTCTACTCTATATGGCTAGAAAGGGGGTGGGTGACTACCAAGATATGACGACTAATAGAGAAATATAGAAGAAAAACATTTTTCAAAAAAAAAAAAAAAACCACTACAAATTGACGGTGCCGTTGGTTCCGTATTTTCGTTTTTTGACACCGACTTCCGAAATTAAAGTTATTTTTCAATTTGTAGTTTTTTTTTTTGGAAGTCGATTGTTTTTTTTCTGTAAAAACGTTGTTATTTTCAACTTTTTAGTTGTATCTACCTACCCCACACAAAATCATATATACTTGCTAGATTAGAGGTACCCCAAAAATTAATTAAGTCCAAACACAAGGTAGCTACTGTAAACTGTAGAGGAGTTCCCTTAACTGTCCTTCGTCTTCATCAACAGACCCCTAATGACAGTCACAACCCATCTAGGTGTAAAGTTCTCATCAATACAAATGAATCAAGCCTCAACACAAGGTAACTGCTGTAAATCGTTGAGGAGTCCCCTCGACTGTCTTTCGGCTCCATCATCAGATAGACTTCAGATCTTCATTAAATTGTAGTGTTTTAAAATACTTAATGAAAAAATTGACAAACGCACTAGTCACCCCTACGATTTTCGAATGTTCCCCTCGATTTCTCTGGGATGCCATCATCAGATCCTGGTTTCCTTATCATGGGACCACCCTTCGGATATCTCCTTTCCAACAAAAAAATAATCATCAAAATCGGTTCATAAACAACGAAGTTATCCGCGAACACACATAAAATATATATATATATATATGTATTATATACGGTCGAATTGAGAAACCTCCTTTTTTGAAGTCTGTTAAAAAGACACGTGTTGCCGACCCAAAAAAAATGGGATGAGGGCAGAATGATGCTGACCCATCTTAACATATTGAATAGCCGTATAAATTCAGATACAAAATACGTAACGGCCAGCTCTCATTTATTATAGAAGAGTATACCTATCGATTTACATATATGCCTGTAAAAGCAAGATCAGAAATGTATGATTTAAAATCCATACAAAAGGCGGATTCCATATAAATGCATTAATTAAGCAACGCATGTGAGGGATTAAACAATTTTGCATGCCGTAAATAAAATCGATGACTTTTTAAAGCTACGGATCCCACCGTGTAAAAATAAAATCAATTAACTAACTTGCTGCAAGAGAAAATGAACTTTGTACTGCAGGGATTAAAGTTGAATTTTGTATGCGGTTAATTCGGATTCGCTTCCACAAAAAATGACGCAACTCATATTTGTTTTGGACTTTATAAAATTCAGGTTAAGGTTTAAAATCGAACGTGAGTTTATCAGTAATTGCAGATGCAAAAAATGAGTTAGTGTGAGAATGTTTTCAAGTGAGTGCGAAATTTTGAGCTTATTGTTTTTATAAGTGCCGTGATACGATAAAATTCAATTTTCTAAGGTGTTTTTATTAAGTGAACAAACCGTTGTTTTTTGTTGTTTGAAGTTGTGAATGATTAAAATCGGGTGTTTAAGAGGCCCGTTTCCGGCTGCGGGCTTTACAACGAGGAAGTTGATTTAGTGATTCAATCAATCTGCCTAGCCTTTTTCCAACTGAGCCGACTTCCATTTTAACCGGATGCAGCTGAGTACCAGTATATTACATGGAGCGACTGCCTCTCAAAACGGCGAAGGAAAACATCGTGAAGAAACTGGCACGTCCTAATATCAGAAAATCGAATACATGTGACATCTACCAACCCGCACTGGGCCCGCGTGGTGGATAACGGCCCACTCCCTCTCACAGAGAGGAGGCCTGTGTCCCAGCAGTGGGAACATTATAGGCTGATTATGTGTTATCTGACTGCCTATCTGACCTCCACGACACAGTGACTGGTTAACACGGACCCCAACATACTTATACTCCATTTGGAATAAGATTGACAGAGACACAATTAAATAAACCTTTTTTACAGTCCGTTCAATCGATTTTGACTTCTATACCGTAGGCATAAAGATAGCATCAAAAGCAACAAAGTGGTTACAATGCCAACTGTTTACAGCAGCAGCAGTCATGCTACCAACGCAATAGAATTCAAAATCGGTTGAACGGACAGTACATAATCAGCCTATAATGTTCCCACTGCTGGGACACAGGCCTCCTCTCGGTGAGAGGGAATGGGCCCAGTGCGGGCTGGCAGATGTCACATGTCTTCGAATTTTTGGTTCTAGGACATGAAGGGACAGTAAAAAGTTTTATTTAAATGTCTAATCTTATTTCAAATGGACTACAGTTAGGAAAAGGCTAGGCAGATGATGATAATATTAGATTTTAGCCCACGTTATCATAAGTACGAACGCCAGCACATCAAGTTACTACAATCTGTCAAATTTATTTAATAGATTTTCAACTTTATCGCTAAAGCATTAAGGTTCAAGGTTGATTGAGAAAATTTGACAGTTTCGGATAGCATGACCTGCTGGCGTCTGTACATTGACCGCGTTGAGTATATCCAAAGAGTTTCATAAAATATATGTTTAGAAGGTATGAGGAACAGGGTGTAAAGTTCACTCATCCTCCATAGAAAAGGGAGGATCCTCCGACCAGACGGGTGTTGTGTCTGGCGGGCAACTGCCCAACGACTGATGTTGGGAAATTGTATCCATGCTAATTGCGCAGTAAACTCTGCTTGCGAGATGCAGGATTTGTGTGACGTCAGTATGAGGCGTTGTTCGCATGTGGCGTTGTAGATACCGCTACATATCTTTGTTTCCACCAAAAGATCCCATACCATTCAATCGATTACCTCCGACTCTGTAAAAAGTATCATTTATTACCACTCGAAGATCGACGTGAGATTGCTGACTATTTATTCCTGTTAAAAATCTTTAACGGTAATATTGACAGCCCTGAGTTATTATCAAAATTTTATTTCAATGTTCCAAACAAAACATTTCGATTTATACAACCCTTACGTGTACCTCTCAGTTCTACGAATTGTCGGCAGAACAGTTATATTGTGCGTGCAAGCAAAAATTGTAATTAAATATGTAAACAAAACGATTTAGATCTCTTTACAACCAGTGTGACCTCAGCTAGAAGGTGCTAAAGCCTCAACTTTTTCAAATAGTTGCAGTGCTTTTTAGTTATTGTATTTTTTCATATTTTTTTTCTCTCACTTTTCAATTGCGAACACAAGTGGTTATTTTAATGGTTTTAACTATTAAATATAGTATATAGTAATATGTTACTGCTTTTATGTTCACAACACAAAGGGAAATGCCCGTTTTCGGCCACGGAACGCCCAACAATTTGCTTTTGTTAGAAAAAAACGTCTTTTTTTATGGTTATTAATCGTGGTATTCATTTATCCAAACAAGATAGCAACATTTTTGCACAAATAAAAAGTAACGAAATGATAATTAGTGAAACAAGGTAAATCCGTATGTTATGGAAAAAATAAAAGTGTTGCCAATTACTAATCACGTTAAAAAAGAATCGATTCTCTTTTTGTTAATCGGTTTTTATGGTGTTATTATTTTAATTAAAGCTTTTATTATTTTTCGGTAATTGATATTGATAATTGATGTTATGATAATAATAAAACAAGTGAATTGCTAGTTGATTTACCATGAATTCTTTAGATCATAACAGAAATGCACAATTATCTGTTTTTTGTTGCGTTTGATTCTAATCTGTTCTTTAAAACATCTAAACTACATTTTAAATAAGTAAAAGAAAATACATTTTACAAGGCGTGCAGAACTTAAAGCGGTTCAAAGACTTTATTTATTGAAATTAAAAATCAAATAAAAAATCGATATCGATTAATCGATTTTATGTCTGTTAAGTGGCAACATTGAATCTGACAGTTGTCAAGCGAATTACAAGTAATCACAAGTTCACAACTAAATAATAACCACAGGTCGAAATCGTTTGCCTTTGTGTTATTTTGTTTGTTTTCTTGCGGATTTGTTATTAGCAACGACTAAGCTTCCTAAATGGACTCCGACAATTCGTCTCACCCTACTGACCACGGCCTGAACATGGATTCCGCTCCCGCCTCTCACGACAACCCCTGCACTAACTTGGACTCGATATCCGCTGATTACGATGACCCCAGCATTCACACCGGCCAGAGTTCTTCTCAGACCCCAGTTGCTCATTCAAGAGGACGTTTATGCTGTGTCAATTGTGGTTTAAATGTCACGAAAATACGAAGACATTTGTTGGAAATTGCAGAAGTGCGAAATCTTATACAACAATGGGTTCGACCACAGCAGGTAATTAGTTGATCCATGACACCATGTCATGTGTCTTTTAACTCTGAGAAATTATTTTTAACTGAGTTGACAAATAATAATATCAATATAATTATTATGGCATCTTTTAGGTACAAGTTTCGAGTGACAGTGTAGTGTGCCACTCGTGTTGGACTGCAGCCTGGAATCAAATACGACATCCAACAAGTGAACAGCAGAATGCACCAACTGTTGGTCATGGACATGTGTGCATCAGCTGTGGCAAGTCACTTTTAAGAATAAGATCACACACATTGTTCGGGTCCAATTCTCCACGTGAGGAACTCATAAGGAATGAAATTGCCCATCAGATTGCACCACGTGAGGTAAGTTCGCAACAGTTTTTAATTTATTAAGTGTGGTGCTGATATCTGATAGTGATTCCAGAACTATTACGTTTACTATCACGTTTTTACTATGTTTGTATATCAACCCAAGAAGTTATTTTATTTTTTCACATCTGTAAAAGCTATATTTAACATACATACTAGCTTATTATTACCATGCTGATAAGATAAACTGGCCAGCACCAGGTAGTTGCAAGGTTGCTTCGATTTTTAACTTATCAACTACCGAGAAATGAGATAGTCCTTCAGTCCTTAATTATTAATTAATTATTATACAAGGCATTAAGTCCGCCTTTGTGCAGTATTGTTTTACTTGATAAGCATTTTATTTACATTCGAATTTAAGCTAAACAAATCTATTTTATTTTTATTTTGTTCACTTGGCCTTCATTTTAATTTTTAATATTGTTTCAGTTGCCTTCATCATCTCGTGTGTGTCATAATTGCTGGCGAAGGACTGATAGAGCTGTATCACGTTCAACTGCAGAACGGGAACCATCTAGTCTGAATGACTCATCTAGTCTGTCCTCGTTGCAATCGGATGTGAGCAGTGTATTGCATCCAGAGCAAAGCTTAGATACACCAGACAGTATACTGCTACCTAATTATATAAGAGCACCAATAACACAAAATCAATGTTTTTTTCCTGGTTGTAATGATTCCAATCGACTCACTGTTCCATCAGCATTGCGGGTACGTCTTTTTTGCGAGTATAACTATTATGTACCGGCAGAATGTAGAATCTGTAGCTACCATTTAAATAGTAACTCTTGGGATTTACTTTTAGCATCAACATATAATCCTATAAAAACATTTAGTGCAGCTCACATTGAAGAGTTTGCTACATTGTTGAAAGATAATATGCACCATCATATAGACTTTGAAAATATTCACAGTATGCCTGATCATACTGTACATTATTATCTAGGCTTAACAAAGGCACAATATCAACAAATACTCTCTGAAGTTCCAAGACTGTCAGGTAAACATAGGGGTTCTTTTGCACTTGCTGCATATTTAATGAAGTTGAGAACAGGAGATAGTGACGAACGCATGTCGGCATTATTGCAAGTGCCTAGAAGCACGTTAGAGCGGCTCATGAATATGGCCCGCGAAATATTACATCAGGATTTTGTTCCTTTAAATGTGGGCATAAGGCATATATCCCGAGCAGAAATAGCTCAAAGAAATCTCCTCATTCCAAATGGACTTTATGGGGGAGAAGATAGGAGGCCCATCATAATTGCCGATGGTACTTATATATACATAGAAAAAAGTTCCAATTACTTATATCAGAAAAAATCTTACTCATTACACAAATATCGTAATCTTGTAAAGCCTTTCCTTTTTGTGTGTAGTGATGGTTACATCATAGATATTCTGGGCCCTTATCCTGCAACAACTTCAGATGCGGATATAATAAATAATGAATTCGGTGATGAATCCAGTTCATTGAGGCAATTTTTTGAATCTGGAGATGTATTCATCCTAGATAGAGGCTTTAGGGATTCATTGCCTCTATTAGAACGTTGTGGTTATCAGGTTCATGTCCCTTTGTCTCCAGCTGATGGTGAATCTCAGTTAACCACAAGAGAAGCTAATAAGTCCAGAGCCGTGACTATGTGTCGATGGGTAGTAGAGGTGGTGAATGGCATATTTAAAACCAGATTTAAAATATTTCGCCAAAATTATTTTAACAGGGCTTCTACCCATTTAATGATAGACTTTTCTGTGGCTGCTGCTCTAATTAATAAATTCCACACAAAAATAAGGGATAGGGATGATGCGGCTCAAATACTAGAAATAGTTCATCAAAATATGGAAACAAATAACAATTTATCTGAGTATGTTAGGGAACGCAATCTAAATAGAGCTAGGGCAGACTTCAGAAACATAAATGTAGACTCGGAAAACGTTAGGGAATTTCCTGTTTTAACTTATAGCGACTTAATATTAATTGCTTGTGGCACATACCAGTTAAAGCAAGCTCGCTCCTATTATGGTGAGCATATAAGATTTAATGGTTGCTACCGGATAGAAATATGTAATGACCACAGGAGCAGCATTATGGAAGGAATTAATTTAAGTCCTAACTGCTCTTTACTTAGGGCTAAAATCGCAAGTCGACACATCAGTCGTAAAGTATATTTTATATATATTTTAATAAGTGGCAATGATTCTGGTAGAAGTGCAATCAAAATGTATTGTTGCAATTGTATTGTCGGCCGTCGAACGGTAGGATGCTGTGCCCATGTTATGACGGTAATATGGTATTTGGGTTGGGCACGGCATCAGACTAATATTTTGCCTCCTGCTCAATTCCTTGATGATGTATTAATTGTGTATGATACAAATGATGTATAAGATCATAAAATACCGTGTTGGTAAAAACTGTATATGTGAAAATAAAAACCTTTATATCTTAAAAATCCGGACTTTTTTTAAACCAATTCCTTAACCAGTTCATTCTTTTTATAGCATATTATCATTTCCATATGCTTTTATAGGTGGGCACCCGTGGCCGAAGTGTCTATGAACGGTGGGCATTCCCCTTTTATTATAGGTAAGTCTAAACGCGAAGACTTGTAATTGGTTTTCTGTCGACTATTGTTTCCCTATTTTTGTTTGTTTTTTTTTAGCTGTAAGTCTTCCATGCTGTAATAAATAAACAAAAAAGGGACTCCTCAATTTACAGTTTCAACGGAACCCTAATTTTGAAGTTAGTACTCTATGCCTTCAAAAACAAGCAAAACACTGAGCTGAAAGCCAACATTTAACCAATAAATTACGGTGTAACTTGGTCCAACTTTGATAACTTGTAATTTCACTTGTTTCCCGGAAGACGCCATCTTTAATTATTTTGACAGATAACTTTGAGATGCTAATCATTTTACTTTTGACGTTTGGCAGCCATTTTGAAACTGATTATTAACAACTGTCTAAAGTCAGTTGTGATAGGGCTAAGTGATGGGTACAAAGGTAGAAGAGTAGATGGGTTAATGTTTGACGAAGTTGATGTTACATTAAACAATGGATGATCAAAGGAGAAAATGCGTTAACTGTTGATCGGAGAAGAAATAATGACTTTTTGGTTCAACAAAGAGTTTGCTGTTTATTATGCTTTGCAAGTTTCATCTACAGCCAATTTTCGCTGTATTTTTGTTGTGTTAATAGTTGTTTTTGTTTACTTCGTTCCGTTGAAATAAATTGGCTTTGTGTTTAGCAGATAATAATGTATTTGTAATTCATGAACGTTTAATCAATTGACAACACGTGCGCGAAGTTAATTTAAAAAAAGCTACTGAACCTAATTTATTTTTTGTGGCATTAATTCGCAGACTTACTAACTCTATCAAATAAAAAATCATTATGCAAATAGGTCTGTGTGTAAACATTTAAAAAAACTTCGAGACTTTTTCTTACGTCTTTAGATTTATGCAGTTGCTCCATGTAAAATACTGGTATTCAGCTGCATCTGCAGCCGAATTGCGTAACACACTTTCGGCAAATGATTGAGATTAATTGTTTCGTTTCGATCGCTTTTTGTTTCATTTTACGATTTTCATATTGCGTAACTCCACTATCATGTAATAGCAACAACAGCTGTTGGTTTGAAACGTTAAAGAGTGAACGATATGTGCTTAAGAAAATCGTAAAATGAAACAAAAAGCGATCGAAACGAAACCAATTAATCTCAATCATTTGCCGAAAATGGTTACGCAATTAGGCTGCTGGTTAGACTGGAAGCCGACCCTAACATAGTTGGGAAACGGCTAGGCAGATGATGATTTATATAAGTAGATCTTTTAAGACACTTTTACATATTTTGTTGGTCAATATTTTTGAAGTGAAAACTTCTTTAGCGGCGTTGAACACTTTTTTTGTAATGGGTAAAAAATGTTAAACTCGCGTCAGGACACGTGACCTGATCGAAAATTCGTAAGACGGTAAGTTTTCACTTCTGCCGGCACTCCCGGAGTGCAATTGTTTTTTTAAAACCAGATGGCGCCGGTATTTTATTGCTGACTGATCCCTAAGAGGAAATGCCGACACAAACTCAGAGGTCATGGTCTTTTTTAAAATCAGTTAGTCGCACGCAATATTGGAGAAAAGGTTATGTCGTGGTAAAAATATAAGCCAACCTGTAGCCTTATTCTCTATGACACAATGAACGAAGGCTAAGTAATAACAGCGGCACGGGTCGATCGATCAGGTTAAGCTACGGTTGCCGCGGTTGGTCTGTGGATGGGTGACCATCTTAACATACCGAGACCCCTCCGTGGCTTGGAAAACACGTTAAGCCATTGGCCCCAGTTGTCATCCGTGGATCTTTGACAGTCGTTACGTTTCGTCAGAAGCCCGAACGTCTGACAAGCAGTCTTACCAAGGGGTCTCGTATTACCCAGTAACTGGGTTGTGGAGGTCAGATAGGTAGTCGCTCTATGTAAAATACTGGTACTCAGCTGCATTCGGTTAGACAGGAAGGCAACCCCAACATAGTTGGGAAAAGGCTAGGCAGATGATGCCAATGAACGAAACCGCGGGAAATGAACTCGGGATTGGCGGGATTCGCTAAGGAATTGACGTGGTGGACGCAAAGCAAAACCGCTAAAATGAAGTTGGGCTGGACACATCTGCCGCATGTCAGACGATCAATGGGCCAAACATACGACCCAGTGGGTCCCGCTCAATGGCAAACGACATCGCGGCAGGCCCAGACGGAGATGGCGGGATGAGCTGGACTCCTTTCATAAAGATTGGTCCTTGGCAGCTCTGGACAGAAAGAGGTGGAAAGAGAGTAGGGAGGCCTTTGCCCAGCAGTGGGACATTAACAGCTAATAAAAAAAAAGGTGGTATTGGAGGTACTGACTACCACATGCAGGATGGACGTCCCTATATTGAAGTTTCGTCACTTATTTAATCCTACTAATATTATAAACGTGAAAGTTTATGAGCATGGGTGGATGGATGGATGTATGGATGTTTGTTACTCTTTCACGCAAAAAATACAAAACGGATTTGGATGAAATTTGGCAAACAGATAGTTTATAACCAGGATTAACACATAGGATATTGTTTATCCCGATATTCCTACGGGATCAAGACTTATGCGGGTGAAATCGCGGGGCGCTGTAGTATTACATAACCATATCAATGCACAGCGTTTAGCAGGTAATTTCACGCCGAGCAATAATGGACTACTTAAGTCACACGTACCTATTTCATTTATTTTTTACAGCATGGAAGACTTACAGCTAATAGGACAACAAAAAAAGGAAACAATGGCGCCGATTCCCTTGTTCACAAACTAAACTAAATTAATCAGCGCCTGACGTAAATTGACGTATTTTTAGTAGCCATGTCTTTAATCATGTCTAAACTGTCTTAATTTGACAGGATTAAACTAATATTTTATCTTCTGTCCTTTTCTTAATGAAATAGAAAGAAATAGATGCACTGAACTTAAATTTAGTTTAGTTTGTGAACAAGGGAATCGGCGCCAATAATCGACAATAAGACAATTACAAGTCTTCGCGTTTAGACTTATAATAGAATTTGTGTTGTAAACATACAGCACTGTGCGACCTAAACCCGCACTTAAGTCACACTTTTCTGTGTAAACATAGACTACTTAAGTCACAGAAAAGTGTGACTTAAGTGCGGGTTTATGTCACACAGTGCTATAGATGCTATTTTATTGCACGCACACACAAAAGGCGTTCAACAACCAGAAAGTAGGACTTTTCTCCCGCCATGTTCCACCACTTTCAAGATAACACATACAGACATATATTACAGCAAATGGCGTCAGTTTCTATTTCATAGAATTAACTCGTCCTTTGTGCGGCCATATTGCATTTTAATGATAATCTCTTAATGTTTTCTTGGAGTTTATGGAACGTTTACATGCGTCATATTTTCTCTTTAGATGCGGATAAGAGTTTAAGGATATAAATTCTGGTGGAAGAGCTTTTTTGTGTATTTATATTTATGCGAATAAAAAATGCTTATACAATGTTACTCCGCGCTTTAACCCCGCCGCAGTTTCACCCGCATAAATCTCGATCCCGTGAGAATATCAAGATAAAAATTTCATCCATCCATTGTGCCAAATTTCATCCAAATCCGTTCAGCCGTTTTAGCGTAAAGGCGTAACAAACAAGCATACAAAAAATCTAATCTTTTATCTTTCATCATCTGCCTAGCCTTTTCCCAACTATCCACATAAATATCTACTACGTTTTCTATCTGACCTCCACAACCCAGTTACTGGGTAATACGATACCCCTTGGTAAGACTGGGTGTCAGACTTTACGGCTTCTGAAGAAAGCTTTTCTCTTCATAATATTAGTGCTTAAAAAATAAAAAGCTGAAGAGAGCTAAGCCTGTCTAGCCCAGGGTGTGTGACGTCACTCCGGGAGGCTGTAGCCGGCTGCAGATTTATTACTAGACGAATTTAGGCCGTGTTGTAGGCTAAAAATAAAATCACAGGCAAAGGGTTTCTTCTATACACGGGTTCGGGGACATATGTCGGAAAATATTAGATTGGTAGATAAAAAATTGCCTGAGTTGACCAAGATAATAATGGAAGGCTAAGACTTTTACTGACTAAAACCCACCTGTGTACCTTCAGTTGCCTATGCCAGGGACCACGTCTTTCGAACAACCCGCGGCCCTGGTAGGCATCCGCCCTAGCGGACCCCGTTACTTCGTGCTGACATCTCTTTGAGGCGCGCGTGGAACACAACGCGCCGTCGACTCGGGCTTGCCAGTCGATTCTGTAAAAATCTCACCGTGAAAACTCAAGTGAATTGAGCTGTCAGTAGTGTCAATCCCTAGCATTAGTTGGAACGACAGCTCACTCCACGCTCACTTCACCTAAGTTTTCACGGTGAGATGGTTACAGAATCGCACTGCTGGTCCTTGCCGGGCGGCGAGCTGCCCATTGCTCGCCGCCCGCAAGCCCGCGCCTACGGTGGCCGGGAGTCGGCTGGTGACTCCCGACGTCCAGGGCGTCTCCTGCGGCGACTAGGGGCGTGAGGGCGCAGAGATTGCCTGTGCGCCCTCGGGCGACGGAAGGAGGTGACGGCTTCCCATGCACAAACAGGGTGCCTCCTTACTGAAGATTTTTCTCGATTATTTAGCTATTTATTTTATTATTATCTTACGGTTGTAAGGTTATTTAGAAAATTTAATTTAAAGTTTTCGTAATAGGTTCAGCCAGCGGAAAAAAAAAATTATCAATGCAAATGAAATCACACAACATCTAAATAGACACAAAAGTATTCGATACATTATATTTCAGCATTTCATATCCTACCTAGAAGTCAATATTCTTTTAGTTTAGTTCAGCGAATCTATAGAGTTCAGCTGCAGATACAATCTGAATGATTTCGAATAATTAATCCATTGCTTCATATGTTCGAATAATTTGTGTGCACAACAACGTAAATGACGCAATGAATGTTGTTGAACTGTCAACATGAAAGCCATTCCTGCTGTTAGTGTTTTACGCAATTACCCCGCTTGTAAGTTACAAACAGTCATCATCATCATCATCTGCCTAGCCTTTTCCCAACTAGGTTGGGGTCGGCTTCCAGTCTAACCGGATGCAGCTGAATACCAGTATTTTACATGGAGCGACTGCCTATCTGACCTCCACAACCCAGTTACTGGGTAATACGATACCCCTTGGTAAGTTACAAACAGTATGAAAATCAAATGGGTAAATTCAAGCATTTTAAAAGGAGAAAAACAAGAAGCCTTAAAAATATCTGTGAAATGTATGAATATACGCATTATCATAAAACATTACATCATTAATTAAACTAATAGCAATACTTATCACTTAATTACCGTTCGCGATTTATTTGCCAAACATATAAACAAATACAGTAGGGCCTCGGTAATCCGGACTCTCGCTTGTTCGGTGATCGCTGTAATCCGGCCGGGCAATGGGATTCGCGGGGGAGGCCCGGCGGCGTGCGAAAATTATAAACAGAAGAGTATTACAGACTTTTTCAAGAAGAATTAACTAATGTTTTATTTTAACTTACTGATTTCCTTACTTAGTTGTAATTTTGAACATGTACATTTTGTCTATATGCTATAATTTAAAAAAATGATTAAAGAAACTAAGGTTAAAAATGTGTTTTATTAACATTTAATATGGCATACTATAATCCGGACGCCTCGATAATCCGGAAAGGGTCTTGTTTTTGCCTCTCCGGATTAACGAGGCCCTACTGTATGAGTATTTGGAAAAATAACTTTAATTCCTACACAATAAAGTTCAGTTTACACTACAACTTCAAACATTTTTATAACTTTTACAGTCACTCTGAATTCAACTTAATTACTACTAAAATTAAATTGATATTTGTTTAACTTGAAGTAACAACAATTGGAAACATGCATTTAAATATACCTTAGGTACAAATAAGACCAGCTGTAAATTATGCAATAAGACAACTGTAAATTAAATTCTCAGTAATTAACACCTTACACATTAACTATGAAAACAGGACAATAATTCACTGTTCTTGATAAATTACGTGTTATTAATTAATTTATTTATAAGGAGTCTTGCAATTCAATTGGCAATTAAGAAAAGTTATACAAGTACCTAATTAAAATATTCACTAGAAATTAACGTTGATGTAGGTACGATCGCTGGATCTTTGATCTTTTTTTTTTTTTTTTCGAATAGGTTGTTGTTATGTCAAACGGTAGTAAATCGGGTAGTCGGAAGCCCAAGTCTGACAACCGGTCCTGCAAAGGGGTATTATATTACCCAGTCGTTAGGTTATGGGCTCTATGTAAAATACTGGTATTGAGCTGCATCTTGACTCATCATGACTTTGACTTTGACTTTGACTTCCAATCTAACCAAGATTGGAAGTCAAAGTCAAAGTCAAAGATTTATAGCTATCCCCAACTTAGTTGGGAAAAGGTTAGACAGATTGATTTGATTGAATAAAACCTGATGTAGGTTATTATTTATTTTTAGTTCTAAACTTGTATTAATATTTGCACACCATGACAATATGGTACACATAGTTAGCACAACTCTATGTACTTTAACACCCTGCATGCATTATTGTATGTACAGACGCCAGCACATCAAGCTACTACAATCTGTCAAATTTCTTTAATAGATTTTCAACTTTATCGCTAAAGCATTAAGGTTCAAGGTTGATTGGGAAAATTTGACAGTATCGGGTAGCTTGACCTGCTGGCGACTGTACACACATGTTTGAGCAAATAAAGTATCTGAATCTGAATCTGAATAGGGAAGATAGTTTTCTAAGATAGCTAGCAGGATTTTTATATATTTTTTTAATGAATTTGTTTTTCTTTTTATCTAATAATCGTATTATTGCCATGACAAAACATTGTGATGATTTTATTGCTAAGAGTTCCTTTTAAGATGTGAACTAGTCGGGTAAACCCGAAATAAATGCTCGAGTAAGACCGTGAAAACGTAATAAAACTCTACAAAAAAAAAAAAAAACAACTACCTACCTACACCATTTTTGCCACAAAATCACAAAAAAGCAAACTAAAATAAAATCGGCAACAACATCAATGAAAACGCAAGTTCACGCAAAAAGCGCAAGTTCATGTAAAAAAAAAAGTGCCGATTCGCGAGTCGGGTAAAAGGGTTCCGTACGTAATAAAAAAAAAAAAAAAATCTTTAGTAAAAAACACGTTTCCTGTACTTATGGGTTTAATATTTTATTATAGCCAGCACATCAAGCTACTACAATCTGTCACATTTCTTTAATAGATTTTCAACATTATCGCTAAAGCAATAAGGTTTATGGGTGATTGGGCCCCTTAGGGCCGAAGCCTGCCGGGTCAGCGGGATTGTCCGAAAGGGTTACCGCTACCCCGGAACATAAAGGGCGAAGGAAGGAACATGGGTGGGTTTTAGTCAGTAAGAGTTTGACACTCCCTTCCGCTCCACCCAGAGTGGGTGGAGCGGAAGGGAGTGTCAGACTGTAAAATTTTCCCAATCAACCTTTTTATTTTTTTTTTCCTGGTGGGAAATCATCAAATGACCACACATTTGATGATTTCCCACCAGAAAAAAAAAAAAAAAGGTTGATTGGGAAAATTTTACAGTTTCGGGTAGCTTGTCCTGCTGGCGTCTGTCAGGTACATACTCCGCGAACATTTCAAGTATCTACCTGTTTACGGTTCAAAAGATGACCGATGGCGAGGACCGATGACCCCAGAAAAAATCACCAAATCATTTTTATTACAAGCTTTTATTTAGTTTCACCTGTCCCGATGCTTGTCTGTAATCAAATCTTACAAGTAAAATTTGATCCACTTCCCGGTTATCGATTGAGCTGAAATTTTGCATGCATGTGTAAATCGGACGACAGTGCAAAATTATTATGACATGGAGCTGATCTGATGACTGAACCGGAAGGTGGCCATAGGAACTCGGTAGTTAAACGACACAACCCCATCGAGTTTAGACTTGTTTGATCCGTCTTGACGAGTACTTTGGTGCTAGATGGTAACTTTAATGTTCCATCAAAATGTAACACGCTTTTATTTAGTAGGTATATAATGGTATTTTTCTTATCAGGTTTAAATTATTTTTTTATAATATTATTAACAAGTAATAAAAACTTATTTTTAAAAAGTTTTTTTTTAGCCTGTTTAGATATCGATACCAATCACGTCTGCAGAGTTTCGCTAGCTAATATAATTTGAACTATAGTATAAACTCGGCAGCAACATTAATGAAAACGCACATATATTAAAAAAAAAACAAAACAAAAACGCCGCACCCATACAACTCCCATCGGCGCGGCGTCGGTACAGTCGCTAACAAAAGTATATCATGCTGTCAATTAGACTCCTTTAGATTATCATCTGCGAGTTACGTATGGCATGATTATATCGTTCGGCTTGTTTCGGGGATTTTCGTGATTTACGACAGGCCACGATCTTGGCGGCAATATGGCGTTTAAAAGGCTTCCAGAAGGGATTCTGATTGGATTTTTGCTGCGTGATTTGGTGTTGAAATATGTATGTGAGTTTTTTTTTTGTTTTCGTCATGTGAGGGATTGGTATTTGGAGTATGTAATTTGGGAGCCTGGCCTAAATATTTGCTTAAAAGGACAGAGCCAGAGTAGCCCGCAAATTTATTTTTATCTTACGTTTTTTTGCAATTTGTGTATGTTGAACAAAATATGATTCGCGACCGTAACAAGTTTGTATTTACAGAATTATAATCATTAAAATCATAAATACAACCCGCTAAGTTCATATAATCCTATTGATTGATATTAGTCATTCAATACCATACCATATTGTATATTGAAAGACTCATATCAATCAATAAACAACTTTGCGAAAATTTGAGTTTTGCAGGGTATCCTGGTGCTTCCCCCTTAATTTAGTTCTGAAGATTTAGTGATATACTTTATGAAGATAACAGGCAACTTCTTGAAAAATCAAAATTCGAATAAATAAAAAAAATACGTTTATTTCTAGCAGCACAATAACAACCTTAGGAACATATAATATATATATATATATATAAGAATACAATAAAAAAAAATAACACAAGAACTCATGATGAACGTAGGTATATGGTTGTTAGAGAGTAATTCACACTGACCTCCGTACTAGTAAAAACTGTATCTGTAGGTCGAAATGGTCTTATTATTGACCTAATTATTGAATGCTTCGACTTGAGCGCTTTTTGAATAGGTACTTAATTAAGATTTGATGAAGATATGTGAATGCTGTTTTTAATCACATTTTTAAAGACTTTTAGATAGAGTATGACCTACTGTCGCGCCATTGTTTTTTTATTCAAAATGGCGGCTACTCGTTAAACCTATATAAATCGATAGCTGACATCAATACAAACAGAAAACATAATAGGACCAAACCCCGTAAAGCGTCACGTTTCCGAGATATTAACTTTCAAAGTTGATCACGTGACATCCATTTTTTTTTAAATTGCGTACTTCTTGTTGCATAGATGTTTGAAATAATCGCTCTGAATATTTAACATGGCGGAGAGTAGGTATGCCACGGAGTTTCAAAGTTCTTTATTTCAGAACTAGCTTCTGCTCGCGACTTCGTCCACGTAAAATTTCTTGTCCCCGATCCACCCCGTCGCATCACCTGATCGCGCTTTCACTTCGTTTTTGATTAGCGTTCTTTCTGACTTTTTCCCTTTTGCTCGGCTCTTAAGGGACGTAGCGTGACGTTCACGCGAACGGAATAGAACCTTCCTGAAGAATTGGGTTATCAAATGCAAAAAGAATTTCTGAAATCGGACTGGTAGTTCCGGAGTTTACCCCCTATACATAAACAAACAAAAAAACACATTTTACCTCTTTATAATATTAGTATAAATTTCAATCAATTAGGGGCTGTTATTTATTACGTAAGACAATTTTGACCACTTTCTGACCCCCCTTCCCCTTACGTAAGAAAAAATATGACTTGGACCCCCCCCCCCCCCCCCCCTTTTTAATCTTACGTAAGATCAGTATCTACCAACATTGTAAAGAAAAAGTAGCAAAAAAATTAATACTTATAATGTTTGCTTACTTTTGCGATCTTATGTAAGAACAGTCTAAACCCCTCCCACCCCCACGTAAGAAAAAATAAGTCTTGTTTGGACCCCTCCCCCCTTAAATCGCCTTACGTAATAAATGAACAGCCCCTTAAACTTTACCGCGTCGTATATTCCCAAGCACCTCCAAACTAAAACCAACTATACATATATTTTATATGGAATTTAAATCATGACTCAGCACCATTCTAAAACACTGCGCAAACTTTCAAATTTCCTAAACAAAACTTCAAACATCAATATTAATCTAAACTTAAACTAATCCAAGAAACCACTTTTGTGCTCACACATACAAATCAATACAATAACATGCGTATAAATATCGACAAGATAATCCCATCTCGTTGGACAGAGGCAGAAGATTTTGTGCTGAAGTGTGAGAGGGACAGCAATAGATAGTGTTGTACGTGCAAGTCATGGACAAATATGTATTATCTGTATCGGTAATGATACGTCAATCAGAGGGATGCAGGGTAATGTTACACTGTGATATGGGAACTGTTTTGTAAGATGCTGGGTAAGAAAAAGAAATGCTAATGCATTTGAGGTAAGGAGGTTGGATTAAGGAGCTTACAGTGGTGTAAGAGGTGTCAAATTAAAAAAAAAAAAATTGCGGTTTTTTTAAATGGTGATAATACTAAGAAAGGTTTTCCAGGTTTCGTGTTCAAAACCTAGAAAACAGGACGAAATAATATAATTTTTACGATAAAATCGATTGATTTTGCGGTACTGCAAAACATAAACAGGAAACCTGTGGGATGATTGCGTAACACACTATCAGTGGCAATGGCTTTCATTTTGACAGTTCAATAACATTCATTGCGTTATTTACATAGTCGAGCACACGAATTTTTCAAACATATGAAGCAATGTGTTAGGAATGTCCTTCAAAATCCTACGGAATGTGAAAGAAAGTGCGTTACGGAATTGGGGCACAGGTATGGTTGTAGAACTTCCCCAGACGAGATCTTTCAATCGGGTTAAAGGTTTTATTATCATTGGCCTACAGCAGTCCACTGCTGGACATGAG
Source organism: Apamea monoglypha (assembly GCA_911387795.2). Classification (NCBI taxonomy): domain Eukaryota; kingdom Metazoa; phylum Arthropoda; class Insecta; order Lepidoptera; family Noctuidae; genus Apamea; species Apamea monoglypha. Next base: position 9,395,623 of record OU426940.1, on the reverse strand, counting down.
CCTCTCCAATTACACGCCATTCAGCTCAATTCTCGGCAACTCTCATCCAGCTGCTACCAGCTGCGAACATCATCGCTCCACCTAGCCTGAGGGCGTCCTACTTTACGTTTGCCGATTCATGGTCTCCACTCTCTTGAGCGGAGACCATGTATGTTTTCGATGTATGTTTTCGATGTATGTTTTCGAATAAAATTTAATTTAAGACCAAATAGATAAGTAACCCTGGTTACTTATCTATTTGGTCACTGTAAAATTAATTAGTAATTGAGTACACATTGTAACACCTCCACTTAAAACTAACTTAAATACTTAACAAAACTGAAACTATTCTCCAGTAATAAGAAATTGGCTCCGACCTGACGAAGTTACAGTTAAGTTTAATTAATGTCTAATAAGCGCCCGTCTACTTAAACTTAAGAGTTAAGTTACCGTACGTTGAATCAACGTTTCATAAGACTTTGTCTTGAGATTAAAGTTATACTATCCTAACTTTAATCTCAAGACAAAGTCATCAGCGTTAAGCACATCACTATTGATGTGCTTAACGCTGATGTTGCAGCTTTGTGTACTTCAAGTTGATTTTAAGTTAGGATTGTGTTTGCTTATGAGCACCTGACTGTAAAAGGCCGCGGATATAAATGTTGGCAAGTACCTAAGGGGCAATTATCGTAATTTTAAAAAAGTTCGCAGTCTGATCTCAGTCTCAATCTGTCAAAAATAAATCAAATTTCTCTCCATTTTCACAAGTTGTTGACATTTGTTTGTCGCCGAGATGACACTGCGACTAGACTTTGAACATCTTAAATTACGAGAATAGATATTCTGTTTAAGACACTTCTGTGTGGCAGAAATGAAAGGGCGAAATGCCTTAGCGTTAAAAAGACAAATTATTAACAATAACGCTACAAAAACCTCATTGGTGTGACGTTCTTCAAAAAGATCAGGGCGTCTACTCCGAAGTGGTATCGGCCGAATGTTCGGCCGTTTCCTGCTACAAAGTTACTATTTGGCTCGGTCGGTCCCGATCCTACACTCCTACACTCTTTCGAATATTGACTATGGTCCCGACCCAACTGAGCCGATCCGAACTTTTTTCGCATTTTTCAATATTATTCGGTTCGGCCATGTTTCGGTCCGATCCGATCATGCGTACTTTGCACTTCATAGTAGACCCCCTGGTACGCAGTAGTTGCAACTAGTGTGCGTGTATGTCCAGCGGGGTAATTGCGTAACAAACTAACAGTAGGAATGGCTTTCATTTTGACAGTTCAACAACATTCATTGCGTCGTTTACGTTGTTGAGAAGACACATTTTTCGAACTTATGAAGCAATGGATTAGCAATATCCTTCAAAATGATTCAGTTTGAGATTGATAGTGTATTACGCAATTCGAGTGCCGAATCACGTTTTTTTTTTATCATTGATAGGTACTGTCCTATGTATGCATAAAAACCGTAAGTTTCCACGCGACATAAACTTCAATAACCCAAAAATAGGCGAGTTGGTATTCTCTAAAAACGCCTACATTTACATGTCAATATATGTGAAGACCGCAGGAATCCAAAGCGTGAAGCAAAGAACCGGCCGTAGTGGCGATGCTTGTCGGAGGCCATGCCCAACGTGTTGACGGCACGGTTGGCGCAGTGGTCAAACGATTAACTGCTGCGCTGCGTGTCGCGGGTTCGATTCCCGCACGGTACAAATATTTGTACGACCTACAAGTAGTTGTTCCGGGTCTGGCTGTTTGTGTATGTGAGTTTAAATGTTTGTAAACGCATCCACGATACAGGAGAAATTCCTAATGTGGGGCAACTACTTTAAAAAAAAAAAGAACATACGCAAATACGTCTTTCGGCTGGAATTATAATGACGATGGGATTAAAATAAATAATATATGGATAGGATTACTTACGATTGACATCAATGGATATATTTTCTGAGACGGGAGCTATTAGCGGATCTGTTACAGCCTGTGGACAAAACATAGCAGGGTTAATAGAGTATTTTGCAGTTTTATTTTAGTTAGGATGATATGATGGATAACATTAATAATCAGCCAATAATGTTCCCACTGCTGGGACACAGGCCACCTCTCTGTGAGAGGGAGTGGACCGTAATCCAACACGTGGGCCCAGTGCGGGTTGGTAGATGTCTTCGAATTTTTGGTTCTAGGACATGCTGGTTTCTTCACGATGATTTTTTTCACCGTCTTGAGAGCAGTGGTGATGAAATAATTTACACAAAGTAAAGCGCCTGTCTGGGTTCGAACCTACGACCTACACTAGTAGTTACCACTAAGCCATCACTGCTCTATACATAACAATATTAAGTGTAGCAGTGTTTATAATCTCAGATAATTTACATTCCATCGGCACTTAATCAGTTATCTACTTTAGTGATATGTATTCTAAGTTGATTTTTGAGTGATCATTTGTAATAGAAAGGTCCTAATAAGTTTTTGATTGCAATGAAATTTGAACATTGTCAAGTATGACATTCAGTTTGTTGTTCCATAACTTGAAATTATCTTAAATTCCTGGCTCTAATATAATGTATATTTTTACGTTATCTGACAGAGAAAAGACGAAGGTATTAATTAAATAGCTAGCCTTACTCCTAACTAATAGAACACTGACAGACTGACAGCCTGTCAGAAAACACAGAGTGGTACATTCTTTGCTATACTATTTTCTGAAATGGTAACCGATATTAATAATATATTTGTGGAGAACGAATAAAAAATACTATATTTTGTTATTTCATTTGTTTGATTAAATTATATTTTCAAATATTAGAATATAAAATCATTTAAAAATATAAAACAAGGTAACAGGGTCCAGCTAGCGGCGGTCGGGGCTCCAGAGAGAGAAACCTCCTGACAATGCGAGCCGTGTCCAGAAGTACTGCTTTCTGAATCAAGCCCTTGATCCAGCTGCCCAACGAGAGCCTCCTCAAGTGTTGGGCGAGGATCTTGGCTATTAACCCTTGGTGTAACTGTAACGACTATCGGCACAATGATTGCCGAGTCCACATCTCTTGTTAGCCAAGTCAAGATACTTGATTTGATATTTTTTTCTTTTTTATGCGTCATGTTTGCCGCAAATAAACGTATTTTCTTTCTTTCTTTTCTTTCTTTCTATATATTTAAAATATTATCATTAATATAAAATATATTATTTTGAAAAATATTAAACACGCATATTTTTGTTTAACGATCGTTTATTTTTTTTCTGTTGGGCAAAGGCCTTCTCTTTTACCTTCCAAACCTTATCACATCGCCAAATAGTTCCTTTATGTGATGAAAAGTGCATGCACAATCTTACCTGACAAGTAACGTCAGTGCCGAAGTCAGACCTCTGCAATCTGAATGAGACAGTAGCCCTGGCTTCGGAGTTGGCGAGGAGTGCGTGAGACTTCCACCAGGAAACACGGGCAATAGGACGACCTGGAAAGACGGTAAAGCGTTAGGGTTAAAGTCATAAATAGTCTTTAGGCGATAGCGTAAAATTTTCTTGCGTTTCTTGCAATGTGCCAGTCAGTATCAGGTTGTATGTTGATCTCACAGATTTATAAACTAAAGGGAGATATGCCAAGGGGCCGTGGCGCGTGCGAACAATGTATGCACAAAACAGAAACAAACGCGGGCGCCATTGATTTGTCAATAAGAATTGTCAATGTAGTTGTGTGTCTCAACGTTGCGATCTGCGTTACGCGATTGGCTCGCGTTGAGTGTGGTGACTGTTATAGTGTGAGTGAGCGCGTGTTCGTATTGTAGTGCATATGTAGTTGAAGGCGACAGCCGGACTGGAACAGTTGGGCAGCCACCACATATCTCCCTTTTTTTTTTTTTTTCTGGTGCGAAATCATCAAATGACCCCTCCCGCTCTGGGTGGAGCGGAAGGGAGTGTCAAACTCTTACTGACTAAAACCCACCCATGTTCCTTCCTTCGCCCTTTAAGTTCCGGGGTAGCGGTAACCCTTTCGGACAATCCCGCTGACCCGGCAGGCTTCGGCCCTAAGGGTCCCCTCAAATTATGCTGACATCTCTTTGAGGCGCGCGTGGAACACTTACCATATCTCCCTTTTTTTTTTTTTTTTTTTTTCTGGTGGGAAATCATCAAATGACCGCTCCCGCTCTGGGTGGAGCGGAAGGGAGTGTCAGACTCTTACTGACTAAAACCCACCCATGTTCCTTCCTTCGCCCTTTATGTTCCGGGGTAGCGGTAACCCTTTCGGACAATCCCGCTGAACCATATGTTCCTTCAGTTTATAAATCTGTGGTTGATCTAAATATGATTCGCGACCGTAACAAATATTTATTTATAGAATTATAATCTTAAAAATCATCAATACAACTGACGAATCTAACTTCAGCCAATTATTAGTCAATTCATTCGATTTTACTCGCCCGAATCGTCACTTTTAAATTATTTTTGTTTTTCTATAAGCAACTTGCACGAAGTTAACTTATTTGTGGGCGAGTCGACAACTTCAGGAATATGTAATAGGCTGTAGCGGTATCTACAACGCTACATGCGAACAACGCATCATACTGACGTCACGAAAATCCTGTATCTCGCAAGCAGAGTTTACCGCGCAATTAGCTATATACAAACTTCTCAACATCAAGCGTTGGCCAGTTGCCCGTCAGACACTACACCCGTCTGGTAGGAGGATCCTCCCTTTTCTATGGAGGATGAGTGAACTTTACACCCTGTTCCTCATACCTCTATAAGGCAATCGGCACATTTTGAATTAAATAATAGAAAAAATTATATTATTTTTATAGTGACTATTCGCCCGTTTCGGGCGAGTAAATTCGTGCGAATCTATATTAATATTATAAAGAGGTAAAATTTGTTTGTTTGTTTGTTTGTATGTATGTAGGGGGTAATCTCCGGAACTACCAGTCAGATAAAAAAAAATCTTATTGCATTTGATAGCCCAATTCTTAAGGAAGGTTATAAAGGCTATAACATCACGCTATGACTCTTAGGAGCCGAGCAAAATGAAAAAAAGTCAGAAAGATCACTAAGCGAAAACGTAGTAGTAGCACGGGCGAGTGATGGGATGCGTCGCGATGGGTCTGAGACCGAAATTTCACGCGGACGAAGTCGCGGGCAGAAGCTAGTAGACTAATAAGCTCAAAAGCTGATTTAAATAACTAAACCCAATCAAACGCGCGACATAATTTAATATGTTACCTGAATTAAAAGACTTGGCGTAGTAGATACGGTGGATAGCGAATTTTTAATACGAGTCACAAATTCTGTAGGCTTCCTGTGCCTGTTCGCCATAAAGAAGGAATGCTTCAGACATTTTCTTTAAAAAAAATCTCTAAAACATCTTTCGTAAATAAAACGAAGAGCAAGTTAAAAATAAAACGACCTTTTAATTAAACGTGCCCTTTTGGAAAATAGCAAAAAAAAAAAAATCCCAGTAGCCGGTACGGCCAGCAACAACAGTCGGTTAACACTTCAGTTTTTTTAAATTTAATTATTAAGCACAATATTCATAAACAATCTGAATTGATAATGTTGTAACTTTTAATTATAACAAAAAAAAAAAAATTTAGATGATATGTAAAAGTAACAGTGTAAACCAATTTTTGTTGCTGACGGTACTTCCTATCCTACTTTCTACTAATCCTACTTAATATTATAAACGCGAAAGTTTGTAAGGATGGATGGATGGATGGATGTTTGTTTGTTACTCTTTCACGCAAAAACTTCTAAACGGATTTGGATGAAATTTGGCACACAGATGATTTATAACCAGGATTAACACATAGGATACTTTTTATCCTGATATTCCCACGGGATCGACACTAATGCGGGTGAAACCGCGGAGCGCTGCTATTGCTAAATAATTTTGCTCAATACTTTTTCTCACAAAAGCACTGCATTTACTTACTACCTCTTAAGCTAACAAAACCGAAGCGAGAACCAAAGAGCGAGGTGATCCGGCAGAGAACCAAAGTTGTCAGCTCACAGAATAAGCAAGCTGAAGAGGCAATGGGCCGGCCATATTAGCCGTAGAACCGATGACCGTTAGGGTAGACGTGTTCTTGAGTGGAGACCGCGAATCGGTAAACATAAGCTGGGACACCCTGACGGTAGGTGGAGCGACAATCTTCGCAGGATGGCTGGTAGCAGCTGAATACCTGCCGGTTGCCGAAAATCGAGTTAAATGGCGTGCAATAGGAGAGGCATATGTCCAGCAGAAACGGTGAAGGAAAACATCGTGAGGAAACTGGCATGTCCTAGAACCAAAAAATTCAAGACATGTGACATCTACCAACCCGCACTGGCCCCGCGTGGTAGATCATAGCCCACTCCCTCTCGTAGAGGGCCCTGAAGCCTGTGCCCAGCAGTGGGAACAATATAGGCTGATTATGATGTCCAGCAGTGGACTGCTATAGGCTGATGATGAAGCTAACAAAAACCAATTCACGCCCAAAAGTTTTCAAAAAACCCGGAATTTTATACCTTTTTTTTAATTTTGTTTTCGGGGGGAAACCGTTCCCACATAATTACTGGTACTCTGGTAGGGTACAAAGGGCCAGAGGAATAATTGTATACTTTACATTGTGAGCCCCGAGTGAATAAAGAAATCGTGTAAAACAATGGCGGTGTACCCCAGTGGACCCATGTCAAGTAAGGGTGCGAGGTGTGGTTTATGGTGCAAGGGACAGCGAGCATATATAGAAAAAGGAAATTACCAGTGTGTAAACTTTCGTATTTTGCCGTGTGTGTCAGCCTTTTGATGACCGTATCGGATAGGGCTGATGGCCTTATATGGAAACACTGGACGAGGACTGTAGTGTTGCCGTCAAACCGTGCCCAGAAGTAGTGTGTTATTGTGTTTCTGTGTTATTGTGAATGAATTATAATCCTTTATTTCATTTACTTACTTACAGATTATATTTTTAAATATTTTTATAAACAAAAAGATAAAAAACATTTAAAAATATAAAAAATAGTAGCCCACCGGTAGGTATCGGGAACAGGGTCCAAGCTACCGGCGGTCAGGGCTCCAGAGAGAGGAACCTCCTGACAATGCGAGCCGTGTCCAGAAGTACCGCTTTATAATTATAATTATTATTATCGTCTCTGACATGTTTTAGAATGTATTAATTAATTGATTGACAGAGGTATATGTACTAACACTAGTTTGTAAGTTGTTTATGTCATTACTAACATAAATGGATTTTACTGATCTGACAAATAAATTATTTTTATTATTTTTAGGTTAAAACATATCTCGGGACCATGGGGTCCCGGTCCTTTGGAAGGCGTACGATGGGCCGAAGTCAACTCGCAGAGGCCCCTTAGGAAATTTTATTGAAATGGATTATTATTAAACATGAATTCAGCATAATTATAATTATGCTGAATTCATGTTTAATAATTAAATTAAATTTCTACGCTACGTATAGACGTAGCGTAGAAATATAATTTAATTTGAAAATGAAAAATTTTTGGTCGGTTATACAAAAAAAAAAATATTAGTTGTTCCATACATTTTGATCGAGTTGGTATTCTATGGAAGAGCTGACTTAGTTTTGATAACTAACGAATAATTTCTACACTGTTCTAGTTGTTAGTTAAAGCAGTTAAATAATCCTTTGTACACACGGCTATATTTCTAGCTATACATTTCCAGTTTAAGCTGACCTCAGATTGTAATCCGAAGTCAGCTTATACTGGTTATGTTCGAGTATAGCTTGATGATGTATAGCCGTGCGTACCAATTTTTCTGTTCTTTTCGTCGTTCGTTCTTTCATCCTACTTCCTACTACTAATAATATTATAAACGTGAAAGGTTGTATGGATGGATGGATGGATGTTTGTTACTCTTTCACGCAAAAACTTCTGAACGGATTTGGATGAAAATTGGCAAACAGATGGTTTATAACCAGGATTAACATATATGATACTTTTTATCCCAATATTCCCACGGGATCGAAACTTATGTGGGTGAAACTGCGGGGCGCAGCTAGTACTCGTATTTGTATAAATATATCGCATTAAACTTTCCTTTTAGATTTTGTTGCTATGAGTTCGGGAAATTCCAAGAAAGACGTCATTATATTTTACGACCTTCGACTTATTGAGTCTGCTTTTTGAAATTCATATTATCTTATGTACTAATAATAATGCTGAAGAGTTTGTTTGGTTGAACGCGTTAATCTCTAGAACTAACGGACGGATTTGAAAAAAAATATTTTATATGATAGCCCAAGGTTCGAACCCAGACAGGCGCTTTACTTTGTGTAAATTATTTCATCACCACTGCTCTCAAATCGGCGAAGGAAAACATCGTGAGGAAACCGGCATGTCCTACAAGCAAAAATTCGAAGACATGTGACATCTACCAACCCTGGCCTCTCCTATTGCACGTCGTTCAACTCGATTTTCGGCAACCCTCATCCAGCTGCTACCAGCCATCCTGCGAAGATCGTCACTCCGCTTAGCCTGAGGGTGTCCCACCTTACGTTTAGCGATTTGCGGTCTCCACTCAAGAATACGTCTACCCCAACTGTCAACGGTTCTACGGCTAACATGGCCGGCCCATTGCAACTTCAGTTTGCTTGTTCTGTGAGCAACTTTGTCATGTCGACAACTTTGGTTCTCTGCCGGATCACCTCGTTGCATATTTGATCCCTCTCGCGATGCTTCTCGCTTCCGCCTATTTCCTACACCACGAGAAAATCGTGTGCGTGAATCGGACATTTTTGGTAAAAACGGAACACCCTCTGGTGACGGCTGATACAGGTTACTGCAGTCTTATGTCGGGGCCACACTTTGTAGAGGCGGGCTTTACGAGCGCGAGAGTTTGTTCGACATGACGGTGTTAAAATATTTTGTAAAATGTGAAAGTTTATTCGTTATATTATTTTTTAGCTTTTTCCTGTGACATCATCCACGTCAAATTTCTTGTTCCCCCAACCCACCCCGCCGTTTCGCATCGCCTGCCAGCATTATTACTCCCTTTTCGGTTACCCTTCTTTCTGATTTTTTATTTATTTTATTATTTATTAGCTGCGCCCCGCGGTTTCATCCGCAAAAGTTTCGATCCCATGGGAATATCGGGATAAAAAGTATCCTATATGTTAAGCCTGGTTATAAACCATAAGTGTGCCAAATTTCATCCAAATCCGTTCAGTAGTTTTTGCGTGTAAGAGTAACAAACATCCATCCATCCATCCATCCATACATACAAACTTTCACGTTTATAATATTACACTGTGACATTGAAAAATAAATCACAATTATATTAATTTAATTACCATATGAATTTTTTAATAACAATAATATTGCTATACAATTGTAATTTTAATTTTAATAACTTTAATACAATTATAACTTAGTTTTTTTATTGATTTCTTATATTATTTTAATTAATTATGAACATAAATATTTGCATGTCACAGTAATATGCCTAAGTGTTAAGGATCCATAACAATAATATTACAATATATATTAAGACCGATATTTTACTTACCAACACTTATCGCAAATAAATTGATTTGATTTGCTTTGAAAAAAATATAAACATCAAAATTGAGAGCTTCCTTTTGTGAAGTCGGTTAGAAAGAAAAAAAAAACTATTTCGTAATATAATGTTACAAGTCCTATTTGATACAGTAAAGCCCTAAAAGTCAGCACAGAACCAACAACAAAACAGACAACATAAAAAAGGAAACTTTAAGAGAACCTTTTTTATCAGATTGCTGTTTTTTTGGTAAACATGTGACGGCTGGAGTTGTTAGCGAATATCTGGGTTCGGGCTTACATCAACATGTTTTTGATAGCACGCGTGATTTGGAAGGCGAGAAATTGGACGAAAAAAGTGAGGTCGTTTGTTTTTAGATAAATATAGAGAAGTAGAGGGACGTGGTTTGGATTGATTTTTGAAAAAAAAAATCGTCTACATTAGAGATCACTGTAAGTACTCGTAGGTATAGGATTTTATCCGCGTAAAAGCTAGCATTGCAGAGTCGCAGTTTACAACAGAGTGCGGTTGCCATGAAGTGATATAAAAACTATTAATATGCCTTATGTCCTAAGGCTTATTAATAGTAGGGTCAGTAGGAATTTTGTAAAAATAACAATATTAAGGCTTATGAATAATGTTATTTTTACAAAATTCAAGGGACAAAATTGATTAAAGTGTAAAAGTGACGAAGTTATAGCCTGCAAATAGGTTGAGGCAATAGTTAAAGAAATAAAAGCAATACTTTCTCTAACAAAAATATATATTAATAGCTTCTGCCCGTGAGTTTGTCCGCGTTGCATCGCCGCCCGTGCTAGTACCTACTTCGTTTTCTGGCTATTTTCATCTTGCTCGGTTCCCAAGGGTCATAACGTGATGTTAAATAGCCTATATAGCCTTCCTCGTGAATTGGGCTATCAAATGCAAAAACATTTTTTTCAAATCCGACAAGTAGTTTCAGAGATTAGCGCGTACAAACAAACTAGTCACCTTTATTATTAGTAGGTAAAAATATAAATATACATAGAAGTATTAATAGCCGTAAAGAAAACTAGCTTATATAACTTTCAACCCACATTACTGTCATACATAAATAGCTAATATTCCCTTAACCAGCGCACTCCGCATCACCCCTACAGGGATGTCTAACACACGTTGCATGTTCCCATTACGTTAGAATAAACTGTTGTTCAAAACATACCCCTGACATGTTGAGCGTGTAATACGTAATTTAGAAGGGGGGAGAAAATTGAGGTAAAAAATGTAAAGGTTGTGTCAGGAAAGAAAGAGGAGTGAACAGAATGTAAGGAATGGTGTGATTAAATGACCTGTTTTGGGGTTGTGTTGTCAAACAACTAGTCGGCCAAATAATTGTTGGCGCTCTGTGATAAATGTCGGAGTCTGAACTAAATTATTGTAAGTACTAGCTGCGCCCCGCGATTTCACCCGCATAGGTTTCGATCCCGTGGGAATATCGGGATAACAAATATGCTATATGTTAATCCTGTTTATAAACCATCTGTGTGCCAAATTTCATCCAAATCCGTTCAGCAGTTTTTGCGTGAAAGAGTAACAAACATCCATCCATCCATCCACATACAAACTTTCACGTTTATAATATTAGTAGGATGTTAGGCATGAAATCATTCTATTTTGCTGTGTACGGTACTTAAGTGGCCAATTTTTGAATAGTCGACGCGCATTTTTTTTTTGTTTCTTACTCAATACTCAATATCTTTATTGCTTTACTATAATGTGTACTTAGGTGGTATACATTGAGCGGGATTGTCCGAAAGGGTTACCGCTACCCCGGAACACAAAGGGCAAAGGAAGGAACATGGGTGGGTTTTAGTCAGTAAGAGTCTGACACTCCCTTCCGCTCCACCCAGAGCGGGAGGGTTCATTTGATGATTTCCCATCCGGGAAAAAAAAGGTGGTATACATATAATTTAGATCATTATGGACCCTGTAGGGCACAGCAAAAGGATAGAAGAGAGGAAGCCCTGTTTTAGGAGATAGCTAAGTTGCTTTTGTGGGAGCAAGTTTTAGTTCACATAATAAATATAAATCAATTATATCTATCTTATCAATCTTATCATACTTCTACTTGCTCACGAGAGTTCTAACGGCAGATGTGTTGATCAAGGACCTGCAATAACCCGCGGGGTAATTGCGTAACACACTAAGAATAGCAATGGCTTTCATTCCGACACTTCAATAACATTCATGGCATTATTTATGTAGTTGAGCAGACAAATTTTTCGAGCATATAAAGCAATACATATTTCAGCCTACAATGTTCCCACTGTTGGAACACAAGCCTCCTCTCTGTGAGAGGGAGTGGGCCGTAATCCACCACGCGGGCCCAGTGCGGGTTGGTAGATGTCACATGTCTTCGAATTTTTGGTTCTAAGACATGTCGGTTTCCTCACGATGTTTTCCTTCACCGTTTTGAGAGCAGTAGTGATGAAATAATTCACACAAAGTAAAACGCCTGGCTGGGTTCGAACCTATGACCTACAACTCGTAAGCCCCGTAGCAATATCCTTCAAAATGATTCAGATTGTGATTGATAGTGTGTTACGCAATTAGGGTCCTCCACTTGTGGTTTCTTACCTCCCACAGCGATGCACGTCAGGTTGACTTCAGTCCCTTCATCATAAGGACCAAGGACGCCTCCTCGGATCTCGTTACTCTCATGGTTCAGGACTATCAGCCGTTCTGGAGGTACTGGAAACAAAAACATAGAGGTTACATTGGAATGGAAGTTAGCTCACCAATGTAAACGTACTTTTTTTACGCTTTTTTCTGGACGGCTTTTTACATCGTGTTCACATATCATTATAAATAAAACATCAGCTAAACTCATTAATGCCAGACATATGCTGTCTGACGCTGGTTTTCAAATGAACCTTTATGGGCAAGTGACGGGAGTACCGTACACACAGTTTCAAGTTCAACATATTAAATTAACCTCATAAATAAACGAAATGCATGTTTAGCAGTGAAGATAAAGCCCCGTATTCATGATAAACATTTGTTTATAAACAAAGTTTAATCAACATGTTGCCGAGTTGCTGTCCATATGTTGCAGGCAACACTGTGTGTTGCATTGTTATCGTGGTATGTTGACATGTTCTCGTCGTTTCATCGTGGTATGAGAACATCTGTTTGTCAATAATTGTTGACGTGTGCGGTCGTGTTTGCAACCAGGTTATAAACACGGAAGTAGTGTGGAGCAATGATATAACAACAACACTACATCCTCGGGCAACATTTTAACAATAAATATTGATATAAACTTTGTTTCCAGCAACTTTGTCGTTGCTTATCAACAATGTTGATCAACTGTTGCTCAACAAAAGTTTACCATGAATACGAGGCTTAACATTCTATAAGCTTAAAGAAACCGTAAGAATCACCCTTTTATAACACCCCAACAAACATAGTGTTCCCATAACTTTCTAAATCTAGGCTAATCTTAACAAACGACTCACTTAGCTTCTACTTAGGGTCACTTAGATTACTTGAATACTTACTTAGCACAGTGAGATTAAGTCGAGTATTCTTCGTCGGTGACTTGATGAAGTCGACGCGGCACCTGTACTGTCCACTGTCTTCAGGCCTGAGGAAAAGAGGTTTATATTAGTTTTTAATATATGTAGTTGACATAACATCACACCACCAATTCTCATAATTTTAAGAACGTTCACAGTCTGATCTCAGTCTCAATCTGTTAAAAATACCTCTAATTTCCCTACGTTTTTGACATTTGTTTGTCGCCGAGATAAGACTGCGACTAGGTTTTTACGAGAATTGGCTTTCTGGTTTCCCCTAAGAGTTAGACAGGAAAAATTGAAATACATTTAATGGTTTACGCGTTATTGAGTACTAGCTGCGCCCCGCGGTTTCATCCGCATAAGTTTCGATCCCGTGGGAATATCGGGATAAAAAGTATTCTATATGTTAATCCTGGTTATAAACCATCTGTGTGCCAAATTTCATCCAAATCCGTTCAGTAGTTTTTGCGCGAAAGAGTAACAAACATCCATCCATCCATCCATCCATCCGTCCATCCATCCATCCATCCATCCATCCATCCGTCCATCCATCCATCCATCCATACAAACTTTCACATTTATAATATTAGTAGGAAGAAACATCAAAAAAAATCTTCCCAAACTTTTATATATTTTTAATACTGGCTGTTGTCCGCGTCTTCCTCTAAGATCCAGGATGAGAAGCCTATGTCCTTACCCAGGTCAACATCTATCTGTGTGCCAAATTTTATCCAAATCCGTTCAGCTGTTTTAGCGTGAAAGCGTAACAAACAAACTCACTGTCGTAGTTATGATATAGTTAGGTTAACATTTTAGTTCGTCAACTTGTGACTAAGTAATAACAGCTGCACGGTTCAATCAATCAGTTTAAGCTACGCTTGCCGCGGCTGGTCCATGGATGGGTGACCATCTTTACATACCAAGACCCCTTCGTGCCTCGGAAAGCACGTAAAGTTGTTGATCCCGGCTGTCATAGGTAAATCTTTGACAGTCGTTACGGGTCGTCAAAAGCCCTAAAGTCTGACAACCAATCTTGCCAAGTGATATCGTATTACCCAGTTACTGGGTTGTGGAGGTCAGATAGGCAGTCGCTCCATGTAAAATACTGGTATTCAGCTGCATCCTGTTAGACTGGACGCTGACCCCAACATAGTTGGGAAAAGGCAGTCAATGAACAGTTTGGTAGCGGGGCTGCCCAAGGTGTGTCTGACGTACAATTTAAAGTAGGCCTATTTAATGTACCCCTTAGGTGAGCCAGATGTATTTTAGTATCGTTACACGTGGAGGCTACTTTGATGGACTATGAAAGCTTGTATGGAATAATTGATTAAGGTACGAAACTAGTGATGTAAATGCGATCAGAAATCCATTTACGTAAAAGTGAATACCATGTAGGCAATTTGTTTCGAAAAGGTAAAAGGGTTCTTCATGTAGACGAATAAAACCAAGCTCTAATATAAATAAAGATCTTCTTCTTAACTTATCTGTGACAAAAAGTTTATAATATAATACTAGGTTCAGCCTGCGACATCGCCCGCGAAAAATGTCGGCCCCTGACCGTCCGTCGGACCGCATTGCTTGCCCGCGCTATTACTTTGTTTTCATTCAGCGTTCTTTCTAAGTTTTTTTTTTGCGCGGCTTATTATTTTTTGTTAAATAGCCTTCCTCAAGAATTGGGCTATCAAATGCAAAAAATATTTTTTCAAATCTACAGTTCCAGAGATTAGCGCGTTCAAACAAACAAACTCTTCAGCTTTATTAATAGTATAGTATGTTTGGCCAAAATTCAGCTACGTGAACTACACTCAGTGGCGCAGTCATAACCTAACCAAGTGCACAGCAAATGCGGAAGATGAAAAAGCGTTAAGTATTTCAAATCAATAACCATTACGGCGAAATAGGATTCGTATATACTAGTTTTAAAATATCAGAACATAACAGAATTATTTTTAAACGACTTCAAAAAAGGCGGAGGTTCTCAATTCGACTGTATTTTTTTTTTATGTTTGTTACATCAGAACTCCGTTATTTATAAACCGATTGGCAAAATTTTTTTTTATAAGGATTTACTTTCAGATTGGTCCCATAGAAATTTCATCAAAAACGGTTCAGTAGTTTGGTTTTTAAACCAAATTTACTGGTAAAAATTACAACTTACAAGTAAAATAAAAACTTTTTTGCAAAAAAAAAACAATCGACTTCCAAAAAAGACAGTACAAAGTGAAAAATAACTTTAATTTCGGAAGTCGGTGGCAAACAACGAAAATGCGAGCCCAACGACACCGACTTCCGAAATTAAAGTTATTTTTCCCTTTGTAGTGTTTTTTGAGAAGTCGGTTGTTTTTTTTTTTTGCAAAAAAGTATTTTAAAATAAATACTGATAGTTAATCAATAAACCATTTTTAAGCTATAAATTGACGAAACTACCTCGTTGGTCTTAGCAGCCGCAAGCGCTACGCTGAGCATGAGGTCTTGGGATCGAATCCCGGGTCGGGCAAAGTGATATTGTTTTTTTTTTATCAGAAATTTCGTTTGTATGGTGTACACAATAAAGAATATTCTATCTATAAACCATGTTCTGCAAAAAACAACCTTATTAACACAACATAAAGCTACATAAAACACCACATTCAAGAGGATATCTAAACTAAAAATGGCTACTGCTTCCCTGTCTATCCGCTAATACATTTTCCTGTAGCCAACTCGTCGAGTGGCCGATATATCTCACCTGCTTAGCCCCCCGGGGAAAACGTTAACGTAATCAAGGGTATTAGGAGATGCATTTTTCTTTAGTGGGAACAAATTGGCTTTACTCGTACGAGTATCGGCACGAAGTGGGGATAGTTTATGTACTAGTAAAATGTATGGCATTTACTTATTCGAACCTCTAAAACAGTGATAAATGATATTTCGGTATTTCTGTAAATTGGTTCAAAAAAACACTTTTACGAGTCATCACATGCCTAGCCTTTTCCCAACTATGATGGGGTCGGCTTCCAATCTAACCGGATGCAGCTGCGTACCAGAATTTTACATGGAGCGGCTGCCTATCTAACCTCCACAACCCAGTTACTGGGTAATACGATATCCCTTGAGAAGACTGGTTGTCAGACTTTCGGGCTTCTGACGACCCGTAACGACTGTCAAAGATCCACGAATGGCAGCCGGGACCAACAGCTTAACGTGCTTTCCGAGGCACGGAAACACTTTTACGAGTACATCTCAAAATTAAATTATGTTTTAAAACTGGATGAGTTCAGTGTTTCCTAACCGACTACTCTGAAAAGAAAAACCGAAACAAACTTGCTTTTACAATAACAAGGAACCAAAAACTTACATATACCAGGAAGCAAGAACATTCAATTCACTTTTCTTTTTTTTTCCGGATGGGAAATCATCAAATGACCCCTCCCGCTCTGGGTGGAGCGGAAGGGAGTGTCAGACTCTTACTGACTAAAACCCACCCATGTTCCTTCCTTTGCCCTTTAAGTTCCGGGGTAGCGGTAACCCTTTCGGACAATCCCGCTGAACATTCAATCCACTTACAATATAACAACTAAATCTCGAAGCAATTAAAATAATGCCGCATATATCCCTATACACTCTCCTAATTACTTCCTAACGAAATTTGATGCCTTCCAATCAGTGATTTCCTCGATCCGATCATGGCGGAATTTTCCATACGTTTGCTTAATCATAAACAAGTAATTACACATGTTGTTTATACGAAATTTCGTACGTTTAAACCCTCTAAGGATTCCTTACTAATCGAATCGGAATTTGATATTTTGTGTTGCAAAAGTCGACGGTGTTTGACAACACGGGTTAATTGATCTTGTTATTGTTGTATTTCCTTATTATTGTTGTTTGACTTTGGCTAATCAGAAGTACACAAACACATGTATAGTATACGGAAAAATATTTTATTTGGATCATGTACAGACGCCAGCAAATCAAGCTACTCAATCTGTCAAATTTATTTAATAGATCTTCAACATTATCGCTAGAGCATTAGGTTCAATGTTGATTGGGAAAATTTGTCAGTTTCGGGTAGGTTGATGTGCTGGCATCTGTACAGGACATACAAACAGCAACAAAGGAGGATTTAAAACTAACATACATAATCAGCCTAAAATGTTCCCACTGCTGGGACACTGGTGGCCAAGTGGTAACAGCCGCGACTTACGAGTTGTAGATCGTAGGTTCGAACCCAGACAGGCGCTTTACTTTGTGTGAATTATTTCGTCACCACTGCTCTCAAAACGGTGAAGGAAAACATTGTGAGGAAACCGGCATGTCCTAGAACCAAATTCGAAGACATGTGACATCTGCCAACTCGCACTGGGCCCGCTTGATGGATTACGACCCGCTCCCTCTCACCGAGAGGAGGCCTGTGCAGTGGGAACGTTATAGGCTGATTATGCTAAGACCCTAGAAAAAGAGTTTAAAACCGAAAACGAAGTAATAACGCGGGCAGGCGATGCGATGCGATGGGTCGGGGGAACAAGAAATTTCACACGGACAGAAGCTAGTTTTTATTACGACGTGATATTTACCTCTGTTTTCGCAAGCCTTGGGTAATACGCCTATTAGACTACGTGTCTGTTTTAATGTCCTAATATTTTTCACCGAACTGAAGCCAGGCTTAGCTCTTAAGTGGAAATATTAAAGTACCTACTAGCTGCGCCCCGCGGTTTCACCCGCATAAGTTTAGACCCCGTGGGAATATCGGAATAAAGTATATTTTTTTATAAAAAGTATATTAATCCTGGTTATAAACCATCTGTGTGCCAAATTTCATCCAAATCCGTTGAGTAGTTTTTGCACATCCATCCATCCATCCATACAAACTTTCAGGTTTATAATATTAGTAGGATAACATTAAAGTATTACACAACTCTAGTCTACACTTTCTGGGCTAACAGGTCATTAGTCGGCGGCCATATTGCGCCGTTGTGTTCTAGCCTTAATTAATACCATGTTTTGGGCTATAAAGCTCGGTACATACGAGCGGAGTTATGTCCAACTGGGTTTTAGTTTATCTTTGTGCTTTATAGTTTGTGTAATCTAGGTTTAGTAATGGAGGGATCATCGTTTTAGTTTCAGATGGGATTTTAATGTAAAGAGTCATGTGTCATGGCAGTCCCTTTAAATGGTCAAAATGTATAACGGTTGTAGAAAACTATTTTGGTACAAAACATTATGCATACAGTATTATATCCAGTTTCAGTGACCTAAAGAAGGTGGCTGGAACAGACTAGATGCGGAAGGCAGAGGACAGGGTGTTATGGCGCAGCCTGGGAGAGGCATGTCCAGCAGTGGACTGCAAAAGGCTGAGTTGATTGATTATATCCAGTTTGCACAATGACAACATGATAACTAGGGGGTTTATACCGAAGTTACGACTTCTATTTTAAAATCTATATGCACTCAAATAGTCGTCACCAGTGTCAATACTACGGTATCTACGTTTGACACACCCTGGTCAGTCAGTCACGCTACTAACCTGACGACTGTCAGTCTCACCATATCAAATGGACTCTAACCACAACTGAAGATCCTAATATGTATGTCTTTGTCAATTTCTCCAATAGCTTTATCCAAAATAATGAGGCCACGGCTTACCTTAACTTAGTGAGGACCAGTACGGCAGGTCTGGTGTCGCTTCTGAAGGTAGCTCTGACTCCTAAGGTCGAATCCGCCCAATGTGACGTCACACCTTCTCGAGTATCCAGTCTGAAATCAATGAGATAATTATGGTTAGTGAGGTTTGATAATACTAAAGCATTCATGATCAGCCTATAGTCCTCAATGACGGACTTGATATTGAGCGGGAACGGAGGGCGTTGTCGGTAAGGGCGAACATGCTAGCTCGCAGGTTTGCACGCTGCTCGTTGAAAGTCAAGAATATTCTGTTTCGAGCTTATTGTACTACGTTTTACACGTGCAGCCTGTGGGCTAGATATACCCAACGGTCGTACAACGCCCTTCATGTCCAATACAACAACGCTTTCAGGGTGTTGGTGGGGCTGCCCCGTTTTTGTAGCGCATCGGGAATGTCCGCGGACGCACATATAAGTTGCTTTTACGCAACGATGCGAATGAGATGTGCATCTCTAGTGCGCAGAGTACGGGCCAGCTCCAACAATATCCTTAAAATGATCGCTAACAGGCTCGATTGCATGTACATCAATTACTGCAGTATCATCTCCCATAGGTTGAAAAAATAATTTTAAATACAATAAACTAACATAGTTCTTAAGTTTACTAACACAATGAGTCCTTGTTAGTTAAATAAAGAAATTTATTATTATTTCGTTTATTTATTTACTTATTTAATTATATTTTTAAATATTTTTTGAAATATAAAAATTAGATAAAAAAAAAAAAAACATGATGTCCCACTTTTCGTGGACCATATATTTTTAGATAGTTTATTGTATATTTGTATGCTTCGGTATTCTGGGCTGTTTTTGTACATTTGTAGTCTAGGTGCTGGTAGAATTAACTTGTTAATGCGGTGCTGGTTCTTGTCAAAATTAAACAATTTCAGATTATTTTTAACAAAAGTGGCCATTTCTTACACAAGGTAAAGCGCCTGTATGGGTTCAAACCTACGACCTACAACTCGTAAATCGCGGCCGTTACCACCTAGCCATCACTGCTCATAGTAAACCAACAGATTTAAGAAATCTAAGTATTATTTTAATACAGAATTTTAATAATCTAATTAATTAATCCGTATTGTCTCACTGCAGGTCAAAGGCCTCCGTTTTCCACACAATTCCGTCTTTTGCGAGTGCCGGCCAGTCCTTACGGTAGGACTCAAGTTCGTCCCGCCATCTTCGACTTTGCCTGCCGCGATGGCGTCGTGCGTTTAGTGGGACTCGATGGCGGTGGTGGAATGTTAATAAAGATAAGTCAAAAACTTGAATGCAGATTGAATTTACGAGTATGTCTTTACCCCGCTAAAAGCCATTGCCAAAGTTTTCGAAACCTTCATAACAGAAAGATGAAGCCACAAAATCTTTGAAACTAATATTAAAAGTATATTACTATTACTATTACTCTTAGTACTAGCTATGAGATCATTTCAAACACTTACAA
Source organism: Apamea monoglypha (assembly GCA_911387795.2). Classification (NCBI taxonomy): domain Eukaryota; kingdom Metazoa; phylum Arthropoda; class Insecta; order Lepidoptera; family Noctuidae; genus Apamea; species Apamea monoglypha. The sequence continues at coordinate 9,375,457 of OU426940.1, read as the reverse complement.
AGCAATCTAAGTTTTGATAAACCCGTATAAGATCACTTACAAACGTTATTACATTTTGGAATTATACCGCGAAAGCAGTCGCCGATTTGAGGATAGATATTAAAAGTCTCAAAACTTTTCCTTGGCGTCATATGTGTAGTGACAACAGCCACGAATGAAAGAAAATATTGTTGCGCGCCACAATTAATGATGACATTAGTAACCACTAGCGCCATCTAATATCGAGTAGCAGAACTAATAGAGCCAAGATCCTTCTAGAAATTTCGATGCTAGAACTTTCTAGAACTATCGACATCTGGTCAGTCGGGGCCGGTATGTACTCGAACATTCTAGATGTTTCTACAACAGAAGGTTATAATAAGGCCGGGATAAGACGACCGAGGCAGAGAGTTGGATAAGCGATACAAGTGAATACATCGAAAGCGATCTTCAAGTGCGACTTAAGTGCAATTGTGTTTTATAATTAGTGTGTTTGAGTTGTTATTAGTCTTGTTTAATTAAAGTGTAATTTTTGGTAATTTATATCGGCAGTTTTTATTGTCACGAACCCCGAAGCTCGTAACAATATTATCTACAGGTGTGACAAGATTCACGAAATCGTCATCTACACATTCTGTACATCAAGCTTTGTGCAGAAAAATTGCTGGGAAACAATTTTTGATGTGAAAATTCGCTGATAAAAACAGCGTCTGCTAAGGTCGCGGGTTGTTCGAAAGAGTTACCGTGGCCCCTGGTACAGGCTACTGAAGGAATGCGGGTGGGTTTTATTCAGTAAAAATTCTGAGACGCCCTCCCGCTCCGCCCAGAGCGGGAGAAGTTATATGATGATTTCACAACCAAAAAAAATAAATAAATTGTGCTTGTAACGGTACAGGGGTCGTGGGAGAGTTCTAAGTTAGAATATTAGAATATTTAAAGCTTGTTTTCGTGATTTAAAAGTTGGTTTCAATGTCTCCGTAACCAGAAGGTTCGCTTTGTTATGAGTATTTTTTTCACCCGCTATGTAAAGTCAGAATAATTAATTGTAAACGAAATTGACTACTAACGTAAAATGTCCGTATATTCGAATCATAACCGCCATTCCGTGACAGTTGCATGAAATTACTGAGAGCAGTCGTGGTCCAGTGGTAACGGCCGCGACTTCTCTCGGTAACGTTAACGAGTTGTAGGTTGTAGGTTCGAACCCAGACAGGCGCTTTAGTTTGTGTAAATTATTTAATCACCACTGCTCTCAAAACGGCGAAGGAAAACATCGTGAGGAAACCGGCATGTCCTAGAACCAAAAATTCGAAGACATGTGAAATCTACCAACCCGCACTGGGCCCGGTATATTATAGCCCACTCCATCTCGAAGAGAGGAGGCCTGTGTCCCAGCAGTGGGAACAATATATATATGCTGATTATGAGATGCTGTTAGAGAGTAACAGGATCTATTTTACGTATAAATTACTAATTGGAATTCATTAATTAAACTTGAAACACCATTTTAAACTATGCTTGCCAAAATCTTCAATTTATTGACAACTAACTTTCGCCCGTACCTTCGCATAGAAATCGGATATTATACCACGGTAACGTATTACCGAGATAAAAGTATCTTCGTAGATCTTTGAAACTCGTTACGGCTCGTCAGAAGCCCGAAAGACTGACAACCAGTCTTACCAAGGGGTATCGTATTACTCAGTAACTGGATTGTGGAGGACAGATACGCAGTCGGTTCATGTAAAGTACTGGTATTCAGCTGCATCCGGTTAGACTGGAAGCCAACCCCAATATAGTTGGGAAAAGGCTAGGCAGACGATGTGTTAATCCAGCACCCTGATTGAGTAGCACACTTTCAATTACCATCGTAATGATTTTGAAAGTTATTGCTAAGCCATTGGTTCATAATGTTCGAAAAATTTGTCTGCTCAACAATGTTAATGACGCAATGACTGTTGTTGAACTGTCAAAATGAAAGTCATTGGTACTGTTAATGTTTAACGCAATTACTCAGCGGGTTATAAAGTATCTGTGTGCCAAATTTCATATAAATCCGTTCAGTCGCTTTTGCCTGATTTAGTAACAAACATACAAACTTTCACTTTTATAATATTACAGTAGGATAATAAAAAAACCTTCATGTTTAAAATCATAGTTTTTAAGAAAATAACTAACAAACACTTTAACAACCGAATCTAATAGCACGCTACTCCATAACATTAGAAATAACGCGTTGAATAACGACTAATAAAATAGTTGAATAACGATTCGGTTTATCGTTTCGGTTATCGGTACAGTGCCGAACACAAACAGGCCGGCGCGTCTTCTGTAAGTTATATAAGCATGGAGATGACCGTAAAATAATTATGATAATGTTAGTAGGAGAGTAGCTTTAGAAGACGTCATGCCATGAGGCGGAATTTAAAAATAAGGAATACTTGAAGCAGCTTGTCTTTACCCCGCGTTTACATCCATATGAGCTCACTAATGATACACAATTACTTTTTTTTTCTATTGTTACCGAACTCAATAAGTTTGCGAAACAAACCAGGGGCGAACTATTTTTTAAAAATCTTACCGTGAAAACTAAGGTGAAGTGAGCTTGAAGTGAGCTGTCATTTAACCTGGTGCTAGGGATTGACACAACTGACGGGTCACTTCAAGCTCACTTCGCCTACGTTTTCACGGTGAGATTTTTACGGAATAGTTCAGTAGCTGTGCTACTTGTGTTCAAGAAGTCTTGTAAAAGACTTGTCAAAAACATGCCGAGTGTTAAGCATGGATCATATGTATGTATCGATGTTGTTACAGACATGTATGTTAACTATTTAGTTAATTTTTTTTGTCATTTTTGACAAGTTGCATACAAATAGTCCCTAGAACTTGTTTCATTCAAAGACATGTGTCACATCCATCAACTCGACTGATGAATTGCGGCTAAGGTTACTTTTTTTACGGTCCACTCTCTCTCACAAAGAGCATTCCCAATTCCCAGCAGTTGGAACATTATAGTATGCTGGTTATGTGTTGCTTCATTGAACATAAAAAGATAAAAAAAATATGCTAAAATAATTAATAAAGATACTGAGAATCGCGTAAATATGCTGGGACAAACTTTGGATGGAAAAAGGCCTCGTATTTTTCATTGGTACCTCTTCACTAATTTAACAAAGTTTTACTCATTTTCATTGAACATTTTTTTAATGAGCACTTCATGGTAACCTCGTTAAAATACACGAACAATTTGTTCACTAATTTAGGTAAAGAAAAAGATAATTACGACGAAAAATTTAACTAAGTTTATTTATAAACGACGATTAAAGTTAAGTAACGTTCAAACGTCAAAAATGTATGGTTAAACAGTCGCTAATCACTACTTATCTTTAAGCAACGTTTATAAATAAGGGGCTAAATACCGTCTTGTAACGTATGCTAGAGATGTTTTTATCAAACTATCATGATTTTGAATAGTCAGACCAGTTAAAACTATCGATAAAATATTCAAGAAAATAGTTAAATGTATTATTAAAAGCATTTTAGTTCCGAATGGCTTTTATAAATTTCAACAGTTCATTAAATAAATTAATGGTTTTATTATTATTTATTTAAACTGCTATTATTGTTCGAAGTTTATGTTTTATAATGTCAGACATTGGTATTTTTGGATAAAAAAATTAAATTATGCCTGTTTTTTATTTACTTACATAAAATAAGAAAAAAATAATACACGTACCTACTTCTAAATGATTAGATACTCAGCTGGTCGAGTTTCTTTGGAAATATTTATGCGTTTATTATATAAACTAACAATATTAATAAAGCGAAAAGATTAGATTTTTTGTATGTTTGTTTGTTACGCTTTCACGCTAAAACGGCTGAACGGATTTAGATGAAATTTGGCACATGAGTAGAACATGACCTGGATTAAAACATAGGATACTATTCAACCCGATATTCCCTAGGAATCGAGACTTATGCGAATAAATCTGCAGTGCGCAGTGCGTGTAAATAACGAGATGCACTTTGACATCAAACGCTTCAAAAGACAGACAGACAAACATTATAAATTAGATACTTAAAATTGTTTCTCCAAGACAAAGTTTTCCTCGGTTCCCTAAGTATTTAGCCAGCACAAAATTCTTCCTGAAACTGTTTTCACTCAAAGTTTTCCGTAACAACGTTAGTGCAATTAATATCATCTAGCTTGGCAGTTTCTTTAAAAAGATTTTTCAGGAAATAGTGAGTTCAACCGTTGTTTGATTTTTTGTTAGTTAATTTTATGGTTTTGTATGAGAAAAGTGGAGAGCACTGGTGGCCTAGGGGTAACGGCCCCGACTTAGAGTTGTAGGTCGTAAGTTCGAACCCAGACAGGCGCGTTACTTTGTGTAAATTATTGCACCACCACTGCTCTCAAAACGGTGAAGGAAAACATCGTGAGGAAACCGGCATGTCCTAGAACCAAAAATTCGAAGACATGTGACATCTACCAACCCGCACTGGGCCTGCGTGGTAGATTACAGCCCACACCCTTTCGAAGAGAGGAGATCTGTCCCAGCTGTCACTATTGGCTGATTATGCTATGTGAGAAAAATTGCTAAAAATTGACCTATTATCAGAGGATTTTAGGTTTTCATTATATTTTCAATTACTTTCGAACGTCATCATCATTTCAGCCGAAATACGTCCATTGTTGGTCATGGGTCTACCCCCAAGCATCGCCACTTCGACCGGTTATGTGCTTCTCGCATCCAGCGGATTCCTGCGGCACATTTTGAATGCAATTAAGGTGTTAAGCATGTCGGCACGGTTGGCGCAGTGGTTAAGCGATTGACTGCTGCGCTGCGTGTCGCGGGTTCGATTCCCGCACGGAACAAATATTTGTATGACCTACAAGTAGTTGTTCTAGGTCTGGCTGTTTGTGTATGTGAGTTTAAATGTTTGTAAACGCACCCACGATACAGGAGACTTTCCTAGTGTGGGGCAACGTTTTAAAAAAAAAAAAAAAAAAATAATAATAAAAAAACAAAAAAAAATGTATAGAAAAAGGATGGAATTATTAAAAAAAAAATGTTGTTCCATACTCTTCGACCGCGTAGGCAATGCATTCTATGAAACAGATTTTTTTTTTGATAATAATCGACGGAAAATTTCTACGCTTGAGGTCTAGAACCATGTTCTGCAACACCCAACACCCAACTGAACCCATGAATTGGTTTTAGTTCGCGCGGCGATGGGTCTGCCACCCCGTATTTTCCCACATTTTCTTCAACAGATTTGTCCAATAAAGACATACGAGTATTAACAACTTATTACAAAGCTCAAAACTGAACGACCCCATTTAAATCCATGTCCCACATACCAACCACGACTCAACCAATTATCCCCACGTCCGTTAACCCTAAAATGCCGACGTCATTCAAACCCAAATCACTTGATCACGACTAAGCCTTCGATTGACCAAAAAAATAAAACATATCTATGACAGCGGCAGGAAACGGTTGACGCCATAGACAAGGGATCCAAATTGACAGATTATAAGGATTACTGTAGACTTGTTCATGCCGCGGCGCTACTTGAGTTTTGTTATCAGTTTCTTCGTGAGATGTGTTTAGTTTTTATTAGGTGGAATTAAAGTGGTGGTTGATATCTTTATAATTAAAGGGTTAAAAGACTGTTTGGACTACCGTTATTGATTGAAGTTGATTTCGTAATTAAAGATTAAGGAATACTTAATTCCGAATATGTAGCAGCTTGGGGACATCAGAAAAAAGCTAAGGAAAAGCTATGGAGGAAAAGTAGGTTAGCAAGCAGACTGATGCTCACCATATTCTGTGAAAAGTAGTTAGAATCCTGAACCTGCATCACCGGAGAACCTAGACAAAGCGTCATTTGAGTGAAGGGCGGGCGTTTTTGGGGGACTGTCTTTTGTAATTTTGATGTTCGAATTAGTGCTGATTCTTAGCCTAATATGAATACCACATGACCCACCATACCACCATACCACCACCACCACCACCATACCACCACCACCACCATCACCACCTACCATATGACTTTTGATTTTGATTTTATAAGCGATAACGATGATAAAAAGTCAAAAATGTATTGGATTGACATAAGTCAGCGCTGTGCTGTGGGTCCCCATAGCACAGCATCATGCTGAGTGGAAGCCTTCTTGTCACAGTTACGACGTGCAGCTGCCGACTATTTCTGCCTTGTTCTCGTTATTATAGATATACTAGCTGCGCCCCGCGGTTTCACCCGCATAAGTTTCGATCCCGTGGGAATATCGGGATAAAAAGTATCCTATATGTTAATCCTGGTTATAAACCACCTGTGTGCCAAAATTCATCAGTAGTTTTTGCGTGAAAGAGTAACAAACATCCATCCATCCATTCATACAAACTTTCACGTTTAAAATATTATAGTAGGATTTTGTTTTTATTTTTCCTTATTATTAGAATTAATTATTTTTTGTGTGCACATGACAAATGAACCTATTTTTCTTTCTTCCTTTCTATAAGCTACCGAAAACCTTACGTCAATCCTGTGAAAATCCTTTCTAGAAAGCGATTGTCACTTCACTAGGCCCTCAGCAGTGCGATTCTGTAACCATCTCACCGTGAAAACTTATGTGAAGTGAGCGTGGAGTGAGCTGTCATTCCAACTAATGCTAGGGATTGACACTACTGACAGCTCACATTAAGCTCACTTCACTTGAGTTTTCACGGTGAGATTATTACAGAATCGAACGGACGCCTTTCGTTATTTTTGAACGAAGTTTTCCAAGCGCATTTACAAGTTAGGCCTCTATAACCTCTGAACTAAAAAAGTTATCTATGCCGTTATAGTTTTCCTTTAAAGTTCATCACATGGACTACCATCATGAGTTTATTCAAATTTTCCGGGCCAGCCGTTTAGCTTTTAGAGGGGGGGGGGGGGGGGACGACGACACCCTACTGGAACAGAAACTTGCACTTTTAAGTTTAATATTTCGTAAATGGAGCATGAAATCGAAAAATTTTAGCAACCCCCAAGTCATTTTTAGAAGACCTATTCAACGATACCCCACAGGATGGGGTAGACGACGAAAAAAAAAAAATCCAAAACTTTATTTTACCACTTTGACGGCGTAATTGATATACTCGTGCACACTCCTACAAAATTACAGCTTTCTAGTACTAACAGTCTCTTAGCAAAACCTCGGACAGACAGGCAGACGGACATGACGAAACTATAAGAGTTCCTTGTCAGAACTATGGAACCCTAAAAAACAACCGAATTGAGAACCTCCTCCTTTTTTGAAGTCGGTTAATAAATAAAACTACCTACCTGTCCACCGCTTTACAGTACCGTTAGTGATTTGCTATCAATAAAAAGGATTTTTAATAATTTAAGAGTTCCGTTGTCTAAGTATCACCGAAACTCATCATCAGATCTTTACGAAATTTAATTGGGACCATTTCGGAATAAACCTCTTTCGAACAAAAAAATAATTTTGCAAATCCGTTTACATATGACGCAGTTATGCCCGAACATACATAAAAATATATATATCATGTCGGAGAAGGGTGTGGGGGGCTCGTTGTCTCTGGGGTCCTTCCATCTTCGCGAAACTCGAAATGAAATCACTTTCTTGGTGTAGCGATGTTTATTGGTGATGTGTAATTACAGAAATCCAAAAATAATGTGCGATGGCCGTGATGCACGCGGATTATTTCAGGTACGTAACGAGATCGTTACCGGGCTGGCTGGCTTTTACCCGTTCACTCCTCCATGCTCCTTTTTTCAGTGTCCTTTTTCATGCCTCAAAAACTCTAAAACCGCCTTTATTTTTGTTATGTTGGCTAACTGGCTCATACCAAACAATGCTACCAATCTAAGTAGTGCCAAAACCAGTCTTGCCAGCCCAGTCGCGAGCTCACTCAAGCGATTCCCTTGACGTATCCGAATGAGGCGATTTCCGAATGAAGCTCTACTGCTAAACGTCAAAACCGAGTGACATTTATCATCGTTGTCTGACAGCTCGAAACTTCAAAACAAACTGCGCCAACCGCCTCACGCTCCGACATATATATGAACATCCGGATTGAGAACCTCCTCCTTTTTTTGAAGTCGGTTAAAAACGGGACACAGCAACATTGTTAATCGACAGAAATAAGTACAGACGCAGGTCAGGACCCGAAACTGTCAAATTTTCCCAATCAACCTTGAACCTTAATGCTTTAGCGATAAAGTTGAAAATCTATTAAAGAAATTTGACAGATTGCAGTAACTTGATGTGCTGGCGTCCGTACAATGCATGTTCTCATAATCTCACATTTCATGACGATAAACAACCCAAAATGAGAACTATTAGTAACAAAATTCACTCCAAAATAATCCGAAACTACAATAATTTAACCCACATATGTACACTCTACCCACCATAAAACGACAAACAGCGTGATGCTACCCTATATTATTTCACTCATTCTTGGCAACGTACGACAAACAAACGAACACAGAGCTCCTTTGTTTTCTTTTAATGTACAAACTTTTGATCGTATGCGCCGAATTTTCAATTCGTTTTTATGTGGTTCACTAAAGTTCTGTTTATGGCGCGTACGAACTCGGTCCATGGGTTCAGCAGGAAGTCAGTGACGGTGGAAAGTTTTAGGTTTAGTTTGAATTTTATTTTGGACTAGCTGGTGCCTGTGGTTTTAGTCGCATCTTCGGAAAACTACTTCATGTATGCAGATAACAGGTATCTCTATGTGTTTCCTCAAATTTTATCCAAATCCGTCAAGCAGTTTTTGCATAGTCAAATTGAAACTCAAATCATAATCAGCCTATAATGTTCCCACTGCTGGGACACAGGCCTCCTCTCGGTGAGAGGGAGCCGTAATGTCACATGTCTCCATTTTTTTTGGTCCTAGGACATGCTGGTTTCATCATGATGTTTTGCTTCATCGTTTTGAGGGCAGTGGTGATGAAATAATTTACACAAAGCAAAGCGCCTGACTGGGTTCGAACCTACGACCTACAATTCGGCCACTACCACCGGGCCACCACTGCTCTACAAGTACCTGTGTAAATCCTGCATATCTAAGTATACTGAAGTGTTTAATAGTAATTGTTCATTATGAAAACCTCGTAAAAATTTACATAATTATACCCAAGGGGCTGTAATACCAACTCTTACTAATTTTACAACCAAAAAACATCTTGTAATTACAAATCCGAAACGTTTCACCAAACTCAAACTCAAATCATTTATTTCAACTAAGCCAATTACAGGCACTTTTGAATTGTCCAAGGGTCGGTCAGTCAGAAAGATGAAGCTAGTTGCCCATTCCAAAGCGTAGGTACCGATGGAGAAGAACGGGCAAGAAACTCAATGGACACTCTTTTAAATCATAAAATTGTTACAAAATATTTGTTACATCATTCGTGTTGAAATTAACCATGTGAGAACGATGTAGAATGACGTGCACGCTAAAAGCGTCCGTTATAGAAAACATAAAAACAATTCAGAAATTAAAATAAGCCGTGGCAGCTAAGAGATGATCAGTCCCAAACATCAAAAACACTCGTTCAAATAAATTCACGTTGGAACCAACAAAAAACAAAAGAACGACCACTAAAAATAATGTATTATCTTTTCTTTTCCAGATAAAAATCCAGATATAATACCTTTGGACGGAAAAATAAGCGACAGCTGCTCAAATAAATCCTCCACAACAGACTACAGCTCTATACGACCACTCATCTCGAAGACTACCGACAAATACGACATGTCGACCACCTGCGACAGATTCTACGACCACAACATCGATTCTTGCAACCAATATATACAAGTTCGACCGATGGAATACCGGCGACCAACTTACGCGCCAACGTTGCAAATGCCAAACCTTGGTCCCAGCATACATAGTTTGGGGCCAATGAGCAGCTTGTATATTTTGCTTGTAGCTTGTATTTGCAGCTTGTTATAATGTTGGGCCAAATGATTGTCATAGGCAGCCCTATGATAAGGTTTATGAGGATTGGTACTCCGAAGTGGTATCGGCCGAATATTCGGCCGTTTCCTGCTAGGAAGTTACTATTTGGTTCAGTCGGTCCCGATCCTACACTCCTACACTCTTTCGAATATTGACTATGGTCCCGACCCAACTGAGCCAATCCGAACCTTTTTCGCATTTTTCAATAATATTCGGTTCGGACATTTGTCGGTCCGATCCGATCATTCGCACTTTGCACTTCGTAGTAGACCTCCAGGTACTTAATAAAATAGAAAATCGTCTACAAATCTACAGTTTACAAGGCATACAGTCCTGAGGCCTTTTAAACCCTATCTTCCATCTAGAGCAGCTCATGACTATCTCCTACCTGATATTTCAGTCTAATCCTAGGAGGATTTTCTAGGATCACACAGAGAAGGTCTAGAATTAATCCTAGCCTTATCTTGACATCTTAGTCCGTCCGTCCTGATCCGAGAATCAATACGAGACTGTCTGATATAGAGGATCTTGTCTATAAGGTATTGTCGTTAGATGCAATTAAGCTTAATTCCGTCTAACGGTTTAGCTTCATGTCTTGTTACTAAGTTATGAAGGAAAACATTGCGAGGAAAGAAGAAGAAGAGGGGCTCGTGGCTAAATAATAACAGCCGCACGGGTTGATCGAAGGTTAAGCGACGCTTGCCGAGGTCGGTCCGAGGATGGGTGACCATCCAGTAAATATTGAAACCCCTCCGTGCCTCGGAATGTAAGTTAAACCGTTTGTCCCAGCTGTAATTTGTAGATCTTTGACAGTCGTTACGTGTAGTAAGAAGCCCAAAATTTCACAACTAGACTCACCAAGGGGTATCGTGTAACCCAGTAACTGGGTTCAGGAGGACAGATAGGCAGTCGCTTCATGTAAAATACTGGTATTCAGCTGCATCCGGTTATAGTTGGGAAAAGGCTAGGCAGATTGATATGGTTCATGGCAATAACCAGTTATGCAACTTTAATACATACTCTGCTCATCTCATAAGAGATAAAAGCGTTAGTATAAACAAGTTGTAACAACGAAGTAACTCACGATGAAGCTCTCAAAGATCCAGCTATTAAAACTAACATTGTCTTACAAACAGAGGAGAACTGTTTCCAATGTTGTTTACGATACGATATTTTATGTAGTACCTATAGTTATTGGCATTACTGCCAAAACTTGGTAAAAGTTGTCAGACTTTTGGGCTTTTGACTACCCGTAACGACTGTCAAAGTTCTACGAATGACAGCCGGTACCAACGGGCTTTCCGAGACACGTAGAAGTCTCGGAAAGCTTTAAGTGTTCGCCCTTCCAAGGACCAACCACGGCAAACGTAGCTTGACCTGATCGATCCACCCGTGCGGCTATTAATACTTAGCCACAAGCCCCTCTGATAAAACCAACAAAAGTGTGACAATGAAAACGCACGCCATCTAAAACGAACGAATGCTTTAGTAAGCGTGTAACGTGGCGGCGTTTTTGATGGACGATTCAGGTTAATAGAGTATTAACA